>OY757932.1:21933119-22008119 GCA_963585895.1 Sepioteuthis lessoniana | reverse complement strand
ATTGTAAGAAATAAAACAATAGCCGGTGGAAATCAAGTTGGAACAGACGTCTATCATTCTCAGTGGAAGGAATGAAAGACTCAAAGAAAACAATTTATATAGCCACTGGATAGTACATATAGGAGGCCTTATCCTTCACTTTAGCTAAGCTTAGTCGTAATTTACTAAACTTTTTGCTTAGATCTGGCACAAGGTCATATGAATGGGACACCCAATCAGACTCGAATTCAATATTGAAATTTTGCTAGTATTAGCTTTCAAACCATTGCACAACCAGAGTAAGGTAGCCATCGAAGATGACAACAGCAACAATAAAAAAAATAAGCTAGGCAGAGAAAGAATATACAATATACTTTTTTAGACATTTCTCTCAGTCTATCTTTCTTTACTTCCCCGAACTATTATTTGTGTCCTTAGTATGAAAATAGATCGCCAAAATAGAATTGTTGTACCTAACTACAATCCACTCCACAAAAATGGTCTCTCATAGAGATATTTTTACAATGGCAATGCACTTAAATTGTATCAACTTGAAGAAAAGATAGTCCTGACCAATATACAATTGAATAAAAATTTGATTTTCCTGTGTTCGTGGGAAATTTCATATTTTATTTTTCTATCTATCAGTATATTTCTGTTCTCCTCCCTCTCTCTATCCCTCCCCCTCTCTCTCTCTCCCCTTCTCTCTGTCTGTCTGTCTCTCTCACTCTCTTTAAATATATATAAATATATATATGCATGTACGCTAGTTTTTGTATATATATATATATATATATATATATGTATATATATATATATATATATATATATATATATATATAATACTGCAGGCCACACAACTGGGGCCGTACAACACGGTTATATCATCTAGCCGAAGTGATGAGAACTCTCACAAGTGTCCTGGATATGACACAGTTGTATCTGATGGCGAGACCTCACTCCTGAATCGTTGTTGAGTGTAAAATACCTCTTCATTGCCACGACATCTGGGTCCAATCTGACTCGGGGTGAAAATAATAGTTAGAGTCAAATATATTTGTCAGATAGAACAGTTTACTCATTTACAACGCTTGAAAGCATTTAAATGTGTGCAAAGAGAACTTAGTATTAAATAGCAATACTTGAAATCCATTTAACTTTGTGCAAACAATAAATTCCAATACTCGAAATCCTTTAACTGAGTGCAGACAAAATAAATAGTTGAAATCCTTGAACTGAGTGCAGACAATAGCAGAATTCGAAATCCTTTTAACTCAGTGCAGTCAATAGCAGAACTCGAAATCATTTCACTGAGTGCAGTCAATAGCTGAACTCGAAATCCTTTAACTGACTGCAGTCAATAGCAGAACTCGAAATCATTTCACTGAGTGCAGTCAATAGCTGAACTCGAAATCATTTAACTGACTGCAGACAATAGCAGAACTCGAAATCCTTTAACTAAGTGTACACAATAAATACCACAATTTGAAATACTTATCTGAGTGTAGGCCCTAAAAAACAAATACTTGAAATCTTTTAACGGATTGCAGTCCATAAATAGCAATACTTAAACCATTAAACTGATTTCAAGCAAATGAGCTATGGTTTGTTTTAAAGAATGTTACTAATGACTAAGTCACTCAGAAACCCTACATTATTCATTTATAAACTGGATTTGGCATTAAATATCCCAAAAAGTTAGTTGGTTGGTTGTTTTGTTTTATGGCGTATCAACCCCTTAAGGGCCATTTAACTTAAAATTGAATTTCAAACAATTCAGTTCAGTCTGAGTAGATATTATTTTTACAAAGAGTTAAAGTCAAAACAGTTCTATTCTAAGCAATTCAGTTTAGCATAAGAACACTGTTTAGTTCTATTTTACCCCTAGAGAGGACCCTTTCAGGTGCTATTACTCTGGGCGAGAGTGGACCTGGAGCAATGGCATATATAAGATTAAATTTCAAACAATTCAATTTCGTAGAGTTTTATTTTGTTTACTAACAGTTTAATGAAAAAACATTTCAGTTAATTGCCAAAACATATCTATTTCAAGTAATTCAATTTTGCATTAGAGTGTCAAAAGGAGAGCTATTTCAAGCAATTCAGTTTAGCATAAATAAACAGTTTAATTCTATTTAACCCATAGATAGGACCCTATCAGGTGGTACAACGTCGGGCCAGAGTGGACCTGGGAGCGATGGTAATCAAGGGATACTTCGGATCCCCCAAAGCTCCAGAATTACTGAGTTATATATATATATATATATATGTTTTGACATTCAACTTTGCGTAAACAAAATATGTACTTATACTAAACTGAATTAGCTGAATTAGAACCATTTGACTAAATTGAATGGCTTAAAATAGAAAGGTTTTTGACAATTAAACTTTACACTCATGCTAAACTGAATTGTTTGAAATAGAACCGACTGTTGGCATAAAAAGGAATTTGGCGTTAAATAACCAACAAATGCTGATCCTATTTACCCAACCCCTCCGGTCGGGCAGGATATGACACAAGGTCAATTTTTTAAGCGGAGTTTAACAGGTTTGAATTCAGAGTTTTTCTTCTCCTAGACTAGTTGCCTTACCAAGGCTGAAGAACCTAGTCTGCCCTACTATTTACCCATAGCTGGAGGGAGAATAATTGGATTCATACCTTTCCCAAGGGTATGAGTGCTATGTGAAATGCAATCAGTCTTGTTCAGGAATTGAACTCGTATCGCCGTGTTCATATCCTGTAACGATAACCATTATTCCACGGACACCTCCTAAAATGTTGATATGCCATAAAATCCAACCAAACCCAATCCTATATATTTAATATATATGTATAAAAAAGATTTGTATTTAAATAACCAACAATGATTGATATGTCATAAAATCAAACAAAACCAAATCCTATATATCTGATATATATGTATGAAGAGGATTTGGTATTAACCTAGAATGGCTGATATACTATTAAAACACACGCAAACCAAGTCATGTATTTAATATATATGTAAAGAGCATTTGGCATTAAATAACCTACAATGGTTGATATGCAATAAAACCAAACAAAAACAAAACAAACTTCGCTACTGCGTGTAGTCGTTCGGTGCTTCTTTTTAGTATATAACACGATTCCATGAACGGATACATTTACGAAGTCCGCAAGTCTTCTTACTCTTTTCCGTAACAGATGTAGTAAATCTATGCCAAATCTCAGATACAAAGCCTAGTATAGTTATGAATTCTCTTGTACTCAAGTCCATTTGTTTGTTTTTTACCTCTTTTGTCAATTTTAGGAATGGTCCCGAGTATATACAAGAAGGACTGACCTGATGTTTATTCCTCTGCTGAGATTTCTTCTGCAGATTTTGGTATATGGGAAGTTTTCTTGTTTTTCTAATTATTATTATTATTATTATTTACTCCTTTAGAGTTTTTCACATCAGTGTTAGCTGATGGTTTTTCACTGGAGTTTGAGTGACAGCAAGTCTCCTCAAGTCTCCAGGACTCGTCTCAGTATTCTGGCCGTCCTCAGCAATGCTGTCTTTTGGATAGTCTCCACCCATCCGCCAATTTCCAAGTCCTCCAAGCCTTTTAATAATCCTTTAGTTACTGTGCCTAACGTACTAATCACAATTGGCACAATCGTTACTTTCATGTTCCACAGATTTTTTTTAATTCTCTAGCAAGGTCGAGGTACATATCCTTCTTTTCACTTTCCTTCAGATTTATTATGTGGTCAGCCGGGACAGCAAAGTCTACAATTTTGCAGATTCTCATATTTTTGTTGATTATTGTGAGGTCTGGTCTTCTGGCCGGGATTAGGTGATCCGTTTGTATGTTAAAGTCCGATAGGCGTTTATGCGAATCATTTTCTAGGCCAGGTGCCAGGTTGTGCATATACCATTTGTTGGTATGGTCGAATTGAAATTTCCTGTACATTTCCCAGTGGATCAGCTTGCCGACCCAATCGCGTCTCGCTTTGTACTCCTTCTGTGCTAATTTGCTGCATTCGCTTATTATGTGATTGATCGTTTCGTCTATGTCACCGCAATGCCCACACTTACTGTTTTGTTGCGTCTTATCTATTCTCGCTTTGATATGATTGTTTCTTATGGCACTGTCCTGTGCTGCAATTAGGAAGGATTCCTTTTCTCTCTTAAGGTTTCTTTTTTTTAGCCAGGTCCAGGTTTTCTGGTGTGAGATGTTGTTTATTTGACGCTTAAAGCGGTCATAGAGTTGTTTTCCTTCCCATCTTTGTTTCCTAGTTGTTGTCATTCTTTCGTTTATCTTGTTGTCCGTATCGACTCTGATGGGTTGTAATTCGTCCTCGTTCGTGTTTTTCAGTGTAGTCTTCGAGCCGTTGTATGGATGTGTCAACGGTGTCTTCGATGCTGGCAAGTCCTCTTCCTCCCTGTTTTCTAGATACATATAGTCCGTCAACGTAGTCTCTGGGGTGTAATGCCTTATGCATGGTCATTAGTTTTCCTGTCCTTTGATCCATTTGTTTAAGTTCCTCTCGGGTCCACTTGAAAAATGGTCCCGAATATCAATATTTATTCTTTTCATGAGGTTTCTGGTGGAGATTTTTGTCTCGAGTAGTTTTCGCGTTCTCCTGAGATATTCTTTTCGGATCGTGTCTTTCATTTGCACTTGTTTGATGGTGTCAGCCTCCAAGATGCCATAGTATTTGAAGGTTTCATTTTCATCGAGCGTTCTTATTCTTTTGAGATTATTATTATTATTATTATTATTATTATTATTTTCCCTTTATAAGTTTCTACACTAGCTTTAGCTGAAGGAATTTCACTTGATTTTGAGTGACGGCAATTCTCCTTGTGTCTCCAGGACTCTTCTCAGTATTCAGGCCAATCTCAATAATGTGGTCTTCTGAAAGGTCTCCATTCTTCCTTCGATTTAAGGCTGTTCAAATCTCAATTTTAATTATTGGTAGAGTGTTCCAAGTACATCAACGACAACTGGTATCACTTTCACCCTATGTTCCACTTTTTTAGTGCTCTGGCAAGGCCCAAGTATTATTTTATATTTTCACTTTCGTTTATTTTCAGTTTGTGGTCCGCCGTATTATTATTATTATTATTATTATTATTATTATTATTTACGACTTAAGAGTTTTTCACATCAGTGTTAACTGATGGTTTTTTCACTGGAGTTTGAGTGACAGCAAATCTCCTCAAGTCTCCAGGACTCGTCTCAGGATTCTGGCCGTTCTTACTAATGCTGTCTCACCCGTATTATTATTATTATTCATTGCAAGTTGTTTACAATAGCATTTGCTGATGATCTTTCAGCTAATTCTGAGTGACCACGTCTCTTAAAATCTCCAGGATTCACGTCAGTATTCTAGCTGATCTTAATAATGTTGTCGTTTGGTTGGTCTCGGCTCCTCCTCCTATTTCCATCTCTTTTAGCCCCTTTAACAAGAATTTTGGGATCGTTCCGAACGCACTAATTATTATCGGTATCGCAGTCACCACAATTCAGCAAGTTCTCAATTTTTGTTTTTGTCTTATCTTCTGACCGGAATTTGGTGATCTGTTTGTATCTCAAAGTCCCAGAAGATTTTGTGCTCTCCTTTTTCCAGGACGAATTTTGGTTTGAGCATATATCGTTTGATTTTATGGTCAGATTTCAATTCATTGCATAATTCATAAATGATCATATTTCCCATCAATTTGTGTTTAATCGAGTCTTCTTCTTCTTCTTCTTCTTCTTCTTATTATTATTATTATTATTATTTAGAGTTGTTTACATTAGTGATAGCTGTTGGTTTTTCACTGGTATCTGAGTGACTGCAAGTTTCCTTAGGTCTCCAGGACTCGTCTCAGGATTCTGGCCGTTCTCCGCAATGTTGTCATTTAGATAGTCTCTACCCGTCCGCCAACTTCCAAGTCCTCCAGGCCTTTTAATAATCCTTCAGGTATTATGCCTAAAGCATCAATCACATTTGGGACAATCGTTACTTTCATGTTCCACAGCCTTTTCAACTCTCTAACAAGGTCGAGGTATTTATCCTTCTTTTCATATTCCTTCAGATTTATTCTGTGGTCCGCCGGGACAGCAAAGTCGACAATTTTGCAAATTCTCTTTTTTTTTTGTCGATTATTATAAGGTCTACTCTTCATGACGGGAGTCTTGTACTGAGGTCGGATTGATAGCAAGCCAACTCAGGTCTCTAGGACATTGGCTGGTCTCAGCAATGCTGTATTCTGGATTGTCTATTCTCCCTCTGATTTCATATTCCTCCAGTCTTTCTTTGGAAAACAATTTCTGAGCTTTCCAAGCGCACCAGTTTCAATTGGTATCACCATCAACCTCATCATTCACAGCTTTTTTTAAAATTTTCTTGCACGGTCAGAGTGTTGACGGATTGTTCCGCTTTCTTTTATTTTCATATTTTGGTCAATTGAAACGGCCTAATCCCTTAACGGTAAGTTCTTTTTTTATTGTTGTTTTTTATTTAAACTTTATTTAGTCTTCTGCCTGGGATTATTATTATTCAACATTAGAGCTGTTTCACATCAGCGTTAGCCGATGGTTTTTCTCTCTGAGTCTGAGTGACAGCAAGTCATCTCAAGTCTCCAGGACTCTCCTCAGTATCCTTGCCGTTCTCAGTAATGTTGTCGTTTGGATGGTCTCCATCCGTCCGCTTATTTCCAACTACTTCAGTCCCTTTAGTAATCCTTTAGTTACTGTTCCAAACGCACCAATTACAATTGGTATAATTGTCACCTGCATGTTCCACAGTTTTTTTCAATTCCCTAGCAAGGTCGAGGTACTTATCCTTTTTTACACATTCTTTCAGTTTTATTCTGTGGTCAGCCGGGACAGCCAAGTCGACTATTTTGCAAGTTATCTTTTTTTTTTTGTTGATTATTATAAGGTCTGGTCTTCTGGCCGAGATTAGGTGATCGTGTGTATGTCAAAGCCCCATAGGAGTTTTTTTTTTTTTTTCACATTCTTTCAGTTTTATTCTGTGGTCAGCCCCATAGGAGTTTTTTGTTTTTTTTTCACATTCTTTCAGTTTTATTCTGTGGTCAGCCGGGACAGCCAGGTCGACTATTTTGCAAGTTATCTTTTTTTTTTGTTGATTATTATAAGGTCTGGTCTTCTGGCCGAGATTAGGTGATCGTGTGTATGTCAAAGCCCCATAGGAGTTTATGTGTTGTTTTGTAGGACAGGTGCTGGGTTGTGCTTATACCATTTGTTCGTATGGTCAAATTTAAATTTCTTGCACATTTCCTAGTGGATCACCTTACCGACCCAATCATGTCTAGTCTTATATTCCTTCTGCGCTAATTCGCTATTATTATTATTATTATTATTATTATTATTATTATTATTTATACGGTTTATGAGTTCATCACACCAGTGTAAGCTGATGGTCTTTTACTGGAGTTTGAGTGTCAGCAAGTCTCTTCACGTCTCCAGAACTCCACTCAGTATTCTAACAAATCTCAGCAATGCTTCGGTAGGTATAGACTTGATTTCCCCATACCACTTCTCTTTTTTCTCATCTCTTCGAGATCTGTTCTTTGCGAGCCATCAATTTTTACAATCACTGTCAACTTCATATTATAAATATTTTTTAGCTCTCTGTGGTCCGCGAAAACAGATAAATAAACCAGATGACGAGTTTATTATTTACTCATTGAGTTTTTCACATCAATTTTTGCTTATGTTCTTTCACTGGAGACTGAGTGACAGCAAGTCTACTCAAGTTTCCAGAACTCTTCTCAGTATTCAGGCCGTTCTCAATAGTTCTGTAGTTTGGATGGTTTCCACTCGTCCTCTAACTGCCAAGTCGCCCAGTTCATTTCAATAATCATTTAGTTACTGAACGAGTTGTACAATTCTCACCTTAATGTTACATAGTTTTTTTTCAATTCCCAAGCAAGGTCAAGGTACTTATTATTATTATGATTATCATTATTATTTACTTATTTATTTTTTTTATTCATTTATTTATTGTTAGCTTGTTGAATAACAATAGGAAACACGTCATGCTAAAACTCGCTTGAGGAAAAATTAGATTTTCCACATCCTTTTGCCACAGCGAAATTATTATGAATTTAATCTACACGCGAAGTCTTATTGCGGGTGAAGAACACGGGGTTGTAAAGGTGTTGACCAACATACCGATCCTATTCAAACTCCCAAGTGCTCTTAACATTTCTATCGACAACACGTTCGTGTGCAGAATCAGCGAAGCATAACTTATTGTATTATCAAGACAAACCTGCAGTTTCCGGACATCTGCCTGATTTAAGAGCGGCACAGCCAATGAAACGTTGCACTATTTCTTGCTTGCTTTTCCGCTCCGAGGAAATATTTTTGGCAAAAGGTAAAAGTCTTTTGCGCAACGATGAGCACTCATGGACTATCTACTGACATCAGCAAGAAATGAAAGGTTGGCAGGAGAGAAGAACGGAGAGGACACCGAAAGGTCTGAGGTTCTGTTGTCGTAGCCGTAAGATAATGAAGATATAAATTGTAATCGATTCGTATACAAAAAAAATTTACTGTAAAGAGAGGTTGGTCTTAAGTTATATATATATATATATATATATATATATATAGATGGGCGATTTCTCATTTACCAAATATCATGTAAATCCTTAAGTCGACATATTTGTTGTTGTAAATAGCATTCGTTATTTTAGAAACCTGATGATACTATAAAGTTTTCTACGTTTAGTTGCACATATTTAGTTATTTGGAAATGACTGTGTTTATATGAATATGTACGATTATCAACGGTCGTATTGATACTGCTGTATGGATGCACTACTTAGACGCTAACAAAACGTCTGTAGAAGAAGCTAGACGGCAATTACACAAGAATGTTGCGAGCAGTATTGAACAAGTACTGGCGGCAACACCCCACAAAGCACCAGCTCTACGGCTACCTGCCTCCCATCACGAGAATAATTCAGTTTAGCGTGAGTAAACAATTTAATTGTCAAAACATTACTATTCAAAGCTATTCAGTTTAGTCAAACACTTCTGATTCAAACAATACATATTACTTTAAGTACAGTTTCAGTGTCATGAGCAGTTCAATTTCAAAAATTCAATTTAGCATAAATTCGCAGTTTAAATCTAAGTACACAGTTTAATTGTCACAAACATTTCTATTTCAAGCTATTCAGTTTAGTCGAACAGTTCAATTTAGTACAGTTACAATTTTTGTCCACAAACAGTTAAATGTCAAAGCGGTTCTATTTCAAACTATTCAGTTTAGCATGAGTACAGTTTAATTGTAAAACCATTTATTTCAAGCTATTCAGTTAAGTCAAACAGTCCTAATTTAACCAATTCAGTTTAGTATAAGTATAGATTTTGTTACGTACAGTTTCTGTAATGATATATAATACTTAATGGGTTATTTTTTGCCAAAGCCATCCGGGCAGATTTGGTTCATTGACTCTTTTTTTTAGAATGCCAGACCTTGTAGGTTATTACGAATTCATTTCAGCTAGTCACTCCATTGACATTTAACTGTGTAAAAAATCTATACCAAAACTAAATTGAATTGTTTGAATTTGAACTGTTTGACTAAATGGAGATTGACAAAATAAAATAACTTGTTATATGGCTGATTTTGCCTTTCTTGCTGACCGAAATAAAAGAAAAAGTGAAAACCTGGAGAAAATCCCGGACTTGGCCTATTTGCAGAAAAAGTTGTGCACCTGAAGGGTGATATAACTCGTAGTTGATACCATAGGAACAGTGACTAATAATCTAGAAAAGAAAGTGATGAATGGATTTTTGAGGAACAGTTAGAAATATCCAGAACACAGCTCTATTAAAATCGTCTATTATTTTTGAAGATTCCGGAAAATATGTTTCCATACATTTATAGAGTTTCAAGTATTCCAATCCAATAATATTAATTTTGAATCATTATATAAGGTACTAATAAATAATAATTTTCAAGTACACCCGCTTAACCCATTGATGGAAAACTAACACTTACTAACACTCCCGACCAGAGTGGACCGGGAAGTAATGACCCCAAAATAGTATTCTGAATTAACAAAAGCCTCTGTACTGGAGCCTCACAATTGGATGCAGGATCGTGTCATAAAAAATGACACATTTTCGGAAGGGGTCTTATTTATCTCCAAAGGATTCTGTCGGTATTCTAGACACCAATGACAGGATGGTATGAAACGTTCAGGTTTATATACGATGCTCGATCTTCTTTTCATAGCTAAAATTATTAAAGAAGCATAACTTAATGAAAAAAAAACAAACAAATATTGGTGTTTGAGAAAGAGGAAAAAACTCAGATAGTAATTGAAATAGTTGGTAGTAAAAGGATTTCTTTATACTGTACTAATATTGTAATATGGAATATTTTGATTTCTTTCATGGCTTATATAATGATTCATGGGTTATTTTATACCAAAACCATCCGGTTAGATTTGATTGGTTGAAATTTTTGCTTTTTGTAGAATATCAGCCCTTATAGGTTTTATAATATCAAATTTTGTTCACACACACACACACAAACACACACACACACATACACACACACATATATATATATATATATATATATATATATATGTATATATTGTAATCCACAGACAGACTGTTTCGTTCTATCAGAACTCTTCAGTGTGGCTAGACACGTAGGACGCTCGAAGCCGGGATCGAAACCCATCCAAATTTCCTAATTGAGAATTAATTAGAGGATTCTTATAAATCGTCAGGATTGCTTATTTTATGAAAACCAATTAATGATTTTATAAATACCATGCAAAGTAATTTCACATAACTGGCAGGAAAACCCAACAGACCGTCATTTAGATATTATAAATTTATTTCAGCTAGTCAGTCATATGAGAATCAAACTCTTCCGATAGCCATCTCATAATGGAGAGAATTATGGTCTCCATTTTGTGATGGCTATCTGCAGAGGTTGGTTTCTTATATGGAGTGAACAAATGAAATACATTTATAATAGCCGAATGACTATCTGTTGAGTTTTTCTTCAATATATATATATAGTCCTCCACAGACAGACTGTAAGATATTGACCCCGGCCAAGCTGTCAAAATAGGAAATGCACCAGTGTAAATAACAGGTGCATCCGGTCGACGAATATCAGGATATAACCTTGACTGTGGAAAGGTTGAATGAGTGCGATTTGTGACGCCCATAAGAAGAAGGTGGACGCCGAACTATTATATAACTCGGTGCACAGGAAGTTCAATCAGTTGGAGAGAAGATGCGGCAGAGAGAACCAGCACCCAGAGAGGCTGGGCCCCAAGGTCCCCGGTTGAGCAGCCCAGGGGAACGAAAAAAAAAACGCTGCTATGGCTATAAGAGTGGGGGTCAATATGTTGCAGTTCTGTTCAGCCTCTAACTCATCTCTCACTCAGTAAAACCTTTAGTAACCCTTTCGAACCCTTTCAAATATAGTAGAGGTATATTTTTCTGAAGAACTTTGTCCTTCGTCTTTATTGTGTCGTTGTTATGATTCTGCATGCATCTGCATATGAGTATACAGCAACTGTTTCGTTGTATTACAACTCTTCAGTGTGGCTAGACAAGCGAGATTCTCGAAACTGAGATCGAAATCCGGCTGATTCATACGCCAACCGAAGATTTTACCGCACAGCTACGAGGAAACTAGCGTAAGCGAAGGAATTTTAAACGCTTATATACCCTTTTTGATTTATTTACATATATCCGCTTAACGGTGACCAAGAGCCTAATTCATTCGAAGAGACTTGCTTTGTGTGCGTGGCAACCGTTATATTCTTCAATATTATTTGCAAATGAATAGTTTTTAGGTATCAATTATATTCATACTAGTGCTCGGTGGTTTGCACATAGTTAAATGGTTCCGAGTATTGCTATCAGACAGTAATAACTCCATTAGTCATCAGTCATTTCTTTTGCAGACAGATACATTATTAAATAGTTCTAGTTTACCAATATTTGGGACATTGACAGGAACTTCCATTCCGGATCTGAGTGAGCTCGAGATTAATGGTAATAAAAAGATACTCCACATTCCTTAAAGTTGCAGGACTGGACACTGACCCACAGATGCAATTTTGTGTTATATCCGGGAAAATCGTTCGTAGTGGGGATTTACCCCTCTGCTGAGATGTAGTCGAAATATTCTACTGTAACGTTTCCATGATATGAATATGTAAGATATACAGATACGTAAACTGTTCATATACGTAGGAATCCCGCGAATCACTGACGACTCTCCTTAGTTCAGGTACGAAACGTTTATTTACTTCTTGAGTTTAGGTTTACGACACGAGGAGAGAGAGACACACAATTTTTACTATGTCGACTGTTCTATCTGATCCAACAACGCGAGGCGCATCCCGTAGACCCAACTGGACTAGCCTCGCAGAGGCTCAAAAATCAACTCGCCTCATTCAGGTTCAAATCTCAACTCTGCTTTTTCAAAAATCAACAAAATTCCCAGCCCATCGCTTCCAGTCATGACGTCATTCACATCCCAGTCCCATTTCCCATCTGAGGTTTTTATTATGACATCTGTGATTGTCACATCCTCCGCGCACGAGCGTGAACAGCTGCACTCAATGTGTGCACTTGCACGTGCACATAGCCGAATATTTCTAAGCCTAACTAAACCAAATGATAAGATATAACCAACGAAAAACGATAATATAAAAAAAGATCATTCCGCAATTAGATAACACTACTGCCCCAGCAAGTTGGCTGCATCAGTGTAGATAAGCTGTAACATTCTCATGAAGCCTATGGTTAGAGTATAAGGGGATTATGGGAAGTCCAGAAGATTAGGTTAGTTATTATTTATTTGGTTTTTAGTTTCGTAGGTTTGTGGGTATCCGACTTCATTTGTTTCTTCCCCACCACATTAAATTCGCTGGTGTCTTCTTTATTTGTAGAAAGCTGCAAAAGAATTAATGAAGAAAGGAAGAAAGAGACAAAGATACCTTTTAAATTTCAACTTTATCTTTGAGTTTCATCAGGCTCCTCCGTAGAGGAAAAAATTCTTACTGAAGCACAAACAAGTCGTTGAAATGTACTAGTCGTTTTGGTGGGAGACAACTCTGAAGTCGACAATTTTAGTTGATGGTGATAAGTCCAGTTGGTGGTTCGAATATAGGCTGCTGCTAGAGGAGACACGGTCTTATGCCAAGTATAAGATTTGGACAGACACGCCAACTGCTTGCAAGTAGCCGAGGAAAAGAAGGTTCGTGTAGTATGGAGTGAAACATAATTTCTCTTTAGTTCAAGAAAGGTCTTTTCTTTAGGCATGTACAGTTCTTCCATCCTCTCTTGGGTTTCTGGAAACCGCTACTCTTTGAACTTTTAATTTTTTTTTTCCTTCCACGGGGTTTCCTAACTTTACAAAGTGTATAAATCGGAAAGTGAACGGAATTATTACGATGTCATAATCCATTACATTAACTACTACGTCGGGGAAATTTACCTGGTTTATATGGTATGTGAATTCATCGCATATAATAAACACAAGTTTACCTGGGTTATATGATACGTGAATTCATCGCATATAATAAACACTTTCCTTCTCAAACCAAAGTTTACCTAGAATTAAAAAATATCAAAGGAACACATCTATATAAAACTATGTAAATTATTGATATAAGATCATAAGAATTTCATTGTTGCTGAATTTATATTTATATGACAGTATAAAACAATTACAATGTCGGAGAACCATATACTTCTTTGAACTTCTCAGCAGGATCTGACTAAGTGTTATATCGAGGGTTATTTTTAGGAGGCTGAGAGCTTATCCATTTGAAGATAGCAAATTTTTATGCACTGTAGCAGAATTCGTTATTGATTTTAAACGTATATTACATTTGTTATCAACTTTGGGAATGAGCGATAAAGAACAGCAAAAACACAAAATAATTTCAAATTAAAAATAGGTTTTCTTGTTAAAAAAAAATTTAAAAAATTATCCAAGTCTTTTGGTTTTCATTCTCTATTCTTTCAAATATTTGCCTTTTGTTTAACTGACTTGTTGAAACACCGTGAAACGGCTTTTGTTGTCCATTGTTAGAGGTCGACCATTTTGCGTGAAGGAAATGAGGTAGGGTACTCTTTGTATGGAAGCGTGACTCAGCTTAAAAGCATCTACCTTACAACGCTGCGTGTAAACAGTTCATCGCATTTATTGTATTCAGTGGGGGGACTAGAACATTTGTGAGCACTGATTTCAATGTTCTATTGTTTTGTTTCTTGACTAACAAACCCTTAATTTTAACACAACTAACTCCTAGACGGATTTTAATTCTTTTCTCTTCTCACTTTCTCTTGATCAAAAAAATAAATAAATAAATAAATAAATAAATAAAAGATTAGATTTTAGTTCTGACTCTTTTCAAGTGAGTTCACAAAAATACATACGACTAAAAAAAAGCAATAAAAGAAAAAACAAACACTAAAGAATATTTGATTTTACATGATTTTCGTCAAAACCATCCAACTAAAACAGATATATTTGCAGACGTTTACCTTGAGTTCATGATAGTGAAAGTCAAAGTATTATATCACCAAAGTATTGCAATATTTCTTAATAGAAACAATGTTAAATATTTCAGAACTTATGTGTATAGAGCAGTTTATCAACTTTCCTCGATTTACGATTGTTTTTATGTGTTCCAACATTTAATATTTTATCTTGGAGCGATATATATATATATATATATATAGACATTTTTGTCAACATATTTTTTTGTTATTCCTTTCGAGTTTTCGTAGAGATATTCGGCGGGAATTAGTTGATTGGGGCGAGCTCATAAGTGACGTACTCCTGTGGACCCCTTCACATAGACGAGCAAAGGCAGGACGTCCAGCTCGGACCTACATATAGCAGCTCTGTGCCGATACGGTATGTAGCCCTGAGGATCTGCCGATAGCAATGGACGATAGGGAGGTGTAGCGAGAGAGGGTCAGGAATATCCGTGCTGATATCGCAACATGATGATAATGATGACTTTCTGCCCAACCTTCGGCCATCATCTGGAGAGCATGAATTACAAAATGTAACTTTTGTATGTACTTTGTAAAAATGAACATTTATACTGATGTATTGTGTAGCGTTTACTTTTCAAATTCATTTCTATAAAAAGCGTCATTAACACCGGTTTCAAAATTAATTCTATTAAGTTTGGTTTGTATATTTCTAATATGTAGTAACTCGAGAATCTGTAGTTTTTGCTTGTTATATTCTTATCCTAATATTATTGTGTTTTCATTAAGAATTTTTCCAAAATTCATTTGTTGGGCATAATTTTTTTTTTTTTTTCTTTTTTTGCTTTTGCGTTATTCACCTTCCTGATACCATTCGGAAAAATATCATATTGTCCTAGTGCTTAGAGTGTTCGCCAATGGCCCGGGAGACCAGCGTTCAATCCCTCGTTGAGTCATACTAAAGACTCAAAAATGGTATTTGTTGTCTCCTTGCTCAATACTCAGCATTATAAGGTACATATTAAGGGTAAAGTGGAGCAATCCAGGGAATGGAGTAACACCCTTCCCCTACACCTTGGTTTAGCAGCTATTGAAAAGGGAGCTTTCGGGTCACCCTCGACTATGGTCGCCAACTTTACTTACTTTACTTTCATATATATATATATATATATATATATATATATATGTGTGTGTGTGTGTGTGTGTATTGAATGAAATCATGTCGTCTTTTCTAGGGCGAGATTTTTATCGTTCCACCCTATATATATATATATATATATGGGGTGGAACGATAAAATTCTCGCCCTAGAAAATACGACATGATTCCATTTCCGTTAAATGAAAACCAGTTTTCTTTTTTTATTGCAGACCATCTACTAGTTGGCCAGTTGTGTACAAATCCCAAGAGCAATAGAATCCTTCTATCATGACTGAAAGTGGCACAATGTTCAACGATCGAGATCGGAGATGCGCCACAGTACAATACATGTTCTCAACCGATCCAAGTAATGACAACAGGACCATTGCCAACACCCTCAAAATGCAAATCAGGACGGTTCAACGCTTGAGGGTACAGCTCAACGTATCAGACGACCCTTCGAACGGCTACGGTTATGGTCTTTCGTGTGATTTCAAGTGAGGGCCACATCATGCCACCTCACATCTTCGAAGTCGGCTTGAAAGTCAACACCAAAGTGTACGTAGATGTGCTGAAAAGTGTGGTGATCCCCTGGTGCAATCAGATGGCCGGTGGCAGACGCTGGGTGTGGCAGCAGGAATCCGCGCTGGCCTACAATTCCAAACAGACCCAGGCTTGGCTTCAGAACGAGTGCTACGACTTTGTACCCTTCTCTCACTGGACCCCTCCTCCATTGACCTGAACCCGCTGGACTACTTCGTTTGGTCATACGTTGAGAACATCACCATCATTACCTCCCACAACAATAAAAGACAGCCTGATCGCCGCCATCCACTAAGTATTCGCTGAGCTCCCGCCGGCGCTTATGGAAGAGGCATGCTCCCAGTTCTGGATCCGTATCGAGGCAGCGAATGAGGCTGAAGGCGGCTACATTGAATAGATGTCAGCTCTACTACATAATCAATTTACCTGAATTGATTTTTCAATAAAAGTTTTAAAATAAAGCTGTGCTCTTGTTTTCTTTAGGACGATAATATATATATATATATATATATATAGGTGTGTGTGTGTGTGTGTGTGTGTGTGTGTGTGTGTGTGTGTGTGTGTGTGTGTGTGTGTTACATACGTAATTTCTGAACACTCGGGTGTCCTTAAAAGTTCTAAAACGTTTGATTGAACATATAGAATTAAATATATATATATATCTATCTATATCCTTCCAAATAGTGGTTGAGTCAATACTGTAATTTTAAAAGAGCACAACTCGAACACTGAGATAATACAAGCCCAGAATTGCGTCAAAATTACTCGTGCTATAAAAAAAAATCCTGGAAGCAACACCACATGGAATTGCAGCTGTACAGACACTTACCTCCTATCTCTAAAACAATCCAAATAAGACGAACATGAAATGTGGGGCAATGCTGGAGAAGAACAGGTGAACTCATATTTAACTGTGAGTAAGTGTTAGTCAACCAATGAAGACCTTCCTAAAACAGCCCAGTACTGATGTAGGATGAAGTCTGGAATACCTCCCGCGAGATTCAAAGGAATTCATTCAAACAGCATGACTTCATGATATGTATATATATATATATAGATATATATATATGTTATTCATTAAGTTTCCAGACCTTTTTTGTACAGGCATTCAAAATTGTCATAGAAAATTCAGTCTACAACAGGAATTGGAATACACCTTACTAAAGCCTGATTGTCACAGCTGGTGAATTTCAAAAATGAAGTCTAGACGGGTGGATACTTTAGAAGAACGATACGCAATAAAATTTTGTTTTAAACTTGGAAAAAATGCCACAGAAACGTATGGAATGCTTCAGACTGCTTTTCGACCATCTTGCATGAATCGAGCATCCGTTTTTGAGTGGCATAAGAGATACAAGGAAGGCAGGGAGTCTGTGAGGGATGATTAGAGGTGTTGGAGGGGAAAGGAAGTCAATAGACCAGAGTTGATTAGCCAAATGGTTTGGGGATAGGGTTACTATGTTGAGGTTTTTAAGGGAGTTCAGAAAGAGATTCCGTCGGAAAAGACCAGCACTCTTCAAATTGGGTCAGTGGCATTTCAAGCAGGACAATGCACCAGTCCACAACTCCATCCTTATCACATACTATTTGACCTAGATGGGCACGAAGACAGTTCCTCACCCTACCTATCCTCCAAACCTTGCTCCCTGTGGCTTTTGCTTATTGCCTAATCTCAGAGGATGTCGTTATGAGACAACTGAAGAGATGAAAGAGGCTGTGACGAAGGTCATTGACACGCTCACACAAGAGGACTTCCATAGGGTCTTGCGGAAGGGTACAACAAGTGTATTGCAGCCGGAGGAGATTGCTTCTAAGGGGACTAGCGTTTCATGTATATACTATCAATAAAAGTGCCCATATGAAAAAAGGCTGGAAACTTATTTAATGATCCTCGTATATATATATATATATATATATGTGTGTGTGTGTGTGTGTGTGTGTGTGTGTGTGTGTGTGTGTGTGTGTGTGTGTGTACTAGGGCAGTAATCCTTTATTTAAGTGATGCCTTGTGTCCTGTTTTTAATATTGTATTTCACTTGATAATATTCTGTTTCCGTTGATAGCGTTCTATTTTAAATTCCTTTGATATCCTTATTATCTAAGTTAAACCCAATTATATATTTATGTAATTTTCACAATGGTATAAGAATAAGCAAAAACATAAAAATAAAACTTTACATTGGCAAACAACCATTGATGATGGCCTACGAAAAGTCCAAAAGTGCTCGGGACAATTACTGTAAATTCATCTACCAACTACAATCTAAAACCAAAAGACTTGTCAGGAAACTTGAAAGGTTCCAAAAACAATTATATAGATAAAAGGGCCTATAGCATTTGATCAATAATGCTTTTATATATATATATATATATATATATATATATACATACATAATTTCTGGACATTACTGTTTACAACTATTAAGGAAACAGATATTAAGAATGTATTTCCACATATGTATAAAATAGGATATTCAGTAAATAAGAAAACTTGTTTAAATCTGTGCATTGTTTGCAGTTGATTTAGAGCAAAAAATATTTTAATCTCAGGAGATTATTCGAAATTGCAGGAACTCAGACAAAGTGCTTCTGGCACAGAGGTCTCTCATCACATTTTTGGTGGCTGAGAAGTGAAAACAATATGAAATTAACAAAGAAATTTTTGATGTGTACAGAGAGACATGTTTTAGTCAAAACAATGTTTTTAAATGGGTCAAAAAGGGAATGGAGTAACGCCCTTCCTCTAAACCACAATGTAGTAGCTATTGAAAAGGGAGCCTTCGGATCAACCTCGACAATGGTTGTCAACTTTACATATATATATATATATATATATATATATATATATGTATATATATATTACAAACACACACACATATATATATATATATATATATTACAAAAAGACCTAATCCCCGGTAAACAAAAAGTTCCGGTTGTATCAGTCTGTAGAAAAGATCCTGTGGACTATCATCTTCGACATTTAAGGAAAAAAATGTTATTACTTTCTTTGTAAAATTGCAATATTCTGCTGCCAATATTCACCTTATTCATTGAAAGACACACTTATATGTAATGGTATGATTGGTTAGACTAGGTTTGGTTTTTTTTTCTTTGTTTAATGATATATCAACGAAAGTGAACGTAATGGGGCGACTGGAGTTCGAACTCGCAAACTACGATTCGCATACTACGATTCCGCTTTAAACATTACTCCACGATTAGTCTAGGTGTAGCAAACATTGATTGCCAAATCTTTTATATATATGTAGTCATCCACAGACAGACTGTTTCGTTCTATCAGATCTCTTCAGTGTGGCTAGACATCACGGCCACAAGCGGACTACGTTGGCTAAGGGAATTTTTAGGTATTTTATATTTAGCAAACAGCAGCAGCAGCAGCCTTTGTTTACATTTTTTCATACCCTACCGGCTACCAGAGAGCTCAATTCTTTCGAAGAGCATTACACTAACAGTGGCCGACAATTCCTTTTGCCAGAGAGCTCAACCCCCATGTGGGAGCATATATAGTCATCCACAGACAGACTGTTTCGTTCTATCAGAACTCTTCAGTGTGGCTAGACACGCAGGACGCTCGAAGCCGGAATCGAAACCCGTCCAACTTTACGATAGACTAAGGCTTCAGATCACACGGCCACAAGCGGACTACGTTGGCTAAGGGAATTTTTAGGTATTTTATATTTAGCAAACAGCAGCAGCAGCCTTTGTTTACATTTTCTCATACCCTACCGGCTACCAGAGAGCTCAATTCTTTCGAGGAGCCTTGTATATATATATATATATATATATATATATGCATACTTATATAAAATATATATATATATATATATATATATATATATATGCGTTTGTAAACGTATTTAATAGATAACACACACACACACACACACGCACGCACACACACACACACATATATATATATATATATATATATATATATATAATTTGTAAATGCATTTAATAGATAACATTCTTTTAAATGAACTTGAGCTCATTTTTTGTTTACAGTTGAAGGGATAATTATTACTATTTCATAAGAATAATTCTATTTATGAATAGTTTGTTTGGGTACATTTAAGAGGATATTCATATGCGATTTATAACTGAACTTTTTGTTGGTAATTCAACTTTTAAATTTGTCTGTACTGAAGCAATGCTATTGTTTCTACACCGTTAAATCGTTGCAATTATAGCTACTTAAAACTTATAATCTTATTCAATATTAATGCTTTGTTTGTAGAGAATGAAATGGTTTTATATATTGCTATTCAACCTTAATTATTCTAGACAACATTACTCATTTGTGTGACCAGAGTTAGAATATTCCAAGTATTTCTATGTATCACAAGCAATTCAATTAAGCGTCAGTCATTTGATTACACATATTTAAATGATAAAGCAATTCTATTTCTAACAATTCTTTTAAGCATAAATCGTTCGTTTGCACACATTTTATACATCAAACAGTTTAATTTAACCCATAGATCGGTTTCGATCGGTTTCCAGAGTGGACTAGAGAGTCGTGGCAATGAATGAGTACTCCACATTCCCCAAAGCTTCAATACTGATGGTTTAATGTTATATGCAGGACGCTCTGTGGAGCAGTCTTATCCCTATATTGTGATACAGTCGATGTATTTTACAGCCCCGGCAGCCAGGGCCACAGGTGTATGTGTGAATGTGTGCGCGAACGTATTCATAAATGCACACGTGCAGGCACACCAACATACATTTGATAGTTCAAATAAAAATGATAAATATGGAATTATTTTGTGAGTAAGAAATATAAGTGCCTTTCTTAACATGCCTACATTTCGAAAAAAAAGTACTTATTTGGCGATGCAATTTTTTTCACCTTGTTTTAGGATGTGTATTTTTTTTTCTAGCTCTATAAACAAATATTGTCAGCTACGTAGTATATTTCAACTTTTTTCAAACAACACCTCTTTTTTATTTCACCGACATTTTTATGCAGTATAGTGTTGAACGCATATTTTCTTTTGTCAGACTGCAAGGTATGAACGTATTTTTCCTCGTATAAGTGACATGTGAAAAAGGAGGTGCCCAATGGTGTAATGGTTATCGTCGCAGGAATTGGACACGGCGACACCAGTTCAAATCCAGGACTGATTGCATTTTCACATAGCACTAATACCCTTGGGAAATGTATGAATCCAATTATTCTCCCTCCAGCTATGGGTAAATAGTAGGGCAGACTAGGTTCTTCAGCCTTGGTAAGGCAACTAGTCTAGGAGAAGGAAAACTCTGAATTCAAACCTGTTAAACTCCGCTTAAAAAATTGACCTTGTGTCATATCTTACCTGAGCGGAGGGGTTGGGTAAATATGATAAGTGACATGTGAACACACGTTAATATATGACTATATACTATATACTAAATATAGGTATGATTAGTTTGGTACATTTCTCAATTTCAGTCTTATTCACACCACATGAAAATTCCAGTTATGGACTTTTAGCGTTCATTATCATGATATACAGTTGCGAGTATAAAGATCAGAACGATCCAAAGAAAAAGTCTAAGTGTGAAATAACTTTTTTTTTTTATTTTAAAGCTTCAGAGAACATTTTATCAAGGAAAAATAAGGATATAAAGGTAAATTTTATAATTCTGAAATATAAATCGCTATTAACTTATTTTAATAAAGTTAAAAGAATAATCATATGATATTCGTAAAAAAAATGATGATCAATAACATCAGAACGATTAAATAAATTTGTAAAATTTAATAACTATTTTATACCATTAAATATTTTGGTGGGTATGAATATAAAATAGAGTTTTCTATTTTTTTAGTTTTTGTGAATACGAGTATAAAATAGGGTATTTTACTAAATTAATAGTAATCATGGCCCAAAACTCTGTAACATCATTAGAACTTGGAAAACTGATAGTCAAGTAACGCAATGAAGATAGACTCTCGATTGTGGATATTTCAAAGTATGTGGGGAAATCTAAAAGTTTGAGTCATAGTATTTTAAGACAACTCAAGGAAACTGGGTCATGAGAAGCCCAGAAACAACCTGGCAGGCAGAGGAAAGACAGATTGATTGGCAATGAATAAAAAAAGGTTCGATTTGCAATAGCAAAAAGGGCTAATGTGTCGATGTCTTTTTCGGTTGAGGACACACCGCTTCCTATTTGATTATATATATATATATATATATATATATCGGATTTCAAAAATGTTAACTATTGTATGGGAGTTCCTTGATGATATCATAATTTTAAAGATCCCACCTGAACATATTCCACGTCAACATGTTAGTGAAACCTTCCCCAAATAGTCTCCGTAATATCAGTTCTGCTTTTCTTTTAAATATACTCCTAGAGAAATGTTAAACGGAAATGTAATCCACTCATTAATATTCCAACAATGTGTTGACAGGAATTCTGTACATGTGGATTTTAAAAAAAAGTTTCATATATATATATATATATATATATATATATATATATATATGCGTGTGTGTGTGTGTGTGTATTATTCGGTCCAGTTAAACCGGAGTTGGTAGTAATTCCATCAGGACAAAAAACAAACATTCAACAGTGAACATTTAAATTTTCCTGGTGAAGAGCTCAATGTAATTTTGTTTTCGTGTTTTTGATTTATATCAAAAACATATAACAGGATGGAAATAAATTTTAATCCTAATGTGACCGGTTTTCTTTTTTTCTTAAAGAAATATATATATATATATATATATAGCTTAGTGGATTATGCCAATGCTTTTTTTTAAATTTTGACTAGGCATTGCAGCACTATTTGATTATTTTCAAATTGTACAGATGCCTTTAGCTTTTTGGTTTTTTTTATTGAATTTTTCCTAGGATCCAGTTTGTATTGATTTTATTTACAAATTGTATCATTTGGGTTTTTCACACAACCATATTCTTATACGTTATTATTTACATATATATATATAGATGGATAGAGAGAGAGAGAGAGAGAGAGAGATCCAAGTAAATGATTAGAATGGAATAGAAATATAAATTTTCAAATTCTAATTACGTTACATACGTTTTAAAGCAGGGCACGATTTGAGAAGGAAGTTACTTACCAAGTAACAGAAACTCAGCTGAAAGTGAGCGGATAGAAAATGCTCCTTGAGGCATTCTCATTTCCACCGAGCAGTTTAACTCCATGCTTGTTTTGGGGTCATCAGGAGAGAATGTGCACCGTTTCGGGGCCTTCCTCTGTAAGCTTTTATTTGCACATCGCACACCCCCTCACAGATATAAGGCCCCATTAAAGCATTCTATCAAATCAATGCCTTACGGTGAAATGTAAATTTTCAAATTAGAGAATGTTCTATTTTTTCGTTTTTTCATTTCCAAAGAATTTCTTAAATAAGACAATCTCACCTTGAAAATAGTTTGGAAAACTCCATATCATTGGAATATTATTCACATTTAATATATCCTTTGAATGTATTGCTTTTTTTTTGTTTTGTTTTTTCACTTATACATTATCGAAAATTTTGACCTATGTACTTCATGAAGATGACGTGAAACGTCAGAAACACGCGTTAAAGGAAAATGAATACCTTTAAAATACATCATCTTGCGGACTTTTTTGTTTCATCATCATCATGCTTTTGCTCGGCCATATGAGGGGGTCCATAGGAGTACATCACTTATGAGCTCGTCCCTGCTTCTCCAGCAGTGCCCTGTGGCAGGTGGCCGTATAGTTGGTGCCTTGTGGGGTGTTGCCGCCAGAACTTATTCAATTTTGCTTACAACATTATTGCGTAGTTGCCGTCTATCTTTTTCTCCAGCCGTTTTGTTAGCGTCAAAGTAGTGCATCCATACAGCAGTATCAACACGACCACTGCCTGGAAGAAACTGCGTTTCCTTTTATCGGTCAGGTGTGATTTCCATATAATCGATAGCTTATCGATAGTTGTCCATGCCATTGTTAGCCGTGCGTCGATGTCTTTTTTCGGTTGATGAGACACTGCTTCCTTGGTAGGTGAATTTGTCTACCAGTTTCAGAGAGATTCCCTCTAGTGTGGAAATGTCAACTGTTTGATTAAAGCACATATATTCAGTTTTGTGTGCACGGACATGGAGGCCAATGCCTGTGGCGGCTCGTTCCAAACTATGCAGTAGTGTTTCGGCTTGGTTGGTTGCATTTGCCAGTATCGCTATGTCATCGGCGTTGTCGCCGTCGGTAAATGTTTTTGCGGGGTACCTTCTGCTTCATTTCTTTGCCAGCTCGAAGCCGTTTTCTCTGATTTTATCAATCTATGTTCAAAACACGATGTCTAGAATGATGATAAAGACGTATGGGGCTAGCGTAAGTATATATATATATATATATATACCAACCTCTCCGCTCTGGCAGTTAACAGGTTTAAATTCAGTTTTTTTTCCCTTCTAGACTAGTTGCCTCACCAAGGCTGATGAATATATATATATATATATATATATATATATATATATATATATATATATATATATATATATATATATACATGTCTGTGTGTGTGTGTTTTCACTAACCGTTCCATACAGGCAGGATCCGACACAATGTCATTTTTTAAGCAGGTTTTAACTATTATGAATTCAGAACCTTTTTTCCTTGACAGGTATCCACATCAAAGAGCACAGCCTGCCCTACTATTTACTCATAGCTGGATGGAGAATAGATTGAATTATACATTTTCAAAGAATATTAACGTTATGTGAAATGCAAACAGCCTCCACCAGGCTTTGAACACAGGCGATAATGTCCATTTCAATATATATATATATATATATATATAGTCTGCGTCACAATGATTGGTTTCTATGATATTTAAGTACATAATGTTGAATATCTCCTGAAAAAAAAATTTATTAGTGAAACGGCGAGAGTTTATTGACAACTTATGGTTGATAAAGCACCGCAAATGATTAAACAACAAGTCTGTATGAATTTAGTTATTTTCTGTTTATTTCTAATGATAAAACAACAAAAACATCGTGGGAGCCAATAATACTTACTAGGGTTATATATGTATATACAAACGCACAAGCACACCCATACAAACAAACACATACGCGCGTGCGCAGAGGCAGTGCTAAAATTGCTAGTTATACAATTTTTGAAGTTTTCGTAGACGTTTATCAGCAGATGACAGAATTCTTCTTGCCAGGTGCGCGTTAATATATTATGTTTACTCCTATAAACTTGAATCCGTACATAATTTTATGTACACATATAAACACTCGCGTATTGAAATATTACGCCTTATTTGATAGGTTTCCTTATTCTTTGCGCAAGACGGACTTGTTATTGAAGATGAGAATGTCAGACCTCAGAATCATAAACAGGTTGACATTTCAAGACGTAGTAGCCATGAAAAAAAAATGCCTCTTTTCACACAGCCGAAAATAAAACCGATACAAACGAAGAATGAATATCTATCAATCTATCTATCTATCTGTCTATCTATCTCAGTCTTTGATTGATCTATCTATCTATCTATCTATCTATCTATCTATCTATCTATCTCAGTCCTTGATCTATCTATCTATCTATCTATCTATCTCAGTCCTTGATCTATCTATCTATCTATCTATCTATCTATCTATCTATCTATCTATCTCAGTCTTTGATCTATCTATCTATCTATCTATCTCATTCTGTTTATATCTATCTATCTATCTATCTATCTAACTATGTTATCATGTTGATAATTATTTTTCCATCTATGTAACTGTCATCATCATCTTGCCGTGCCGCTAGCACGGATATCCCTGACGCTCTCTCGCCACTTTTCCCTATCGTTCATCGCCTCTGGCAGGTCTTCAGGGCTACATCCCGTATCCTCACATAGCTGCTGAATGTATGTTCGTGCTGGTCGTTCTGCTTTTGCTTGGCCACATGTCGGGGTCCATAGCAGTACATCACTTAGCTCGTCCCTGCTTCTCCAGCAGTGTCCTGCATGTCTGGTTCGTCTAACTTGGATAGTTTTCATGATGGGAGGCAGGTGGCCGTATAGTTGGTGTCTTGTGGGGTGTTGCAGCCAGGACTTGTGCAATACTGCTCGCAGCATTCTTGTGTAATTGCCGTCTAGCGTTTTCTCCAGCCGTTTTGTTAGCGTCCATGTTGTGCATCCATACTGTAGTATCGATACGACAGCTGCCCGTAAGAAACTGCGTTTCATTTTATCGGTTATGTCTGATTTCCATACTATCGATAGCCTATTGATAGCCGTTCATGCCTTCGTTAGCCGTGTGTTGATGTCATTTTTCGGTTGATGAGACGCTGCTTCCTAGCTAAGTGAATTTGTCTTCTAGTTTAAGAGAGGCTCCGTCTAGTGTGGAGATGTCACCTGTTTGATTATAGCAAATATATTCCGTTTTGTGTGCATTGACATGGAGGCCTATGCCTGCGGCTGCTCGTTCTAAACTATGCAGTAATGTTTCGGCTTGGTAGGGTGTATTTGCCAGTATCGCTATGTCATAGGCGGAGTAATTGTTTTTGCGGGGTACCTTCTGCTTCTTTTCTTTGTCAGCTCGAAGCCGTTTTCTCTGATTTTATCAATCGACATTCTAAGCACGTATCCATCTATGTAACTGTAATAGAGGAAAAATGGCACATTTTTGCGAGTATTTCCTTGAAATATTAAACTTAAAAAGAACCCTCTAAGAATGCAACTCGGTGATAATTTTGTTGGTTCTGCGATCGCGTTGAAGCTGAGATTTTTATAAGCCAAATTGGCTCTATAGCATTGATATGAAATACTTATAACCATCTTTCACTCCTTACTAAACAATAACTTCGGTTGAATATTAGACCGCTGTGTCGAACGAAAAAAGGAAACGTTCGCTTTGTTAAAGTTTAAATCATCAAATATCTACCTTTCAAGGTGAAATTATGGTAGAGATTTTGAATTAGTCTCTAAGAGACGAAGTTAGAGTTGTCGGAAATTGATCTGATGTCCTTAATTTCCGATCCAGGACGAAAATGTTTACTTTTTACTTGGGTTGGTTGGTTTCTTGGGTTTTATGACATATCAACCTTTCTAGGTTATTTAACGCCAGATCCATTTTTATGTAAATAATCTGTTCTTTTTAAAACAATTCAATTTAGCATAAGTACACTGTTTCATGGTCAAAAACATTTCTATTTCAAACTATTCAAGAAGTTATATGTAACAATTCAGTTTAAGTGTAAATACAGTTTTAATGTGGAAAACAGTTCTATTTCAAATAATTCAGTTAAGCATAAGCATGCAGTTTAAATGTAAGTACGGTTTAATTTTCAAAAACATTTTTATTTCAAACTCTTCAGTTTATTCAAACAATTCAGTTTAGCATTTGTATGCTGTTAGTTCTATTTAACGCATAGATAGAGCCCTATTAGGCGCTACCACGCCAGGCCAGAGTGGACTTGGGAGCAATGGCAATAAAGGGGTACTCCGCATTCCCCAAAGCTTCAGCACTGCTGGAATTTCACCATCAGATTGTTTAGTGTCATATCCATGACACTCGTTTGGCGGGGGGTCTTACCCCTCTGCAGACGTTCAGTCAGTGAATTCTACAGCCCCTGCCGACCGGGCAATTTTACTTGAGAGAAAGGTATACATGCATCTTTTTTACCCACACATTTCTAAATAATAAAACTGGCTGTGCTCTTTAGCTGAATGCTGGTTTCCATTCTCGGTGAAGGAAAGCTCGGAATTATATATATATATATATATATATATATACGTTTTAAGCGTGCTCACATACCGATATACGCACACACTCTCATGCATAGGTGGTACTAAAATTGCACCCCAAAAAGGTACTATCATTCCAGGTCTAAGTGGACCTGGAAGAAATGATAGTTAATGCCATTCTACATTGGTCTAGTGGTTAGAGTGTTCGCCAATGGCCCTATTCCAGGTAGAGTCATAATACCAAAGAATTAAAAAAAAACGAAACTCACACAGTTATACACAGAAAATAGTTCTATTTCAAACAATTCAGTTTAGCATTAGTACACAGCTTAAATGTCAAAAAAGTTCTATTTCAAACAATTCAGTTTAGCATAAGTACACAGTTTAAATGTCAAAAACAGTTCTATTTCAAACAATTCATCTTAGCATGAGTACTCAATTTAATACTATTTGAACTATACATACGATTCTATCAATGGTACCACTCTGCGCCAGAATGGACCTGGGAGTGACGGCAATAAAGGGGTTGTCTGCATTCCCCAAAGCTACAGAATTACTTGGCCCTATCCATCGGATTGTTTAGTTTCTTATCTAGGACACTCAATGGAGGTAGTGTTATCCCTCTAGCAAGATGCAGTATGTGTATTCTGCAGCCCCAGACGACTGAGCCAGATCGACCTAAGGAGACTTGGTGTCAATCAGACTCAAACGGAAAATTTGCAAACAATGAAACAATAAAAAAGGCCGTATTGGAGTATCTGTTATTGAATCAAGCCAAAGAAAAGCAATGACTAACTGTAGCAGCGTACATGTTATCTGAATCCTATTTTGGCGATTATGTTAATAGCCATTATCAATGCGGTCAGACTAACCTTGGTTGCCACACGAGCCTTTTCGTCTATTATTAAACTCGCCTGAAATTGTTGTTTCTTAATAATTAATAACGCAACTAAATTAAAAGATATTCCTTCGTAGAATGCAGCGATAAATTTCATTCAACTAATTGGCAGGTATTAAGATTGATCCAATGTCTGACTGAGACAAGACACTTTATACATAAACTAAACAATCAGAAAGAAAGAGCTGAAATAAACAAAGTTTGCAAATTAAATGTCGCATATACTGAAGTTTTCGCTAAATACATCTTTCTTTCAATTTTCCATTCTTTATTTTCTTTGTTTTTTATTCCATTCGTTTTGTTTTTTGTTTTTTTTTGTAAGAATTTGCGTAAACTTTCTTTCGTATGTTTAGTTTCTTTCTTTCCTTTTTTTTAAAACTTTCTTTCTTTCTTTCTTTCTTTATTTCTTTCTTTATTTCTTTCTTTCGTTCTTTCTTTCTGAATTTCAATCACTTTTATTCTTTCGTTACCTCTCTTTTTTCCATATTTATTTTCTACTGTGTTCGCCAATGGTCCGGGAGACTTGGGTTCAATCCCAGGTCGCGTCATACTAAAGACTTTAAAAATGGTACTTGATACCTCCTTGCTTAACACTCAGCAATATAAGGTACGTATGAAGGGTAAAGTGGAGCAATCCAGGGAAAGGAGTAGCACCCTTCCCTTCACCTCGGTGTTGAAGCTATTGAAAAGGGAGCCTTATGGTCACCCTCGACTCCAGTTGCCAACTTTACTTTATTTATTCGTCTATAACTTTGCTAATTTCCTTTTACAATTTGACTCATCTTTCTGTAGTGAGTTTTTCCTTTCTTTATTTCTTTTGTTATTTCTTTCTGTCCTTCGTTCGTTCTTCCTTCTGTATATTTCTCTTTCTTTCTATTTCTTGTTTTTCTATTCATTTCAGTCGTTTATTCTTTATTTTCTTGATTTCCCTTCTTTCTTTCTTTCTTTCTTTCTTTCTTTCTTCTTACAATTTGACACATGTTTTTATTTTATAAGCTTTGCTTTAATTTAGCAGAGAGGCCTCAGGTTGCTAACAGGACCTGCAGCTACTTAAGTGGTGACTCGTTGAAATAGTGGACAGGTTCACCACTGCTTAACTAGGGTGATCTTGTAGGCACCAAAGCGTTCAGCGTAACTTGAAAGAAAGAAAGAAAGAAAGAAAGAAAGAATGGAAGAGCAAGCAACCTTCTCTCATACTTTTCTTTATTTTTTTCTTTCTCCGTCATTTGATTCCCTGTTTCGTTCTTTGGTTCATTCTTTATGCTTTCGATTTACTTTCATTTTTTACTTGCTTCCTTGGAAGTCCTTTTACAGTTATGACCACATTTATATACCAACTTGTTATTCCTTGCTCTCACTTTAGGTTTTTAAGGCTCCGCAGTAGTTGGATTGATGCAACTTGGTTGGAATGTCTTGTGACGGGTGAGAGGTTAAAAACAATTTGTCGCCGATTTTGTTGCAAAGTAAAAGAATCGGGCAATCTCGGATAACGATAACACTATAAGGTTTTATTGTAATATGATTATGTAACCATATACAATAGTCGATGAAATTGTTTCGTGAACTGGGAATGAGAGAAAAGACATAAGACAAGGTGATGAATTCGGCAGGGGTTTGTTATTGTAGAGGCCTCAGCGGCAGAGGAAGTCTTGGTGCAATTCGAAGATCTTAGAGTTTGGGATCTTGGTTACTTCGTGATTCCTGAATATCAGTTTAAAAACTAACTAAGAGTGATAGCTTGTCAAGTCGGCTGGGGCTGTAGAAACACCGACTGCATCTCTGCAGAGGGGTAAGACTCACTCCCGCAAAATGAGTGTCCTAGATATGACATTAAATAAACTGATAGTGAGGTTCCAGTAATGCTGGAGCTTTGGGAAATGCAGAGCACCCCGTATTTGACATCGCTCTCAGGTCCACTCTGGTCCAGAGTTGTAGCACATGATAGAGTCAAATAGAGCTAAACTGCGTGCTTATGCTAAACTGAATTACTTGAAATAGAACTGTTTTGACATGTAAACAGGGTACTTATGCTCAACTGAATTTTTCGAAATATAACTGTTTTCAAATTTATTTTGATATATAAACTGCGTAATAATGCCAGCCTAAATTAATTTAAATTTTCAAATATCTTTCCACGTGCCAAGCACGTTCTTAATACTTTTAAATTAAGAACGCTCGGTGCACGTTGTTATCTTTTCGCTGTATACATTTGTACCATATTCACAATTAACGCTATGTGCGAAATGGACATATAATGTTCATTACTATAGAATATATAAAGAACATAGGAATCTCGGAATTCGAAAACACGTAACGACTTCTTGTTCAGGTACGAAACCTTTTTATTAACTTTGAGTTAAAGGTTTCGACGTAAGGAGGAGAGACACAATCTTCTATGCTGTCTTATTCATTTGGACCCCATCTCGTGCGGCCCCCATAGGGCAAAAGTTCGCCTCGCGTCTGCGAGCTCCAAAAGTCGATCATTCTCGTTTGGCGTCTAGTACCCGACTCTTTCTCTCTTTAAATTCTCACACAAACCTCTGTGCGCTTCCAGTGCGTGACGTCACCTGCACCCTGTCACCTCGGTTCGTCTCGGACTATTATGACATCAAAGTGACACCTCCATCCGCCCGTGCGCACCCGCGTTAACACCTGCTTCAATGTTACACCTAACTAGCCCATGTGCTGAGCCGAAAGGTTCTCAGCCTAACTAAACTCAAAGGCATGAACCGAAATTCCTCGGCTATTTTATAACACATTTTATTTCTTCCTGTTATATCGACAAGCATCCATCCCTGTGTAAACTATTAAAGTCCTGATGAAGGTTATTGAAACTCAAACGTTTAACGTTGATTTTACATAACAATAAATTCACCTATTTGAATTATTCCCTTTTACTGATTTCTTCATATATATATATATATATATATATATATACGAGGGCGTGTTAAAAAAAGTAACGTTTTTTACTTTTGTACATGGACAATTACCAACAGAGCAACAAGTATCATACATCGAAAGGAAGCTGGTCCTCTATGAATGACATCCCTACTTCTCAACATAGTTACCGTTTCTTTCCATAGCAATGTTTCAGTTGTGAATGAGTGCATGTATCTCTGCCTTATAAAAATCTACTAACTGTTCTTCCTGTCTGCTTTCTTACCAAAATTTAAACAATACCCTCAGTGGGAGACCCTGACGAGGCTCTAAGTAAGATTTTGACGCGTGTGGCCCTACAAGCCAATCAATAATGTTCTCCTTCTTCCTGACAATGATCGAACAAACTCAAGCTTTAGGACAAGGGGTACAATCGCCTCATTCGGGTAGACAACTTCACCGCGCCCTCCGTACACACCGGATTAAGCTCTTTCAGACTATCATATTTTCGGCCCCATGAAAGAGAGATAAGAGGCGAATATTATGCCAGTGACGATGAAGTGAAAACTACTGTGATGAAGTAGCTCACCAAATATTCAGCAGCATTTTACGAGACAAGGATTGATGCTCACATTACCGTCTTAAGAAATGGACCCGGCGACACAACTTAAAATTCTGAATGAGGTTGATTGCATTTCACATAGTGCTAATACCCTAGAGGAAGGTATGAATCCAATTATTATCCTTCATAATATGGGTAAATACTAGAGCAGACTGAGTCTTAGTAAGACTACCAGTTAAGGAGAAGGAAAACTCTGAATTCGAACATGTTAAATTCTACTTAAAAATTGACCTTGTGTCACTAACTGCCCGTGAGGAGGGGTTCGTATATACGCACATACTTTCTTTCGAAGGTTGAAAATTGCTATTGAGAGAAATGTTGACTATGTTTAGAAGCAGGGATATGATCAACAGGGGACCCGCTTCATGTTGATGTATGATATATGTTCCTGTGTAGGTAGCTCTTCCAGTACTTTGACTCGTAGATTAGGAAAAAAGTCAACTGTTATGAGAAAATTAGGACTATTTGGGAAATTAATTTACGTTTTGCGTTATCGATAGTTAAGTAAATAAAGTTGGCGACCGTAGTCGAGGGTGACTAGAAGGCTCCCTTTACAATAGCTACTACACCGAAGTGTAGGGAAGGGCGCTACTCCACTCCCAGGATTGCTCCACTTTACCCTTGGTACGGACCTTATATTGCTGAGTGTTAAGCAAGTAGGTATCCAGTACCATTTTAAAAGTCTTTAGTATGACGTGACCTGGGATTGAACCCAGCTCTTCTGGACCATTGGCGAACACTCTACCCACTAGACAATGAGTAAGCAGAATATTCCAAACTTGAAAGATATGTATTATTTGGAATTGGTTTCTTGCAAAAATTCTTTTAATTTCGCAAAAAATATTGGTTTTGGTGCTATTTAAAATAACAACATATAAAGCAGAGGGTTTCCTACTTGAACAACTGTCTGTCATTAAATTTTTGGTGGTTGATGTTGGTTTTCTGGTGAGTGAACACAAGTAGTAGTAATAATAAGACAAACCAAGATATGTGAGGTAAATAGTTATATTTACAGGAAAGAGTATTTACAAGAGAGAGACTGTTAGTAATAAGAACATAGGATTAGTGATAGAGTAATGATATACTTCAACAATAGGAACGGCTCTTCTGCTCTGACTCGTAGGCTCAATCCCAGACTGATATCCGCTACTGCCATATATATGGACGATGGAACAGCTCATTAGGCTGAAAAAGTAAATGATACCCAACAGTTGAGAAGTTCACATCATGTGAAATTGACAGAAGAATCTGTTATGGGCGCGGAGAAGCAGGCTTTAATAAAAAATAAGATATTCACAAATAGTATAAATTGCTTAAAGGAGGTCGAAATAGGATTCAGAGTGAAAACAGAACTGGCAAGTGTATAATGGAAAGTGCACCTTAAATAGTAGATTTAGTCAATATTGTCTTTTGGAGTGACAAAAAATTTACAAGAAATTTCTGAACATTTTGGAAGGTAAAGCACACACAATTCTCCTTGGTGATCTTGTTTTTTTTAACCGAGGTCAGTTGTCAGTGACTTTACCTGGATAAAGCAAAACCAATGCAAACCTTCTGTGAGTTTGATAGAGAAAAGGCAGGAACATTCTCATTACAGTAGAGATCTGACCACATCTCATTGTCGCTGGTTTGACTCCCTTAAAAAACTTTTCAATTGAACAAATTTTTTAAACGATGATGGAATGAATGGTTTCGTGAGCAAATAACAAAAAAACTTATTCCTATAATGAAGTAATATAAAGGCTTGTTGTACGGTATGGAAGTGTGTTTTACAGAATGGAGATTTTAATGAAAATTATATGGAGGCGCTCACAGTGTAATAGTTATTTTCCTAGAAAATGGATACAGTGAACTGAGTTCAAATCGTGAACGAGGACTCTTGCATTTTACAGAATGTTAATACCATTAGAAAAAGTAAGAATCCAGCTATTCTCCTTCTACCTACAAGTAAATAGTAGGATAGACTTGGTCTCTACCCTTGGTATGACATCTAGTTTAAGAGATGGAAAATTTTGAATTCCAACCTTTTAAAGTCCGTCTAAAAATTAACCTCCTGTAACATCCTGCTGGCGCAGAGAGGTTGCAAAATACAAATATTAGAAGTTTTTTCCAAATTCACATCATGTATTTAATGACCCTTACATATATATATATATATATATATATATATATATATATATATATATACATAAGCATTCCGTTGTCTAGTGGTTATATACACACACAGGCACACACACACAGATGTATATGTATGTGTGTGTGTATGAGAGAGAGAGAGAGAGTGGGGGAGACATATCATTAATAAAGTTGCATCTCTATTAATACACACAAGAACAGACACAAACACACACATTCACAAATACACACACAAAGACTCACACATACACACATACATACACAAACATGTTCGAGCTGGTCGTCCTGCATTTGATCGGCCATATGTGGGGGTCCATAGGAGTACATCACTTATGACCTCGTCCCTACTTCTCCAACAGTGTCCTGCATGTCTGGTTCGTCTAACTTGGATAGTTTTCGTGATGGAAGGCAGGTGGCCGTAGAGTTGGTGCCTTGTGGGGTGTTGTCGCCAGGACTTGTTCAATATTGCTCGCAGCATTCTTGTGTAAATGCCGTCTAGCTTTATCTCCAGCCGTTTTGTTAGTGTCCATATTGTGCCTCCATACTGTAGTATCGACACGACCGCTGCCTGTAAGAAACTGCGTTTCATTTTATCGATCAGGTCAGACCTCCATATGATCGATAGCCTATCGATGGCTGTCCATGCCTTCGTTAGTCGCGTGTCGATGTCTTTTTCGGTTGATACATACATATATATATATATGTGTGTCTGTGTGTGTGTGTGTGTGTGTGTGTGTGTGTGTGTGTGTTCCTGTGTGTGTGTATAGTTTTATTGGCGATTTCGCCTGCATCATTCACCCTTATGATATAATTTGGTTGCATTCTCCAAAATTAATATTTCTAACCGATAAAATGAAACGCAGTTTCTTCCAGGCAGCGGTCACATCAATACTGCTATATAGCTGCACTACATGGACACTAACAAAACAGCTTTGAGAAGAAGCTAGACGGCAATTACACAAGAATGCTACGTGCAATCTTGAACAAGTCCTGGCGGCAACACCCCACAAGACACCAACTGTACGGCCACCTGCCCCCTATCACGAAAACTATTCAAGTTAGACGAACCAGACATGCAGGACACTGCTGGAGAAGCAAGGACGAACTCATAAGAGATGTACTCTTATGGACCCCCATACATGGTCGTGCAAAAGCAGGACGACCAGCACGAACATACATTCAGCAGCTATGTGAGGATACAGGATGTTGTCCTGAAGACCTACCTAGGGCGATGAACGATAGGGAGGAGTGGCGAGAGAGGGTCAGGGATATCCGTGCTACCAGCGTGATATGATGATGATGATGATATCTGCATAATCAATATAAATAAACGGACACAAATAATGAACTCATTCTTAACGTTTTCAAATCTTTATCCATCTCTTTCAGTCTCGTTGTGAACTACACTTAATAAATATGCAGGTTCAAACAAGCGTGTTTGCGCATGCACCTAATGGGGCTTTATTCTGTCTGCCAAAGAGTCCGTCATCGTCACTGTGTGTTAATTCGTTTGTGCATGCGTATATCGACCGAATCACTTTGTTGGCAGCTGACCGCCATTTTGATTCTCATCAGCATCTCAGCCCTGACAGTTCACGCAATGAACCCTCTTCTAGCCTCGCCTTGCTGAATTAATATCAGAATAAATAAGCAATGAACACGGCTATCAACCAATGTGTTGGCCAAACGTGTGCGAAAATTTTGCCCTTTAGGTATTCCTGCGTATACGAAGCCAAGGAAATGGCTCAAAAATCCGGCAAAGAAAGCTCTGAGAATTCTGTGCACATGACAATACATATAAAAATATGATAATGAGCTGTCAAAAGATCGGACTCTTAGCGTTTTTTCCGGGAATTTTTTTTTTTTTTTTTGTTATGTACGGGAAAAATAGACACGTCATTCGAAATTTAATGAAAATTGACACATATCGTATTTGATAAGTATTAATATAATCAGAACAGTCAGTTTTAATCATAATTTCTTTCAGTAATGAGACTTTTGGCAGAGAATGTTTTAGTTAATATGTACAAAAATCAAAGGTTTGGATACTTAGAAAAAAACTTAAATGTTCATCATATTTGTATGAAATAATTATAACTTACTAAATATGACATATATCCAAATTTCCCTGGAAAGGAGTTGGTCCCTTCCCTCATCTCGATGTAGTTGCTATTGAAAAGGGAGCCTTAGGGTCACATTCGACAATAGCCACCAAATTTTTTTGATACGCTAAGTGTTTTTATAAAAATACACAGTAGATGTTCCGATAGAATAAAGAAATTTATGTGCCATTCGAAATCGAAGTATTACAATACTGTTTGCAATATAATCTACGTATTTACTAGCCACGTCGCCACGGATAGGGAACAGTCGGCTACGGCTGTAGAATACACCGACTGCATATCTGCAGAGGAGTAAGACCCCCCGCAAGTGAGTGTCCCGTAGCCCAGGCGACCTGGGGCTGCAGAATACACCGAATGCATTTCTGCCGAGAGGTAAGTCTTCCCCAACGAGTGTCCTGGATATGACACTAAACAATCTAATGGTGAAACTCCAGTAATACTGGAGCTTTATGGAATGCAGAGTACCCCTTCATGACCCTGAGTGGGAGCACCTGATAAGGTCCTTTCTATGGATCTAATAGAAATAAACTGAATTGCTCGAAATAAAACTGTTTTCAGATTTAAACCGCATACTTGTGCAAAACTGAATTGTTTGAAATAGGGATTTCAAATATGTGTAAACTAAATGTTACTCATACTAAGCTGACTCATATCAAAATAATTTAATTTAACGATGAATGACCTGAAATGGATTGATGCGCCGTAAAACCAACCAACCAACCAACCAACCAACCAAGCCCCACTGATAGCATACAACGCAAGATGATTTTTAAGTTGAATACGACTGGTTTGAATTCAGAGTTTTCAGATTTAAAAAAAAAACAGTATTTCCTACTATTTACCTATAACTTTTCAGAAAAGATGGTTTCATGCCTTTCCCAGAGGGATTATTGCGAAATAAAATACTAATGGAGACGCTCTGAATTTGCAATCACACTGTTAAGGCAGTTACTTAAACGTCACGCCACAATGATCTTCCAGCACGGTCGATTGGGGTTCTAGAATACACCGACTACATCTCTGCAGAGTGGTAAGAGCCCCCACCCAACGATATAACACTACAAAATATGATGGTGAGGCTCTGGTAATGTTGGAGCTTTGGGGAATGAGGTGCACCCCTTCATTGGGATTTGACTTAGGTCCACTCTGGCCCAGAGTGGTAGCGCCCGAGAGGGTCCTATCTATGGGTTAAATAGATCTGTCTGGCATTTAAAATAAGTGCAAACAAATGACTTGTATAAAGTTGACTAGGGTGAAATAGAATAATTTGATCATTTAACAGTGTGTAAACAAATGACTGATGTTTAATTAGATTCTTATTGTTACATAGCAATGCTTGAAAAGATCTAACACGGTGCAAACAAACAGTTAACATTATTATTTGTATTTAATTGAAATACGTGAAACTATTCAACTGTTAGCAAAAAATGAAATCAGGTTCTTTTAAAAATGTTATCAACAAAATGTGTTTAGAAATCATTTATTTGATGCTTACGTATAAAGAGGATTTGGCATTAAATAACCTGCTTTGGTTGATATGCCATAAAACCCAACCAAACTAAACCAAATGACACACACACACACACACACACACACACACACACATATATATATATATATATATATATATATATATATATATATATATATATAAGGATTTTAGAGTTAATAGCCTACCTTGGTTGAAATGATATCAAACCCATCCAAACCAAATCATATAATTTTACTATATATATATATATATATATATATATATATATATATATATATATATATATATATATATTACGATGATTTGTCATTAAATATCGTACTAAGGTTGATATACAATAAAATCCAACCAAACCAAACCAAATATATTGAATATATATGTATAAAGAGGATTTAGTATTACCAAATCCCCAGGGGTTGATATGCCATAAAACTCAGACATACTGAACTATTTAATTTTAAAATACATGTATGAACAGGGTGTGTTATTGAATAACGGCAATGGTTAATATGCCATAAAAGCAAACTAAACCAAATAGAAAATTGATATTTTTTCTTCTTAGTAGTAATACCAATTAAATAAGATCAACAACCACAAAGTACAGAAAACAGAAGTGAAAAAAAGTGATACTTCAAGTGACAAAGGAAGGACTGTTTTCGTGGTAGCTCCAGAATGAGGCAAAGAAAATGAATCCTGAAGAGAAGAAATGATTTCTTATAAATAGCAGCAAAACCTTGCGCCTTAAGAACTAATTTCGTCGAAACGAAATAAAAAAAATTAGCATATGAATAGCAATTGTTAGTTATGCGGTGACAGTGCTGATTTGGTTGGTTTCTTGGGTTTTATGGCATATCAACCTTTGTAGGTTATTTAACGCCAAATCTATTTTTATGTAAATAATCTGTTCTTTTTAAAACAATTCAGTTTAGCATAAGTACACAATTTAATGGTCAAAAACTATTCAAGCAGTTATATGTAACAATTCAGTTAAGTGTAAATACATTTTTAATGTCAAAAAAACAGTTCTATGTCAAATAATTCAGTTTAGCATAAGAACGAAGTTTAAATGTAAGTACGGTTTAATTGTCAAAAACATTTCTATTTCAAGCTATTCAGTTTACTCAAACAATCCAGTTTAGCATTTGTATGCTGTTAGTTCTATTTAACCCATAGATAGGACCCTATCAGGTGCTACCACTTCGGGCCAGAGTGGACCTGTGAGCATGGCAATGAAGGGGTACACCACATTCCCCAAAGCTACAGCACCGCTTGAACCTCACCATCAGATTGTTTAGTGTCATATTGAGAACACTCGTTGTAGGGGGGTCTTACCCCTCTGCAGAAAAGGAGTCGGTGCATTCTACAGCCCCATCCGACTGGGCAAAACAGTGCAGAAAATTTTAATCAAATAATAAACAAAAGTAGCAAATAGGCATTGGTTAGAAAGGAGATCCACTGGGAATTATGCAAGAGATTAAAATCTAACCCCATTGTCAAATATTAGAGGCAAAAACAACGATCTGTCTGGGAAAATTTGATGCACAAATCTATATGAGTTTTTAAGTTATAAGCAGGCCACCCTATCCTGGACAGACAACCAGACTACGTGATAATTAACAAGAGAAAAAAGATGCCCAGTCGGCTGGGGCTGCAGAATACACCGACTGCATCTCTGAAGAGGGGTAAGACCCCCTCCCAACGAGTGTCCTAGATATGAAAAAACAATCTGATGGTGAGGTGTCAATACTGAAGGAGTTTTGGGGAATGTGGAGTACCCTTACATTGCCATCGCTCCGAGGTCCACTCTGGCCCAGAGTGGTAGCACCTGATAGGGTCCAGTCTATGGGTCAAATAGAACTAAACCGTGTAATAATACAAAAATAAAATGATTGAAAAAGGACTGTTTTGGCATTTAAACTGCGAACTTATGCTTAACTGAATAGTGTGAAATGAAACTGTTTTTGAATGCTAAACTGAACTGCTTGAAATAGAACTATTTTTGACATTGAAATTGTATTTACGCTTAACTGAATTGTTTGAAATAGAATTGTTATTATATTCAATTGTGTGAAAACAAACTATACTTATACTAATTGTTTGAATTAGAACTATCAGACTAAACAGAATAGCTTGAAATAGAAATGTTTTTGATAATTGAATTGGATACTTTTGCAAACTGAATTATTTGAAATAGAACTTATTATTTGTATAAAAACGGATTTGGCATTAAATAAACTACAAATGTCGATATACTATAAAACCCAAACTAACAAACAAACCAGAAAAATAATTTTTGGATTTTGCCGTACGAACGGACCAAGGAATGATAATATAAAGAAGCAAATAAATAGACAAATATATGGATCAAGAAAGTTGTGAACATGAATTTGATCGTGATACCAGTTGTATTCTGAGTACTTGGAACGGTCTTCAGAAAAGAAACTGGGGTAACTGAAGATCAGAAAAAGATTCGACACCTTATAGATAAACAATTTTTTGTTTATTATATTCTATTTCCGTATGTTAACATATGTACATTTAACAATGGAAGCAAATTTTGTTTTATGAACTGCTTATCGTTTTATGAACTGCTTATCGAAAAAAGGACGTGTATTTTTATTACAATAATTTCTTTAAAATCTCCTTATAAAATGGGGTATCGGAGATTTTAGAAATATTGATCTCTAGAATACTTGCTGAGTAGTTATAAGATTACAATATTGTTGTAATTTATAATTTCCATTTTCTGCGAGTTGAACTTTTCCGACAGCCATAACTCTTAAGATTTTAGCTGAAATGTATGAAACGACGATGGTGTAATTTATACTGGTACAACATGAATCATACGGCTGAGACGTTCATTGCAAATCATTTATGTAAATAGTTTTTTCATTAACAGACGTGATAAAAACGGATAAGTCAACTTCAAAAGCCAGCCCGCCAAAAAGTCAATATAAGATTAATAACAAATTCTCAGCTTTGTCAAAATGTTTTTCTCGGTTTCTTTTATCATCCTAATAATAATAATAATAATAATAATGATAATATATATATATATATATATATATATATATATATATATATATATATATATATATATTCTAGATAGCCAATATACCATTTATTTTCACTCGGAATGTATGATTTTGGAAAATGCCTCGTAGACAAGATTTGTGCATTGCAATTTCTTTCTTAGTTGGTTGTTTGAGTTATGGCATATCAACCTTTGAAGGTTACTTAACGTTAAATCCATTTTTATGCAAATAGTCAGTTCAATTTCCAAAAATTCAGTACACATGAGTACACAGATTAATCGTCAAAAACTTTTCTATTTCAAGCTATTCAGTTTATTCAAACATTCCTTATTCAGCTAATTCTGACAAGAATAAGAATAGATTTCGTTTACACTCAGTTAAATTTCAAAACAATTCTTTATTAAACAATTCAGTTTTGTGTAAGTACAGTTTCAATGTCAAGAAACAGTTCCGTTTCAAATATTTCAGTTTAGCATAAGCACGCAGTTTCAATTAAGTTTACCATAAGTATGCTGTTAGTTCTATTTAACCCATAGATAGGACCCTATCAGACTCTACCACTCCGGGCCAGTGTGGACCTCGGAGCGATAGCAATGTAGGAGTACTCCACATTCCCCAAAACTACTAGGACCTCACCATCAGATTACCTAGTGTCATATACAGGGCACACTTTGGGAGAAATCTTTCCCCTCTGCAGAGGTGTAGTCGGTGCATTCTACAGCCCCAGATGACTGGGGAATAATTTCTTTGTTGAGTACCATAAGTATAAGAAAGCTTTTCTGAAAATATGCATAAATATCCCCCAACCGATAAGTTTATTTCTAAAATTATGATTCAAATATATGTGATTCCTTTCCAAGGGCTTATGAAATGATTTGATAAAAACAATCTGTAATCAGTGTTACCTCATGTAGTCAAATGCTCTAATATATATATATATATATATATATATAGAAACAAAGTCAGTCAACACTATCTGAACCATATTAGATATAAAAAATCATCTGAACCATATTAGATATAAAAAATCTCTCGATGAACAAACGGAACGTGGATTATGCACAATGTTTCTAATATCAGGTGACGTATTTTAAAGAAACGAACGCTGATCCATTGATCAAACGGCCAATTTTTCTTGTCATAAACAGCCAACTTTTCTTATTGCACAACTTTTCCAAATTTTTATATATTTTTACACTTTTTATACATACATCTACTCTTAACATCACTAATAAAACCCCTCACAGCCCTGATGATGGTTCAGCAGAACCGAAACGCTATAGTGTCGACTGATTTTATTTCACTATACATCCCTACTTTCTATTTGGATTACTTGTTGTCAATTTTTCTTCACAAATTGTCGGATTACTATCCATTATTTTCTTCCATATATATATATATATATATATATATATATATAAGTATTCTTAAATCCACTAAATGCGGAGTAGGAAATAATTCCATCCGGACAATTAGATTATTCAAAATTCGATTATCTAAATATTACTGTTGGAGAGCTCAATGTAAATGATATCACAGAGCAAATAATCATTCAAGAAAAAGAAATAATTCGGTAACATGAGGATTATAAATTTATTTCCATCCTGCAGTTGAGACAATAAAATAATGAGAAACATTAAATTTACATTATTTTTACAATAATTTAAACATCATTTTAAAGTAACTCTTTAGGTTTAACAATAAAATAAGGAATTACAACCAAATTAAATTTTTCCAAATAAAGGGAGACTGGGAGTAATCTTTAACGGAATACTCTGTCTATCCCTTTCCTTCCCCTTCCCTCCAGCGACCATCCCCATTCTGGCTGAATTCGTATATCTCCATGGTGGATCCGAAGAAGTCCAGTTAATTTTTTTTGTGTTGTCGATTCATATCAATGCTCTAAGTAGGATGGAAATAAACTTATAAACCTAATGTGACCGAATTTTTTTCTTGAAAGTATATATATATATATATATGTGTGTGTGTGTGTGTGTGTGTGTGTATCTGTAACTATGTAAAGGTCTATCTACCAATATTCGTTCTCTGGATTTCGTGTTATATTCTCATATGCATATCAACACAATAATAAATAGACGAAGGAAGGGTTCAAAAAGGGTTATTCAAAGTTTGCGTGTGAGAGGGAGTTGGAGACCGAAAAGAAACTGCAATATTTTGATCCCTACTCTTATGGCCGTCAGCATTGTGTCTTTCTCGTTCTCCAGATGCTCAACCGGAGGCCCTGGGGCCACTCTGCTGGGTGATGGCTTTCTTTACTGCATCTTATCAGCAACTTCTCTAGACCCCAAACTCCATCGGGGTTCCCGAGGGCCCCTTCGGCCGGGTGTGGTTTTCCCTACCACACCTCGTCTACCTCCGTCTCCAACTCTACTGCAACTGCCACTTGACTTCTGTCTTGGCTGAGTTATATAATAGTTCAACGCCCACTCGATCTTTGAAATCGCATGTTTGATCGTCATCAAGCGGAAGTAACTGTCATACAGTTCACAGGTCCCTCTCTTCCTGTGCGTCACTCTATGAGTGTACCATGGGAATCTTTTAGCTCGTCCCATTTCATCAGCCAATTTCCGCCCACGCGATTTCCTCTCCTAACTGCCATTGGAATGTGTCACTTCCTTCCGGTGCATCACCTTGGAATGGCCTTTTTGGCCGGGTCGAAGGCCAAAATACAACATTTCGCATTAATCACAATGGTCCACGGTAAAGATAAAATAAATTGAGGATGATGTTACCTCCATTCCAAGTTTCCGAAAGAAACTAATTTAATTTAGTTAATCTAGCTAACTAACGATACCACTGTGGCGTAATTGCCAACGAGCTGAATTGTAATATTGTTGTAAGTGAGTTCAAACTCCGGTCGCATTTTCACGTTCACTTTAAAACTAATATCGTTGAGGAAATGTCTGAATAACCTTATTTTCCCAAGCTATACGAGAGATCGTATAACAACTGTTCTTCTGCAATTTAAAAATGGTTAATCTTGTGCAAACAAATGAAATATTCGTTTTGAAATCTTTGGTTGAATATATATGTATATATAGACACAATTTGGCGTTGAATAACCTACATAGGTTGATATGCCATCAAACCCAAACAACTATCCAACAATCTTCTGTAAGATTGGTTTCGGCTTTAAAACTGTCTATGAAGGTTGACATGCCAGTAAACGTAGAAACCGAAGCTGACCAAACCTGATCTCTTGCTTTCGTCAACGTATCCCGGCAGCTCAAGAAGGTATCATGCATAGATGAAGTTTTTATGACCAGATACCATCCTGCGCAGTATTGACCACAGTAGGATCAGGTACACCTAATAAATCACCCCAGGCTATCGGAGTTGTAGAATACACCAAGTGCATCTTTTCATAGGAGTAAGACCACACGACGCTAACGAGTGTCCTGTTTATGACACTAAACAATGTGGAGTATCGGTTCATTGTCACCACTTCCCGTTCCATTCCGGCACGGAGGTGTAGGTCAGACTGCTTACTCGTATGTTCCAAGCGACCCACAACTGCTTACTATCCTTGGCTCGGAATTCCATTTCTCTGGGCCACAGCATCTCTGCTTAACTGATGATTACTCCCTTAAATGTATTGGATTCAGACATTCTGTAAAGAAAACTGCAACTCCACCTCGGTACTGCCAGAACAAAATGATCTAATAATAGTAATAATAATAATAAGATATAATTTTTCAAAATAATAAAAATAATAATAATTTATTTTCAAAAATTGCTTAAAAACATGTCCATCGCAAGCCACAACATTTTCCAATCTTTCTGGCAGCGTTTGAATTCCTCCTCGGAAAAAAGACTCATCTTCTGAGGCTAATCATGAGTGGACACAGTTTTTGGCATTTTTATAAGAATGAATGTCCTCAGACAGGCCATGTGCCATCGATCGGAACAAGTGATTATCGGACGGAATGTTAGGTAAATATGGTGGTATGATAGGACTTTCCATTTAAGCGTTTCCAAGTAGGTTTTCACCAAGGATATTCAGCCTTGATGCGGACGTTGATGTAGGGTCGGGCTTACCCCACGATCTTCAACGGTTCGGGTTATTATACTGAATCTACGGTCAAGGTACGATTTAAAAAAAAACACCCTTTTCTGTCGTTGAAGCAGCTGTTTACACGTGACAAGACGCCGGTCGACGTCTCTCGGCTTCAACTCGAGTTGCTCCCAATGTCTTTGCTTTTGAAAAATTCCTAATCCTTTCAAACTATTTCGAAACTGTAGTGAGATCAATTTCTAATGTTTTTGCAAACTTACTTTGCACCTAACACAAATCTTTATGAAGTAATGCCTCAAATTCTTCGTCTTCAATTTTTTTTCTGTGCAGTAGAGCGTTCTTTATATTTAAAATCAAAATCTTTATTTTTGAAGAATACGAACCAATCTCTGCATATTTCTTTTTCGACTGAGAATGGTCACCGTAAGTATCAACTAGAATTCTGTGCTTAAGCGGCTGAGTTCTTTTGAATAAAGTAGTGCAGAGAATTTCTCCACAAATACACTTTCCCTCGCACGAAATTCGACATGTTTAACGTTACCAAAAACAAAGCCCTCTACTCTTCGGCGAAATGACATACATTGAATTTCAAGCTTGCTGAAAGTACTTCCTTATTGATGCGTTACCATCAGAAATTACACGCACGCAATTCTGGGAACGCAGTTTGTTGGAAAACAGCGATAACTTATTCAAAGTCTTTCGGATAATCATCATCATCATCATTATTATCCTGTCGTGCCACTAGCACGGACATCCCTGACCCTCTCTCGCCACTTCTCCCTATCGTTTATCGCCTCCAGCAGGTCTTCAGGGCTACATCCCGTATCCTCACATATCTGCTGTATGTATGTTGGAGCTGGTCGTCCTGCTTTTGCTCGGCCATATGTGGGGGTCCATAGGAGTACATCACTTATGAGCTCGTCCCTGCTTCTCCAGCAGTGTCCTATATACGCAATGTTATGTGGTTTATGTGGCAATGTAGATGAAAAGACCAATCATATTAATAGCGAATGTAAAACATTATCTCAAAAAGAGTATAAGAATAGACATAACTGGATGTGTAAGGTGATCCACTGGTAAATTGAGCAAGAAGTTTGAATTTGACTCTGTGAACCAATCGTAGATGCATATCTCTGAATTAATCCTGGAGGCGACCAAGCTTCTTCGGAATTTTGAGATACAGACGGGTGATCTAATCTCTGCCAGATGACCAGATATTGTGATAGCCCCCCACCAAAAAAAGAGAACCTGCTGAATAGTGGATTTGCCGTCCAGGAAGACCACAGAGTAGAATTGAAAAAAGGCCAAAAAAAGAGATAAGTACAAAGACCCTACTTGAGAACTGAAAAAAAAAAACAAAGTATTGATCATGAAAGTGACGGTGATACCAATTGCAATTGGTGCGCTCAGTAGTAACACTAAAGGATTTGTAGAGAGACTGAAGGACATGGAAATAAGAAACCGTCACTCTACGTAGGACTACTAGAATGCATCGAATGTCCACACTGATCTGATTCATATAAGTTTCTGCTGATAGGGTAACACTGGTTTATCCCTGAATGAATGTCAATAGAAGAATGTCGTTTACGAGTTTTTCTGTACTACTCTGTTGCCCAGTTGGCTGGGGCTGTAGAATACACTGACTGCTCCTCTGCAGAGGGGTAAGACTCCTCCAACGTGTGTTCTGGTTATGAAACTAATCAATCTGATGGTGATATTCCAGTAATGCTTGATCTTTGAAGAATGCGGAGCGCCCATTCATTGCCATTCTTCTCAGGTCCACTCTGGCCCGGAGTGGTAGCACCTGATAGGGTCCTTTCTATGGGTTAAATAGAACAAACGGCATACTTATGTTAAGCTGAATTATTTGAATAAACTGAATAGCTTGAAATAGAAATGTTTTTGACAATGAAACCGAACTTACATTTAAACTGCCAGCTAAACAGAATTATTTGAAATAGAACTGTTTTTGACATTGTAACTGTATTTACACTAAACTGAATTGTTTAACATAGAACTGTTTTGACATTAAATATGTGTAAACAAAATCTTTTCTTATGCTAAACTGAATTAGCTGAATTAGAACCGTTTGAATAAACTGAATAGTTTGAAATAGAAATGTTTTTTTACAATTAAACTGTGTACTCATCCTAAACTGAATAGTTTGAAATAGAACATATAATTTACATAAAATGGATTTGGCGTTAAATAACTTAAATCTGTTGATATGCCATAAAACCAACCAACCGACCAACCAACGATCTACCACTCTGGTAGGGCCAAATATGCCCCATCTTTGGTGGTTTGTGAAAAGTGAGACAATAGGCTGTACAGTATTTTTGCATTGTTTCTTTGTAGTTTTTTTATCAAATAATTTCGTTAGATTCCAAGTGCTTCAATCCTAAAGTAGTACTGATACGGCTTCATTTTGGAAGGATTCCTGTTTTATTTCCTTAGGGCGTGTCCCCGTGATGTAATGGTTAAAATGTTGGACTGCGGAATCGTAGTACACCAGTTTGAACTCCAGTAGCCCTACTACGTTCTCTTGATTTGCCATTAAACAAAGAAATCAATCAAAACTAGTTTCTGTCCAATTTACAGAAATTTGCGCTTCCTCAATCAACACATAAAACAGTTTTCTACGCTCGACGATAATTATGTAATTTTAAACCATTGGTCAATTGTGTTTTTTATCACTTTTTAGTATCAATTTTTTAATTTTTTTTCGACTAATTTCGTCTTAATTTATTTTATCAGCTTCAGATGGTTTGGTTTGGTTTGTTGGGTTTTATGGCATATCAACCTTTATAGGTTATTTAACGCAAAATCCATTTTTATGTAAATAATCTGTTCTTTTTAAAACAATTCAGTTTAGCATAAGTACACAGTTTAATTGTCAAAAACATTTCCATTTCAAACTATTCAAGCAGTTATATGTAACAATTCAGTTAAGTGTAAATACAGTTTTAATGTCGAAAAACTTCTATTTGAAATAATTCAGTTAAGCATAAGCACGGAGTTTAAATGTAAGTACGGTTTCATTGTTAAACACATTTCTACTTCAAGCTATTCAGTTTACTCAAACAGTTCTTTTTAGCATTTGTATGCTGTTAATTCTATTTAACCCATAGATAGGACCCTATCAGGTGCTACCACTCCGGGCCAGAGTGGACCTGGGAGCGTTGGCAATGAAGGAGTACTCCGAATTCCCCAAAGCTCCATCACTGCTGGAACCTCACCATCAGATTGTTTAGTGTCATATGCAGGACCCTAATTGGGGGGGGGTATTACCCCTCTGCAGAGGTGCAGTCAGTGTATTCTACAGCGCCAGCCGACGGGGCAAATCAGCTTCAGGGTCTCTGTATAAAGTTTAGTTTTGCTTCTTTTTATTGAATAACATTTTAGATCGTTTTTTTTCTGAATAAGTTATCAGCCTTCAAAGGATACTTCCTACAGATGGCATCATTGTAGAAAAACAGAAGTGGTACCTATTGCTGGGATATTAATGGGGGATCATACTTTTCTCCAAGATTTTGTTAGAAAGTGAACGTTATAGAGTTACTGGATTGGTTTCATTTGGTTTTATGGCGCATCAACCAGTGTAGATTTTTTAATTCCAAAAGTATCTTTACACATATTAAACAGTTCTATTTTGTTTAACATAAGTATGCAGTTTAAATTCCAAAATAGTTCTATTTCAAACAATTTAGTTTTTCATAAGTGTACAGACTAGTTCTATTTGACCCATAGGGAAGGTGCTACCAATTTGAGGCAAAAGTGAAGCTGGGAGTGATGACAATGGTGGGCTACTCCGCATTTCTCAGTGCTCCAGCATTACTGAAACCTTACAATGTGATTGTTTAGTGTCATACCCAGGATATTGGTTGGGGGGGTACTCTTTGGGGTGATACTGTTGGTGTATTCTACAACCCAGCATTCTGGGTTAAGCGTGACTGGATTTCGAACTCGCTAACTAGGATGCTGCAGTCCAGTACGTTAATCATGACTCCATGGATTAACTCCCTTCTTCATTTGGTGACTATATCACTTATTTCTTTCTCACTCATCTTTTAGTTACACCTTGATTACTAAAGAGTTACCCAATAAGCCCCTATGTTTAGCTCAACAAATTGTTGATATTGACAAAATTCAAAGCATTGTTAAAATCCTCTAACGAAGAATTGTCTAAAAAGAGTGCTAAGCTTATATTTGAAGTAATTATTTAAGTCTTCAAAGTCGAAAATAAGCAACACATCGATATATATAAACAAGAAGTCATAGCAACCACTTTGGCTTTGTTTTTTGTTTAATTTCATGTTAATATTCTCGATTCATTTCATGTCAACGCCGTCTTTGAAGAATAGCAATGATATTATTTAACCCATGGCTTCAGGGATAAATGTAATATAATGGCCGAGGGATTTCGTTGTATATATCTTGCCTTTGGGTTTAGTTAGGCTGAGAACCTTTCGGCTCAGTGCATAGGTTAGTTAGGTGCAGACATGAGCGCAGGTGTTCACACGCGCGCGGAGCGGACGTGTCATTCAGATATGTCACAATAAAAATCCCAGATAGAGGATGTGACCAAGGATGTGAGTGACGTCACGCACCGGAAGCGTGGGCTGAGATTTGAGAAAAGTCAGATAGTTGAGATTGAGACCTGGGCGAGGCCAGACGAACTTGTGCGCTACGGGCGCCGCATGTGATGGGGAGGAGCAGCAAAGAAAGATTATGCCTCTCTCTTCCTTATGTCAAAAAACCTTTTAACTCAAAGGTAATAAAAAGTTTCGTACCTGAACTAAGAAGTCGTAAGTGTTTTTGTGTTTGTGGATTCCTATGTTCTATGTATATATGTTATCCATAATACCCTATCCGGTGGAAAAAGCTGTTCGGTAGCGGCAGGAGTTGCAGTACCGCCTTGAGCTACCGAAAATGTGTCATCACCCTGGTTGGCGGCTGATGAGGCTAGGGTATTGCACGTGCTTTCACCCGTTGTATGATGGAAAAAAAATGTTATGAACATATTCATGTATGGGTATGTTACAACCAAAGGATTAGTAAAATGACTAGAGGATTTGGAAATTACAGGATGAGTGGAGACAATCCAAACTACATCATTGTTGAGATCGGCCAGAATACTGAGAAGAGTCCTTGTGACCTGAGGAGACTTGTTTTTACTCAGATTCCAGTGAAAGACCATCAACAAACTCTGACGTGAAAAACTCTAAAGGTGTAAATACTGATTCTTCAGTATCTTGTTATAGAAACTTAAAATAACGTCATAAAAATAATTGTATTAAAGCCAAATAATGCACTACTGAATAGTAAGAAGTCGTAAGTGTTTTTTTGTGTTTCGGGATTCCTATGTTATCTATGTGCGTTATGGACATTATGAACGTTTTGGGTATGGTATAAATATGTCTATTTCACGTATTCATATCTGGCTATGTAACATAAGTAGTTTCATTCCTTTGCTTGAAATATTAAACCAAAGTCAACGTAACAGTGTGACCTGAGTTCGAACTCGCTTAGTACGATGTCCCAGTTAATTACATTAGCCACTACACTACGGGAATTCCCACCCAGCATTTAAAACCTTAATGAGTTAAATCAATGGTGGAATGTGAGTAATTTGGTAATTTTTCTTTGTCATCGGAACGATGGGGATCTTTTTAAGATATACATGTGAATATTTTTCAGTAAAGAGGATTCTACGTAGCAAAGTGGCTAACGTGCTGGACAGTGATATAAAGAAGGAGGTTCGAACTCCATTAGGGCTATTACGTTTACTTTCAGACAAATACTTTTAGGAAAAAGATGAATTTTTAATCTACGAAGGTTGATACATCATTATACAAATAAACTAAAAAGAAATAATAAAGATCTGTGAAAATTATAATATTTTATACACCTTATTATTCCAATGTTATTCAGTAAATAAGGTATATTTTCTCCCAGGAGTAGGCAAAGGGAAATATTCTCGACTGTAGAGCTCTTTTTACAAAAAATCAACAGTAAGGCCTCCTCTCATGTCCCAAAAAACTGTCAGCATAGTCTTCTTTACTGCATACAGCGCCTGGAACGCTTTCTTTATCGGAGAGGCGAGGTGTCTCCATTCCAAAGACTATTTTTTCAATTGAGACTCGTAAAAGTAAACATTTTTAACCAATTTCTGAACATTTTAAGTAAAACCATGCCTCTCCAGGCACATCACATATGCTTCTCCACACTTCTGTTTAACCCAGGAGCTCTCAGATTTGTCCGCCATTTGGAACAGCCTCAAAATGAATATACTTCTAAGATCAAAATAATTTTTTCCCATAATACAAACGACATATAATTTATATTGTGACACGATGGGTGGAATTCGTTTCTATTGGTGTGGGTAAGTGCCATTAAGAAGACTTATTTTGTTTGTTTTGGCACGAAAACCACACAAAGGGCTTGCACACGAGATTTCATTCGAGACCAGAAGAGAACAAGGGAAGGAAGGTCCCAGAGTCAAGAGAAGGAAGCAGACCAGGGCAGTCGACAGAACTGGGCAGTTGGCAGAAGAGAACAGAAGAAAGCAGAGAAGAGACCAATCGACAGAACAGGACAGTCGGCAGAAGAAAACAGATTTCGGGGGAAGCCGACTGCCAGGATGTGTGGACCCAGAGGCTGGGTTGGCCAACGTCAGAGGATGAGTCAGCATTTCTGGTAACTTTGTGGGAATTTCGCTCCAATACACGATTGCACTAGCCTACAGATGCACAAAATGTTAGGAAAGTATCACAGAATTCTCCCAGCTTGCGCTTGGAGCTAACCCAAGTCCGTGTTTGTTGGTTCTCTTTTCTTCCAGCCTCCGGTTGTGTATGTTGTGTTTTGTGTGTCTGTAAGAAAATGTGAAACACCCCTGGTCGGAGATGAGAGAAACCACTAGACGATCTGATGACCTTGAGTGGTTTAGGAGGTTGAGATAGAGTGGGTCAGTCAGTGATCTTTTCACAATGTATACGGAAAAGAATTCTGAAAATTGTTTTTTATAGTATTTCTCTTTTCATATGTCCCTTAATTTGTCAATCTACGTTATATATATATATATATATATATATAGTCTTTACTCACTGATTGGCTGGTTTTAAACTCCTCTCCTTGCTTCATTTGTCTTGTCAGCAGACTCACTCCTGTGTCTCTTTTATGTTACCATACCTGATTTTGTTTTTTGATTAGAAATGACAGCACAACCGATACTTTCTTTTATCATTAAGTGTTTTCGGACTATTGTCTTCATCTTTATTGTTATTCCGACGGCGTTTCGGCCAATATGTCCTCTGGCCTTCTTCATGTATTTGTCGAATTCTGGAATCCTCAAGGAACTTCGAACTACGTTCTTTATTGAATCCACGGGAGTCGCATGTTCTGATTCCGTTAGCCATAACCGGGTACAAGAGTTAAGTATTCCTGTATTGTTACTCGCCTGCTGTCAGGATTGAACCTGCAACCTCCAGATGATTGTCTCCTTAAAAACTTAGGGAACCAACGTCTGTAACCATTACGCCTTGTGTGGACAATTTGGGACTAATAAATTTAATGTTCTTACTTGACTAGAATTTCTACTATTATTTATGTTTTTTACCTGTGCTCATATTTAGATTTTTCTCGGGTATGATAGAAAAAGGGAAACCATCTTCCCTTATGGGATAAAGTTGAAATAATTGATAGCCCTTCAGGAATCAGCACATATGTTGGGCTACAATGACCTGCTGAGTAGATCAATTATAGAATTGAATACATTATGGGAAACGATAATTAAAAAGGCTAGATGAGAAAAAATATCTGAGCTTCGTGCACATATTAACTTTATCTATTGACGACTTTTCCTTTCGTTGCCCACTCTACCTAAACGAGTAATTATGGAGGGTAAAATAGAGCGTTAAATCACTCAGACCGGCTGTTTGTCACCATCTTAATTAGTCTGACTCTAGAACCGTTTTGTCTGCCTGACTGAAACCGTCCAATGAGATCCGTGGTCTCAGATTGACTCTGAGTTTAAAGGTTGTCTATCAAATTCGTTGAACTTATTGTATCATTTCATCCAGAATTAAACTTGAATGCTACTATACGTATAAGAATAGACCTCTCTGATCTCTTACAAAACTCATTTATTGAATAACATAACAATATTAATAAAATAAAGATACATAATTGTCTTTATTTGAGTACGTATAAGATCTAAAAGGTTATATGAGGATTTTGAATTAATTGAATTGTTGCATGAGTTTAAACTTTGCCATAATTATGCTTCCTGACTATGCTCGGTCACATGTTACCAAAATGACGCAGCAGAAGCTCATTCTCTTAGAATATTAGACTCTCCCCAATGCACCAAATTTTAATGATCTCTTAGCCACCAACTACTGTCTTCTTCAGGGATCAGGACACTTTATGAAACCAAAAATCATCCCGTTCATAAGAAGTAAAAACTGCATGTTAATATTTCTTATTGGCAATATTTTTTAAAATCTTTTGTGGAGAGGCATAAAAAACGCGTTATTTGATGATATAAATGCATAGATGTTCAGGAATCATTGATTAATTGCCTAAAACTCTCTCTCTCTCTCTCTATATATATATATATATATATTTATATATATATATATATGTGTGTGTGTGTGTGTGTGTGGTTAGGCAGCATTCTCTCTTGTAAGTATGTTTGATTAAATAATGAACGCATTTTGTCAATGTAATTTTATTATGATAATGAATTTAAAAGCCCTACGTATAAAAACGAAAGGAAAACTAAAATCAATAGAATTATTTTTGAAAATAGGGACACATTTTTGAATTGACTTCATTATTTTTTTAGATATTCCATATTTCTTGATGATATTCGATTTCCATTGATAGAGTTCTGTTTTTTTTTTTTTTAATTCATCGGCATATCAGTTTTACCCAACTCTGTGTTTACGTAATTTTGTTATGTCATAAAAAAAACTAAAAAGTTTCAAAACTCTTGACAAACACTCTTTACACAAGCAAGCAACCCCTGATGATGCCTTATGAAATGTCTGAAAGCGCACGGGACAATTTTGGTAAATTCATCCGCTAATTCCAGTCTGAAACTAAGACACTTATCAGGAAATTTGAAAGGGTCTTATTAAAATTATATACACAAAATGTGTCTTTATTATTTAATCAAATATGGTTATATATATATATATATATATATATATATATATATATATATATATATATATATAGACAATACATCATTGTCCGAACAACCGAATATATTTATTTTTATGAGTAAAACATATGTTATTGTCCGAAAAACCGAATATATTCAGTTTACGATAAGTTCGCAGCTTAAATTTCAAAAACAGTTCGATTTCAAATAACGCAGTTCAGCAAAAGAACCCAGTTTAAATTGCAAAACAGTTCAATTTCAAACTATTCAATTTATCAAAATACCCCGTTGAAAAGTTTTAAAAGTTCCATTTCAAATTCAGTCAAGCATACATTATCATCCGAACAACCGGATTTATTTATATATATGTATAAGTAGAGAATATATTATGGTCCGAACAACTGAATATATTAATATATATAAGTTGAGCATACAGTATTTTCTGAATAAACATATATATATATATATATATATATATATATATATATATATAGCATACGTAAGTTCTAAAAGAGGGTTTTTCTTCGGTCACGTCACGTCACAGAACTAACTGACCGTAAGTAAGTCGGCGAACTTAGTCGAGACTGACCTGAAGGCTTAATTTTCAATACCTACAACTCTGAGGTGTAGGGTAAGGCACTAATCCGTTCCCTGGATTGATTCCCTTTACCCTTGATTCCAGCTTATACTGCTGAGTAATAAGCAGAGACATCAAGTACCATTTTTTGAGTCTTTGGAATGACTCGACCTGGGATTGAACTCTATTTTCCTTGACAATTAGCGAACATTCTACTCATCAGGCCAATGACCGCTAAGTAAGCAATAACAAAGAATGGATCAAAGTTGATGGTCTTTTCCTCGTTATTGCTTGAATCATTCACGGAATGGTCTGACAAATGTAATTGTAAAACAAATATTTTGAAAATATGAAATGTATGATCGGCTTAAAGGTATTCCAAAAATGTGTACATTTCAAATGATATATATATATATAAAGAGAGAGAGAGAGCGAGAGAGAGAGAGAGAGATAGATAGAGTAAAGGACTGTTCAGATCGAAAAAAATTGGTCCACCCTGGTGGCCCCTGACAGGGTTCTATCTATAGGTCAAATAGATTTAAACTGTGTGCTTATACTAAACTGAACTATTTGCAATAGAACTGTTCTGACATTTAAGCTGCGTACTTATGCTAAACTGAATTGTATGAAAAAGAAATGTTTTAACATTTAAACTGCGTATGTTTGCTAAACTGAAATGTGCGAAATGGAATTGATTTCTTATCTAAACAGCGCACTTATGCTAAACTGTATTGTATGAATTAGAACCGCTTTTGACATTTAAACTGCGTACTTATGCTAAACTGAATTATATGAAATAGAGCTGTTTTTGACATTTTATGCTAAACTAAATTGTTTGAAATAGAACATTTTGATTTAAACTGAGTACTTATGTTAAACAGAATTAAATGAAGTAGTATTGTTTTTGACATTTAAACTACGTACCCATACTAAACTAAATTATTTGAAATAGAACAGTTTTTAACATTGAAAAAAACGAAGCTTTCTTAGCGGTATTGATGCATGGGCCCATCAAGAAATTCACCGCGGAGTATACAATTCGAAGATAAAAGAAAACATGGTCTACTATATTTATGAATAAAGAGTGCTGGATATTGCTAATAGAATATGTAGGAATCTAAATTTTAACAGCGTACACACTGTGTTAACAGCGGTTAGCGACTTCCAGTTTTTCGTCAATACAATCATCAGACGGAGAAGTCGTCTGATAATCACTCTGTCTGTCATGTGGTGGGGGTGTCCACCCATCGTAATGGCGAGCTTGTTGGACTGTGACTTCAAAATGAGTCTGAAATCCATCTGCGCTACTACAGTCGCTTTTTGACAAATTCTCAGGGAAAAGGCATGTACCTCCTTATCCCCAAGTGAAGGGTTAAATAGTATCTCTGTTGCTCTTCTATAATGGTTGTTTTACAATGGAATAATCCACGATGGTTTCTGTGCCATTAAAACAAAGAAATCACTCATCACTATCATTCTCTCTCTCACTCTTTATATATATATATATATATATATATATATATATATATATGTGTGCGTGTGTGCGTGTGTGAGTAAGCGCATGCATATGATTTCTCCTGTTAGCCGATAACGTATATTCACTAACGTTGAGATTGATGGCTCTGTGGTAAGATATCAGGTGGGTTTCGATATATATATATATATATATATATATATATATATATATATATATATATATATATATATCGGAGAAAAGTATAGATGATTGAATAAAACTCCGACCTAGAATAATTAAACTTATATGCCTTTACATTTAATCAAAAGTTTGAAACCCGAATAGTTTATAAGAAACAATGACTTATCAATTAAATTAGACTCAACTATTATTTTCTAGTTGGTGGGTTGGTTGGGTTTTACGGCATCTCAACCCATTGGGTTATCTTATGCCGAAAACTTTTTTGATATTATTTTTGTTCGGTATAATCTTTATGCGTATAGTTATTTGCTTATCGTTTTATTTTGATGACGTTGGTATTTGTTTATAGTGTATTTTCTAGTGTTTTAGAAAGAGTGAAATATCAATAAAATCTGAACCCTAATATTATTTGCTTTACATTTAAGAAATAATGAAATATCAATTAAATGTGAACCCTAATATTATTTGCTTTACATTTAAGAAATAATGAAAAATCAATTAAATGTGAACCCTAATATTATTTGCTTTACATTTAAGAAATAATGAAATATCAATTAAATGTGAACCCTAATATTATTTGCTTAACATTTAAGAAATAATGAAAAATCAATTAAATGTGAACCCTAATATTATTTGCTTTACATTTAAGAAATAATGGAATATCAATTAAATGTGAACCTTAATATTATTTGCTTTACATTTAAGAAATATTGAAATATCAATTAAATGTGAAACTCATATTATTTGCTTTACATTTAAGAAATAATGAAATATCATTTAAATGTGAACCCTAATATTATTTGCTTTATATTTAAGAAATAATGAAATATTAATTAAATACGAATCCTTATATTATTTCTTTGGGGTTTAAAAATGAATTATCAATTACCCAAATATTATTTTTTTACATTTAAGAAACAATAAAATATCAATTAAATGGAGACCTCGTGGAATAATAAAACGTTTTTACTCAACGGATTTGTGTACATTTGAAAATTTCCTATCTTTAAAAGTCAAAAATCCAGATTATTTTCAAACTACTGAGAACACCCAACAGGTTACTAATCAAGCGAAGACTGTATTTAAAGAATCTAAACTGGTTTCTGGGATTAGGAAGAATGTTTTCTTTGGTATGTGGCTTTCAAAATAAAGTACTTTGAAAGATTTGAAATTGCCATGCAATTATGTCGATAATGAACATTTTTACGCAATCATTTTAATTACTTAACAGACCGACCCTTTTCAATTTGTAATTTAATTTAATTAAATAAATAAAATAAATATCAAAGTTGCAAAAATCAAAATCCGGTTAGAAAAATCCGGTTTATTCCGAATGCTCTAAGTGAAACCGCTGCCACCTTTATTATGACATACCCTTTTTTTTCTAACCTTATAACTAGCCCATTAGGTAGTCGACTTGGACGAAGTTTATTACACAGATTACACAAGCATGATTGCTGGCTGGTATCTGGGAGGAAGGCCATTATGTCAGTTTGACGTGTATTAATTTCTGCCTTGGGTTAACGAAAGAGATACTATTTCGTTAATTGGTGTCGACAGATTTTATCTGACGTTGTAGCCGACCTCTCTTCATCGAGAATGCTATCTCTGACTGCGTACTTATTTCAAGCTATAATGCAAGTCGGACCTAAATCACAGTAATTTGAAAGACGCTTTGGCCCTAGTTCTCAGGGATTGCTGAGAAGTTCAAGTATATTCAAAGATTGCCAATTAGAAGCGTTCTGATAGGATATAAGTTATGACAAGATTTCCCCTGTACACGATTTAATGAGTATTGCCTATGTTCAACCTCGCGGGAGACTTTTTGATATCTGCTGTTCATTTAGGTGATTTAACACTTTAATGAGCGAATTATTACAAGGTAAAATGTATAAGTTGTTCCTTGCTTATAAATTTCGATAATAGAATGTTTAATTGTTTTTTTTAACAATCATCATCATCATCATCATGTCATGCCGCCAGCACGGATATCCTTGACCCTCTCTCGCCACTTCTCCCTATCGTTCATCGCCTCTGGCAGGTCTTCAAGGCTACATCCCGTATCCTCACATAGCTACTGTATGTATGTTTGAGCTGGTCGTCCTGCTTTTGCTCGGCCATATGCGGGGGTCCATAGGAGTACATCACTTATGAGCTCGTCTCTGCTTCTCCAACTGTGTCCTGCCTGTTTAGTTCGTCTAACTTGGATAGTTTTCGTGATGGGAGGCAGGTGGCCGTATAGTTGATGCCTTGTAGGGTGTTGCCGGCTGGACTTGTTCAATATTGCTCGCAGCATTCTTGTGTAATTGCCGTCTAGCTTCTTCTCCAGCCGTTTAGTAAGCGTCCAAGTAATGCATCCATATAGCAGTCTCGACACGACCGCTGCCTGGAACAAACTGCGTTTCATTTTATCAGCGAGGTCTGATTTCCATATGATCGAGAGCCTATCGATAGCCTTCCATGCTTTCGTTAGCCGCGTGTCGTTGTCCTTTTCGGTTGATGAGACACTGCTTCCTAGGTGGGTGAATTTGTCTACTTGTTTCAGAGGGGTTCCGTCTAGTGTGGTGATGTCGCTTGTTTGATTATAGCACATATATTCCGTTTTGTGTGCATTGACATGGAGTCCAATGCCTGCAGCGGCTCGTGCCAAACTATGCAGTAGTGTTTCGGCTTGGTTGGGAGGAAAAATATGGAGAACGTTCTGTAGCTCCACATTCCCAAGTAATCAAAACGACACATTTAAAATAAAGATTCGAACTGTCTATCTTTTTTTGTTGTTGATTGATTGAATTAACGGCATGTCAAGCTGTCTTTGATTATTTCATGCAAAGATCCAAAGGAATCATTTTCATGTTTAGATTTTCTGTTTCTGAAAAAGTGAGTGACCTTACTATGACTCCAAACCGTCTGATGGTCAGCCTCCAGTCCTGGAGCTTTCGGGAATGCAGAATACCACTCTAATGCCATAGCTCTAAAGTTCACTCTGACCCAGTGTGGAAACACTTGATAGGGTCCTATCTGTGGGTCAATTAGAAATGTTTTAAATTAAGATGAGTGCTAACAAACGACTTATGCTAAATTTAATTGTTTAATTAGTCAATTGTTTGTAAATAAATGAGCAATATTTAATTATATTTTTAGTGAAATATTACAATACTTGGATCTATTTAACTTTATTGACTTATGTCTACAAATAATATATAATGCTGTATGGATGCACTACATGGACGCTAACAAAACGGCTGGAGAAAAACACAGCGGGCCCTCCATAATTCCTTGAAGAAATTTCAAAACCCTAACAGGACCATACTCTGGTCCTAGATCCTGGTCACGGCAACAAATCGCGATATGTTAGATAGTCATCTACATCATCATTCAGCATCACAACGACACAACATCAAAGACAGACGCATGAAGGATAACACAGGAAGGAAGACGCAAGAACAAAGGAAGCAGGAAGACTTCTTTAACAATTATAATAACCTCTCACTTTATTGCAAGGGTTCGAAAGGGTTGTTCAAGGTTCGCATGTGAGAGGGTGCTGGAGACCGAACATAAACTTCATATTTTGACCCCCACTGTTATGAGCGTCACGTTGTGTCTTTCTTATTCTCTTAGATGCTCAACCAGAGGTCTTGGAGTCCACTCTATCGGGGCTTTTCCGAGGGCCCCCTCAGTCGGGTGTGGCCTTCCCTACCACATCTGGTCTCTACTGTCTGGAAGTCTGCTGGCAACTGCTTGGCACCCAGAACTCAACTGAGTTAAATAATAACTCAACGCCCATATGATCGCCTACTGGATCTTTGAAATTGAATGTTTAATCGTCATCAAGCGGAAATAACTGTCATGCAGTTCAGAGGTTACTCTCTTCCGGTGCATCACTGTAGTGGCACAATGAAACCTTCACCTTGTCCCACCTCATAAGCCTTAATCGACCCCCGCGATCTCTTTCGATTACTGGCCATTGGAATGTGTCACTTCCTTCCGGTGTATCACCTTGGAATAGTATTTTTGGGCCGGGTCGAAGGTCAAAATATAACATGAGATGCTGATGAATTTAAAAATAAAACAGAACGCTACCAACGGAAATAGAATACTAACAAGCTAATAAGGAATATCTAAAAAAAAATGAAAAAAATAAAGACATTTTAAAACATTGTTGATATTTTCAAAATTATATATATATATACAAATTTCATTAAACATAATAGACATTTTAACCGACACTTAATTGAATTAATTTTCAAACCAGTGCTAATGTACTTATATGTCTTTACCAACTGATACTAATTATAGAAACCCATTAAAAAGCATACGCCATAATCTTCAACGGTAAAGACGCTCTTACATAGTAGTAATATGCTAAAACAAAAGTTACATCAATTTTGTAATAGATCCTCCCCTGATGATGGCCCAAAGTCGGGCAGAAAGTACTAGGGATACATACAACTATGAACAATACCTAAATCAATTCCCCCCGAATACGATAAAAGTAATACGGGAATTCAAACAGATCCAGAAGAAAATATGTAGACTTAAAATATCTATTATGTTTAATGAAATTTGTATTAATGAAGAAATGCTACCAATATATATATATATATATATATATATATATATATATATATATATATATATATATATATAGTATTATTCGGTCCAGTTAAACCAGAGTTGGGAGTAATTCCTTCAGGACAAGAAAATCATTCCGGTGCTGAACATTGAAATTTTCCTGGTGGAGAGCTCTATGTAATTTTTTACAGAGCAATATTTCTTTAAAACGAGGAGGTAACTCCTTAATCTCTTCTCCCTCCCCCTCCACCCCACATATCTATTCTGTTTTATTTATCCATTGGATCTGAAGAAGTTCTGTTACATTTTTCTTCGTGTTTTTGGTTCACACCAGAAATTGAAAAACAGGATGGAAATAAATTTATAATCCTAAATTAACCGGTCTTTGTTTTTTTCTTTAAAGATATATATATATATATATATATATATATATATATATTGGATATGGCATTAGATAATAAACCATACTTGATATGCCATAAAACCAATGCAATTAAAACTACCATTCCGCACCTTAGTGGACCGTGAATAATGTCAACGAAGGAGTATTCCACGGTCTCTATATCTCCGGAACTAAATCTATACCAGCAGATACATTTCAGTGTCGTCTATAAGACATCCTTTTTTTAAAAGGAGAAACTTACCCCTTCGTTGAGAATACAGTGAGTGTGATCTTTTTTATTTCAAACATTTCCAATTAAGCCTTTTTAGACTTCCTGAGTGTCTAGTCAAACTGAAACAAAGAAACAGTGTTTGGATGACAATATATATGCTCCCCTCCCGGTGGTTGAGAACCCTGACGAAGGAATTAACGGCTGCCACGTAATGCAAAGATCTTCAAACGAATTGAGCACTCTGGTATGCAATAGCCCTAAATGTAAACAAACTAAAGTAAATAGATATGAATTATAATTTCTGAGCTGACGTATGTTGCCGAAATGACTAAGCGGTTAAATACCATGTCTAGCGTAAAGTTAGGTGGGTTCTGAATCTAGCCTGAAGCCTCCTGCGTGTCTAGCCACACTGAAGAGTTGAGATACAACGAAACAGTCTGTGGCTGACAATATATATATATATATATATATATATCAGGCTCCAGTACTCGAGTTCTGAGGATAATTGAGTACCCTTTTCTTCCCAGATACTCTCAGACTCGAAATGTTCGTTCCAGCTAGTTTTCACCCGATAGTTGATGATTAGAATTATTTTAAAATACATCAATGCTTTGGCTCATGAAACTTTGATGTTTGACTTATAAAGGGTTTAGTTGTTTAAAACAGTTGCGGACTTCATTTTGTGGCTTGAAAATTATGTCTATTGATAGGAATTCTAGTTATATAATTTGGTAGGAACTATGGATATTAGATAGAAATAATTACAGAGGATTCATTGGCCCAGCGGTTAGAGTGTTCGCCAATGGCCCGGGAGACCTGGGTTCAATCCCAGGTCGAGTCATACCAAAGACTTTAAAAATGGAACTTGATACCACCTTGCTTAACACTCAGCATTATAAGGTACGGTTCAAGGGTAAAGTGGAGCAATCCTGGGAATGGAGTAGCGCCCTCCCCTACACCTTGGTGTAGTAGCTATCGAAAAGGGAGCCTTCGGGTCACCCTCGACTATGGTCGCTAACTTTACTTTACTTACTATTAAGGCATATGAATTATTAGTATTAGATCGTGTAATAAAAACCGAACAAGGGGATCAATTTAAACTTTATTCAAATATATCTTAATTTTGTCTAGTTGAGGTAAAGATTCTTATAGTATGGGAGCAGCTTATCTAAATAAAACAACTATATCTAACTTCACTGCAAATAGAAATCGTTAATTGACAATATTTGTCGGCACATTATTATTATAGTTACTAGAATTTATTTCATTGGGTACAAATAAGTTTTTACTAAAATATTTACTTAATCAATAATTGCTCAAAAGTAATTATTAGTGTTTAGTAATAGTTGCTGGAAAATATAATTTCCTGAAAAAAAGACTCACTTCGAATTTAGATAATCTAACATAATTGAGATGCTTTAAAACCAAGCTTACAACAATACCAAACAAAAAGAAGTGCAATATATATATATATATATGTATATATATATATATATATATATATATATATATAATTACGCAACACGACAATACGAGTACGATGCGATCACTCTTGAATTCAATCTTCTCAATCGGTTGCCGTGTCAAAATTAAAGAACACAGTCTATACCGCTATTACCCATACGAAGTGGGGGAATAATTGGATTCAGGCCTTTCAGCAAAGTATATGTACTAGGTGAAATGCAAACAGCCTCGTCTAGAATTTGAACCTGAGTCACTGGTTCCATTTTTTATTCTGATAAACGTTACACCTCGAGCGCAATCTATCCAAAAATCCAGATGAAATTTCCTAAAAACAAGCATTAAGTTATTTCCTGTTGATATCAGTTTAATAATCATGGTCTAAGTATTCATTGGCCTAGTGGGTAGAGTGAATGCCAATGGTCCGGGAGACCAGGGTTCAATCTCAGGTCACATCATACCAAAGACTTTAAAAATGGTACTTGATACCTCCTTGCTTAGCACTCAGAAATATAAGGTACGTATCAAGGGTAAAGTGGAGCAATCTAGGGAAAGGAGTAGTGCCCTTCCCTACACCTATTAGAAAGGGAGCCTTCTGACGCCCTCGAACACGGTCGCAAACTTTACTGTTAATTATGGTCTCCACGCTAACAAAACGGATGAAGAAGAAGCTAGACGGCAATTACACAAGAACGCTAGGTGCAATCTTAAACAAGTCCTGGCGGCAACACCCCACAAGACACCAACTGTACTGCCACCTGCCCCCTATCACGAAAACTATTCAAGTTAGACGAACCAGACATGCAGGACACTGCTGGAGAAGCAGGGACGAACTCATAAGGGATGTACTCTTATGGACCCCCACACATGGCCGTGCAAAAGCAGGACGACCAGCACGAACATACATTTAGCAGCTATGTGAGGATACGGGATGCTGTCCTGAAGACCTACCTAGGGCGATGAACGATAGGGAGAAGTGGCGAGAGAGTGTCAGGGATATCCGTGCTACCAGCGCGATATGATGATGAATTATACAAAAATGTTCACAATCATTTTAATTTGGAAATAACTCATAGTCAGCTAATACATAAATAATTTGAGATTCACTTTATTCATATAGTTTAAAATCATTTAAGATATTATTTCAAACGGGCATATTTGATCCATAAATGGTACCCTAAAAATGAATGAATAAGTTTTTGAAAAATAAGATATATTTTCTGCACAGAGATTAACTAAAAAATAAAGGTTTATCTCATTATTGTAAAATAACAACGATTTTAGTCTTATTATATTTTCTCCTTGAATATACTGGAAGGAATCCACAAAGATTACGTGTCGGGCTAAAAATTTGTAGTAAGTAAATCTCTAGTCACACTATTATATTTCATCATCATCATCATCATATCGTGCTGGTAGCACGGATATCCCTGACCCTCTCTCGCCACTCCTCCCTATCGTTCATCGCCCTAGGTAGGTCTTCAGGACAACATCCTGTATCCTCACATACAGTTTGGAAAGGGGTGGGCTCTCTGCTTTGCAAATTTTAGTTATTTGTTTTCTGCAACTATGATAGAATTGGTAATATTAACGAAAGTTGATATGTCATTAAACAAAGAAACCAAGCCAAAACATAAAAACAGTCTACAAAAATGTATTTACTCACCACGATACGAACAGAATTTAAAGCGTATTTTAATAGGTTTGAATTAAAATAGTTCCTTCTCTTTGACTGGTTATCTTAGCAAGGTTAAAGAACTAAATCAGCTTTACAATTTACCCACAGTTAGTGAGAGACTATATAGATTCATACCTTTTTGAGGGGTATTAGCGCTAAGTGAACACTACAACTAATTTTTATTATACAGAAAACATTTGTAAGAAAATTTTAAGAAGATTTTTTAAAAAATCCTGCTGCAAGGGAATACATATTCGCAACACATTATTAACAAAAGATAAGCCCAAGAAAAAACTCTTGGATTAATGACAAAAAGAAAATTAAGTGAAATCTCATATTGAATGTTGAGAAAATTGAATACTTATTTCATCGGTGTCCATAAAGAGCTAAGATTTTTTTCAATATTGGATATTATATACGATAGCTCTATCACAGATATTGAGCACTCTCCAAATTAGTCTGACACAAACACACGAATTGAGATAGTTACAACGATATATATATATATATATATATATATATATATATATATATATATATATATATATTACATTTGTATATTTAATGCCATGGAATTATGTCAACACTAAATATATGAATCTAATATATATAATTATATATGAATCTAATATATATATATATATATATATATATATATATATATATATATATATATTAAATATATAAATCTGATATATATATATATATATATACATATATATATATATATATTATTGTATAATAGCTCAATCCAAGATATTTAGCACTTTGCATATTATATTGTGCCTGATTTGCCACATATCACAAAGGGATTTAGTGACAACCAACACTGTTATATATATATATATATATATATATATATATATCGCGTGATTTTCATGTTTACGTTCAAGTCTTTTTGTTTCTTTTCGTGTTTTGGGATTTAAATGGTGGAGAGAGTGTCTCATATTTACCCAAGCGCTTTTAACCATGTCTCTGGTCTTCCTCAGGGGAACAATTGGTTAAGTCTTTTGGTGTGAGTTTTAGTTGTTTTGGAAGTTTTATTATTATTAGTAGTAGTAGTATTAGTAGTAGTAGTAGTAGCACGTGCGGTTGGTTCATTCAGTTATGTGGGTAATAACGCCGAAAATCTCAGTTACAATCCAATGTCCCTCTAAAGGATAACAAAAAATCGCCTCCAAATTCTTGAATCAAGATGCATTAAAATAAAAAAGAAACTCACATACACAATATAGCATTTAATCCTGGTACCAATATACTAAACATATCTAATTCTGAATCAACCCTTCTTACGAATGGACTGGGCCATACTAAAAAATGGTATACGCACAATCCAGCACCTGTCCTAGAAAATGCCACGTATAAACTCCTATGGGACTTTAACATACAAACGGATCACCTAATCCCGGCCAGAAGACCAGAATTAATAATTATCAACAAAAAAAAAAGAGAATAGTCGACTTTGCTGTCCCGGCTGACCACAGAATTAAACTGAAAGTATGTGAAAAGAAGGATAAACACCTCGACCTTGCTAGGGAATTGAAAAAAACAACTGCGGAACATGCAGGTGACAATTATACCAATTGTAATTGATGCGTTTCGAACAGTAACTAGAGGATTATTAAGGGGACTAGAGGACTTGGAAGTTGGCGGACGAGTAGAGACCATCCAAACGACAGCATTATTGGGAACGGCCAGAATACTAAGAAGAGTCCTGGAGACTTGAGGAGACTTTCAGTCACTCCCACTCCAGTGAAAAACCATCGGCTAACGCTGATGTGAAAAGCTCTAATGAGTGAATAATGATAATAATAAAAAAAATAGCCCAAATAAATAAAACTCATACAAACAAAACAAAAAAAAAACGAATAATTCCACTGAGCACCGACAGAGACATGGTTGAAAGCGCTTGGATAAATATGGGACACTTTCTCCACCATTTGGATCCCTAAATATGAAAACAGAGAAGACTTGAGCGTCTTAACATTAGATTACATGAAAATATTCTCCGTAGTCTATAATGCTGCATGTCTGAACAATGACTCGCTGCCAAAATACACACACATATTGTGATCCAGACAGACTGTTTTCTTGTATCACAACATTTCTGTGTGACTAGACACATAGGAAGCTTGAAGCTGGGATCGAAACCTGCCCAACTTTACGTTAGATTTAGTATCATACCGCTCAGTCAACAAGCGAACAACGTCAGCTCGGACATTATAAGACATTAAGTTGTAGCTTTCGTTTGTTTACATCTATACCTTACCGGATACCACAGTGCGCAATTCGTTTGAAGAATTTTGCATTATGCGGTTAATTTCTTGCACCAGAGAGCACAACCCCCAACGGGGAAGCGTATATATATATATATATGTTATGAAATAGCCGAGGGATTTTGGTTCATGCCTTTGAATTTAGTTAGGCTGAGAACCTTTCAGCTCAGCACATGGGTTGGTTGGGTGTAAGATTGAAGCAGGTGTTAACGTGGGTGCGCGCGGGCGGATGAAGGTGTCACTCAGATGTCATAACAGTCCGAGACGATACTGGGTGACAAGGTGCGGGTGACGTCACGCACCGGAAGCACGCGGAAGTTTGTGTGAGAATTTGAAGAAAATAAGAGTCGGGTTTTCGACGCAAAACGAAAATGATCGATTTTGGAGCTCGCAGGCGCGAAGCGAACGTGCGCCCGATGGGGGCCGCTCGAGTTGGGGGCCAAATGAATAAGACAGCGTAGAAGATTGTGTCTCTCCTCCTTACGTCGAAACCTTTAACTCATAGTTAATAAAAAGGTTTCGTACCTGAACAAAAAGTCGTTACGTGTTTTCGAATTACGAGGTTCCTATGTTCTTTATATAGTCTATAGTAATGAAGATTACTTGTCTATTTTGCACATGGCCATATTCATGTATATGGCTACGCAACATATATATATAATTTATTTGCAGCGTATATAAAAGATACGGAATCATCATACATGGAGGATATTTATTGATGTTCGTATATTTAGCAGCAAATATACTAATTATGGATGTTACATAAAAAATTTTGATCTAATAGCTGAGAATTTTGTCTCTGTAAAATATTCCATAAACGAGCAAGATTAGATTATTCGAATTATTACTATAAACAATGGATATTTTGGATTAACCCAATGTTGCAGAGAAACCTATTAAATTCATTGACAAATATATGATTAATGCTTAGTTTTATTTTATCGTTAATATATATATATATATATATATATATATATATATATATATATATATATATATAAATCATTGGTACATGCAAATTTAAAAAGGCAAATACTTAGGGACATAGGCAAATAAGATTGCAATTTATGAAAAAAAAGTTTTTGGAATCGCAAGGACTCTTTCGTCTGACATTTGTCGAGCAACAAAATCAGAAGTTGTTTAAAACAATGTAAATAAAATTGATTTAAAGGGAGGTGAAAATGAATATGATTACAAGACAAAGTGGGAGGAAAGAAAATTAAAAACTGGCATGAGTCAAGCAAGAATTATCTCCCGGTAAATTTATGGAGTGCTTAGTGTTTTGTTTGCACAATTTTGGCCTATACAGTAGAATGTAAAGGGTCTCCAAGACAACTAAATGTTGTTTTGTCCTGGCTCTATGCAAGATACACACACACACACACACACACACACACACAAAAAAAAAAACATATATATATATCTATATATATATATATATATATATATATATATATTAGTTGGTTTTTTTCATGGCATATCAACCTTCGTGGGTTATTTAACGTCAAAGATATTCTAATAGAAATATTGTAGGGATACTATTCAACCATAGCAATGGAGGATAAATGAATTGATACTCTTCTTAAATGTATTATTTGATTGGCAACGTCATAGCTCGATTGTATTTGAACACGTTTCCTAAGATGCTATAGTTCAGTACTTTGGCTTCTCTGCCATATATTCATACGCCTGTTTTTAGGAGTGTCTATGCTGTTAAAATTTCTTATAAATTATAGTGAACGATATCCGCATTGATCGTAAACTCTCCCACAAGAAATAATACATTTTCGATATCTGGGGTTAGAAGTAAATTAACTTTTGATACTAAATTTTTAGGAGTGTAAATAAATTAGATAACCTGAGATAATGTATACCCTGATGAATGAAATAATGTATTACATCTGTGGATGATATTAAACACATTAGAAGCAACTTTTCTTCTTTCAACGCACATTCTTTGAGGTTTGGTTCGAAGTAGGCATCTTTGCTTTTATAAAAAAAATCGAACAACCACAGAATAAAAATCGATCGGGATGGTTTGCCAACATTCAGACAGCATTGACCCCTTTTCCTGTGTGGGTTGAACACTTCGCAGCATTTCTTATCAATTTCGTCATCAACTACAAAGAACTAAAGGGCTATTTGCTCCAGGATTCTAGCCAAGAATCCAGAATCTCTTCTTCGAAGCCCTCTCTTCGTAAATATTTTTTTCTTTTATATAATTTGCTAAGTTTCTTTTTCTCTTCGAGATTTCTTGGTTCACAGATAACAGGAATCAAGTACGCGAAGTGAACCATATATAGAAAGCAGGGAGTCTTAGAAACAGGAGGTTCCACCTTTTGGTGTTTCTAAAGTCGTTTTCTTCATTTATCGTATTTTTTAAAGAGAACCTATAGAGGATGTCCTCCGTGTGCACTGCTGAATCGTAGTACGCAAGTTCGAACTACAGTTGCGTTATTCTGTTCGCTTTCGGACAAATACCCTTGGGTAAATTATACCCCCCTTAACCTCCAAAATATGGGTTAAATAGTTTAATTAGCTCTGTGATGGTTCACTTCTTTTGTTTGACGGCAGATCCACCCTTTTTGGGTCATTTAACAGTAGACTGAATTTCAAACAATTCAGTTTGATATAAGTTTTTGTTTACAAATAGTTTTTGTTTACAAATAGTTAAATATTAAAACAGTTCAGTTGAATGTAAAAACAATTTTATTCCAAAAATTCATTTTATTAAAACTACACAGTTTCAATGTTAAAAACAGTTCTATTTCAAAAATTTACTTTAGCATAAGTACACAATTTAGTTCTTTTTGATCCATAGAAAGGACCCTATCAGGTGCTACCACTCCGGGTCAGAGTGAAACTGGCTGCGATTGCATTGAAGGAGTACTCCGCTTTCTTTAAAGCTCCAGTATTACTGGAACCTCATCATCAGATCGTTTGGTGTCATATCGACAACACTCGTTATTAGGGGTGTGTGGGTTTTATGGCATATCAACCTTTGTAGGTCATTTAACACCAGATCCATTTTAATACAAATAGTCAGTTCTATATAAAACAAATCAGTTTAGCAAGAGTACATAGTTTAATTGTCAAAAACATTTTTATTTCAAGCTATTCTGTTAATTCAAACAGTTCTTATTCAGCTAATTCAGTTTAGTATTAGAGTGGATTTTGTTTACACACTTGTAAATGTCAAAAAAGTTCTATATTAAACGGTTCAGTTTAGCCTAAGTACAGTTCCAATGTCAAAAACGGTTCCATTTCAAACAATTCAGTAAAGCATAAGTATAGTTTCACTGTCAAAAACCTTTCTATTTCAAGCTATTCAGTTTAGTCAAACAATTCTACTTCAACCAATTCAGTTTAGCATAAATATGCAGTTCATTTAACCCATAGAAAGGGCCCTCTTAAGTGCTACCATTCCGGGTCAGAGCAATGGCAATGAAGGGATGCTCCGCATTCCCCAAAGCCACTGCATTACTGGAACTTCAGATTGTTTAGTGTTGTATCCTGGATACTCTTGGGTGGGGGTCTTGCAAAGGTTCAATCGATGTATTTTACAGCCCCAGCCGACTTGGCGAAAGCTCTATATGGTATATTGAAAACATTATAGGTAATGATGATATTTATCGCCATAGAATATGGACTCTTCAACTCAAGTTCAAATCCCTGACGCGACCGTTTGCATTTTTAAAAAGAGTTAATAGTCGCGGTGTAACATAGTCGTTCGAAATATAAGAAATGTACGTAGAATGTCCGTAACATGTACACTTAGAACATGAGAATCTCGAAACACGAAAAACACTAACGACTTCTTAGTTCAGGTACGAAACTTTTTTATTACCTTGGAATTTAAAGGTTCTTCGATATAAGAAGAGAGATACACATTATTTCTATTCAAGCTTTTTCATATGCCCCCATCTCGTGTGCACCCGTCGCAATGCCTCAGCCAGCAAGCAAAAGTCAACCGTCTTCTCTCGAGGCAGGACTCAACTCAACTAACTGACTTTTACAAAATCTCGCAAATCCTCCGTGCGCTTCCGGTGCATGACGTCACCCGTACTCTTTATCCCCGTTTCCCATCTGCGCTATTGGGACGTCTCTGAGTGACACGTCCGTTCCGCCCGCGTGCGTGAACACCTGCGTTAATGTTGCACCTAAGTAACCCATGAACTGAGCCGAAAGGTTCTCATCCTAACTAAACCGAAAGGCATAAAACGAAATCCCTCGGCCATTATATTACATCGGGAATGGTATGAATCCAACGACTTAGTTAAATTGTAAAGGAGACTCTTTAACCTGGCTTTGGCAACCAGTCGCTGACGCGGCAAAATCTTCCCACAAACCCGTTTAGTTGTACTTAAAAATTGACCTTGTGCGAAAGGTATTGGCGCTGTTGATCACACAACAGTAGCCAGATGGTGCAATAGATTTCGCTCGTTTTGCTAAAACGTCTAAAGTCAAGCAAGATTATGCTGCCCTAAAAGTGTAGATTCTGAGGGTGTGTCCCAAGCCATAGAGGCAAATCCAGTAAGTAGCATTCAGCGAGTATCAGGTGAAGTCGGCATCTCACTGCCCAGTGAGCTTCATCACCTTTATCACCTCGGCAAATGCAACTAGAATTGCCGAATTATGCCTCCTGGAACAAAATATTTACCAGATCTTTTTTAAAAACTCTTTTCAACAGAGACAAGCTCGAAGAAGTTAATCATATTTACCAACCACTCCGCTCGGGCAGGATATGACACAAGGTCAATTTTTCAGCGGAGTTTAACAGGTTTGAATTCAGAGTTTTCCTTCTCCTAGACTAGTTGCCTCACCAAGGCTGAAGAACCTAGTCTGTCCTACTATTCACCCATAGTTGGAGGGAGAATAATTGGATTCATACCTTTCCCAAGGTATGTGAAATGCAATCAGTCCAGGATTTGAACTCGTGTCGCCGTGTCCAATTCCTTGGACGATAACCATTACACCACGAGCTCGAAGACGTTAATTGTACTTTTTAAGAATATGCGCGACCAAAATTTATGGCAACGCATTATAAGTTCATTCTTGCGATCATTCCGATAACTATTATACATTTAAATTTTCAATGTCATACCGAAATGATACAAAATATTTCAAAGTAAGGCAACGTAGTAGACTAGCGATATTTAGCTTATTTTGTTAAGTTGATCAGATTTTGGTTGAAATCTTGGGTGTCATTCGAACAGACTATTCTTCTAATCCATCCACATGTTTAATCATGCAATCGACCCACCCACAATTCTTACCTACTCCCTTGACTACTATCATAATTGCTACCCATCCCCTGTTTTCTTTCTTAAAATGCTAGTACATATTTCACATAACAACTTCAATCATGATTGCTATTACAACTGCATTTTCTATTGACTCATAATTATCGGGAGAACCTACGTTTAAATCTCTTTTCTATATGTCTTGTGCTCCAAATGTCGTGTCAGTTGTTACTGCTAAAAGGTCTTGACCGATAATGTACAGCGACACCTCATAAGTTTTACTGTTACGGAATGAATTGATCAAGTCTTTTAGTAGTAACAATTTGACCTTTATCAAAATCCAATTTCTTCTTCCAGAATTAGGTACGTGAAAATTAAATACTGATTTTGTCTATGAACAAGACATTTTGGACACAACTGGAAAAGTATCGACGAACTCATAAGTTACGTTCTCCTACGGCCTCTTCACACGGACGAGCAAGTGTTGGACGACCACCTTGAACTTATCTACATCTGCTCTGAGCAGACCGAGGATGTATTGTATAAGACTAGCTGGAAACAATGGACAATAGTGACAAATGGCGGGAGAGAGAGAGAGAGCGAGAGTCAGGGAAATCCGTGCCACAATCACGAATTGATCATGATGATGATATATATATATTTAGAACGAAATATATATATATATCGATATATATATATATATATATATATATATATATATATATATATATATATATATATATATATATATATATATATATATATATATATATATATATATATATATATATATATATATATATATATATATATATATATATATATATATATATATATATATATATATATATATATATATATATATATATATATATATATATATATATATATATATATATATATATATATATATATATATATATATATATATATATATATATATATATATATATATATATATATATATATATATATATATATATATATATATATATATATATATAACGAAATAAAAGTGATTCATAACCGTTTAAAATTTACTTCGCAGCTAATGGCTGCTCGTGGCAGAATGGTTAGAGGCTTCGGTTTGGTGTTTGAGTCAAACCGGGTTTCGATCCCAGCTATGGGTAGCACTGTTTTAGCCACATTGATGAGTTCTGATAGAACGAAACATGTGGATGACTATATATATATATATATATATATGCGTGTGTGTATGTAAGTAAGGAATATGACTATATATATGGGCTTTGATTGTAATAAGATATGTGTATGTGGTGTATCTGACTATATATATATATGTGTGTGTCTGTGTGTGGTCGTGTATGTGTGTCTTTATGCGTGTATGTTTGTTTATGTGTGGCTGTGTATATATGGGGGTCTCTCTCTCTCTCTCTATATATATATATATATATATATATATGGTGTCTCAATATACATGGACCACATGTGATTCCTATATTCTCTACTAATAATAATGTTGAGTTCTTTTTCGTTTGAAATTGGAAGATAGTATACTGTAACAACTATTAATCCTGGATCACAATATCTTGGACAAGAAAGGAAAAATGTTTTTCATCATTACCTATTTGGAGACAAAATGATTCAAAACTGTCTCAAATCAGAACGAACTCATTAATAAGGTAAAGATTTTACTACTGAGACGAGAAACTAAAAAAAAAGCTGATATAATAACAATTTATGAAAATATTGATTTGATCTCTCAAGATTAGAGGATGAATTTTGACAGGACGGATTCTAAATGACCGCCATTGTGCTTGTCTAAGTATCTTCTCATTATCATATAGTGGGTTACATCTATTTTGAGACACCTTCTAGATATGTTTGTATGCTTGTATGTTAATGTATAAGTATAAAAAGGATAACAGGTAATTTCGGTCAATTCTGCAAAATGAAAGAAGAATATATTAAATGGAATACATTTTTAGAATAGGTTTTGCAATACGGACACTTAAAAGTTCTAACTGAATATTTTCGAAGGCAGTAAAAAATAACAAAAAAAAACAAAAAAAAAACGTTTGATTTAAGAAAAAAAAAGATGAAATTAAACAAAAAATGTGCCTTTCTCAACATGGGTAACATTGATCAGTTGATAGAATATATATATATATATAATATATATATATATATATATATATATATATATATGTGTGTGTGTGTGTGTGTGCACGCGTGTGTAGAATCTACAATAGATAACTGTCTTCAAGCCTGTTTACTCTTCTGACCAGTATTTGAGATTTTTATTTATTTATGAATAAGTGTTTTTAAAATTATATATATATATATATATATAGTACAATACGATGGAGAGTCAAACCCGGTTAAGTCGTGATAATAAATTTATTTCGCCGGAGAATATTACTGTCCTTGGACACTGACTGGATATTTTAAAATATATATATATATATATATATATATATATATATATATATATATATATATGGTGCATTCAATAAGTTTCCATACCTTTTTTGTTGAGGAATTTAAAAATTGTCATAGACTCTTGAAAATTCAGTATGTTATTGCTAATTCTCTTATGATATGACTGACCAATGATTATGATTCCAGATTCAAATGAACAGCCCCAGCAGGAATTGGAATACACCATACTAAACCCTGATTGTCACAGCAGAGGAGTTTCAAAAATCCGACCTGGACGTGAGGACACTT
>OY757932.1:21840619-21925619 GCA_963585895.1 Sepioteuthis lessoniana | reverse complement strand
AGAAGAAACAACACAAAAACTACCACGATGAGGACAAAAAGTCCGCAATAAATAAAAATTAATTCTACAACGACTTGTATCATAATTTTGACTAATTGTTTTCTTCGTTTTAATTCTACATAGTTTTCATCTTTTTTTTTTTTTTTTTTTAACACGTTTTTCCCAAAGCCCGAACCAGACTTCTTTCGCTTTTCTTTTTTTAGTCATTAAAAATAATTATCACCGAAAATACAACAATATTAGAACATCAAAATAACAAACAAAAACTACAGATTCTCGAAGCACTACATATTAGGAACATACAACCCAAACTGAACAGAATCAATTTTCAAACCAATGCTAATGTACTTAAATGTCTTCAGAACAATTTTAAAAGTAAAGCTACACATTGCAACGACGCAGATGCTCTTCTTCTTACAAAGTAGTAGTGTACATACAAAAGTTTCATCACTTTTGTAATAGATCCTGACGATGGCCCAAAGTCGGGCAGAAAGTACTTGGGAAATAACCAATTACAGAAAATACATCAATGAATTCCCACCGAATATTATAAAATCAATACGGCAATATGAAAGGATCAACAAGAAAATATATAGACAGAAAATGTCTATTGTGTTCAACGAAATTTTGATTAATGAAGAAATGCAGCCAATATATATATGTATATATATGTATATATATATATATATATAATTGAACATAATAAACATTTTTTCGTACATATTTTTTGATAATACTTTTGAGTTGCCGTATTGGTCTCATGATATTCAGCGGGAATTGGTAGATAAACCTTCTATAATTAATTATTTCACAAGTACTTTCTGCCCAACTTTGCGCCATAATCAGGGGTGGATGTATTACAAAAGTGATGAAACTTTTGTATGTACATTAGTACTTTGTAAGTATGAGCGTTTGTACTGTTGTATTGTGTAGCGTTTACTTGTCGAATTTGTTTCTATAAATAGCATCAGTAGCTAAAGACATTTAAGTACATTAACACTGGTTTTAAAATTAATTCTGTAAAGTTTGGGTTGTATGTTCCTAACATGTAGTGCTTCGAGAATCTGTAGTTTTTGTTTGTTATTTTGATGTTCTAATATTGTTGTGTTTTCGGTGATGATTGTTCGTAATTCTGTTGCGGTGCATGAATGCTTTTTTTTAAATGCTGTGCTATGGAACTAGTATCGGAAAGGTGCATTGTAATATATATATATACAAAAGTAAAGTTAGTGACATTAGTCGAGTGTATTCAGAACGTTCCCTTTTCAATAGCTACCACACCGAGGTGTAGAGGAGGGTGCTATTCCAATCCCTGGATTCCTTCACTTTACCCTTGATCCTTACCTTATAACGCTGAGTATTATGCAGGGTGTCATCAAGTACCATTTTTTGAGTCTTTGGTATGACTCGACCTGGGATTGAACCCCGGTCTTCCGAACGATTGGCGAACACTCTACTCAATAGGCCAATGGACTGGGGAGGTGTATATACTTGTCCATATATTTAAGAAAGTTAATATTCTTTAGGAAAAGTAACGATGAAAAGTATTTTCTGTTAACCAGAGGAGACCCAGTGGCCTCATAGCAATTGTACCGGACTGTGACATCGTAGTAACTTAGCTCGGTTTCTCGTCGCAATATTACATTCATTTTTGGGCTAATAACATAGGAAAAGGCATGAAACTACTTAACCAACCATTATTGGTTAAATAATGTCAATACTTTTTCTATAAGGTTGGCTTTGGCATTAGATATCCCATTAAGGTTAACATGCCGTTAAATAAAGAAACCGTCTTTAACTCACCTTTATATTTCTGCTGTCAGGGCACGTGGCTCTGAGTTCTCCATATGGGAGATATACAAGGATCGGCCGAGAAGTTCACGAGCTTACAAAGATATCCTCGTGGAATGGGACAAATGAGGGGTTTTTTGTTTTGCTTTTTTTTTTTAACTTAGACCTTGTGGGTCACACGCTTCTTCTGTTTGTTTTGCAGCAGTTGAATTCCATTAATCAAAGAAATCAGTAATCGCATATATAATGTGATCATATTAACTTTTAAACCTGTAAATTGTTCAGTACACGTTCTTATGTCACTCATGGGAAAGATGACTTTCAAATTACCGGTGAGCGTTTGAATTAATTTTAGTTGGTTACGATTCGACATCTATTTATTCTATTTCATAGCAGTGACCTTCAACTTGATAATAAATTAATTTGTGGCTATTGGTTGTCGAAGTTTGTTCATTTATCTTCGTGTTTGTGTTATTGTAATAAAATTGCCGTAATTTTTTTCAGTGAGAGAGTAGGTTATTTTTTAATACGTATAACCATCATCATGTCTCGTTGCTATGACAGATTTCCCTGACTCTCTTTTTCACGCCATTCTTCCCTATCAGTCATCGCTTCCGGCAGGGCAATTAGACTACATCCAGTGTCCGTAAAGAGCTGTTGTAGAGAAGTTCTTATTTTTCAGTTAACACTTGCATGTTACTTTGAAAGGCCTAATTGGAGAACGTCGCTTATGAGTTTGTCCTTACTCACCCAGCAGTGTCTCGGATACGTTGTTCGTCTCATTTGCATAGTTTTAAAGATGGGAGTAAGTTTCAATTCAGCAGACGTTTTGTGGGATGTTGCTTTCAGGATTTATTCAATGTAACTCATTGCATTTTGTGCAGTTACCATCTAGCTTTTTCTCTCTACGCTTAATAAGCGTTCATATGGTCCATGCATAGAGTAAGAATTGATACGACTGTTGCCTGGAAGAAATTGCTCTTATTTAATCAGATAGGAGGTTCCCGTGGTGTAATGATTATCGTCATAGGAAATGGACTCGGTGATAGGAGTTCAAATCCTGGACGAGAACGATTGCATTTCACATCGTACTAATACCTTTGGGAAAGGTATGAATCCAATTATTCTCCCTCCAGCTATGGGTAAATAATTGGACAGACTGGGTTCTTCAGCCTTGGTGAGGCAACTAGTAGAAGAGGCAGCCTTGGTGAGGCAACTATGAGAAGAAAAACTCTGAATTCAAACCTGTTAAACTCTGCTTAAAAATTGACCGTGTGTCATATCCTTCCTGAGCGGAGGGGTTGGTAAATATGATTTAATCAGATAGACCTGACTTTCATTTGATCGATAGCCTATGGATTTATGCCTTCAGTAGTCGCGTATTGATGACATTTTCAGTAGATAAGATGAAGCTTCTGAGGTACGGGAACTTGTTCGCTAATCTCACAAAACGACCATTTAGAGTTCGGATGTCTTTTTTTTATTAAAACATATGAACTCTGTTTTATAGGCATTCGCATGGAGGCCAATGCCACCTTCTGCCTGCCCCAGGTTTTGCAGTTGGGATTCGGCTTGGGTTGGTGAATTTGCCAGAAGCACTATGTCAACTGCGTAGTCTGTGACCGTATTAGTTGTGCAGGAGGTTGTCTACTTCCTGCCTTTTTCAGGGTAAAATCAATTTTTTTTTCATTAGATCTATCGACGTTCGTAGTACGTAATGGAGACTAATTATTATGGACAGATATGGGGCTAGTATATCCCCTTGCAGAACTTTAGCAACGATATTAAAGACGTCAGTCTACATCCTGTGAGCGAAATTTTACTTTCGTGTTTTTACAGAGCATCATTATGGCTTTGACAGTTTCTTTGAGGATACCAAACGCTAGAAGTAATTGCTCAACCTTTCCACTGCGTATTGAGTCAAATGCCTTGGGAAAATTTACAAATAATAGTGTTGCTTCGAAGTTTTTTTACACGAACTCCTAAGATTCGACAAGTTGTCAGAATTTGTGATATCGTGGAACAGTTTCTCCGAAAACCATTTTGATTTTTCCTCAGAATTTTCTTAATTTCTGGAAATTGATAAAATTCCGGAAATACACACACACACACACACACACACACATATATATATATATATGCATATGTGTGTGTATGTGTGTGTGTGTGTGTGTGTGTGTACAAACTGTGGATAAATTCTTCTCAGGGTCTATTTTTCCTTTAGTGATTGAAATAATTGTCAAAAAAAAAACTGAGTATTTAAGAATTCCTGCAAAACAAGAATCCATCGACTGAAATTATAGAATACATCCTCTACTCAACTGCAGGGAGGTAAGATACCCAAATAGTGTGATTGGTACGACAGTAAACAAACTGATGATGATGCTCGAGTCCTGGAGCTTTGGTGAATATGGAATACACTCTGACTAGTACTAGCTAGAGTTCCATCTATGTGTCTGACAGGGAATTGAAAAAACTATGGAACATTCAGGTATCAGTTATACCAATTGTAATTGGTGTTTTGGAACATTACTAAAAGGATTTCGAAAAGGACTGGACGACTTGGAAGTTGGCGAACGAGTGTAAACCATCCAAACTATTGCACCATTGAAAACGGCCAGAAAACTGAGAAGAGTCCTGGAGACTTGAGGAGAGTTGCTGTCACTCAAACTCCAATGAATGACCATCAACTAATGCTGATGTGAAAAACTCTAATGAGTAAATAATAATAATAATAGCTGTCCCGGTGGGCTACAGAATAAATCTGAAGGAAAGTGAAAAGAAAGATAAGTACCTCGGCCTTGCTAGAGAATTGAAAAAGCTGTGGAACATGAAAGTAAAGATTATGCCAATTGTGATTGGTGCGTTAGGCACAGTAACTAAAGGATTATTAAAATGCCTGGAGGACATGGAAGTTGGGGGACGGGTAGAGACTATCCAAACGACAGCATTCCTGAGAACGGCCAGAATCCTGAGACGAGCCCTGGACACTTGAGGAGACCTGCTGTCACTCAAACTCTAGTGAAAAACCATCAGTTAACACTGGTATGAAAAATTCTAAAGGAGTTAGATAATAATAACTATAATAATCGAGTGCAATGATAATGATAATAATAATAATAAACAATTGTATTGGCATTAAAACCGACAAAAAGTGAAATCTCATACGAAAAATCTTGGACGTGTCTGAGAAAGGTAAAACTTAAGACAGGAATCGAATATTTTCTCAAAACAATGCCAAAAGGCTATGTTGAATAGATAAGACGCAACAAAATAGTAGATCTAGAGTATGCGTTGTCATAGACGAAACGATCAATTACATAAATAAGAGAATTCAGTAAAGTAACGGAAAAAGAGTATAAAGCTAGACATGACTGGACTGGGAAGGTGCTCCACTGGGAATGGTGCAAGAAGTATAATTTTGACCATATTAACAAATGGTATATGCGCAACCAATGATCCATCCTTGAAAATCAAACGCACCCAATCCTTTGGGATCTTGAGATACAAACGGATCATCTAATCTGGGCTAGACGACCAGACCTAGTTATAGACAAAATTTTAAAAAAATAATAAAAGACCCTGCTGAAGAGCGGACTTAGTCGTTCCGGCTGACCACAGGGAAAAACTGAAGGAAACTTAAATGAGTGGTAAGTGCTTACACATTGCTAGAGAACTGAAAACTGTGAAACATGAAGCTGATGGTGATATTAAGAGTAATTGATGCACTTGGTAAAGTCACCAAAGGTTTGTTACTTGGAAAAAAGAGGAGACCATCCAAAATAAAGCATAAGGATCGGCCAGAATACTAAGAAGAATCTTGGAGACTTGAGGAGTCTTTGGTGCCTCAGACTCCAGTGGGAAATCATCAGCTAACGCTGGTGTTAATAACTATCAAGGAAGAAAAATAACAATAACAAACAGATAGGCAAATCCCGGTCCGAAGACCAGACCTATAGATTGTAAATAAAATAAATGGGAATTTGCCAAATTGTAGACTTTACTGTCCCATAATACCACACAAAGAAATCAAAGAAAACAAAACGGAGACAAGTACTTAAACCTTGCCAGAGAGATATAAAAGATATGGAACATGAAGGTAACAGCCATACCAACTGTAACTAGTGCGCTTGGAATGATTCCCATAATCTGATTTAAGGTATGTAAGGGTTGTAAATCGGAGGACGTGCAGAGACCATCCAAACTACAGCATTGTTGAGATGATATAGAATTATCAAATATAATTATTAGTACTATATATGATATTAATTATCATGGTGGAAACAAATATGCTCAAGTTTATTTTAAAATAAAGTTATCTTCAAACTATTCTCTAAGAAATTACATATATATATATATATATATATATATATATATTATATATATATATATATATATATACGAGGTGCTTTCAATAAATTTCCATACTTTTTCGTATGGGCATTTAGAATTGTCGTAGACATCTTATGAGATGACTGACCATTTTTTTTTATTTCAGGTTTAAATGAACAGCTATAGCAGGAATTGGAATACACCCTACTAAAGCCTGATTGTCACAGCTGGTGAATTTCAAAAAATGCAATCTGGACTTGTGAACACTTTAGAAGAACGATATGCAATAAAATTTTGTTTTAAACTTGGAAAAAATGCTTCAGAAATGTATGGAATGCTTCAGACTTCTTTTCGACCACCTTGCATGAATCGAACATCAGTTTTTGAGTAGTATAAGAGATTCAAGGAAGGCAGGGAGTCTGTAAGGGATGATGAGAGGTGTGAAAGGAGTAAGAAAGTCAATACATCAGAGTTGATTGGCCAAAGGGTTACGGTTAGGGTTACTATGTGGAGGTTTTAAGGGAGTTCAGCAAGTAATTTCGTCGGAAGAGGCCAGGGCACTTCAAATCGGCTCAGTGGCATTTCCACCAGGACAATTCACTAGTTCACAACTCTATCTTTGTCACAGACTATTTGACCAAGATGGGCATCAAGACAGTTCCTCACCCTCTTTATAGTCCAGACATTGCTCCCTGTGACTTTTGTTCATTCCATAAGCTTAGAGGCTGTCGTTATGAGGCAATTGAGGAGATTAAAGAGTCTGTGATGAAGGTCATTGACACGCTCACATAGAAGGACTTCCATGGGGCCTTCCAGAAGTTGTTGAAATGGTACGGCAAGTGCATTGGAGCTGGAGGAGATAACTTCGAAGGGGAACAGAGTTTCATGTGTGTACTATCAATAAAAGTGCTCGTACGAAAAAAGTCTGGAAACTTATCGTATGCACATCGTATATTAGGATTCGGCATTAAATACCCCATACGGCCTGACGTGCCATTAAACTCCAACAAACCGTGAACAGAAATTTCTAAAAAAATTTTAAGCAAAAAAAATGCATATCACACATATTGTGTGTGTTTATTTAATATAGCTGATATTTTATAGAACTGTATTTCGTTGAAATATTTGCCCAGGTACCCTTGATTACATGCTGGCCCCATCAGCTAGGGGTGCAAAATACACTGACTGCATCTCTGCAGTAATACTCCCTCAAGGAATGTCCTGTATATGACACTAATTAATCAGATGGTGAGGCTCCAGTAACGTTAGACCTTTGGGGATGGCGGAGTACCCATTTATTACCAGCGCTGCCGTGTGTACTCTCGCCCGGAGTGGAAATACCTGACAGGGTCCTACCTAGGGGTCAAATGGAAATAAATAGTGTAATTATGTTAAATTGAATTATTTGAAATTAACTGTTTTGATATTTAACATTGCGTAAACAAAAAAAAACTATGTACGTAAGCCAAACTGTATTTTTTGAAATAGAACTATTTTTGACATTTAAACTCTTTTGTTTGATATGGTTTTATAGCACATCCACAAAAGTGGCTTATCTATGCCAAATCCATTTTATACAATTCTATTTCAAACAATTCACTTTAGTATAAGTATAGTTTTTGTATACACATAGTTAAAAGTCAAAACAGTTTTATTCCAAACAATTCTAATTAGCATAAGTACACAGGTTCAATGTCAAAAACAGTTCTATTTCAGACAATTCAGTTTAGTATAATTACACAGTTTAGTTCTATTTGACCCATAGATAGGGCCCTCTCAGGTACTACCACTCCAGGCCAGATTGGAACTTCGTGCTATGGCAACAAAGGGGTAGTGCAAATTCCCCAATGCTCCAGCATTAGAAGAGCCTCACCATCACCTTTTTAGTGCCATATCCAGGACACTCATTGGGGTGATCTTACTCCTCTACAGAGAAGCAGTAGTGTTTTTTACAGCTCCAGACGCCTGGGCAATACATTCAAACAGTGAACTTATGCAAAATTGGATTTTTGACATGTAGCTGTTTATATGTATAAAAATGGATTTGGCATTAAATAACCTACAATGGTTGATATGCCATAAAACCAAACTAAACCAAACCAAACTTAATTACTTGCATTTGTACAAAGTAAAACTCTTTAAAACTGCCTCTCTATTAGAAATAGTCCAATCAGCCTTCCATGCATCCATCGTCGACTTCGCCTCTGACTGGCATTCACAATGGGCCTCACTTCTTAAACAGCCAACGCCGAAGTAATTCAAAACGCCTCAGTAATGTCCGAGGGGACATATATTTGGGAATCTATGTTCGCCAGTGGGGGGCTCTGAAAACGGCAGCTGCGAGAAAAAGTGAAAGGCTACTGGGACCCGAATGAAGAAAAGGTAAGTGATGACAGTTCACCAGGCAGGTGATTAATCATTGTTGGGTGAAATTTTGTGCACGTTATACTCGACCTACCTCTCAGGCAATGACTCGTTTGAAAAACAAAGGGAAAATCAGAAAAAAAGTTTAAGGTTTCTTGATAAGACGTCGCGATAATCAGTTAAACGCTGCACGCATTTGTAACGAAAGGAAACCAAGGGAATAGTGGCACAGACATAAATAGATAAATAAATAAAAATAAAAAAAATAAGAAAACCTTTTCGAGAATACTATACGCACCAAAAATTTGGACCCATTACGGAAACGAGGAATCCTCGGGGATTTTAGGGTTAAAGTCTGTGGCCTCGAAGTAAGTAAGTTCGAACTTCAATCACGTTATTATGATCATATTCGGACTATGAAAACGTATGAACCCAAATTATATTCCTAGCAATGGGTTAAATAGTATTAAGGTCGTTCTACTACAAGGATGGCATTAGCATTAAATAACCCACAAAGGTCGATATGCTATTAAACAAACGAAGTCGAAAACATGACAGAGGGTAGAGTAAAAGGACAAAATCAACAAAGGAATAATTTCTGAATACAGCAAATTGATGTTAAAAGAGTACAAAACTAGACATGATAGAGTAAGAAAGGTGATCCACTTGGAATTGTGCAAGAAAGTCAAATTTGACTATCCGAACATGTATACGCACACACACTTTCGGGTCTTTGCTTTTTTATTGTTTTGTTTTGTTTTTGTTTAACTGTTTTTGTAGGGGTGGTTTTTAGGGTTTTTTAATTAGACATATTTTCCTGGTTAATTTTACTTTGTCGCGAAATTCCATGGTTGGTTCGTTGTTTTTAAAACATTTTTATCATTTCATTTCGAGTTTAGTTTAACAATAATTATCTTCATTTATATAAAATATAAGAATAAATTTTCACCATCTTTACAATTGTAATCTTCAATTATATTCAACCAGTCCATTGCCATAATGGTCTGCGAGGCCGGGGTTCAACCCCAGGTCGAGTCATACCAAAGACTTCCAGAATCTGTCCTGGAGAATGAGACACACAAAAGTCTCTGGGATTTTGAGATACAAACAAATCCTCTAATCTCGGCTAGACGACCAGACCTAGTGATAGTCAACAGAAAAAAAAACGAGAACCACCGTCCCGGCAGACAGCAAAGTAAAAATAAAAGAAAACGATGTGAGATAAGTACTTTTATCTTGCCATAGATAATTTTAAATATATATGTAACACGAGAATGACGGTGATAGGAATTAAGACAAGACATGTCTGGATCGGTAAGGTGATCCACTGGGAAATGTGCAGGAAATTTAGATTTGACCACACAAACAAATGGTATATGCACAACTCAGCATCTGTCCTAGAAAATGATACGCATAAACTCCTATGTGACTTTAACATACAAACGGATCACCTAATCCCGAACAGAAGACCAGACTTTATAATAATCAACAAAAAAAGAGAATTTGAAAATTGTCGACTTTGCTGTCCCGGCGGACCACTGAATAAATCTGGAAGAAAGTGAAAAGAAAGATAAGTACCTCGACCTTGCTAGAGAATTGAAAAAGCTGTGGAACATGAAAGTACGATTGTGCCAATTGTGATTGGTGTTTTAGGCACAATAACTGAAGGAATATTAAAACGCCGGGAGGACTTGAAAGTTGGTGGTCGGGTAGAGACTATCCAAACGACAGTATTCCTGAGAACGGCCAGATTCCTGAGACGAGTCCTGGAGACTTGATGAGACTTGATGTCACTCAGACTCCAGTGAAAAACCATCTGCTAACGCTGATGTAAAAAACTCTAATGAGTAAAAATAACAATAATCACGGTTAGACAACCAGATCTTATAATAATCAATAAAGAAAAGAGAACTTGCAGAATCGTAAACTTTGCTGTCCATGCTGACCGCTGAGTGAAATCGAAAGAAATCTAGAAGAAGGATAAGTACTTCGACCTTGATAGGTAATTGAAAAAACTGTGACGGTTATACCAATTGTAATTGGTGCTCTGGGTAGAGTCACCAAAAGATTGGTAAAAGGACTTGAGGACTGGGAAAACTTCAAAGGAATGATAAGAAGAAGTATAAGTGCAGGAACAAGAACCAATAGGAATTCTATCTTTGATAACATTAACAAGATACCTTACACTTCCAAACAATATGTTATATCAAAAATTTCACCCTGCGGAAATTCTCATCTTTTTAAGAGAATACTAGAAATATCCCCCGAATGATATAGCATAAAACAATTACACATAGAATGCATTTAATCCCTCCTTTTCCCTCATCTTAATTCTTAAATAAAGACCTGGTGTAGGATTGTGAGAAACAGAAAATGAAAATAAAATTCGATAAAATAATAATAATAATAATAATAATAATAATAATAATAATAATAATAATAATAATAATAATAATAATGCAGCAAATAGGCACAGCGGGAATATAAGGCGAGACACGACAGGGTCGGTAAGGTGATTCACTGGGAAATGTGTAAGAAATTTCAATTCGACCATACAAACAAATGGTATATACACAACCCAGCACCTGTCCTAGAAAATGACTCGCATAGAATCCTATGGGACTTTAATATACAAACGGATCACCTAATCCCGGCCAGGAGACCAGACTTAATAATAATCAACAACAAAAAAAAGAGAACTTGCAAAATAGTCGACTTTGCTGTCCCGGCAAACCACAGGATAAAACAGAAAGAATGTGAAAAGAAGGATAAGTACCTCGACCTTGCTAGGGAACTGAAAAAACTGTGGAACATGCAGGTGACAATTATACCAATTGTAATAGGTGCGTTTGGAACAGTAACTAAGGGATTACTAAAGGGACTAGAGGACTTGGAGGTTGGCGGACGAGTGGAGACCATCCAAACGACAGCATTGTTGAGAACTGCCAGAATACTGAGAAGAGTCCTGGAGACTTGAGGAGACTTGCTGTCACTCACTCAGACTTCAGTGAAAAACCATCGGCTATCGCTGATGTGAAAAGCTCTAATGAGATAATAATAATAATGATAATAATAATTTGGTCGGAAAGGTCATACACTGGGAGATGTGCAAGAAATTTAATTTTGACCATACCAATAAATGCTATATGAACAACCCAGCACGTCTTCTAAAAAATAACACTTATAAACTCCTATGGGACATACACACGGATCACCGAATTTTGGCCAGAAGACCAGACCTAATAATAATGAGCAACAACGAAAACAACAAAAAAGAGAAATTGCCAAATTGTCGACATTGCTGTCCTGGCTGACCACAGAATAAAACTAAAGGAATGTGAAAAGAGGGATAAGTACCTCGACCGTGCTTGGGATTTGAAAAAACTGTGGAACATGCAGGTGACAATAGTAATTGGTGCTTGTGGTACAGTAACTAAAGGATTACTAAAGGAACCGGTGGACTTGGAAGTTAGTGGACGAGTGGAAACCATCCAAACTACGGCATTACGGATAACGGCCAGAATACTGAGCAGAGTCTTGGAGACATGAGGATACTTGCTGTCACTCAAACTCCAGTAAAAGACCATCAGCTAACGTTGATGTAAAAAATTATTATAATAACAATAATACCATACAAATTTATACATTATTGAAAATGGTCAGAATAGTAAGAAGTGTCCTGGAGACTTGAGGAGACTTGCAGACAGTCAAACTCCAGTGAAAGATCATAAGCTAAAATTGATGTGAAAAAATCTGAAATAGAATTAATAATAATAATAATAATGGTAAGAAAAGTAAATCTGATGTAGTTTTAAGCGACTAACAAGCGACGTCTCACGCGAGAAAACATGGATGTGACCAAGAAAAGGAAACCTTAAGAAAGAAACCAAATCTCTCCGAACAGCAGCACAAAACAGCACCATAAGGACTAATCATATCAAAGCAAGAACAGGTAAGGCGTAACAAAACAGAAAATGTGGTGATAGAGACAAAACTAAGTGAATAAGCGAATGCAGCAAATTAACACAGAAAGAGTATAAGACTAGAGACGACTGGGTGGGCCAGATGATCCACTAAGAATTGTGCAAGAAATTTAAATTTGACCATACGAACAAATGGTATATGCACAAAGCAGCATCTCTCTATGAGAACGAGACACACAAAACCTCTGAAAATTTGGGATACAAATGGATCACCTAATCTCGGCCAAAACGACCAGACCTTATATTAATCAACAAAAAAAAAATAGTTACTGCAAAATTGTAAATTTTGATTTCCCGGCTGACCACAGTGAAAAGAAAGATATGTACTACGACCTGGCTAGGGAATTGAAAAAAAAATGTAAAACATGGAAGTGACGTTTATACCAACTGTAATTGGTGTTCTTGGTACAATCACCGAAGGTTTAATAAAGGGACTGGAGGATTTGGAAATAAGTGGACGAGTGGAGACCATCCTTAGTACTGCATGATTGAGATCTGCCAGAATACTGAGAAGAGTCCTAGAGACTTGAGGAAACATGCTCTTACTCAAACTCCAGTCAGAGACCATCAGGTAACGCTGATGTGAAAAACCCTCAAGGTGTAAATAATAATAATAATAATAATAATAATAATAATAAGAAGAAGAAGAAGAAGAAGAAGAAGAAGAAGAAGAAATATTTGTGATTAACTAACTTGGAATGGTCTTTGGAAAGAGGATTGGTATTGTTGGGAATCAGAAGGAAAATCGCAACTTTCCGAACAACATGCATTGTTATGATCGGCGAGAATACACAGAAGAGTTGTAAAGGCTTGAAGTTACTTGTAGTTATTCAGACCAAAGTGAAATACAACCAACTAACACGTTGCGAAAAAATCGTAAAGCGTGAAATAATAATAATAATAATAATAATAATTGTCGACTTTATTGTCCCGGGTGACCACAGAATAAAACTGAAAGAATGTAAAAAGAAGGATAAGTACCTCGACCTTGCTTGAGAATTGAAAAAAGTATGGAACATGAAGGTGACGATTATACCAATTGTGATTGGTGCTTTTGATACAGAAACTAAAGGATTATTAAAGGGCCTGGTTGACTTGGAAGTTGGTAGACGAGTGAAGACCATCCAAACGACAGTATTATTGAGAACGCCCAGCATACGGAGAAGAGTCCTGGAGACTTGAGGAGACTTGCTTTCACCCGCACTCCAGGGAAAAACCATCAGCTAATGCTGATGTGAAAACTCTAAATTGTAATAATAATGATAGAGGGGACTTTGCCGTACCAGCTGATTACTGAGCAATAAAATTCTGTTTTAAACATGGAAAAATTGCCACAGAAACGTATGAAATGCTTCCGACTTTTGAACCATCTTGCATGAATCGAGCATCAGTTTTTGAGTGGCATAAGAGATTCAAGGAACGCAGGGAGTCTCAGAGGGATGATGAGAGGTGACGAAGGAGTACGGAAGTCAATACACCACAGTTGATTGGCCAAAAGGTTAGGGTTGGGTTACTATGTTGAGGTTTTAAGGGAGTTCAGGAAGAGATTCCTAGGGAAGATGCCAGCCCTCTTCAAATCGGGTCAGTGGCATTTCCACCAGGACAATGCACCAGCCCATAACTCCATCCTTGTTACAGACTATTTGACCAAGATGGGCATCAAGACAGTTCCTCACACTTTCTATAGTCCAGATCTTGCTCCCTGTGACTTTTGGTTATTCCATAAGCTCAGAGGCTGTCGTTATGAGACAACTGAGACGAAAGAATCTGTGACGAAGGTCATTGACATGCTCACACAAGAGGACGTCCATGGGACCTTGCAGAAGTTGCTGGAACAGTACAACAAGTGTATTGCAGCCGGAGATGATTACTTCGAAGGGGACTATCAATAAAAGTGCCCATACGAAAAAAGTCTGGAAACTTATTAACTGATTCTCGTATATATATATATATATATATATATATATATATATATATTACTTTGACGAAGGAATTAATCGCTACCACTCGCATAATGCAAAGCTCTTCGAATGAATTGAGCACTCTAGTATCCGTTAAGGTAAAAATGTAAACAAACGAAATCTACTACATAATGCCTTATAATTCACGAGCAGACGTGGTTCGCCTGCTGCCAGAGCGGTATGATACTAAGTCTAACGTAAGGTTAGGTAGGTTTCAATCCCGGCTCCACGTGTCCTAGGTGTCTTGCCAAACTTAAGAGTCTCTCTGTGGATGACTATATATATTTATATATATATAGTTTCAAATAATATAATAGTTTCCAAGGTTTATTTTCAAATCTTTATTTGAGAGTTTCCAAACTTTATATGAAGTTTCCAAACTGTTTTGAGAGAGATTCCAAAGTTTTATAAATAATTTCCCGAGTTTTATAAATAGTTTTTAAAACTTTTTAAAGAATTTCCTAAGTTTTATAAACTGTTTCCAAAGTTCTATTAGAGAGTTTCCAAAGATTTTTAGATTGTTTTCAAAATCTTTTAGAGATTATCCAAAGTTTTATAAATAATATCCTGATTTTTATTCGTAGTTTCCAATGTTTTCTTCACTGTGTTTATCTATTTATTAATCTTTTCAAATTGGTTTTTTTTTTCATGAAATATCTAACGTTTTAATAAGAATCTGATTGTTAAAATTTTAATGTTTTGTGCTGACTTTTTTGTTGAGTCCATTAGGGGTTAGTGTTTCAAATGTTGATATCCATAGCATAGATGAATGAATACAAAGACACAAAAACTACATAAAAACTCGGACTATCTATTTTGAAATTTGATTTAAGCATTGCATAAATTGTTTTATTTTATAGAATTTAATTAATTTAGTAGGCTATTGCAATGCGAAATAATAATAATCATAAGACGAACTACTAATAGCAATCAGAAACAGTACAAACAACATGATCAACATGTTATATACTCACATAATAAATATGCTTATATACACATATACATGTTCATGCAGGATACATACTGACGCAATAAATTAAGATGCAGTGACAATGACTGACGCAGGAAGACTTCTTTACAAAAATATTTGCCTCTCACTTTTTTTTGTAAGGTTCGAAAGGGATATTCAAGGTTTGCGTGTGAGAGGGTGTTGGAGATCGAATATAACTGCAATATTTTGACCCCTCACTCTTATTGCCGTCATGTTGTGTCTTTCTAGTTCTCTTGATGCTCAACCGGAGGCCTAGGGGATCACTCTGCTGGGTGATCTGCTACATCTTATCAGCAACTTCTCAGGTCCCCAAACTCCATCGGGGTTCCCGAGGGCCCCCTCGGCCGGGTGTAGCTTTCCCTACCACATCTTCTCCAGCTGGCCTGGAACTCCACTGGCAACTCCTCCGACTCGTCGAACTCAACTGAATTATATAATCGTTCGACGCCCACTCGATCTTTGAAATCGAATGTTTAATCGTCATCAAGCAGAAATAACGGTCATGCAGTTCAGAGGTCACTCTCTTCTGGTGCGTCAGTCTATGAGAGTATCATGGGATTTTTTTTAACCTCGTCCCATTTCATCAGCCAATTTCCGCCCACGCGATTTCCTCTCACAACTGCCATTAGAATGTGTCACTTCCTTCCGGTGCATTACCTTGAATGGCATTTTTGGCCGGGTCAAAAGGTCAAAACATAAGAAACAGAATAATGTCAACTTGAAAGCACAAATGAAGGGAGAAAAACTCTGGTTACAAACAAGTGACAAACAAAAGAAATAACACTGTGGAGGGCTAAGAATGAGGAAACTGAAATAGAGAAACTAGATCTCTTTTCATAGCAGCTCAAAACAAGGTAATCAGGACCAATTATGTTGAAGCGAAAACATATAAGATAAAATAAGATAGAAAGTGTCAGATTCGTGGTGATAGTGTAATATAGCCAAAATATGAATATGTAAAAAATATTCATTTGCAGAGATATCCCGAAACACTGACATATTTCTTTAGTTCAGGTACGAAACGTTTATTGACTTCTTCAGTTTCATTTATCGACACGAGGAGAGAGAGATACAATTTCTACTATGCTGACTGTTCCTACATCGCCCACAGCCAACCCCCAGCTGGAATCGCCCGGCCCAGAATCAAATCTCAACTAAACGACCTAACAAACGCGCTGCGCATGCCGTAGCCCCCAGCTGGACTGCCCGGCCCAGAGTCAAAATCTCAACTCACGTCATTTTCGAAATCACCAAATTCCCTCCCCATCCCTTCCGGGCATGACGTCTCTAACACCCCAGTCCTATTTCCTATCTGGGTTTTTTATGATGACATTTGTGATTGCCATATCATCAGCGCGCGAACGTGAACTGTACTCAATGTGTGCACCTGCACCTGCACTAAGCCGGATAGTTCAAAGTCCAACCAAACCGAATGATAAAATATTATTAACGAAAACGATTAATAAAAAAATTCCGTAATTATATAACAATAGAGACAAAAGGATTAATCATACTATAAGCAACGCCGCAAATTAGCGCAAAAGAGATAAAATACATACATGACTTATAGGAAAAATTGTGGAATTAATTGAAATTTGACAATGCTGTCAAATGGTACTGGGGAATAGTAGCAAGTTGGCGACTGTAGTTGAGGACGACCAGAATGCTCCCTTTTCAATTGCTACTACACTGAGGTATATTGGAAGGCGTTACTAGACTGGTTGGCACTGCAGTGTCTCATCAACCGAAAAAGACATCGACACGTGGCTAACGAAGGCATGGACAGCTATCGATAGGCTATCGGTCATATGGAAGTCAGACCTGACCGATAAAATAATACACAGTTTCATCCAAGCAGCGGTCGTCTCGATTCTGCTATATGGATGCACTACATGGACGCTAACTAAACGACTGGAGAAAAACCTAGACGGCAACTACAGCAGAATGCTGCAAGCATTACAATCCTGGACGCAACACCCCACAAAGCACAAACTGTACATCCACCTACCCCCATCACGAAAACTATCAAAATTAGATGAACCAGACATGCTGGACACTGCTGGAGAAGCAGGGACGAGCTCATAAGTGATGTACGCTAATGGACCCCCTCATATGGCCGAGCAAAAGCAGGACGACCAGCTCGAACATACATACAGCAGTTTTGTGACGATACGGGTGTAGCCCTGAGGACGTGCCAGAAGCGATGAACGGTAGGGAGGAGTGGCGAGAGAGTGTCAGGGATATCTGTGCTGGCGGCATGACATGATGATGATGATGAGACTGGTTGGTATTGCAAGTCTTGAAAGCCCAGTGCATATTTACGTAAAGCTGGGTTTTGATTACGTAGAGTCATGCCTTTTCGAAATTTATTTGTAAGATGAGAATCTCAAATATACTTTTCTGCTTTCTTTTGACGATTACAGTTACACAACTCACTCATCTAAATATATATATATACATATATATATATATATATATATATATATATATATATACGTGTGTGTGTGTGTGTGGAATACTCTTTTAATATTTTTCTTTTTATCAAAGCCAGCATAAAAGTTGGAACCGATTTCGGAATTTTGACATTTCAAATCCAGAATTTAAAAAAATGTCATTTATCATTGTCAAAATATTTTTCTTTTTATAATCGTGAACGTATCAAATTCGCCCTTGTTATTCCGTTTATTTTAACGTCATTTTGGGATTCGGCATTTCTCTTCTTATCACTTAATCTCTTCACAGTTTTCATTGGCTGAGAGGTAACGTATTTAAATTCTATAAGGCTAATCTGCTGTAAATACAAATATCTATGATAATTTCATATGTTCTGTTTGAAGAATTATATTTGTTACGGTATTTTTTAAACGATAAGAATTATTTTATAGATAAGTTCTCTCTGAATGATGCATTACTTGTAAATCATTAAAGAAAAATGACATCTATCTATCTATCTATCTATCTATCTATCTATCTCAGCCTCTTCATATCTATCTATCTATCTATCTATCTACTTCAACGAAGGCATCTTAAACAGTTATGTAAGAGACCCCTACCACTAATAATGGATATTTTTTATGACACGTAAATGCATTCAATGGCAAGCCCCACCCGCCGCATCTGGAGTTCTGGGTAATGTGAAAAAAGACCTTATGCATTAAATAATTCAGTAGGGGTTGATATAATCTTGAAAAAAAACAAAGGATCTATCTATCTATCTATCTATCTATCTACTTCAACGAAGGCATTTTAAACAGATATGTAAGAGACCCCCACCACTAATAATGGATATTTTTTTATGACACGAAAATGCATTCAATGGCAAGCCCCACCCGCCGCATCTGGAGTTCTGGGTAATGTGAAAAAAACCTTATGCATTAAATAATTCAGCATGGGTTGATATAATCTATAAAAAACAAAGGATCTATCGATCTATCTATCTATCTATCTCAACTTGTTCCTATCTATTATGTCTTTTTTCTGCCAACCTTTTTCAATCTATCTATCAATCCATCTAAGTTCTATATCTCTCCATCACAAGTTGTTCTTTTCCATCTCACCATATTACTACCTACTTGTCTGAGTGTCACTCTTTCTCCCTTTTTTCTCTTTCTCTCCCCTTCTCATCCTCTATAATATATATATATATATATATACATACATATATATATATATATATATATATATATATATATATAAACCTCTTCCAATCTATATCAGCTCCCTTCTACCTACCTTACTCAGTATCTATCTATCTAAATATATATATATATATATATATATATATATATATATATATATATAATTTGATGTTATGCAAATCTATTCATATCTATCACTCAACATGTACATATGGATATTTCTACGCATTCCTTTTCCTTCTCACTCTTCTACTGCCTGTCTCTCTCTCTTTTCATCTCACTTATATATATATATATATATGTTTGCGTTTATGCCTATTTTTGTTTGTTTCCCTCTCTCTCTCTCTCGCTATCTATCTATCTATCTATCTATCTCTTTCTTCTCTCTCTCTCTCTCAAACTCTCTCTCTCTCTATCTATCTATCTATCTATCTAAATGTGTGTGTGTGTGTGTGTGAACGTGCGTGCGTACGTCCTCTCAAATTTCTGTCCATTAATCAATCGACTGGTCGACTTAATTTGAGCCCTGGTTATTAGCTATTTGCCTCCGGACTCTGAAGTAGGTGTTTGATTTCAGGTTGAAAATAATCGATTTAAAATTATGCAGGCTTTCTCTCCTTCCCAGCTCAAGGAATAATTGATGCGACACGATTTCCTCCCAATTTAACACTCATCACATCCATGCTATAGGAAATGCAAAAATAATTACGATTTCTCAGTCTGTCTCAGTTTTTCGACACACATTTAAATTAAACTGTTCGTGTCTGATATTATTCACTATAATATCAATTGTCTGTTTGTTTTAAATTCAAACATCACCATGCAGAGTAGAGGACTTAGCAGGAGTGATAATGATTTGGGACGGATGGAGAGAGAGAGAGTGTCAAGTACGACCTAATGGTGATTATATATATATATATGTGTGTGTGTGTGTGTGTGTGCGTGTGTGTATGTGTGTGTGTGTGTGTGTGTGTTATTATTGTAACTGTTTTACTCAATATTCAGTTTTCGCACTCTGAGAATATTTAATCGGGTCTTTACCCAAACCTCGGGTTAGGGAAGGCAATGATAATGTGGATTCAATGTTTTGCAAAGCCCTTTTGACAAGATCTTTCATTCTAAGTTGAATGGTTATGCGTCTTCCAAAATAATCAGTCAGCTACCATCTCCTCATCTCCATTCGGTTCGTTCTTCTTTTTTCTTTTCTATTCTGTTCGGTCATCTTGTCACTCCGGTAGGTTTGACGTATCCAACGTGTCTCCATTTTTCTTATTACCCGTTGTTGATGAAAGAAAACACAACCACAAATTCATGTGCATATTTTATTTTTATTTATCAGCGACATTTCTCTTCATCACCCGTTTGGCCAAAACGATGAGTTAAAGAGCAATATGAAACGTTCGAATACTCATTTCCGGGGTATCTCAATAACTAACTTCTAACACCAGAATCGTTTTGGCGACCATCAAATCAATACCATGATCTCAGATTACCTCGAGTTCAACGGCTGTCAATTAAACTAATTGACACTAGTATTTTTACATGATTAACGGTCAAGAACTTAAGTTAAATGCTATAGTACATGTCAAAAATAGATCTCAACGACCTATTATCTAATATGTATTTATGTTTTTTGTTGCCTTTATTGAGTAATATTTTTTCTGTTATATTGATAATACTGTCCTAAGAAGAACTGCGTCATAAGGGGTACTTTCTATTTAATATAGACTGTCAGAGCTAGTTCTTTTTTTAATATGATAACCTGTCTCTCTTTTAATAATATTCCGAGATCCCTCTATTACTTGCACAATGATAGTTTTAAATTGTTATATTTTTCAATCTCAGTTTCCAGAGCTTAGTCGGCTATGGCTGGAGAATACACCAACTGCATCTCTGCAGAGGGGTACGACTCCATGCATCAACGTGTGTCCTGGATATGACATTAAATCATTTGATGGTGAGGCTTCAATAATGCTGGAGCTTTGTGATTTTCAGAGTATCCTTTCATTGCCATTGCTCCTAGGTCCACTTTGGTCCGGAGTGGTAGCAAACTGAAAAAACTGTAATGAGTATGTTTAATGCAGTGGTCACTACTCAACGCCAGTGAAAATATTTGCTCCTCCTTGAGCAGCCTTCATATCCAAAATGCTGTTGTGTTTTTGTACAAATATGACGAACTGATTTTCCTTAAACATTACAGTTTTTACAACGTCCATTTGAGACGTTGAAAAAACTTTAATGTGTAAGTTTAATGTAGTGGTCATCACTCAACACCAGTGGTACAGATGACAGACTTTGTAACTGACAAAAAAACCGCAATCACTGGAACTCTCACGATGGTTGCGAGAAATGGTTACACACGAGTATGTTCAGAAAGGGTCAGGCAGTGATTTAGTAGCATGAAGAAAATGGGACTGACTTGAATTTGAGGCTCGCACAACTATCCTCTTCATCAACTCGACAATATCGCTTCATGTTTATCTTTTTTAAGACTTGTCCAGTGGTTGGTAGAAATACCCATCATCAAAAATGCAATATAAGCTTGGATAAAACCATACTTAATAATAAGAAGTAGTACCTCATAAGATATTAGAAACTTTATTTTTTTAACGTCCAAAAACTTTCACTCTGAATAGTCCTGAATAGTCCTCAAGGTGAAATCATCTGGAGGTTGTTGGTTCAATTCTGACAACCCGTAAATTACAAATAATACTTGCAGCGGCTTAAGACTTGAATTTACGTTATGAATTTACGGAATTAAAACAATTTACACCACGGGATAAAATTTTTAAAAAGTTCGTTTCGAAGTCCCGTTTAGGCTCCCGAATTCAACATAAAACACCTCAAGAAGGCTGAAGGATGTATCAGGCGAAACATTAGAAATTAGTCTGGATACTCCAAATTAGGAAATTATGAAACTTATTCTCAGAAATTAAGACAAATTATACCTATAATTAATCAAGATGTTATTGTCATTGCGACCACAGGTCACTTTTCCTGCGAACCCAACGTCTTGTCTCAGTTTCGGCAATTTTCTATGAAACCATGCAATGAGACACAAGGAATGTTTTTTTTTCCTTGTTGATCATTGCAGGTTGCACAGATAAGTAACCCGAAATCTCCGCTTTAAAAATTGACATTATGTTACATTCTGCTGTTGGTGAGAGGTTGATAAGAACACACACACACACACACACACACACACATATATATATATATATATATATGTGTGTGTGTGTGTGTGTTTATAGAATACTAATGATCCTGGTTCTTTATCATTTCAGATAGATAGATATGGTCATCACACGATAGATAGATAGATAGATAGATATCTTAGCACCTACTTGCATTCATTTCCATACAATTGTATTTAGTAAACGGTTGACCAAATATGAATATATATTGGCATTATACTAACGTGAGACAAAAATTCATAGAATGTAATGAAATAAACACCAGGAGTAAAAAATTTTATCAAATTTAATGTACTAATTATTTTCCCGAATTCTGAAATGTTCCAAAATCATAAATAAAAGAATTTAATGATATTTCAAACCACCAATTGTTATTTTATGCTTCAAGGTAAAAGAACTGCGTTCATTTACGTTCTTATTTCCTTTTTTTCTGTTTACATGTTTCTTAAAGGTTTTGTATTGTATTTTGTTGACGCATTTTGCAGAGGGTCTTATCTTATACGAAACATTTTCTCACAGATCTATTTGCTCCATAGATGGAATCTTAATATATATATTGTGAGCTGGAGCTGTAGAATACACTGACTGCTTCTCTGCAGATGGTAAGACCATTCCACTGACTAGTGTTCTACATATGATATTAACCAATCTGATGCAGAGGTTTCAGTTATGCTTGAGTTTAGCGGAAAGCAGAGTGTCCCTTCATTGCCATTGCTGCCAGGTCCACTCTGGCCCCGAGTGGTAGCACCTGCACCAAACAGAACTAAACAGTGTACTCGTGTTAAACTGAATACTGTAAATTGAACTGCTTTGATCATTAACAGAGTGTAAACAAAAAAAAACTATAGTTATAGTAAACTGAACAGTTTGAAATAGAACTGTTGATATGTATACAAATATGTTTGGTATTATAACCTACAATGCTTGATGTAACATAAAACCCAACCAAACTAAGGATATATATATATATATATATATATATATATATATATATATATAATGTTTTAAGAGGATTTAGCATTAAATAACCAACAATGGTTGATGCGCCATAAAACCAAACAGAACCAAACTAAGTCTAGAAATTAAGACAATTAAGAGATTGTCCATACTCCACCAGATAACTAGAACCGGCACCGCAAATTACATTCAGTTTAGTGTCTTACTCAGGACACCATTTTTAGTGGGATTTCCTACCCTTTTTCGGCCAAAAAACCCTCCGACAATTACTTAGGATCGAATGTAACAATAGACAGATATCACATAGACAGATAGACAAATAACACCCCGAATTAAAGTCATATTTTTCGATATACGTCACCGGCAACTCATATGAACCCCATCATCAGTTAATTTTTTCACAAACTGTCTCTTCTCTGCACTCCTCAGCATGACATCCCCTTGATAAATACCTTGACACGAGTAATGTCTGTTTGATTATAAGAGTGAAACGTTTTTTTTAATCATTCTAAAATCGAAGAGTAATATTAATGTGCTTTAATTCAACTTCTTAAAAATCCCGAATTTGTATTGGAGAATAAATACTAAATATTGGCCAGACGGCTGGGGTTATATAATACACCGATAACATCACTACAGAGGGGTAAGCCCCACCCCAATGATTGTCCTGGATATGACACTAAACAATATGATGGTGAGGCTCCAGTAATGCGGGATACCTCTTCATCGGCATCACTCCCAGGTCCACTTTGGCTTGGGGTAGTTGCATCTGATAGGGTCCTATCCTTGGGTCAAATATTAAGCTGCATAAAGATGCTTGACTAAACTGAATAGCTTGAAATAGAAACGTTTAAAGTGTGTACTTATGCTAAATTCAATTGCTTGAAATAGAACTGTTTATTTGTATAAAAATGTATTTGGCATTAAATAAACAACAAATGCAGATATGCCATAAAATACTAACAAACTATAACAAAATAAAAAGAATTTAAATAGATTTTTTTTTTAAATGTGTTATCTGTTTAAGATTGTATTTTTCCTTGCTGAACCAAGTCCTTTACAAAAAAAGAAAAAGACAAATCGTCTTTTGTTTTTTAATTTTTTAACAAACCATATATGGTGTTTTCATTCCAGTCCATTTTGTAAAGATAGAATTTTAAAATGAATTATGAACTGTACCATATTCACAATTAACGCTATGTGCGAAATTGACATATAATGTTCATAACATGAGAACATAGGAATCTCGAAATTCGAAAACACGTAACGACTTCTTGTTCAGGTACGAAACCTTTTTATTAACTTTGACTTAAAGGTTTCGACGTAAGGAGGAGAGACACACTCTTCTATGCTGTCTTATTAATTTGGCCCCCGTCTCGAGCGGCTCCCATAGGGCGCAAGTTCGCCTCGCGTCTGTGAGCTCCAAAAGTCGACCGTCTTCGTCCAGTGTCTAATCTCAACTCCCTAACTTTCTTCAGATTCTCACACAAACCTCCGCGCACTTCTGGTGCGTGACGTCACCCGCACCCTGTCACCCCATTTCGTCTCGGACTATTATGACATCAGAGTGACACAGTCATCCACCCGCGCGCACACGCGTTAACACCTGCCTCAATGCTGCACCTAACTAACCCATGTGCTGATCCGAAAGGTTCTCAGCCTAACTAAACTCAAAGGCATGAACCGAAATCCCTCGGCTATTATATAACATGAACTTACCGTTGGATACTTCTCGTGCCAAAGAAAGAAAAAAAAAAGGAAACACCTGCCCGGCAAACTGGTTGGTTAAAGTATTAACCAATTAAATGCTTGGAAACCAGGGTCTACTACGTCAAGTCTCTTTAAAAATCAGGCAGAACTGGTAACATTTTTAATTTTTGGGTGATGGACCAAGTGAGATCAACCCGAGGGAGGTCCAGCTGGAGAGGGGGTATTATGTTGAAAGGCACCCAACTAAAAGACATAGCTGATGACGTTACCAAGCGCCTTTTTATAATCAAACAAGCGTATTGTAATAAAAATATCATTTGTATATTTCCTATATGTTCAATATCTAACGGAACATAATGACATAACATTGCAATGAGCTGAAGCTATAGAATCCACCGTCTGCATCTCTGAAGATGTGTAAGGCCCCAACCATAACGAGAGTCCTGGATATGACTCTTAAAAATCAGATTTTAACGATCCAGAAATACTGGAACTTAAGGGAATGCAGAGTACCCCTTCATTGGCAACACTCCTAGGTCCACTCTGGTAGACCCTAAGAAGGCCATATCAATAGGTCAAATCGGACTATTTGACATTTAAACTGAGGGCAAACAAATGACTTATGATAAATTGAATGATTACAAATAGGACTTTTTTAACCATTTAACTGTGTGTAAATAAATGACTGATGTTTAATAGAATTTTTAGTGCTATATAACAATAATTGGAACCAGTTTACTGAGCAAAGGAACTATTAATAAATCATACAGGCATATCTATTTAGCTGTATGCAAACTTGTAACATATTGACCTCCGACCCGGCCAAGCTGTCAGATGAGAAATGTACCTGTGTAAATAACAGGTGCATCCAGTCGAAGATATCAGGGGATAACCTTGACTGTCGACGGGTTGAATTGAGTGCGAATTGTGACGCCAAAGGAAGCAGGTGGACGTCAAATAATAATATAACATGGGTGCGACAGGAAGTGAGTAAGTTGGAGATCAGAGTTTGAAGTCAGTGTTCAAGGTCGAGGAGTGAGAACCAGACCCAGCAGAAGCTAGGCCTCCAGGATCCCGGTTGAGCAGCCCAGGAGAACGTGAAAGAAATGCTGCTATAGCCAGAAGAGTGGGGGGGGCAATATGTAACAGTCTTTTTTCAGTTTCCAACTAGCCTCTCACCCAATAACCCTTTCGTAACCCTTTCGAATAAAGTGAGCGGTATATTTTTCCATAGAAATGTATCCGCTCGTCTTTATTGTGTTAACTATGCTTCTGCATGCATATGAGTATGTTACAAACTGTGTGCAAACAAGTGATTGTTGTTTGATTAAATTGTTAGTGATACATAGCTTTACTTGGAACCATATAAATGTTTGACTGATGCTAATTTAATTCGTCTAAAATAAAAGTATTTGATCATTTAACTGTGTGCATCTGTAAAACGCATTTACAGATCGTATATTTAATAAATATGTAAAAAACAGGACTAGGCATTAAATAACCAACAATGGGGGATATGCCTTAAAACCAAACGAAAGTCCAGGGGTGTCTTCGAGGGTTGATGGTTAAAGACCTGGACTGCGGATTCATTGTATGTCCTCGACTACGGACGCCAACTTTACTGTTATTGTAGAAGGAGGAATTTGGAATTAAATTACCCGAGAAGGTTGATGTACCATTAAAACACAACAAACAAACCAAGCCAAACCTATGACGTAACTGTTATCGTCGGAGAAATTGGACTAGGAATTCGTATGCCTAAACTAGCTGCTTGTCTTTCACATCCTGCTAATAATGAACCTAGTCATGAATAAATATAACATCCTAGTATTGTAAAAATAAAATTAAAAATTGGGTGTATTCTTTTCAGGTTTTTTTCTGGAAATAATTAAGATCGCTTCCTTTCAGAATGTCACTCCTATAAACCAATCAATGTATATTTTCAAGGCAGTGAAGTGATCTCTTTTTCAAAGATGTCGTTACAAAATCTCTTTAATGATATTTGGCATTGGTGTGGAACAAACTAAGAAATTATTGCTTAAATGATTGATGGATTATTTATAACTAGTTTGAGGTTATCTTGTTCCTATCGGGTTGGGAACCCTATCGATTCTCTCTAATATTTACTCTTTTATGTAGGTTGCGTTTCTGTCATATCAATACTTGTTTGTTATTTAATACCAAATATATATATATATATATATATATATATTATTTAATACCAAATAATATATATATATATATATATATATATATATTATTTAATATCAAATAATATATATATATATATATATTATTTAATACCAACCGGGACATTGGCCCAGCGGTTAGAGTGTTCGCCAATGGGAGACCTGGGTTCAATCCCAGGTCGAGTCATACCAAAGACTTTAAAAATGGTTCTTGATACCACCTTGCTTAACACTCAGCATTATAAGGTACGGTTCAAGGGTAAAGTGGAGCAATCCTGGGAATGGAGTAGCGCCCTCCCCTACACCTTGGTGTAGTAGCTATCGAAAAGGGAGCCTTAGGGTCACCCTCGACTATGGTCGCTAACTTTACTTATATATATATATATATATATATATTGTTACGCCGCTATGTGCCCAGCGGAATTGCAGGGTGCTGTTAGTTCCTGCCAAATCCACCAGTTAATGCAGGGCATAGACGTTGGCTGTTGTCTGCCGAAACCTATTTAGTGCCAAAGATACCACCAACTCCCCAGGGGAACTACATTTTAAAGCCACTGGGCGAGTTATAGGTGAATTATTAAGAGTCAAGATAGCTAACTGGTTAGCTTCCCCGCTCAAATACAAGATCTTTGACAAATACAATTCTTTCACAATAAAAATAGGACTCCGAACTGCCGTGTTTGAGTTAACAAGATTAATAACAATATTCTAATATTGCATAAAAGAAACAAAGAAAACAAAACAATTCAGGTTAAAGTCAGGAGCGAGAAAGTTTTTCTATATCTCGGAGGAGCCTCCACATAAAATATCTTTATCCTCAGACGAGCCTAGGTATAGAATATCTGTTAATGGTGGAAGGAGAGAAGGTAGTGCGAAAACAATAGACAAGGTCAACTTTCCTTCAGACTATGGGATTTCATGGCATAGCACGGGCTCCAAATCTCAAGTTTATCATTTCAGTATGAATGCAGCACGTAAATTGTATGTTCACTTACTTGAGGTGCTGTGGAATTTATTCTCTTCTCTTGGACAAGTCTTTTCATTGGGTATTCGATTAACGTGGTTTACCATATCTTGGAGTGCTGAGTTCATTCAAAGGGACGGATCCCCTGTAAAATATCTTTATCCCTAGACGGGTCCTCCATAAAATATCTGTTAATGGCGGATGGTGAGAACGCAGCTCGTTAACGATAGACACGGTCCGCTTTCCCGCAGACTATAGGACTTCATGGTAGAGCACGTGATCCAAATCTCAATTTTATCGTTTCAGCATGAACGTAGTATGCTAAAGTTGAGTATATCTAAATTTTATGGTCACTCACTTGGACTTTTGTGGAATTTATTCTCTTTTCTTTTCTTTATAATTTATAATAATAATAATAATAGTAATTATAATTATAATAATACACGTATTATTTCAGATAAGACCAGGATTAATTATTGTTCCTTTCCTCGTGGACAAGTCTTTTCTTTGTGTATTCGTTTAACGAGACTTACCATGTTTCGGAGAGCTGGTTCATACAAAAGATAAGTTCTTTCTTTTCTCTCAGTGTTCTCTGCGCGGTATTATTTTGGAATTTGGGTTTCTTCCGTATCCCAAATTATGTCTTCATTTTCAACGAAGTGTCTTCACCTTTCGTCTACATGGCAACTCTTTATGCGTCCTCACCCGGTGATGAATGAACGGCAACTAACTTATTTTCCGGAGTTTAAAAATTCACCACTGAATAGGCTATCGATTATATGGAAATCATACCTAACCGATGAAATGAAACGCAGTTTCTTCCAGGCAGCGGTCACATCGATACTGCTATATGGGTGCACTACATGGGCGCTAACAAAACTGCTAGAGAAGAAGCTAGACGGCAATTACACAAGAATGCTGCGTGCAATCTTAAACAAGTCCTGGCGTCAACACCCCACAGGACACCAACTGTACGGCCACCTGCCTCCTATCACGAAAACTATTCAAGTTAGACGAACCAGACATGCAGGACACTGCTGGAGAAGCAGAAATGAACTCATAAGAGATGTACTCTTATGGACCCCCACACATGGCCGTGCAAAAGCAGGACGACCAGCACGAACATACATTCAGCAGCTATGTCAGGATACGGGATGTTGTCCTGAAGACCTACCTAGGGCGATGAACGATAGGGAGGAGTGGCGAGAGAGGGTCAGGGATATCCGTGCTACCAGCGCGACATGATGATGATGATGATATATATATATATACGCGTGTGTGTGTGTGTGTGTGTGTGTATTTTAAAATGAGAAGGTCTACGAAGAGTTTTGAATATTTTGAATTTATTGATTTTGTTCTTACAAACGTGTTATATATATTTGTGTTTCGAACTTGTTGCTTCGTCAGAGTGTGTGCATATATAGAAAATGAGAAAGAACTACCAGTAAATTCAAAACCACAAAACACCCCAAGACACACACTAACCCACACAGAGAAAAAAGTAAAAAAACTGTTAGTGAAACTCAAAATAACTCCAACGCCAATACACACACACACACGCATGTTCGCACACACACACACAACTATAAACATATCAAAAATCAAAGACGGGTAAATCAGACCAAAGTAAACAAACTCCAGGTAAGAGGGAGAATGACTCTTTATAAACCCGACAGACCAACTAAAGGTAATTGAAGCTGGCAACAAGAATGAGTTCAAGTCTCATTGTGTACCCCATTAACAATGCCTTGTGCCACATACGTTCTCTGACGAAAGCTGCAAGCTGGAAACATGCATATATATAACACGTATGTAAGAACATTATAAATAAATAAAAAATGCAAATCTCTTCGTAGAACATCTTATTTTAAAATATATCCTTATTCTCTTTTTTTTCTTATATATATATATATATATATATATATAATTTGTTGACGATTAATTTGTTGGTGATATGTTAAAACGAGCAAAAACACACAAACAGTTTCCTGTATTTCTTTTATTTGCTCACAGTTAAATTATTTCTAGTAATGCAACATTATTACTTCTATTTTTCCACAGTTACTACTTTTTATTTTGTTTGATTTCTTTATTTAACGGCATTTCAATCTGTATTTAATACGAAAGCCATCCTTGCAGAAAAACAAATATGTATTTTATTTAACACTTGGCTTGAGGTTTGAGTCCTTCAAACCTCTTTCTAAGGGTTTTAGCCCAAAGGTGAACATTTAACTGCAACTGAAGCTCGAATTCACTTATATCGTAGACGCAATCCAGGACTTTAGTCCATAATAACTCCATCCCTAAAGTGGTCGAATAGGCTGAGGCTGCAAAATACACCAATGGCATCTCTGCAGAGGGATAAGACATTTCCAACGAGTGTCCTGGATATGACACTAAAGAATCTGATGTTGAAGTTTCAAGAATTCAGGAGCTTTGGGGAATGTGGAGTATTCCTTTATTGCCATCGCTCCCAGGTTCACCCTGGCCCGGAGTGGTAACACCTGATCGGGTCATTTCTATGGATCAGATAGAACTAAACTGTGTGTTCTTGCTTAACTGCATTGTTGAAATATAACTGTTTTGACATTTAACTCTGTGTAAACAAACAACAATACGTATACTAATCTCAATTGTTTGAAAAAGAACTGCATATATGTATAAAAATCGATTTAGCATTATAAACCTACGAGGGTCGATGTGACATAAAACCAAACCAGACAAAACTTTTTTTTTACATTTAACTGTGGAAACAAACAACTGCACTTATGCTAAACTGAATTGATTGAAACTTTTATAAGTTTGATTCGGCGTTAAATAACCCGAAAAGGGTTGAGACGCCATTAAAAAAATCAAAACCAAACGACCCACCTAAAGTTAAACGCTTTAGAGGAAAAACATAATATTTGATCCATATATGAACACCTAACCCATTCCGCAACTGTGCGTCAGAGTGAACCAGATAATAATAGCAATGAGTGGGTTCTCTATATCTCCTAACGCTCCAGGAATATCAAGTATTGCTTAACAGATGAGATACTTACTTTGATTCGAACACACAACTCATCATCTGCTAGCCTAGCTCATCAACTAGTGCACTATGTAAGTAAAGTTGGCGACCGAAGTCGAGGGAGACCAGAAGGCTCCCTTTTCAATAGCTACTACACTGAGGTGTAAGGGGGTGCACTTCTTCCTTCCCTGGATGGCTCCACTTTACCCTTGATACTTAGCTTTTAATGCTAAGTGTTAAGCAAGTCGGTATCAATTACCATTTACTGAGTCTTTGATAAGACTCGAACTGGGATTGAACCCCGGTCTACTCATTAGGTAAATGATCCCAAATAGGGTAGATTTATTCAGAGACAATATATGGGCCTTTTATAGTAGTGATTTCTTTAAGAAAACTTGTGGAAATTCTGAAAATGCGATCGACATTTTCATAATTTAAAAAAAAAAATTGACGGTCGGATTCAATTCCAAAATTCACGCTTTGTTCTACACAACATTTCTGTAAGCAATGTTGAATCTGTGTACATCGTTGTTCCTTTCATTTTGCTTTATATCTTTTTTTGAGTTTTGTTTGTGTTCGTTTTTTATTTCTGTTTATGTTTTTGTTATTTTTATTTTTATTTTTACTTTTTTACATTTTCTATTTATTTTTCAACTAGTTTCGAATATTTAACGTTTCCGATTCTATGTTTTGCCTGCTTCCTTGCCTGCATTCACGTCAACCCCGTCTCTTCCCGTATCTCTTCTGGATGTTTCTCGCACTTGGGGTCAGTGAGTCGATCTGCTGACAATTGATGGATTGTGTTTGCTGGCACTGAATTGGGGGCTGAGTCATTGGCTTCACTGTTTTGTTTAGATAGAATGAAGCGTAAACGGGAAGTATTTTTGTCGGCGGCAGAAGACCGAGGTGTGGTGGTGGCCGTTTATGATCAGACAACGAAGGGAAATTAAACATTTAACCCTTTGCCAAATGGACAAACAAATTAAGATAACCAGAAGGAAATAATAGAAATCGAAAGAAGAAGAAGAAGAAGAAGAAGAAGAAGAAGAAGAAGAAGAAGAAGAAGAAGAAGAAGAAGAAGATTTATAATCGACAAAAGAACCATCGAATTAAAAGAGGTTAAAAAAAGAAGGAAAGAGCGAAGGAAAGTGAAGATGAGAAAGAAAGAAAACTTTTTTTCTTTCTGAAATTAATTATCGGCATTTTTTAAACCATCTCCCCCAAAAGATAACAATTATGAAGCGAGCCATTTCCATGGAACCAATATTCAAAGGAAACAGTGTAAGGAAATTGAAGAGATAAAGTTTTAAAACGATATACACATATATATATATATATATATATATATATATATATATATATATATATATATATATATATATATATATATAATGATTTAACATGGATTTAGATTCAGATGGAAAGGATATATAAAATCAACAAACACGCCGTATCCACAATGAAATTTTTTAAAAGAAAAAAATGGATCGAATCTTCATTTTATCCTTCCTTCTATTATTTATTGAAAGAGGGATAAAAGGTAGATTTAAAAAATTGGAATATATAAATGAAGACGGAAAACGAAGAAGAAAAAAGTGAAATATGGAAGAAAGGATTATATCAATCGAATAGGTAACAAACAAATAAACAAAACAAATTTAAGAGAACCAACTTAAACGAAGAAATAAGGAAAAAAAAAAAAGAAAAAAAAAGAAAAGAAAAATTAAACGAAAAGATGATAACAAAAAAAATAAAATAAAAAACAAAAAAAAAACCAAAGTTGTTCTTTTTAAATAGAAAAGCTTTATTTCCTTCTGAAACAAAGATTCGAGAATTATATCAATTTGGATCTTTTAATAATTTTCATAATTTTCCAGTTTTATTTTTCTGCTATTTCATATCTTGTTTCGCAAAATACGTATCAGGTGTGCACAAATTATCTTCGTAATAAATCCATGTTCAACGCTGCATAGGGTGGGGGTGTTACCTCTGGTGTATTGGCATACGTGTTGATCTGCAGACTTTAAGTAAACAAGTTCGAACTGCAGTCTTGGTATTAGGTTAACTTTCGTAATGATACTCTTGGGAAAGGGATGAGTCCGATCACTGCTGCATTTCTGCAAAATCAGCTTCAGCATCCGTTTAATCCATGAAGGAGAACACATCATCCAACGAGAAAACCAAACTAAACCAATTGTGTATTTACTTCGGATTACTGAATATATATATATATATATATATATATATATATATATATATATATATATATACGTGGTACTTTCAATAAGTTTCCAGACTTTTTTGTACAGGCATTTAAAATTGTCGTAGACTCTTGAAAATTCAGTATGTTATTGCTATGCCTCTTATGAGATGACTGACCGATTTTTATGATTTCAGGTTCTAATGAACAGAGGCTGTTTTTATGAGACAATTGAGGAGATGAAAGTGGCTGTGAAGAAGGTCATTGACACAAGAGGACTTCCATGGGGCCTTCCAGAAGTTGTTAGAACGGTACAATAAGTGCATTGCAGGCGGAGGGGATTACTTCGAAGGGGACTAGAGTTTCATGTGTGTACTATCAATAAAAGTGCCCATACGAACAAAGTCTGGAAACTTATCTAATGATCCTCATATATATATGTATATATATATATATATATATATATATATATATATCCCCAAAAATGGCAGCTGTTAACTTGTCCACGCTTATCAATATAAATCTGTTAATAATTGATAGCCAATACATATATATTTTTCATCATCATTATCGTCATCCTGTCACGCTACTCACATAGATTTCCCTAACTCTCTCTCTCTCTCTCTCTCTCTCTCCCTCTCTCTCACTCGCCATCCGTCTCTATCATCCATTGCTCCCATCTTTGTCTTACAGACTACATCCCGGGGCCGTACAGAGCTGTTGTAGATAAGTTCTAGCTGGTCGACCAACTTTTGCGTGTCCGTATGAAAGGGGTCTATTGGAGAACGTCACTAAGGAGTTCGTTCTTGTTCCTCCAGCAGTGTCCTGCATGTCTAGTTGGTCTAATTTGGGTGATCTTCGAGATGAGTGTTAGAGGGCCGTACAGCTGCTGTTTTGTGATATGTTACTGCCAGGATTTGTTTAAAATAGGCCATAGCATCTTTATGTCATTGCTGTCAAGCTTTTTCTCCATGTTCGTTGTCAGTGTTCAAGTGGTGCATCTATACAGTAGTATGGACACGAGTGCTGGTAGTAAAAAAAAAAATTGTGAGTTATTTTATCGAGTAGGTCCGACCAATATATATATATATATAGTCATCCACAGACAGATCTGTTTCGTTCAATCAGAACTCATCATTGTGGCTAGATATACTTGCTTCCAGTCGCTGTGATCGAAACCCAGTTGACTCAAACGCCCATCCAAGCCTCGAACCCTCAACCACGAGGAACCAGTAGCAGCGAAGTAAATTTTAAACGGTTATGAATCACAATTACTATACATATATATATATATTGTTGTATTTTTAATGAATAATTTTTGTGAATTTCCTTTTCTATTTTGTTAATGTCATCTGATGAGGCAGGTTGTTCTCTGCAGCCTGAGTTAATTTATTATAGCATCATCACAGTCAGATAAGATTTCTTTCGAAGTGTATCACAGATATACTTGTATTTTTACCTTCGACCCGTCCAAATACGCCATTCCAAAGATTGAGTGGGTGATTGCGTGGGCAATTGAACTATTATATAACGCGGTGAAGACAGGAAGTAGACGGAGTTAGAGACGAGATGTGGTAGGGAAAGCCACACCCGGTCAGAGGGGCCCTCGGGACCCCCGATGGAGTTGGGGACCAGAGAAGTCAGAGACAAGATGTGGTAGAGAAAGCAAGCAGAAAGCTGAGCCCCCGGGCCTCCGGTTGAGCATCAGGAGAACGAGAAAGACACAACGCTGATGGCCATAAGAGTGGGGGTCAATATATTGCAGTTCTGTCCGGTCTCCAGCTCCCTCTCATAGAAAAAAACCTTGAGTAATCTTTTTCGAACCCTTGCAATAAAGTGAGAGGTATATTTTTTAAGAATTTCTTCGCTCGTTCTTTATTATCGTGTCGTTATGATTCTATCTGTATAAATTTGCATACGAGTATATAACATACTCACTCTTGGTGGGATTTTTATATATTTTTATACATTTATATATTGATAGGTATATATCGAGTACTCTTGGAGATTTATATGAAACCTCTTTTATACTCAATCTGAATAATTCCTAACTCTTCATCGCTGGACATTATATATATATATATATAAGTTGATAAAGTTGGTGACCGCAATCGAGGGTAAATCGAAGGCTCCCTTTTCAATAGCTACTACACCAGGACACACCCGGGCAGATCCGTGTACCGACCAATACAGCTAAATGAAGCGTGTCCCGGCTCTCGCTTGGAAGATGTCTACGATAGATACCTCCCTCCGAGCCAACATTTCTTTTACGCTCCAACGGTTCGTTTAAAAACAAAAAATATTCATTAACAATCTATATTTTTCCGTTCAAAATAACTCAAAATATAACCATTAAAAGCTGAATCCCTAAAAGGGGAAAATGAATTAACTCTGTTATATAAGCTGCACACAGACTACTTTTCATTGTGTCAAAGTGTCATTTTGTCAGTTTTGCGCCATGAAGAGATAAACTTAAATATCTGCAGAAATGTGAGGGGGTGTGCTCAATTTTTTGGGGTTTGGTTTGGTTTGGTTTGTTGAGTTTTATGGCATATCAACCTTTGTAGGTTATTTAAACGCCAAATCCATTTTTATATAAATAATCTGTCCTATTGAAAACAATTCAGTTTAGCATAAGTACAGTTTAATTGTCAAAAACTTTTCTATTTCCAACTATTCAAGCAGTTATATGTAACAATTCTGTTAAGTGTAAATACAGTTTTAATGTCGAAAAACTTTTCTATTTCAAATAATTCAGTTAAGCATAAGCACGCAGTTTAAATGTAAGTACGGTTTAATTGTTAAAAACATTTCTATTTCAAGCTATTAGGTTTACTCAAACAATTCAGTTTAGCATAAGTATGCTGTTAGTTCTATTTAACCCATAGATAGGGCCCTATCAGGTGCTACCACCCCGGTCCACAGTGGACATGGGAGCAATGGCAATAAAGGGGTATTCCGCATTCCCCAAAGCTCCATCACTGCTGGAACCTCACCATCCGATTGTTTAGTGTCTTATCCAGGACACTCGTTAAGGGGGGTATTACCACTCTGCAGAGGTGCAGTCAGTGTATTCTACAGCCCCAGGCGACTGGGCAAACTCACTTTTGTGATACACTGTATGTATTAAATATGTATAATTTGTAAACACATTTTTGATAATATTTTTAAACAAGTATGAACTCATTTTTGCTGACAGATAAATGGTTTCAATTATTGCTATATAAGTAAGAAAGTAAAGTTCGTGACGTTAGTCGATTGTGACCCGAAGACTCACTTTTTCAATAGCTACTTCGTTCCTTGGATTACTTCACTTTACTCTTATCCTTACCTTATAATGTTGAGTGTTAGGCAAGACGGCATCAAGTACCAGTTTTGAGACTACTAGAGAAGCAGGGACGAGCTCATAACTGATGTACTCCTATGGGCCCCCACATATGGCCGGGCAAAAGCAGGACGACCAGCACAAACATACATTCAGCAGCTCTGTGAGGATACGGGATGTAGCCCTGAAGACCTGCCAGAGGCGATGAGAGATAGGGAGAAGAGGCGAGAGAGGGTCAAGGATATCCGTGCTAGTGGCATGACATGATGATGATGATGATGAGTATGACTCAATCTGGGATTGAAACCTTGGTCTCCTGGACTGTTGGCGAACACTCTACTCATTAGGCCAACGACCCGTAATAAATTTAGCGACCGTAGTCAAGGGGGGCGCGAAGGGTCCCTTTTTCAAGAGCTACTACACAGTGCATAGGGAAGGGCGCCGTTCTTTTCCCTGGATATCTCCACTTTACCCTTGATCCTTACCTTATACTGCTGAATGTTAAGCAAAGCGACATCAAGTACCGTTTTTTGGGTCATTGGTAAGACTTGACCTGGAATTGAACTCTGTTCTCCCTGACCTTTGGTGAACACTCTAACCGCTAGGCCGATGGACCGATTATATTATATTATATTGCCATATCATCAGCATCATCATGTCGTGCCGCTACCACGGATATCCCTGACCCTCTCTCGCCACTTCTCCCTATCGTTTGCTGGTCTTCAGTGTTAAATCCCGTATCCTCACATAGCTGCCGTATGTATGTTCGAGCTAGTTGTCCTGCTTTTGCTTGGCCATATGCGGGGGTCCATAGTAGTACATCACTTATGAGCTCGTCCTTGCTTCTTCAGCAGTGTCCTGCATGTCTGGTTCGTTTGACGTGGATAGTTTTCGTGATGGGAGGTAGGTGGTCGTATAGTTGGTGCTTTGTGGGGTGTTGCCACCAGGACTTGTTCAATATTGCTCGCAACATTCTTGTGTAATTGCCGTCTTGCTTCTTTTCCAGCCGTTTAGTTAGCGTCCAAGTAATTCATCTATATAGCAGTATGGACACGCCCGCTGCTGGGAAGAAACTGCGTTTCATTGCTATATAATAGTCACAATTTAACAATAGTCATTTGTTTTCACAGTCTTTGAATGAGTTAAAACTAATTTGTTTTCACAGTAGAATTGTCATTCTTTTTAAACAGTTTAATGTTTGCCAAGTTGGCTGGAGGGCTGTAGAATACACTGACTACTTCTCTGTAGAGGGTTACAACTCCCCCAAAGAGTGTCCTGTATATGACACTAAACAATCTGATCGTGAGGTTCCAGCAATGCTGGAGTTTTGGGGAATGCAGATTACCTCTTCATTGCCATCGCTCCGATGTTTACTCTGTCGTGGAGTGGTAGCACTTGATAGGTTCTATCTATGGATTAAATTGAAGTAAACTGTGTATTTATGCTAAACTGAATTGATTTAAAGAGAATTGTTTTGATATTCAACTATGTTTAAACAAAGAAAACTATATTTATACTCAACTGAGTTCTTTGAAATATAACTGTTTATATGTATAAAAATGTTTTTGGTATAAATAAACTAATATGGTTTATATATCATAAACCAAAACAAAACAAACCAAACCAAACCAAACCAAACCAAACACTTCAAGGTTTAATTAATCAAGAATTCCTGCGAGAGATCTAAAGTTTTAACCGATTCTCGCTGTGTCTACAGCCATTTCTAAGTATGGTACACAGTGTTTTGTTTTATTTATTTACCTAATTTCATAGTCCCGATTCATGTGAAGAAGGCTGTTAACTCGTTTTTTATTAACTTTCTTAAAACTATTTGACATCGTGTCACTATCGTGATTCGAACGAGAATTATACGAGCCAGTGGGAGGTTGGCTGAAGTCAGGAGGAATTGAATAAAAGGACAGAGTTGTAATTGTTAAATAGATCCAGTACTCCCTGTCAGACGATTATATTGATTTTCAAAGTTTATGGACGTCTATCGATAGGCTCTCGATCATATGGAAATCAGACCTGACCGATAAAATAAAACGCAGTTTCTTCCAGGCAGCCGTTTTGACGATACTGCTATATGGATGCACTACATAGACGCTAACTAAACGGCTGGAGAAAAAACTAGACGGAAATTACACAAGAATGTTGAGAGCAGTATTGAACAAGTCCAGGCGACAACACCCCACGAGACACCAACTATACGGACACTTACCCCCTATCACGAAAACTATACAAGTTAGACGAACCAGACACGCGGGACACTGCTGGAGAAACAAGGACGAGCTCATAAGCGATGTACTCCTGTGGACCCTCATATATGGATGTGCAAAAGCAGGACGACCAGCACGAACTTACATACTATGTGAGGACACAGGATGTAACCCTAAAGACCTACCGGAGGAGATGAAAGATAGGGAGAAGTGGCGAGAGAGGGTCAGGGATATCCATGCTAGCGGCACGACATGTGATGATGATGATGATGATTTTATAGTTAATGTGGAGAGCGTTTCAATTTGCTCATTCTCTCTCTGTCTCTCTTTTTCTCTCAGTCTGTCTGTCTGTCTGTCTGTCTCTCTCTCTCTGATACATACACAGAGTCTTGCTTAAAATCCTGGAACTTTGCACAAAAGTCGTCATGCTGGTGTACTTGCTGATATATTTGTAATGATAATCTAGTTTGATAAGTGATCATCTGGGATGTCTAGATAGTATTGTATTATTTAGTTTAATTAACCAAACATTTAATGGTTTAAATTCTTGCAATATAAGATTTATGATTCAATTAATTATTAATCATTTATTAGCTGACATTGAAGAGTTTTCAACTATTGCTATATGTATCTGAAACACTTCATTTAAACACCAATCCTTTAGTTACACACAGGTAAATAATCAAACAGTTTTTTTTTGCACTCAATTTTAAAATGAAACTGTCCTATTTTACCAATAGATAGGGCCCAATCAGGTGGTACCTCTCTGGGCCAAAGTCGTCCTGGGAACTATGATAATGAAGGGATAGTTTACACTCGCCAAAGCTCTAAGGCTGTAGCCTCATTATCAGATGGTTTTGTATCACATCTGAGACTCTCGTTGTGGGTGTCTCACTCTTCGGTAGATATGCTTTCAGAGTATTCTACAGCCAGAGCTTACTGGGCTATTAAGTTGTATTGTCAGTTTTAATACCTACGCTTTCTAGACTTTAGGATTTATTTAGTGTTTTAGTTAATCCTAAGGATTAACATCTTTTGGTTTGTTTTTATAATCTTGCTAAATAAGTGTTTGTATATTCTATTCTCAAAGTTAAGGGTGTGTCTAGATTGAGACGACGAGGGCTTTGATATTTTCAGCCATTTTTGTACAGAATTTCCTTACTGTAGAGTTCAGTAATACATAATACCTAATAATATAATCCTGAACCAGTTCGGTTGGTTAGTTTCTTGGGTTTTATGGCATATCAACCTTTGTAGGTTATTTAACGCCAAATCCATTTTTATTTAAATAATATGTTCTTTCTAAAACAATTCAGTTTAGGATAAGTACACAGTTTAATTGTCAAAAACATTTCTATTTCAAACTATTCAAGCAGTTATATGTAACAATTCAGTTAAGTGTAAATACAGTTTTAATGTCGAAAAACATTTCGATTTCAAATAATTCAGTTAAGCATAAGCACGAAGGTTAAATGTAAGTACGGTTTAATTGTCAAAAACATTTCTATTTCAAGCTATTCATTTTACTCAAACAATTCAGTTTAGCATTAGTATAGTGTTAGTTCTATTTAACCCATAGATAGGGCCCTATCAGGTGCAACCACTCCGGGACAGAGTGGACATGGGAGCAATGGTAATAAATGGGTACTCCGCATTCTCTAAAGCTCCAGCACTGCTGGAACCTCACCATCAGATTGTTTTTGTGTCATATCCAGGACACTCATTGGGGGGGTATTACCCCTCTGCAGAGGTGCAGTCAGTGTATTCTACAGTCCCAGCTGACTGGGCAATGAACCAGTTGCCAGGAGCGTTCGAACTCTAAAACTGAATGTGCAGTGGAATAAGAATGTAACACCAAAAGAGGAATATTGTTAAAAAAGTGCAATTAAAAAATGAACAAAAACAAAAGATCCCCACCAAAAAAACCTTATAAATGAAAGCATTAAAATATCACACAAAAGACGAGAGAAATATGATAAGAAGAATATAATTTGATTAAAATGAAAGGGAAGGAGACAATATGTGGGAGTAAAATAGTTAACAAAATGAAATTGTGAAAATACGGAGGTATTGTCATCTCGTTTTATTTATAAACAGTTATTCAGGGTCAATGGTACATTAAAAATATTCGCATTAAAATATCACCTTGGCTTAGTAAAGCGAAGATCTTTGAAGAAGATGCCAAGAATTTAGAGGTGTTGATTATCACGGTAAATATCGGTAAATTGTTGATATTTCACACGAGGAGAGATAATTCCGCTTCGTTAAAGTAGACCTCTCAAATCCAGAATCAAGTATATGCTAAAGTCTGTACCAATGATTCTTTAAGCAAGAGCATTAGAATACTGCAGTACGAAAACACTTTGCATATATATATATCGTCATCCACAGACAGATCTGTTTCGTTCTATCAGAACTCATCAGTGTGGCTAGACAGTATCTCCCCGTAGCTGGGATCGAAACGCGGTTGACTGAAACATCAAGCCAAAGCTTCTAACCATTTAGCTACGAGCAGATATTAGCTACGAAGTACATTTTTAAACGGTTATGAATCACAATTAGTATTGTTTACATACATCCGTTCAAACGGCCGCCGAGATCTCAATTCAAATACGAAGAGACTTGCAAAGGTGCTAATGGCAACACGACTACTTCTTCGCTAGAGAACTCAAGCCTACGGGGGTAGGGGAGTATATTATATATATATATATATATATATATATATATATATATATATATATATATATATATATATATACGTAGAGCATTCAACAAGTTTCCAGACTTTTTTCGTAGAGGAATTTAGAATGGGCGTAGACTCTTGAAAATTAAGTACGGTATTGCTATACATCTTATGAGATGACTGAGCAATTTTTATGATTTCAGGTTTAAATGAACAGCTACAGTAGCAATTGGAATACACCCTACTAAAGCCTGATTGTCACAGCTCGTGAATTTCAAAAATGCAATCTTGACATGAGGACATTTTAGAAGAACTATATCCAATAAAACTCTGTTTTAAACTTGGAAAAAATGCCACAGAAAAGTATGGAATGCTTCAGACTGCTTTTGGAGCACTTTACATGAATCGAGCATCAGTTTTTGAGTGGCATAAGAGATTCAAGGAAGGCAGGGAGTCTGTGAGGGATGATGAGAGGTTTAGGAATAGTAAGGAAGTCAATACAGCAGAGTTCCTATTTACCAACCCCTCCGCTCGGGCAGGATATGACACAAGGTCAATTTTTAAGCCGAGTTTAACAGGTTTGAATTCAGAGTTTTCCTTCTCCTAGACTAGTTGCCTAACCAAGGCTGAAGAACCTAGTCTGTCCAACTATTTACCCATAGCTGGAGGGAGAATAATTGGATTCATACCTTTCCCAAGGGTATTAGTGCTATGTGAAATGCAATCAGTCTCGTCCAGGATTTGAACTCGTGTCGCCGTGTTCATTTCCTACGACGATAACAATTACACCACGCGCACCTCCTTAAGGTCAATACAGCAGAGTTGATTCGCCAAAGAGTTAGGGTTATGGTTAGGGTTACTATGTTGAGGTTTTAAGGGAGTTCCGGAAGAGATTCTGTTGGAAGAGGCCAGCATTCTTCAAATCGGGTCAGTGGCATTTCCACCAGGACAATGTACCAGTGCACAACTCCATCCTTGTCACAGACTATTTGACCAAGATGGGCATCGAGGCAGTTCCTCAGCCTCTCTATGGTCCAGACCTTGCTCCTCTGTGACTTTTGGTTATTCCCAAAGCTCAGAGGCTGTCTTTACAAGACAATGAGGAGATGAAAGTAAATCACTAGATCATTCAATACTTTTTTTTTTATTATCATCACAAAATATTCCGAAATTTTACTGAATACAATTAATATCGTATTTATTGTCTGTGAAAATTATCGAATCTAAAACAACGATAAAAGTTATACCTACTTTTTCTGACGAATCTATGCCGTTCTGAACATTATGGTGGCCACTATATATATATATATATATATATATATATATATATATATATATATATATATATATATATATATATATATATAAATATATAATATATATATATTCTATTTGATTACATATTTCTTTGAATAACCGATTTTTTGTTTATTTTGTATTTTGTAAGAAATCATCTAATTCAACCTTTATCTTTTTTAGACTGTTGCTGTTTTTGATCTAGTTATGCAGTTTTGTCCAAAAAATATATTTCTATACAAACAAGAAATCCAATTGGCTTCCTTTTTGAAATTTACCTTGGGAGAAAATTACCAGTTCGAGGGGAAATATTGAAAAAACGTCAACCATAATTAAAAATTGCTTTAATTATTCTGAAATTTTCAATTAAATCGCTTCTTATTCTGCTTTTTAGTAAAGTACTTTATTTTCCTTTTTTTCTCTAATCTTTCCTTATAATTGTAATCTTTTACAGTTTTTATTAGTTTTGTTTACCGTTGAGCTTATATATTACCTTCCATCTTCCATGCCCAGACACTGGAAGCCAGGCGTGGATATGATATTTATAAGCAGTCTTAGTTAAGTTTTGTATATTTTAAAGCAACATTTTTCTACCTTGAAATGACATTTCTTACTAAGCCGTCAATCATTTTATTTGCTCTTCATACAATGAAAAAATATGAATGTCATCTTTAAATTTACCCTGAACGCGATTATAGAATTTTTGACTATTTCCGATTCACCAAATAGCCTAACTTCCATATTACCATGAATCTTTCGCTATGTATAAGAAATAATTGTTTAAGATACATTTTCGTAAGTACCGTAAAAAATGTGACGTGTAATTTTCAATTAAGCACATCCACGTCTCCTACATAAAGCACGCAAACACAAACACACACACACACACACACACACACACACACACACACACACACACGCGCGTATATATATATATATATATATATATATATATATATATGTATACACACATATATATATACAAATTAACTTAAATCGCGAGTCAGAATTCTTCTACTAAAGTTTCACCTTAACTGCTCATCAGGGAGTCTCATACTTACCAATGATAAAGGAGATACGCCAACAGACCTAAAAATTGCTGATTATCTTGATATTACTTTTAACCTATATAATGGAACTGTATCTCCGTTTAGAAAAAGGAACCAGGACCTGCGTTATGTGGACAGGGGATCCAACCACCCAATACAAGTATTTAAACACATACCTAAGGGAATAGAGCATAGGTTATCAAATAACTCCTCTAAAAAGGACATTTTTGAACGAAGCAAGCAGGAATATGAGGAGGCATTGAAGAACGACGGATATAGGATCAAATTAGAATATCGGGACAGGGAGAGAAGTAATACGCAAAAAAGGAGAAATAGACCTAGAAAAATTTTATGGTTTAATCCCCCCTATAACATGGAAGTAGTCAATAACTTGGGGAAATAATTTTTTAAGTTGTTAAAAAGAAATTTCCCTAGTGGGAACCCGCTATATAATATATTTAATAAGAATTGTGTTAAATTAAGTATAATTGCATGCCCAACATTAATGGCATAATAAATAAGAGTAATATTGCTAAACTAAGTAAAGAGAAAAATAAGGTGATTGCTAAATGTAATTGTAGGGATAAGGTTAGATGCCCACTGGAAGGCAAATGTAAACAAGAATGTGTGGTGTATAAAGTGGAAGTATATAGTGATCCGGGTAATGATAGAAGTAAAAAAGTTTATTTTGGGTCGACGCGAGGGGAATTTAAAGCTAGGTACTATAACCATAAAACGAGTTTCTCCCACGAGAAGTATAGGCATAGTACTACGTTATCTAGTTATGTGTGGGAGGTCAAGGATAACAAAGGAATAGATCCAATACTGAAATGGGAAGTAATAAAGAAGTGCCGTAAATATAGGGCTGGTGATAGGGATTGTGAGCTTTGCGTGGAGGAAAGATTAGCAATAGCGTCTTGTAAAAGTAGGGATATGTTAAACCAAAGATCAGAGGCTTTAGATAGTTGTAAACACAAAAGGGGGTGGGTGCTTTATAATTAGGGATAGGTTTCTGAGTATTTATAACTGAGGGTTTGTTTTTTTGTTGTTGTTTTTTTAAATAAAAGTAAGTTTTTTTTTTAATTTTTGAAAAAATTTTATTAATATTTTTATTTTTTTATTATTTTTTTTCGGTTATTTTGTTGTTATGTAAATTTTAAGCTACGTAGGTTTTTGGTGAATATAAAATACGGCATTTTCTCCTTTATCACTGGTCAGTATGAGACTCCCTGATGAGCCGTGGTGAAACTTTAATAGGAGAATTTAAGTTAATTTTGTAATTGGCTCCACTCGTGTTGAGCACTCTTGTAATTGTGGCATTGCAGCATTTACGACAGGTTTTAGTTTTCTTTTAACCAACTGACTTCACATCTCTCGATTTCTTTCGACTGGTGTGACGGGGTTGGCCTTTTCCTTCTTTTTGTCCAATAACATTTTTTCTTTTTTCCCACGGGCGGTGATTCGAGATATTTTTATCTCTTGTTCCTGAGGTTTTTTTTTTCTTTTTTTTTTGTACCCGTGAATGCTAATAGATAGTAGATTAGTAAATATATATATATATATATATATATATATATATATATATACAACTATGTACAATAGCTGAAGTACTCGATGCATGAAAGTCTAGAAGTAGGTGTGAGTCTCAGAACTATTTGAAAAACGGTCATATTCATAGAGATATTGTCGGATATTGATGGATACTTAGAAGTATAATGGCTGCTAAATAATTATCTATAAACACACGCACAAACACACACACACACTCACACACAAAGGCACATACGCACATAAAGGCACGCACGCACGCAAATATATATATAAAGGAAGAAACAGGAAAACAAAGTAATCAAATAATAATGAATTCATCATAATGAAAGTCAATCTTGAGGGTTTTGATTTTAATAAAAATGTTATATAAACTACGGTGGATGTTTTAATAAAAGCACCCATAGCTATTCTAGCAACATTTTTCACCATTTTAAAGTCATGATGAAGCTTTTATCAAAACCAAAAATGCTTTAACGTTGACTTTCCGTGATAACAGATTTATCATTCCGGGATTACCATATTTTTTATTTTCTTCCTACTTTCCGATGTGTTACCATTATTTACTTCCATATATATATATATATATATATGTGTGTGTGTGTGTGTGTGTGAGAGTAATTAATTCAAACAGAACAGACGCCAGACATTGTAGCGTGGTTCGATTAAAAAAGACTGTCCTCCTCATAGATTTAACTGTCCCCTGGGAGAAAACCGGGAGGAATTACAGGAACCGAAAAAAATCCGATACAACACATTGCGTGCCGACTGCGTGGAAAAGGGTTGAATATGCCGTGAAATTCCTATTGAGGTGGGTTGTCAAGGTTTTCCCGGACACTCAGTTACTTCATTTCTTTAAAAAAACAGGAACCACTGGCTGCAGTTTAAAAGTTTCCTCAAATCGTCTTCAGACTACGGTGCAAAATGAATCAAGTTGGATTTGGTCGAAAGCGAGATGTTTTCAGCATGAACGTACCGCACACGGAGCTACCCCGTGTGATTGCGTAACATCAGGAAACGGTTACTGTAAACGCGTAATGACATCAAAGTAAACGAGTTTTAAAAAATATAAAAATTCTAAATATGAAGATCAACGTCCAATGTAATGTCTGGTTTTAATTGATCCTTCATATATATATATATATATATATAATTCTTCTAAATACCCTGTCCGGTGGCAAAAGCTGCTTGGTAGCGCCAGTACCGGCCTTGAGTTACAGAAACTGTGTTATCACTCTTGGTTGGCGGCTGATGAGGGCAGGGTATCGCACGTGCTTTCACATGTTGTATGATGAAAAAAATATATATGTATATAAAAAGTATAATTAAAACTCGCCATTAAACGCATTTTAAACCAGTGTGTTTATGTGTGTGAAGTTCCATATAATTCTCTCTCTCTCTCTCTCTCTCTCTCTCTCTCTCTCTCTCCATATATATATATAGTTGTGTATGTGTTTGCAAGTGTTGGTGCACGTGAGTATGTATTTGTGTTTAAAAGACAATGATCGAAAATTAATTTCATATTTTAAATTATATAACTCTAATTTCATGAATAGTCATTCACCACATACACAGATCATATATATATATATATATATATGTGTGTGTGTGTGTGTGTGTGTGTGTGCATGTGTGTGCGTGTGTGCTTATCTGTGTCTGTGTGTGCATGTGTGTGTGTGTGTGTGATATCCCTATGAATTCAAGTCTAAACACAACTTATAAGCAATAATTTATACGTAGAATATATGAGAAGTTTCAAATAATTCTAGGTCGAAATATGCTCGATGTATGGTAACTAATGAATAATAATAAATAGAAGAAACTCTCATACAGAGCAAATATATATATTGGTAATATTAAAGAAAACTTAACAGATACTACACCATAATCAATTTATATCGAAACATTTCATAGGTTTATAGGTTTATAGGGACCTTTTTTGATATATCACCGAATATTATAACGGGATTTCGACTATTTTATTATTTTATTAGTTTATTTTATTTCTTCTTATGTGAATTTTTAAAAATAAATTCAATTATATAAATAAATTCATATATATAATTTTAAATGTTTATTTTAATTAAAATTTTATTTCAATGGAAAAACTGTTTATAATCACAAGTGAATTATACTGACGTCTGATGAGGCAATTTGTAATTAAAGAATTGTCGAAATAAATTTATAATGGCATAGTATATTTTGAGTTTTCTTTGATATTGCTTATATATATACTTTTTTTTTCATCCACGGACTGTTTCTTTGTATCCCAACTCTCCAGTCTTCCGCGTAGTTTGACACCTAAGATGCTTCAAGCCAGGTTCGAAACCCGCTTAACTTTACGTCAGGCTGATGACATACCCCAAGGTCAAGAAAGTGACTAATCTTCAGCCCGCGAATTGTATCAAATTTCGTTTGTTTATAATTTGTGCTATCGGAGGCCAGAGTGCTCGATTCGTTTGGAGAGCTTTGCATTACGCTAGTGGAAATAGCTATATTACTTCATCAGAGTGCTCAGCAGCCCACCCCGGGTAGCAGCGTATATATATATATATATATATATATATCATCTTGTCATGCAACAAGTAAGGATATCCCTGACCCTCTCTCGCCATTCCACCATATCGTTCATCGCTTCTGGCAGGTCCTCAGGGCTACATCCCGTATCGGCACAGAGTTGCTGTATGTCGGTTTGAGCTGGACACCCTGCTTTTGGTCAGCCATGTGAGGGGGTCCATAGGAGAACATCACTTATGAGCTAGTCCCTGCTTCTCTGGAAGTGTCCTGAACGTCTGGTTTGTTTAACTTGGATCATTTTCGTGATGGGTTGTTGGTGGCCGTATAGCTGCTGTTTTGTGGGTTGTTGCCTCCAGGACTTGTTCAATATTGCTTACAACATTCTTGTGTAGTTGCCGTCAAGCTTTTTCTCCATCCGTTTAGTTAACATATATGTAATGCATCCATATAGCAGAATCAACACGATATATATATATATATATATATATATATATATATATATATATATATAATTTCAGTTTTTTTCTGCAAACTGAAGATAGTTTGACTTTAAATGAATAATGCAATTTACTCCTCCAGAAAATTATAAAACAGTATTTATTCTCCATAGCATTCCCAGCAGATGAATTAGTTCTAATATTTCACAGTGATTCGTTTTTAATGTGAAAACATTGCAGAAGATTCCAAGTTTGGTGGACGAGTTCAATGATCCTAAGGCAAGTATGGCAGTTAGGAAGCTTCATTCTGATCGTTCTAATAAGAAAAAAATTCCATATTTCTGCATAATATCCAGGCGATAATTGACCAGATCTTAGAAAGTTAATCAAGTCCATTGCCAGGAAGATAGTTCATGAAGTTTTTTATCAGGCATGAAATGAGTCGTTATTTCTCATATATTGTGTCTCAATATATATAGGACCCACGTGACTACTAAAAATTACTAATAATAATGTTGTGTTCTTTTTGTTTCAGATTTGAAAATAGTATACTATAACAACTATTAATCCTCGATCTGAATGCCTTAGATAAGAGCGGAAAAGTATTTTGCATAGGTACTTATTTGGAGAAAAAGTCATCCAAATGTGTCTCAACTTAAATGCAATCCATTAATATGATAATGATTTATTACAGAGACAAAAAATTCAAAAAATATTGCATTTCCTGGAAGCTGCCTTATTTATAATTTAGAAAAGAAAACACTGATTTGATGTCTCTAGGTCAAACGATGCATTTTTTTACAGGACGTGTTCCAAATGACCGCCTTTACACTTGTCTTAATTCTCATCATCATCATCATCATCATCATCATCATGTCGTACCGCCAGCAAAGATATCCTTGACCATCTCTCGCCACTTCTCCCTATCATTCATCGCCTCCGGCAGGTCTTCTGGGTTACATCCCGTCTCAATAATTAATCGCTATCATATGACTGGGTTGCATCTGTTTTGAGACAAACTGAATAAGATGAGAGATATGATTTTTCTCGGATAAGAAAACGTTCTGCCAGGATCAGAACTTTTATATCAGCCATTGTCTTTCTTTGTTCTTACAAGAAGTACTGATATTGATGAAAACCTAACACCCAATCAAAGATCTTATTGTTTGGGGTGGTCTCATGTGATGGTGAAGTTATGTGGCCCTTCATCTTCCAACTTGGCTTCAGAATCAACACGGAAACCTGGAAGAGGAAGCCCTGGCCTGGATCGAGAGGGTGGCTGCTGAAAGACCTTACGTCAGTGCCATGCCACATGAAGCAGGAGAAAACAATATTGGCTGTGAGAAAATTCCTGCAGCCACATCACCCCTAATAACTGGCCGGCTAACTTGCCAGATATCCATTGAGGCGCGATTGTGCGATATACCAAAAAACTCCGTCGAAAAGGCTTACTAGAGATTCTGAATTCGTCTGGAGGCAATGACTGAAGTTAAAAGCGATTTCTTTGAATACATTTAATATTGAGTATTTCCAGATATTTTCATTTAATTCTGATAAATATATCTATGAAAGTAAAGTGACAACAATTTTCAATTTTGCGTTATTAAGACGACAATTTACTCCACGCAGCCTATATATATATATATATATATATATATATATATATATGTGTGTGTGTGTGTGTGTGTGTGTGTGTTAGAGATATTGATAGAGAGAGAGAGAGAGAGAGAGAGAGAGAGAGAGAGAGAGAGAAAGAGACTGAGAGAGAGGATGGGTGGGTATGAGCTGTCACTCTATTCATGAAGTTTGCGTTATTAAATTTAAAATATTTAATAAATATTTTAAAATCTTTCATACAAATGTATATATATATATATATATATATATATATATATATTTATTTAAAGAGAAAAAGTTTCGATGACATAATGTTAACGAGCTGAACTGGGACTTCGTAATAATAATAGTAATGATATTAATAATGATAATATATATATATATATATATATATATATATATATATATATATATATATATATATATGTGTGTGTGTGTGTGTGTGTGTGTGTGTGTGTGTGTGTGTGTGTGTGTGTGTGTTGTATAGCCGTTATACAACTACATGTATACAAATATATGCAGAAACATAATCAAACATAATATACGAACTTCAATGAACGAACGAACGAACGAACGAACACACGTCTTTATAAAAATATATCTCACACACATTATTCTCGAAAGGGTTGATGTTGGTTATGTGTGAGAGATGAGCTGGAGACGGGGACAGATTGCTATATTCACCCAGCTATACTTCTTTCTCATCTTGGCTGAGTTGCTCAACCGTGGGTCACTGAGGGCCCAAAACCCTCTGCCGCTGGCTTTTACTCTGGCATCTTGTCACCAACTGACTCTAACTGACTCAAACCGTCTGTGCCCTGGGTATATTATTGTTTAAAGTCCACCTACTTTGCTGTTCTTCCGCTTATTTACACGGGTGGATCTCTTGATTAACGGCTCGGTTGAGGGTCAATATATAGATATATATACATATATATACACACGTTCGAGTATATGGTCTGTCCAAAGAAGTAGAATTTGATTTGTAAGCGTGTGTGAATTGTTTTCCTATGGTAGGCAAGAATTACAGTGGGTTTAAGTATGGTTATATTGTGTTGTAATATGTAGATGTAATATTCATTATTATACAATACCTCTATCCTAGATATTGAGTACCCTCCATATTATAATGCACTTGGTTCGATACCTAAACACAAAGGTATTTTGTGACAGCCAACACTCTTATAATATATATATATATATATATATATACTAACCTACCATCTACCAGCATTCACGGTTACCAGGAAAAAAGAAATAAATCCCCGCCAGGAACAAGAGATAAAAATATCTCGAATCACCGCCAGGGGGAAAAAAGAAAAAATATCATAGGACAAAAAAAAAGAAAAGCCAAACTCCGTCACACCAGTTGAAAAAAATCAAGAGATATGCAGTCAGTTGGTCAAAAGAAAAATAAAACCCACCGTAAGCGCTGCAATGCTACAATTACAAGAGTGCTCAACACGAGTGGAGCCAATTACAAAATTAACTTAAATCGCGAGTCGGAATTCTCCTACTAAAATTTCACCTCAACGGATCATCAGGGAGTCTCCCTGATGATCCGTTGAGGTAAAACTTTAGTAGGAGAATTCCGACTCGCGATTCAAGTTAATTTTATATATGTGTATATAAATATATATATATATATATATATATATATATATATATATATATATGTTAGGCTGGTTGACTGTTGTCGAGGGCGACCCGAAGGCTCCCTTTTGAGTAGAGGGGAGGGCACAACACCGTTCACTAGATTACCCTACTTAACATTGATCTGTACCTTATAATGTTGAGTATTAAGCAAGAAAGCATTAAGTGCCATTTTTTGTGTATTTGGTATGATTCGACCTGGGACTGAACCCCTGTCTCCCGATGTGTGAGCATGTGTCTGTGTGTTACCCTAACCCAGGAAATTAGACATATTAACCGTTGATATAGTAGAAAAGCAACAAAAGAATTGATGAAAAGACGAATTTTTCTTGACACACCGTAAGCCAGTGTGTATTTTACAACAAAAAAAAATCGCTATCTAACTCATAACGATGATTGAAACGGGTTTCCGTAACGATCGACTCAGCACCACCCCTGCAAGTCATATCGATATCGATACACAATATTAATATATTTATCTACTCGTCTATTGATCACTGGTCAATTTACCTATTTGCAGACGTGGCAGGGATTCAAACAAATACACACACGCAAATATATATATATATATATATATATATATATATATATATATATATATAATGTAATTAGAAGAAAACCTAAACCCGGCAATATTGTATTTTTATCATTAAGGGTTTTCGGACAATTGTCTTCATCTTCATTGTAATTTCCCCAACGTTTCGGTCGATATGTCTTTCGGCCTTCTTCAGCTGTTTTTCAAACTCAGGAACTTACATTGAACTTCGAATTACGTCCTTTATTGAATCCACGGGGGTTTTCTGATCTTATTCCGTTAGCCGTAACCGAATACAAGTGTTAAGTATTCCGGTATTGTTACTCGCCTGCAGTCCGGATTGAACCTGCAACCTCAACATGATTGTCTCCTTAGAAGCTTAAATTAAATGGTTAAAAAATCATTATGAATTTATTTCGGCAAAGAATATCATTATCATATTTACCAACCCCTCCGCCCGGGCAGGATATGACACAAGGTAAATTTTTAAGCGGAGTTTAACAGGTTTGAATTCAGAGTTTTCCTTCTCCTAGACTAGTTGCCTCACCAAGGCTGAAGAACCTAGTCTGCCCTACTATTTACCCATAGCTGGAGGGAGAATAATTTGATTCATACCTTTCCCAAGGGAAGAATATCATTATACACTTCGTCTAAGCAGATGACTCCTTACGTTTATTTTGAGGTTGAAAAACAGCAAGTATAGCTAACAGTCTATATATGAAGAAATATGAAAGTATGAAAGAAAAAAGGAAAACAAAATATATGGAATTAAAATCTCTGGGGAAAGTAAAGGAGGTTAAAACAATTTTCAAAAAATTAAAAAAAAAAACAGGAAAAAGGTGTCCCTGTTAATTAACCCATCCTAATTTGAACGTATGCTAAATTTTTCGAAGCAGTCGGATTTTTTTGAATAATGTAAGTTTGTAAACTAAACTATTATCGTCACACATTTTCTATTTACTCCTTTTACATGTACTGTGTGTGTTTGTAATATACGTGTGCAATGTGTGTGTGTGTGTGTGTCTCTCTCTCTCTCGCTTTCTCTCTCCCTCTCTCTCTCTCTCTCTCACTCACTCACTTTCTCTCTTTGTGTAATATGTGTCTGTGTTTGTGTGTTTCTTTATACACGTTGCTTTTTTTCACATTGTATGAATCAATATATATATATATATATATATGTGTATATAAATTCATATATATATATATATATATATATATAAATATATACATGGGTGTGTGTGTGTGTCTCTCTCTCTCTCTCTCTCTGTTTCTCTCTCTCTCTCACTCACTTTCTCTCTTTGTGTAATATGTGTCTGTGTTTGTGTGTGTCTTTATACACGTTGCTTTTTTTTACATTGTATGAATCAATATATATATATATATATATATGTATATAAATTCATATATATATATATATATATATATATATATATATATGTGTGTGTGTGTGTGTGTGTGTGTGTGTGTGTGTGTGTGTTTGAAAAAGAAAAATTTGTGACGATTTACAAATATATGTTGCTCGGTTTTTTCCTTTTTTTTTGTTAAATGAAAGAAAATTGAATATTATAAAATGAATAAGTCTGCAAGTACTTTGCTCTACACGTGTTTCTGACTTCATAGTCGACTTCACTTGGGGGAAACAAAACTTACGTGAGATTTTAATTACATTGTGTGTTTGCGTTTTTTTTTTTTCTGCTTTTTTTTTTAGAATATAATTTGATCACATTTGATTTATCAAACGTTTATTGTAAACAATTATGCATTCTTTTCTATTGACTTTCTCTCTCTCTCTCTCTCTCTCTCTCTCTCTCTCTCTGTGTGTGTGTGTGTGTGTCTCAACACACAAACACACACACACACATATATATATATATATATATATATATATATATATATGTGTGTGTGTGTGTGTGTGTTGAGCTTTAAGTATATTTTTTTCGTTAAACAGAATAGATTTTTAATTATTTCATTACAGAAAATTTATCGACGTAGAACGTCAGATAGTTGTCAGCGATACTTCACAACTGAAAACCAATTATTATAGTTTTCTTTTCATTAGGAATTTGCAATAACTAAGTCTTCTGACCTTTCTCAATTTTACACCAAGTCCTTTCTTAATTCGTGTTTATATATATATATATATATATATATATATATATATATATATTAAATAAGATGGTCCACGGAGAGATTTGTATTATTTGATTTCATTTATTTATTTACAAATTCAAAAAATACAAATCTCTCCGTGGATCATCTTATTTTAGATATATCCTTATTCTTTATTTGGACCGACAACAAACATTTATATATATATATATATATATATATATATATATATATATATAAGTAGTAAAGCCTACAGAGCCAGACCAAACTATATATATATATATATATATATATATATATATAAATGAACCCATGATGCATGTATCTGTGTGTGTGTGTGTATGTGTGTGTATGTATGTGTGATTAGTTAGATGCAATTATTAACAAGACAACACAGAGTACCTCAACCACCGATGTCATTTCTTGAAAGCATGCAAAATATTAATTGTTTCTTTGTTTATTGTTATGGCATTATGAATGGCAATTTCTGAGAGAGTGAAAAAGAACCGAATCACAATTATTATCGATTGAAACTGACGTGAAACGAACTGCCAAATTGTATTAAGATTTTTATTATCAAAATTGATTTCATGTACAGATATACAGACCACAAGACAGACAGACAGACTCTGCCACCCTCACAGACACACCTAAATATATATTGTTAATACAAAATTGATTTTAGTTTATTCTGTTTTCACTCAATTGCATATTTCAATTTTGTCACTCTTGCTTGTACGCCCTTTAATTTCAATATTACACTCCAATTTCCTCCTCTACACACAGGAGCCCCAGCAAGGCTTTATTGAGGTTTTATGTATTTTTAAAACAGCATTGGCACTCTCAGAATAAATTTCAATCCCTCCAGCTAATCACTCCATTTATTGTTTAGTTGGATGTTTATGAAAACAACGAAAAAGGCATTTGTGGTTGAGTACTGACGAAAAAACATTCAGTTTTGGCCATCTCTCTTATATGCACTTGCATCAGCGCTTTAATTGATCACATACACGATTGTATATGGCTAAGAGGAAAATACGTCAGCGTATAATGACGGCAATTCCTTTCTGAAGAAGAGATGTCTGGAGTACGTTTAAAAAGGGGCTACCTAAATGTTCAGATAATTTTAAATGATTGCTCCACCTGCTATTCTATTGTATTTTCCTGACGTCTCGTAACGTATCAATGGAGGAGCAAATTAGAGATAGTCAGAAAGTCTGGTAAGTAAAGTAAAGTCGATGACCCTTGTCGAAAGTGACCAGAAGGCTCCTTTTTCAATAGCTACTACACCAAGATGTATGCGAGGGCGCTACTCCATTCCCTGGATTACTCCACTTTAGCCTTAACCTGTTCCTTATAAGGCTGAGTGTTAAGGCAGGCTGCACCAAGTACCATTTTTTTTTTAGTCTTTGGTATGACTCGACCTAGGATTGAACCCTGTTCTCCCGGACGAACACTCTACTCATTTGGCCGATGAGCCAGTTTGAAAGACTGGTACATGCAAAATAATATATTGAATATTACTACTAGTACTTCGCCTCTTCCTCCTCCTCCTCCTCCTCCTCCTCCTCCTAGTCCTCCTAATCCTCCAATTTAATTTCTTGTTGTATCTGAAGAAGTCCTGTTAATTTTTTAGAGCAAATATATGCATGGATACTCCCCCCTAAAATGTATTCGGTCGAAACCTTGTCTGTCACGACTTTCGCAACACATCGTGACTCATATATCCAGGAGACAACCTCAAATTTGCAGCGCGTTGCGTGTATCATCATACTCACACACACGAACTATCAATTCTACGACCCCACACAATAATAAGTTATTAAATAAAGTAAGGTCGGTGGCCGTTGTTGAGGGTGAGCAGAAGGCTTCCTTTTCAATAGCTACTACACCGAGGTGTAGGGGAGGCTGATACTCCTTTCCCTGGATTGCTTCACTTGACCCTTGATACGTACCATAAATTGCTGAGTGTTAAGCAAGAAGGTATCAAGTACTATTTCTATAGTCTTTGGTATAACTCGACTTGGGATTGAACCCAGGTCACCCGGACCACTGGCACACACTCTACCCACTAGGAAAATGACACACACACACACACATATACACAAAAAGAGTTGTACACAAGTCTAAATTTTTTTTTATTGTATTTTTAATTTTTTTCGATTTTTGCAATATCTTTCCTTCTTTTCTTGATGATCGTTGTAATAAGACGGCATGAAATCATTGGTTGCAGTTAAACATCCACGCTATTAAGTATATATATATATATATATATATATACAGATGAGTGTGAGTGTGTGCGTGTGTTTGTGGGTATGTGTGTGCAGGCAAGCAATTTTGTGCTGTTATGTGAGTTTGCTTGTCCGTGGTGTAAGTGCAAGAATGCATATTGGTATCTGGATATATACATATATATATTTATTAATGTGCACCTACATTTGTGAGAGTATGCATGTGCTTGTGTTTGCATGTGTATATGTATGTGTTTGTGCGTTTATATACATCTGTGGGTGTGTACGTGTTTCTGTCTTTCTATGTGTGTGTGCGTGTGTATATTTGTGTGCATGTTTCTCATGCATGTTTATGCGTATATGCGTATGCACGTGTGTGTGTGTGTGTGTGTGTGAGCACATCCAAATTTATTCACCAAACTATATTTAAAAAGCTTTTCCTGCTGGCAAGAAATCCAGACAATATAAAATCTATTCACTTTCCATAATGGTTGATCGTTATAAAGAATGCCATGATCAAGAATTGGTTTAGTTTGGTTTAATGGCACATCAGATATTGTTGGTTATTTAACGCAAACTTCTGTTTTCTTATATACACATATTCCGCATGTGATTTGTAATTTTTTTTTAAATACACAACTTTAAATGATCCAAAAGTTCTGGTTCTAACAATTCAACATAGCATAAGTCAACAAATTTAAATGGTTCCAAGTATTGCTATGTATCACTAACAATTCACATTTTGTAGATACACACTTTTATATGATCAAACAGTTCTATTTCTAACAATTTAACGTAGCATAAGTCAACAAAGTTAAATAGTTCCAAGTATTGCTATGTATCACTAACAATTCACATTTTGTAGATTCACACATTTAAATGATCAAACAGTTCTATTTCTAACAATTTAACGTAGCATAAGTCAACAAAGTTAAATAGTTCCAAGTATTGCTATGTATCACTAACAATTCACATTTTGTAGATTCACACATTTAAATGATCAAACAGTTCTATTTCTAACAATTTAACGTAGCATAAGTCAACAAAGTTAAATAGTTCCAAGTATTGCTATGTATCACTAACAATTCACATTTTGTAGATTCACACATTTAAATGATCAAACAGTTCTATTTCTAACAATTCAACATAGCATAAGTCAACAACGTAAAATAGATCAAAACAATACTATCTATTATTTCAAATTCAATTAAATATCACTCATTTGTTGGCACACAGTTGAATTATCAAACAGTCCTATTTCAAACATTTCAATTTAGCATAAATCATTTGTTTGTACTCAATTTAAATGTCAAACAGACCTATTTTATCCAGTGCTATCACACCGGGTAAGAGTGGACCTGGCAACGATGGTAGTAAAGAAGTACTCAGCATTCCCTAAAGCTATAACATTACTGGAACCTCTCCATCAGATTTTTTAATGTCGTTTTAGGACACTCCTTGGTGGGAGGGTCTTACACCTTTTCTAGAGATTCAGTCGGTATATTCTACAGCCACGGCTGATTGGTGGGCAATTGCTGGCTTTGATTTATTAGATCAATAATACATCAAACCCTAATAAGGTATTTTAAGAAGAAATTTTAATTTGTACATGCTAATACAAATGACGATTGTGTCTAGTATTCGTATCTCAGTACAAGCTGTGGATTAATAGTACCGCTTCAGTTTTTCTACAGCGGTGGCTTTGGCATTAAATAACCCGTGAAAGTTGATATGCCATAGGCAGAGAATCCAAAGAAAAACATGTCTCTGGTTTGGTTTGGTTTGGTTTGGTTTCTTTGTTCAATGGCATATCAACCTTTGTATGTTATTTAATGCCATTCTCCTAGAAGAACAGTAGTGGGACTATTTAACCCATAGCTGGGAGGATAATGGGATTCATACCATTCCCAAGGGTATTTTGCCCGAAAGTGAACATGATAGCGTGACTGGAGTTCGAACTTGCGTACTACGATTCTGCAGTCCATCGCTTTAACCATTACACCACGAGGACAGGTTCTTCAGCCTTGGTGAGGCAACTAGTCTAGGAGAATGAAAACTCTGAATTTAAACCTGTTAAACTCCGCTTAAAAAATGACCTCGTGTCATATCCTGCCCAAGCGGAGGGGTTGGTAAATATGGTAACACATTTTGGTTTTAGTTCTTGTTTTAGAAAATAGGAGTGTGTTGGGGGAATCAAACATTTTTATGTGTAGGCTGCACATGAGTTTTCCATTTATACGTGCTCTCTCTCTCTCTCTCCCAGCCACAATAAAATAATTTGATGTTTAATCAGACTTGGAAAGAAGTCGTATAAATACTACCTGTTATAGCCCTTTCAGTATTGTGGTAGATGTGATTTAACTCATTAGTCAGAGATATGTGGGGATGTCCTTGTGGTGTAATGGTTAAAGTGATGGGCTGCGGAATGGTAGAAAATTTTGATTTAAAAACATAAACAACTGTTTTTTGAAGATAGACACAAAACAGTAAATTTACTCAGTACGGCCAACTTTTTTTTTTATATTTTTCAATTATCATATTTACCAACCCCTCCGCTCGGGCAGGATATGACAAAAGGTCAATTTTTAAGCAGAGTTTAACAAGTTTGAATTCAGAGTTTTCCTTCTCCTAGACTAGTTGCCTCACCAAGGAAGAAGAATATAGTCTGCCCTACTATTTACCCATAGCTGGAAGAATACTTGGATTCATACCTTTCCCAAGGGTTATAATGCTATGAGAAATACAATCAGTTTCGTTCATGATATTTAACCAACAAAATAAACAGTGTACTACTCCATCCAGCCAACAAACATATATCAAACTTTTTTATCGTAAACAAATGCACAACAATTATAAATCCAATGAAAAAATATTGAAAACATTGATTCACCAAAAAATGCTCCCCACTGATCCTAATAAAAAAAATAAAACGTATTATATATTATAAGTTTAAAACCTCGATTGTAGTCACTAGAAATAATTCCTCTCCCTCGATTGGAGTTTTGCCAAAAACCAACGTTATATATAAATTTAAATGTCCTTTAGGAGATTCTATCTCTGAAAATAATAATATATATGTTGGTTTAACCTCAACTACCCTGTCGAGGAGACTTACAATGCACTTTTCTGACACAAGTTCAATAGCTCAGCATTTAAAAAAAAACATTCATGCCCAACAACACACCTACGGAAAATTCTCACCGACAACACAATAATATTACAACATCAAAATAATAAACAAAAACTTCAGATACTCGAAAGCACTACATATTAGAAACATGCAACTAACACTTAATAGAAATTATTTTCAAACCAGTGCTAATGTACTTAAATATCTTTAGCTACTGGCACTAATTATAGAATTACTTTTAAAAACAAACGCCGTAATCTTCAACGGCAAAGACGTCCTTACACAGTAGTAATATGCTAAAACAAAAGTTACATCACTTTTGTAATAGATCCTCTCCTGATGATGGCCCAAAGTCGGGCATAAAGTACTAGGGATACATACAACTATGGACAATACATAAATCAATTCCCCCCGAATACGATAAAAGTAATACGGGAATTCGAACGGATCCAGAAGAAAATATGTAGACAAAATATCTATTAGTTTAATGAAATTTGCATATATATATATATATATATATAATTATATATATGCAAATTTCATTAAACATAATAGATATTTTGTCTACATATTTGTGTGTATGTGTTTACGATGAAGTGTTTTAGCTTGAATTTCAATTTTCAAACAAATCACAGCACTTCAACAAGCAATTTTTTTGGACAAGTAGTTATAGATCGTTGTTTTGAAAAAAAAAAGAGTTCAAATTTCATTCAAATTCAACAAATACTAAAGTCGAGAAAATTTGAAAAGACAACAAAATTTAACTGTCATTATTTTACTAAATCATATCTTCTAGCATACTAGAAAAGTGTTCGGACAATAAAAAAAGAATGAATTAATTCCATAAATGTTTCAAGAAGATACTGTGTTCTCCCTTGGAAGAAACAAATTCAATCTTCAATTTTTACGGCAAGCGGCTCCATTTTTATAGATACACACTAGGAGCAACAATAAATGAAGAAATATTAAACAGCAGAGAAAGTTTTCTTTTTCTTTAAAGGGAGAGAAAACCATAAATTTCAATTCCTCATTTCTTCAGAAAAATAACACCCGCTTTATGACCTCTTTCAGTTACGTTTTTTTCTTCCGACGCAAAAGCCTTTAAAAACTTTCTTTATCTCTTATGTTCCTTTGTAAAATCTTTTTCGTCGACGAAAATTCTTGTCGGCCTTTAATCAAATTTATTTTTACCGCATTCATTGGTAAACTTGAAATTTCAAGGGCTAAAAATCTCGTTTTTTTTTCAAAGTTAAAATAATTTATTCAAAAACAAATATTTATTATAAATATATTCTTCTTTTCTTTTCCTTTTAACTATTCATTGTCTTATTATTTTTTAACGATTCATTGCCTTGATGAATCTTTTAGCTATTTATTCAATAAGTTGTGCCAATATATATATATATATATATATATATATATATATATATATATATGTGTGTGTGTGTGTGTGTGTGTGTGTGTGTGTGTGTGTGTGAGTTTGATTAAATAGGGCAGATATGTTGTGTTTCCCGGTCCATTTTTATCCATTCGGGTTAACGTATCAAGTTACAAATCTCCCATAAAAGCATTTAACTAAGCCTAACAACCATACCTTTAGCGAAACTTTTAAGAATTTATCTATCTGACAATAGTTCCGTCTCTCAACACCGTAAATCTCATTCGTGTTCTTCGCCCAAATTCAATACAAAACAGATTCTTACAAAACACTTCTGTTGTTGTATAGAGGCATAATAAAGAAATGATGAAACGTTAATAAAGAAGGATGCCACTTTCTTTGTAAAAATACGCCTCTCATTAATATTTCTCAAAAAAAGTCAAAACTGTCTCTCTCTTTCTCACAGTGAGACAGAAGAAGGGCGGAGCCCCAGACTGGCGGAAGATCACTATTGTGACCTTTTCTTAACCCACGTTGGGATTGCACATTCAGGCCCTTACGTCTTTGCTTACTTGACGAGAGGTTTCAGCCGGGTCCCACCAGGGGGCCACTTGGTCCCCTCCCCTTTTTTGCGCTCACTGGCTGCTCTCCTAACTTTTTGACTGCCTGACCGACTGACTGACTAACCGTGACTGTACGTAGGTACCTGTGTATTTATAAAAATCTAAAATCTAAAATTCCGGTTCTCACCCCACGAGATTCGCTTCCGGCTAGAAATGTCTGTTGAAGTATGATGGACTTAGAGTAAGTCGTGTTTATCGAGTGTTTGGAATAGCGTAGTGGTTGACCTTTGCGGTAAAGATTTGGATTAAGTGTATATGTTGAACGTATGCTTGTCAAGATTTTTCTAGATTAAAAGTTAATTTGTCCCTTACAATTTACGGTATATAAAAAAAAATATAAACAAACACACACACACAATCTTATATATATATATATATATATATATGTATATATATATATATACATGTATATATATTCATTTCATGGAATATAGACTGAGACCGTGGGTTTCATGGAGTTTTTTGCAAAACAGCACTCATCAGGCAGTTAAGAAGATGGAATGAATTGAAAATCGAAAATACGAAAAAATACAGATAAAAAACCGTTGTGATTCGACACATACCCACAAAGTGATTTAGTGACAACCAACACTCTTATAATATATATATATATATATATATATATATATATATATATATATATATATTTCGTCAAGAATATTCCACGTAATCCAAAACATTCTCGTAATATATAAAATACAGAAACCCTCCTTATATATATTCATATATATATATATATATATATATATATATATATATATATATATATATATATATAACATTGTTTCTTTGTTTAAGTTTTAGCCATAATCACTTCCTTGACTGTTAACAAAAAATGTAGGAATAAATAAAATTGCTACATTGATGGAATCTGCAGAATTTGGCACAAGGCCAATTTTTAAGATTATAACTTTCATTATCCATTACGATTTCTAAAAGCCCTTATATTTTTTATCTATTTCCATTTCATTCACAAGCGTTTAAAGGCGAAGATTGTTGGGTAAAATGAATTTATTCATGTAACATGCCTTTCGAAACAATCGGTGAGTAGAACGCTTATTGATTTTGGCGTATTTTCTAAGTTGTTGGGATCTTTTTGGACACATTCCCAGTAAAGAAATCGAAAATATTGATTTGTGAACTTCGAAATGATGCGCTTAAATAACGAGAAAAGTGTAAGAAACAGGGCTAAGAACTAGCAAGAATTGTGTGGATTTGGCAAGTGATCACGTCTACAAATTATTGAAGGCAAGAAGAATGAATAAGCATTGATAGATATGAATACAGATAGATAGATAGCTAGATAAATAGATAGATATGAAGAAATTAAAATAGATATATAAATATATCGAAACTGGGATTAACTGAAAGAAAGAAAGAAAGAAAGATTTTTTCTTTCTTTCTTTCTTTCTTTCTTTCTTTCTTTCTTTTTACACGTAAATCACAGTCTGTTTCTGACTATCTTCATCATCATCATATCGTGCTGGCAGCACGGATATCCCTGACCCTCTCTCGCCACTCCTCCCTATCGTTCATCGCCCTAGGTAGGTCTTCAGGACAACAACCTGTATCCTCACATAGCTGCTGAATGTACGTTCGTGCTGGTCGTCCTGCTTTTGCACGGCCGTGTGTGGGGATCCATAAGAGTACATCTCTTATGAGTTCATCTCTGCTTCTCCAGCAATGTCCTGCATGTCTGGTTCGCCTAACTTGAATAGTTTTCGTGATAGGGGGCAGGTGGCCGTACAGTTGGTGTCTTGTGGGGGTGTTGCTGCCAGGACTTGTTCAGGATTGCACGCAGCATCCCAGTTTCTTTCATTCATTCATTCTTCCTTTCTTTCTTTCTTTCTTTCTTTCTTTCTTTTTACACGTATATCACAGTCTGTTTCTGACTATCTTAGACTTTTCAAATTTATCTCAGTTTCTTTCATTCATTCATTCTTTCTTTCTTTGTTTTCTTTTTGTTTCTTTTGTTTACATGTGTGTTTGGTTCTTTCTTTCTTTCTTTCTTTTTCTAAAAGAAAGAAAAAACTTGGGATAAATTTGAAAAGACTAAGATAGAAATAGACTGCGATAGATGTGTAAAAAGAAAGAAAGAAAGAAAGAAAGAAAGAAAGAACCAAACACACATGTAAACAAAAGAAACAAAAAGAAAACAAAGAAACAAAGAAAGAAAGAAAAAAGACTAATGTATATAAGGAAAAGACTGCGAAAGAAAGAAATAAAGCAAGAAAGAAAGAAAGAAACAAACAAACCAAAAATATGAAAGAAATAAACAAAGAATCAAAGAAAATATTGTGATAAATTCGAAAAGACTAAGGCTGATAGACAAAGACAATGATCGATAGATAAAAAGAAAGAAAAAAAGAAAGATACACACAAACAAACCGAAGAAAAAAATAGAAAGAAAGAAACAGATTTAAGGATGAACAAAATAAGATAGATCTGAGAGAGATAGAACTGAGAGAGAAAGAATCGAATAAAGGAAGAAAGGAAGAAACTGATAAATATGAACAGAACAGGATAGATAAATCGAACGATTGATGGATAGATAAAAAGATAGAAACCAGCAGAGACAAATATGAATAGAGTGAATAAAAAGAGAAATTACTTAGCTTTTGATTCATTGTGACTCAATTCCAGAGTATATGACACCCAGGGCTTGACGATGGGATCTCCATTGTCCCCAGTGTTGGTCAATATATATATGGAATACTTTGAAGAAATTGACATAGGTTCTTCACCACTCAAGCCATTGATGTGGCTTAGATACGTAGATGAAGAGTGGGTATGCACAGTATCTATGTTCCATTGCTTTTTTCTAACTCTTTTTAAAATAACTTATAATAACAATGTTAATGCTGATAATAACACTATACAAAAACAACAGTACACAAATTCATTCGTCAGCAAAAAATTGTGGGTATTGCCATTAACAGTTTTTGAGCGCTAACGAAAATGCAATCTATATATTGCTATTCCGAATTTAAAAAGTGAGGCTGAAATCCAAACAATACTTCAAGTAACGCTGAAGGCACGGATTTATTTGACTCATTCTCTCTCAGTGTCTCTCTCTATCTCTCTCTCCAACCGTTCCTATCATCCATCGCTCCCGGCAGGACGTCCTGACTACATCCTGTGATCGCATTGAGCTGATGTTGATAAGTTTTTGCTGGTCAGCTTATACTGACGTGTCAATATGTAAAAGTCCATGGAAGAACGTCAATTTTGCGTTCATCCTTGCTTCTCTAGTAGTGTCCTACATGTCTTATTTTTTTTACTTAGATGGTTTTGGAGATGGAAGGTAAGAGGACGCACAGCTGTTGAGCGCTTACGAAAATGCTATCTAATTATTGCGATTCTGAATTTAATAAGTAACATCCAAACAATACTTCATCGTCATCATCTACAAGTAACGCTGACGGCACGGATTTCCTTGACTCTTTCTCTCTCTCTCTCTCTCTCTCTCTCTCTCTCTCTCTCTCTCTCTCTCTTCAAATGTTCCTATCGTCCATCGCTCCCGGCAGGTCTTCTAGACTATATCCTGTGTTCGCACTGAGCTGATGTTGATAAGTTATATACTGACACGTCAATGTGTAGGGGTCTATGGAAGAATGTCACTTTTGGGTCCATCCTTGCTTCTCTAGTAGTGTCCTGCATGTCTTTGGAGATGGGAGGTAAGAGGCCGTACAGCTGCTGACATAGGAGACAAATAGATATTTTTTGTGTGTGTTTATAAGACATTTTGACCTTTACAGGTATCAAGTCTAAATAAAAACTGCATTAACAATATCAATTTAAAATTTGGTCAAAATTATGACGGTAATTGGTTTATTTCCGTCAAAGATTAAATCAACATAAAGCAGCTGAACAAAAACAAAATAGCATTAGCAGGTATCTGCTGAGATAAAGACTGTGAAGCCGTTCAATTTATGGATAGGACTGCCGCTGGATTGTGAGGAAAATTGAGGAAGCTACACCCATAAGTGAAAAACGCGTACCGGATGAATATCTAAATGATTGAATAAAACACAGATCTACAAATTAAATAGATTCAATTTCTTCTAATTGAGTGAAAAGTTTGCTGACTGACAGAGGATACATCTTTTCTTTTAAGAAAAGATGATAATTGTTAGAGCGTAGATATTCCCGAAGTTTTATACTCGAAGAAAGATCCGTTCAAGCGTACAATTTAACTGTTTGCAAGGTCTAAATCTTTTTGATATATCATACGTGTGTGTGTGTGTGTGTGTGTGTCTGTCTGTCTGTCTGTGTCAATCTGTCTTCGTGTAAAAGATCTTTGTGTGTATATTTGTGTATATATCACTATATTGGAAAGAAAGTAAATTTATGCGCTAATATATAAGTGATGAAGCTAAAATAAATCAGCCCGGAGATATTACCAATGCGAGAACGTTTATGTAACCATTCTATTTTAGTTTACTGCGAAATAATTAAGCAATGTTGAAATCAAATATCAACTTGAAGGATGAAAATGTTAGATTTTCGCTCAAAAGAAGTTAAGTCAAAAGTTTTGAGTAGATATATAGAAGGAGTCGCTAGATTTACTGCAGATTTTATCAAATTTCATAGCTTGTCTATAAGAATGAAGAAGGCTCAAAATTTAATAAAAAGTTTAGGACTTCTCATCGATTTTGATTGTTTGAAATATATTTTTCACATTGTTAGAAGGAAAAATATTTTCAAGAATAATTTAGGTTTTCATCCTACAAATTTTGCGCGGCAAAGTCAAATATTGTCATCGGCGAAATCTCAAAGAAACTTTAAGGAGTGTGCATAAGCGTCGATAAATAAATTAATGAAAAAATATAAATAAAGAAAAAATCAGATCTTCTTGTACTTATTTTTGCAGAAAAATTAACACTTTTTTTTTAGTATGGAAATCACTTGATTTTCCCCAACGTTTAACACAAGTAAGGATTGCAGGTACTCAATAGAAACTTGTCGACTTCGTTCGACTTGAAATGACGGCCATTTATTTGATTTCCCCAGATATTTCATTCTCGTTCCTCTTTCTGTTTTTCTTGAATGGCTTTCAGAGGTAGTCGTGTCATACCTAATGTCAATATCTTGCCTCTTTTCAGTTTACAATATTTTATGAACTACATTTTTTTATACTCCCTGAACAATGATAGTGTCTACTACACTTAGATATATTCTATTTTAAATGTGAATCTGTAATACAAAATTTTGTGTGGTTAGGTTTTGTAGTATATAACCATTGTTGGTTATCTAAACCAGATACTATTTGTACTCACACACACACACACACACACACACACACACACACACACACACACACACACACACACACACACACACACATAAATATATATAGGGTATTATTCGTTCATGTTAAACCAGAGTTAGGAGTACCCAGACCCTGAAAAATTGTTAAATAAGAGATGTGTTTTAATAGGTAGATGTAGACATAAGACTAAATTTAAACTATAGACAAATTATCATAAATAATGTTTTTAAAAAAAACATAGAATTATATTGAGAATTAAAGTAAATGAACAAAAATAAAATAAGAATAAAAGAAAATGTGAAGAAAACTTATCTTGTATAAGTACACGTCAAAAAAGAAGGGGTAACTGAATTAATAGGCTCAAAATTAATATAAGTATTACTGTTTCCTTACGTAAAGTTATTATAAAAAAGTTAATTATCTAATTCAGTGAGGAATTATGGAGTCTTAGGTTAACAAAATTTTAAAAAATAAAAAAATAAAAATAAAAAAGTTAAATTACTATAATTCCAACCACCAATAAAATAAATAAATAAATAAACAAACTGGAAGTGGGCTAAACGAGGAGATAACTCATCACCCCTCTTCTATCCCTTCACTCCCGTGTCTATTCTGAATTATTTTATCCATAAGATCTGAAGAAGTCCTGTTACTTTTTTCGTGTTTTTCGTTTATATCAAAAACACATAACAGGATGAATAAATTTATAATCCTAATGTGACCGGTTTTCTTTTTTCTTAAAGAAATATATATATATATATATATATATATAGTATTTGTTATTGATTGGTTGTTGGTTGTTTGGGATTTATGGCATATCAACCTTTTTTAGTTATTTAATGCCAAATCCGTTTTTATACAAATAATCAGTTCTATTTCAAACAATCCACTTTAACATGAGTACACAGCTTAATTATCAAAAAAATTCTTTTTCAAACGATTCAGTTTAGTCCAACAGTTCTATTTCAAATAATTCAGTTTAACATATATACGCTGCTTAGATGTCAAAACAATTTATGTTAAGCAATTCAGTTTAGCATAAGTACGCAGTTTAAATTTCAAAACTGCTCCATTTCAACCAATTCACTTTAGCATTAGTACTCAGTTTAGATAGAAAGGACCCTATTAAGTTCTACCAGTCCGGACCAGTGTGGACCTGGTAGCGATGGCAATGAAGGGGAACCCTGCATTCCCCAAAGTTCTATCATTATTGGAAACTCACCATTAGATTATTTAGTGCCATATCAGGACACTTGTTGGGGGAAGGGTCTGACCCCTCTGCAGAGATACAGTCAGTATATTCTACAGCCCCAGCCGACTAGGCTATATAGTATTCATAAACTTATTTTTATAGATACTGTTTTAAACGATCCTAAGTTCATCCCTCGGTACATAGTTAATTTCTTCCACGTATTTCTAACACAAGTATTTCTATTAACTATTAATCCTTTCTTTGCACACCCTATTTACCAACCCCTCCGCTCGGGCAGGATGACACAAGGTCATTTTTAAGCGAAGTTTAACAGGTTTGAAATAAGAGTTTTCCTTCACCTAGACTAGTTGCCTCCTCAAGGCTGAAGAACACAGTCTGCCCTACTATTTACCCATAGCTGGAGGGAGAATAATTGGATTCATATCTTTCCCAAAGGTTTTAGTGCTATGTGAAATGCAATCAGTCTTGTCCAGGATTTGAACTCGTGTCGCCGTGTCCATTCCTACGACGATAACCATTACACCACGGGCACCTCATTTCTTTGCATACAGTTGAATGGTATTACGTATTACTGCGGAACAGTAAGAATGTAACATCAATTATTTTTTTTCCAAACCGTGAAGTGATTACAAGTATTGCTTTTGAACATCTATTATTCTATTCAACATCATTCATTTCGCACAGTTGAATGGTACCATGTATTGATTCCATAACTAACAACTCATTTAAACATCAGTCATTTATTTACATTGCGTTAAATGATAAAACAGTTCTAGTTCTAACAATTCAATTAAACATTGGTGATTTTTTTTAATACACAGTCAAAGAGTTCGATTGGACCCATTGATTGTAAATTAGCAAATGTTAGCATATCGGGTCAGAGTGGACTTGTGAAAATGTAAATTTGGGCTGAGTTAAAAAGTTTTGTAATAATTTAGTAAAAGCTAGTTTGAAGAACTTATATCTCCTGATTGAAACAACTCAAACTGCAAAAAGTACCAACTGCAGTCGGTAATATAGTGGTAGTTGATGCGCTTACATGTTGTACTTTTTTTTTTACTCAGTGTGATTTGAAAGCCAAACAGATGAATCTCTACGGAAGTTCAATTGGGGAACTTGTGCTTTACAAGTTTGAAGTAAGCCATAACAAAGCAGACCTAATTTTTTTTTTTTATAGTTATGCCGAAGGTGAAGGTTCAGTTGATCACTGCAGAGTCTTCCGGTGGTCCAAGAATTTTCACTGGAGTTGCCAGCACTTCGAGAATCAAGTAAGGTAAATTAGGCCCCTAACCACGGAGACTAGGGCCTTTCTCTGAGCCATGTTGAGATTTGTAGTTGCAGAGTATCAAGTGATCTCAGCAACTTAATGTCCTGTGGGTTTGTGCGTTCATTCTTAAAAAGGTTGATATCTTTCGTCTACCAATATGTTTTCTTTTTAACCATTCTATTTCTTTTATATTTGTCTTAAATTTTAGACACAAATGTTTGGAAACAACCAACATCTTTCGTCACACTCCGCATTGGATTGCCTCTTTTAATGAGATTGATAATTCTTTATATTGGCTTAATAGACATATCTTTTGTTGAAGCAATATTTCCTTTCAATTAAGAATGCCCAGTCTCTTTATGTGGTTTGCAATAATTGCAACGTAAACCGATTTGCATATCTGGCCTTCTGTTGGTATTCGTTTTAGAAATGCTAATTCCTTGATTTCCTATTCAATACTGGGTTATTCCATTATATTTTCCTCTGCATTGTTTTGAAAAAATATTCCAATGACATAATTGCCCAGTCGGCTGGGGCTGTAAAATATACCGTCTACTTCTCTGCAGAGCGGTACGACCACCTCCCAAAGGGAGTCCTGATATGGCACTAAACAATCTGATGGTGACCTAATAATGCTGGAGTTTTGTGAATGTGGAGCACTCCTTCATTGCCATCGCTCCCAGCTTCACTCTGACCGGGCATGGTAGCACCTGATTGGGTACTCTGTATGGGTCTAATTGAACTACACTATGTACCTGTGCTAACCTGAATTGCTTGAAATCGGAGTGTTTTGACATTCAAACTGCGTGCTTATGCTTAACTAAATTGTTTGAAATGGAACCGTTTATACGTATAAAAATGGATTCGGCATTACATAACCTACACTGTTTGATGTGACATAAAACGAAACCAAACCAACCCAAACTATTGATATAAATATTTAAATCTAGTTTAATTCTATATGTTTAAATGGCATATTTTAATATAGCAGTATCAAATAGACGTTGTAATGTTACACACTAAATGTGCGGTTGAACCAGCACATGCTCGAATGGCAGAGTCGCTACATTTTAAGCAGTAGTACGACTCTGTAGTAACATCGCCGTGGGAAAAGTTGACTAAGACACGAAACTCTCTCTCTCTCTCTCTCTTATTCCACGAACACAAAATTGTATTCTTTACTGCAATTTTTAAGTAGTCCCCAGGAGAAAGAAAGAGGGTGTAAAAGTTGAATCGACAGCATTATCTGGACGAAGAAAAACCACATATCATGAGGAACGAGAGAGAGAGAGAGAGAGAGAGAGAGAGAGAGAACAGAAACAGACCTTCAATTTTCTTCCACCTTTCATCTTCTAGTATTCACACGCGCTCACTCACGGGGGTCTGTCTTCACCGCTTTGCATCCGGACTCCAATTTTTTTACCCTCTTCACATTGTCCTGGCTGGTCTCCATTCACGTCTTTACCTCTTCACATCCTGCTGCAAACTGACTTTCAAAGCCTAGTCATCCCTTACTTCCGCCTGATGTTCGAAGAAGTATCATATTCGTTTCTGCTGGTTCCACACCAGTGCAAAATATTTTAGGACCTCAGATTTTTTTATAGTAATTTTTAATTAACGTAGTAATTCACCTGTAATAGGTTAACCTAAACTGTACTTAGACTGCAGCACCGTAGACTCTCCATCTGCGTTTTTTTTTCTCTCACCCTTTTTAGTAATTATTGTAAGTAATAATTTACAAAGCCTTTTGCTTAGATGTGGCACAAGTCATTAAAAATGGGGCACCCAGTATGACTCGAACTCACTCGAGAAAGTTTGCTAGTCTAGCTTGCTAACCGTTACACCACCCGAAGTGCCCTCTCTCCCCTTTCCTAGAAATTATCTTTATGATTTGGACATACTATATCACGTTACAATATTCATGTGTTATTTAATGCCAAAGCAATTATTGTAGAAAAGCAGCAGTGATAATAATCAACCATTTGCTGGGAGGATAAGAGGGTAGAAAGTTTTTGAAAGGGAATTAGTCCAAAAGTAAACGTTATTGCGTGACTGGAGATCGCTTACTACGATATCACAGTAGAGCAAATTAGTCTCAACGCCAAGGTGTCACACCTTTAATTTAGAATATAATTATTGAATCTAGCGTATTCAACAATTAAATAAATACATTTTTTAGTCTAATTTATTATTATTATTCTCTGCGATTTTTTCAACCAAGTTTTAGCTGATTGTCTTTCACTAAAATCTGGGTGACAGCAACTCTCTTCAAGTTTGCTGGACTCATATGTTTTTTTTTCTGTTGAATCTAAATGATACGGTTGTCAGGATGGTCCCGTCTTATCCTCTGATTTTCAGATCTTCAAGACCTTTTACTAAGCCTTTGAGAATAGTTCCGAGTGCACCAACCACAATCGTTGTTTGGTTAATTCTTTGCGTTTTATGGCATATCAGCCTTTATAGGTTATTTAATGCCAAATTATTTTATACAAGTAATCTGTTCTATTTCAAACAATTCACTTTAGCATGAGTACAAAGTTTAATTGTCAAAACATTTCTATTTCAAGCTATTCTCTTTAGTCAAGCAGTTCCAATTCAAACAATTCAATTTAGTTGAAGTATAAATGTTGTTTACACACAGTTAAAAGTTAAAACAGTTGGATATTAAACAAGTCAGTTTAGCGTAAGTAGAGTTTCAATGGCAAAAATAGTTCCATTTCGAACAATTTAGTTTAGCATAAGTACGCAGTTTAAATCTAAGTACACAATTTAATTGTCAAATTTTTTTGGTCTTAAGAAATAGACGCAAGGGATCCATAAATTATATAGGCTCCCTCATTGTGTCCATGCTACTGTGGCTACTATTTAAGAGTAGGCAGATGGGACGTCTGTACAGAACCAAGTCGTTCTGCGAAAAGGGCTGTGTTTGGCAGCTTCCCCAATTTCAGCTGCCCGGAAAGGAGGTTCGAATGAATAGGATAAGTCATCCTGATTGGGTGAAATTATGCGTCGAATTAAATTACGCGCCAAACCAAAATACGAAAATTCCTTCTGCTACAAGGGTGATCTTTCCTTGAGTCATCCATTCCTCTTAATCTGTCTTTTCTAAGCATTTATTCATTTTAAGAACCAATCTGTGGTGGATGGAAGTGATTTTTTAAAAATCAGAATTCATGTTTACCAACATGATTTGGTGTGTTCTAATTCGGTAAATTTTTGAGTGTTTCTCTGAGGGAATCCTTAGGATCTTCTTCTACCCAAGTAACTATTTTTCCATTATGTTTATCCATTCAGCTTTTCTCTTAAATTTTCTTTGTTCTCATATCTTATTCCAAAATTGATTGGCGTCCTTTGTATCCAGTTGTTGGTTTGTCTTCATGCATTCTCCACCAACTTGTTGATAGAATTTTCTTTTGTTAATTTTGGAATGGCCCAACTTGACCTCTTGAGTAGAGTAAGTATAGAAATTACACCAACCTGGAAAACAATAATTGAAAAGGCCAATCTAACTGTTTTTTTAATAGAAAATTACTTTAATATATCAATAATAACTGCTGCCATTCGATTTTACGCTTCGAATTCATCTCATGACACTTCTCTCAAAATTTCATTTTATGCTGCTTCTCTGATTGATAGACAATGAAAATAATGACATCATTATTTGAATAACCTTTTCATATTTCTTCAGCGTCATATTTGATCAACAGTCAAGCTTTAAAAATGAGTTCCCTGGTTGAATCGTTTCCATGCCCAGATAAACAGGGGACATTTGAGGAAGGGTTGTGGATTCAGCAGCCGAAATGAATTGTTTCAACAAACAACAATAAAGATGAAGACAACAGTCCTAAAAACACACACACAAAGTATTGGACATTATGCCTCATCTCAATCATTTAGACAGCTAGTATAAGCATATTAAATACAAAATGTCTCTTATTTCTATGACGCCGATGACATAGCGATACTGGCAAATACACCTGACCAAGCCGAAACACTTCTGCATAGTTTGGAACGAGCAGCAGCAAGCATAGGCCTCTATGTTAATGCACACAAAACGGAATATATGTGCTATAACCAAACGGGGGACATCTCTACTCTAGAAGGAACCCCACTTAAACTAGTAGACAAATTCACGTACCTCGGAAGCAGCGTCGAATCAACCGAAAAGGACATCGAAACGAGGTTAACGAAAGCATGGACAGCTATCAATAGGCTATCGATTATATGGAAATCAGACCTAACCGATAAAATGAAACGCAGTTTCTTCCAGGCAGCGGACACATCGATACTGCTATATGGATGCACTACATGGACGCTAACAAAACGGCTGGAGAAGAAACTAGATGGCAATTACACAAGAATGCTGCGTGCAATCCTGAACAAGTCCTGGCAGCAACACCCCACAAGACACCAACTGTACGGCCACCTGCCCTCTATCACGAAAACTATTCAAGTTAGACGAACCAGACATGCGGGACACTGCTGGAGAAGCAGAGATGAACTCAAAAGAGATGTACTCTTATGGATCCCCACACATGGCCGCGCAAAAGCAGGACGACCAGCTCGAACGTACATTCAGCAGCTATGTGAGGATACAGGTTGTTGTCCTGAAGACCTACCTAGGGCGATGAACGATAGGGAGGAGTGACGAGGGAGGGTCAGGGATATCCGTGCTGCCCGCACGATATGATGATGATGGTGATGATGATGATAAACCATTTGAAAACTTGTGTTGTACTGTTACTCGGAAGATCACTCAGCATCCAGAATTCTATCTCATTACTTCTTTTCCTGACGAATCGATCCGTCGTACGTCCTTTGTTTCCATATTGTCCGTTCGTTGTTCCCACGATCCCTGTTATTCTCAGTTCTTCTGAGTTTGAATGGAGACCAACTCAAAGACTTTTTTTTATGTGAGCGCTTATTTATCTTATTGCTTGACGACTTTCATTAACCTCCGGGGAATCAGGTGATCAGCGCATAGTAAAAACTCGAATGCTATCATCTGGTGATTCCCCTGACTAACGACTTCATAGCATCGGAAGCAGTTTTGGCCACTTGATTGAAACCATGGAGTCCGACCCAATCTTTTACTCCGGGTTCATCAACTATCAATTTAAACTGATTTGATTCACTGTGTTTACACGAAAGCGGCCGAGGCAGTAGAATATGCTGACTCTTCCAAACGGCGTTACCAGTTGGCCGTGAATAGTGACCTGTAATGCTTCACAAAAGAATTCCGGTGGCTCAGCAGTCGGTGACTTGTTAGCCAAAGTGGTCACGTGAGCTGAAACGCTTCACTTGATCTCTTACAGAGAGGTCTGAACTGATCAATTGGCTAGTCATGTCAAACACTAGAATCTATATAACTGCCCCGAGCGTAGTGTTCAAATTGCTCCCGGTTATTTTTATCTTGAAGTTATATGAAGGCAGTGGGTAAGGGTCGACTTCGTTGAGAAAAAAATAGACTGCCCACTGTTAAACTTTTAAGCATGAGGATTTTGGTAACGGAAACCCTGTCGTGAGCAGGAGCTAATAATGCCTTAATTGGCTTGTGCATACAAGGTGACATATCTCTGACTCAAGGCGAATGTATATACCACTATCTAAATGGGTATCAGAATTTGGATTTCGTGATAGGTGGTGGAACACGGGACCAATGAAAAAAAAATGAGACTCTCATATAGATATAAAGAGAGATTTGTATTCCAACACCGATCGCTACTAAACGGAAATGGCAAATTTCTATTCAGTATAAATAGAGAAACCGAGCTGCTAAAGAGGACAATAAGTCAGCGGAATCTTCTTTAAGACAGAAACAGATCAGAGAAATAGCTTGGCCGGCATACTTTTGGTTCAAAGCGATTCTGTAATTGTTCTCGACCAAACGGCAGTGTTACGGATAGTAACATTCTTTCATCTTATTTTCTTTTAATGTATTAATTTCGGTAAAAAGAAATAGTTATATTTTGGTTAACTTGTCTCTCAATTATCTTTTCTTTTTATGCACATGTAATTGTTACAAAAAAGTCACGGCAAATAAAAAAAAAAAAAAAAATAAAAACGATCGATGGTCCAATAAGCTGAGGTTGGAAAATACACCGACAGCATCTCTGCTGAGTGGTAAGACTCCTATAACAACTGTCCTTGATATAACACAAAGAACTCAGATGGTGAGGCTTCAGTAATGCTGGAACTTTTGGGAATGCAAAGCAATACTTTAGTGTCATTGATCCCATATCCACTCTGGCCAGAGTGGTAGCATCTGATAAGGTCCTATGTATGAACCAAATAGAACTGTGTCATTATGCTAAAGTAAATTGTTTACAATAGAACTATATGTATAAAAATGGATTGGGATTAAATAGCCTATAATTGTTGATATGCCATGAAACTAAAGTCAACTCAACCCCCCACCCCAAAAAAACCCCCAAAGAAAACAAAAAAAAACAATCAAAATATCATAGGATATTATTCAGACAATGGAAAAAAGAGTTTTTAAGATTTATTGCAACTGAATCATTGGAGGAAACTTCTGTAGTAAAATCGTTACATTCATCGATTAAAAGACATATCTCCAGCAACGAAATTCGAAAAAATAAACCAAAAGTGACAATCTACTTGTAGAGGTAAATAGCAAGAAACATACCGAAAATCATATTAAATGAAAATATTGTACAAAACTTACCTTCAAACATCAAAGGGAGTTATCACAAACATGGAGTTATCCTGAGATACAGCAGATGAAAATAAAAACATTCTGAAGATATACAAACACAGACACACTTATTTTGACGTTTAAAAATCCCATAATTCTAAAGGAAGTAAAAATTGAGAACTGCCTAGAAAAGATATTACAATAAATCCCCATATCTTTCTGGAGCTTTTGATATCTGAAATATGGACAGCACAAAAAATAACTACAGAGGATGTCCAATATGTTTAAAGAGTGACCAAAATTATCGAATGAAGGATTTTTTCAATAAAGTCAAATACTCAAACTGCTAAAAGCATCATGTTGAATTTAAAGAAAAATAATTGCAATATACATAAAAGAGTAAAATAAATCATAATTTAAAGTAAAGGAAAAAAAATGAAAGCTACATTAAAGATGACGTCTCCACTGGAGGCGATTCCAAGCAGCACCACCGCCTCCAAAAACAAAAACAATAGTAATCAACTTGATAAATAGAGATATAAGTACGATAACAAAAATTAAATAAAACTAATTTTGAAAATATCGACAAAGTTTTAAAATGCTTTTAGTATTTTTTATCCCGTATTCCTATAGCATTATATTTACGTTGATAGCTTTCCCTTTTTGAATACGCCAATTACCCAGTTCTATTCAACTCCGCGTTCCCGTATTATGGTATAAACTTTCAAAAACTTTCAAAACTATTTTGAAAAAACAACACACCTTACACAAGCAAACAACTCTTGATGATGACCTATAAGGAGTCCGAAAGCGCTCTAGACAATTTGGGGAAATTTACCTACCAATACCAACCAAAAACTAAGACACTTATAAGAAAATATGAAAAGATCTTAAATAAATTACACGGACAAAAGTTGTCTCTATTATTTATTGAAACATGCTTAAATGAACGACAGCTGCCTAACCACACACACACACACACACACACACACACACACATATATATATATATATATATATATATATATATATATATTCTTTAAAGAAAAAAACAAAGACCAGTTACTTTAGGATTATAAATTTATTTCCATCCTGTTTTGTGTTTCTGATGTAAACCAAAAACACGAAGAAAAATATAACAGGACTACTTCAGATTTATCTGCCACTAATCCACTTTTACTTCAAGTGGTAGCACCTAATAGGGTCCTGTCTATGGGTCAATGTTTGATTTTTAAAAGAAAGTATTGCTCTGTAATATTATTTACATTGTGCTCTCTACCAGGAAAATTTAAATGTTCAGCTCCTGAATGATTTTCTTGTCCTGAAGGAATTACTCCCAACTCTGGTTTAACTGGGCCGAATAATACTATATATATATATATATATATACTTGTAGTCGTATGAGTCAGTTAGTCTGTGATTTCGTATGCGAAATTTTTATTCTTTTTTTTGGGGGGGGGGCGTCTTCTCTGCATGTAAGTGTGTGTGTTTGTGTGTGTGTGTAGTTCTGTTTGTTTTTGTGTCTTTTTGTGCTTTGGATTGTCAATGGTATTGTATGAATTTGCGTTTTTTCATGTATGTTTTAGTATGTGTTTTGTTTTCGCTGTGTCAGTGAGTGAGTGTGTGTGTTTGTGTGTGTGTGTGCGCCCGTGCACGTGTGTGTGTGTGTGTCTGTGTGTGTGTGTGTGTTCACGCACGTATTGGTGTGAGTGTGTCTTTGGAAAAGTATTAGCGTATTTTTTCTGTATTTTTGTGTATCTTTATGCAAGTGTGTTTGTGTAGGTGTATGTTTGTGTATATGGCCTTGTTTTGTGAGTGTATATTTGTGTTTTTATGACTATCTTCTTGTCTTGATGTGTGTGTATGTAGAGATAAACACACACACAAAAAATACATAACACACACACACACACACACACAAAACACAAACACAAGCGCACGCAGATAGGAGAGAGCGAGAGCAAAAGTGTGTGCGTGTGTGTTTATTTGTGTGTCTGTGTGTGTGTGTGTAAGACAGAGACAGAGACAGAGAGACAGGAAGAGTGAGAAAGAGAGGTGTTTCCGTGCGTGAGACATTATATTTTTTTTATGATATTGAAAATAGAAATAAAAAAAATAAAAAAAGATGAAAGATTTAACCCAATCCAAACAGAATGAACATTTTTTTTCGATTTATTACAAATGAAACCAACATTACGGAAATGATTCCAATTTTGACAGCTCGGGCAAATTGTTTTTCATTTTTCCCGAATTTTATTGCATTCAGTTTTAATGGACATCATCAAAAACTGACATCCATGGGTAAAAATGCCTACACAATATACACTGATTATTATCCTAAGAGATTAGATTTAATTAACTGGTTCGTTTCCTATACAATCCCGCCACTAAATAAACCCCAAAAGGGTTTCGGATACCGATACACCAAGCAAGAAACCAATGAAATATTTAACTGCAGCTGATATATATCGATTCATATGGAATTCAAATGAACAATCATCACATTTCAAAAGATTTGAACATAAATGATTGCTAAAAAGAACAAAAATAAATATTCTAGTAATAATATTTGTAGAAAATCCTAATTTTCCAAGTATTATGACTTTACCAAGTAAGTTAATCTTTTTCAAGGGAGATTGACAAGTCCACATGACATTATAGCTTACGTGATGGACAGCGACATCGTAGTATGCCAGTTTGAACTCTAGCCGTGCTAATATGTTCTCATTCGGAATAATACTCTTGGGAAACATATGAACAGCCTTATATCCCCGCCAGCTATAAATTAAGTAGAACAATTCCTGTCCTTCGATAAAGATGACTTTGCTATTACATAACCCACAAAAGCTGACACGCCATTAAAAACTCAAACTGTACCATTCATTCTAATGTAAATCACTAAAATAAGAAGCCGTGGCGTGATTCTAATGCATAAATCTAATAATGTTCGTAGAATGAAAGATTTTTTACAATGAGGTCAAAAACGGATAGATGTTATTATTTGAAATGTGGATATAGATAATATCAGCATCATATTTATCATCATCTTCATTGTCATTATTAAGTCATTTTTTGTAGAGGTGCCCGTGGTGTAATGGTTATCGTCGCAGGATATGGACACGGTGATACGAGTTCAAATCCTGGACTTGACTGATTGCATTTCACATAGCACTAATACCCTTGGGAAAGGTATGAATCCAATTATTCTCCCTCCAGCTATGGGTAAATAGTAGGGCAGACTAGGTTCTTCAGCCTTGGTGAGGCAACTAGTCTAGGAGAAGGAAAACTCTGAATTCAAACCTGTTAAACTCCGCTTAAAAATTGACCTTGTGTCATATCCTGCCCGAGCGGAGGGGTTGGTAAATATGATTATTAAGTCATGTTGATAGAAGGGATTTTTACTTTGGGTGAATCTGACAAGATGATAAAAAAAAACTGGAAAGATGGATAAAGCAGCCTCTTACAAAGATTTTAGTTGTGATATTTCATTCTATATTCAAGAATTTCTTCAGAATAAACAGTTTTTTTTGTTCTTCTACTTTTAAGTAATTGAGGAAATTGTGATCGATTCCCTCAATTATATAAATGTAGAAACACTTTAAAAGCTGTTTAGTCTGAAGAATTTTTAAAATAAAGAATGAAATATCTCAATTAAACTCTTTGTAAGTGTCTGATTTATCCATCCTTCCACTTATTCTTATTATATATATACCATAACCAGATACGGCTATGATTAAAACGTACACACAATGTTTATAACATGTATACTTAGAACATAGGAATCTCAAAACACGAAAAGCACCTACGACTTCTCAGTTCAGGTACGAAACATTTTATTACCTTTGAGTTTAAAGGTTCTTCGACATAAGGAGAGAGATACACATTCTTTCTATTCTGGCTTTATCATCTGCCCCAACCCCCACCCACCCATCTTGTGCGGCACCCGCCACAAAAGCCACTGGCCTGGCTTTGGCGAGCAAGCGAAAGCCAACCGACTTCTCCCGAGGCAGGTCTCAACTCGACTAACTGACTTTTTCAAATCTCCCAAAATCCTCCGCACGCTTCCAGTGTGTGACGTCATTCGCACTCCCTAGCCCCGTTTCCCATCTCGAGCGATTGTGACATCTCTGAATGACACGTCCGCTCCTCGCACGCGCTTGAACACCTGCGTTAATGTTGCACCAAAGTAACCTTGAACTGAGCCGAAAGGTTCTCAGCCTAACTAAACCCAAAGGCATAAAACGAAATCCCTCGGCCATTATATTACAAATATATATATATATATATATATATATATATATATATAACTGTAATATGCACTCGGCGTCCAAAGACAATGGGTGTGGATTATTCGTAAATAGATTATATGAGGTATTTCATATAAATCTAATGGAGTGTACGATGCATGGCTATTGTTATATATTCCTTTTCCAGTTTATATCTTAAAACTTTCATACAGAGGGTATAGACTGCAACTGGAAGAAAACTCAATCCTGCTTAAATCGTCATTACAAATCTATTTCAGCAAAGAAAACAATTTTGTCTCTTCAGATGACTTATAAGCTTAATTTAAATTTTCAAATCAACCATGTATGTCATCTGAAGAGTCGAAGATTATATTATTCGCCAAAATTGCCCAGTCGGCTAGGGGTATAGAATACACCGACTACTTCTCTGCAGAGGGATAAGAGTATCCCCCGACGAGTGTCCTAAAACAATCTGATGATGAGGTTCCAGTAATACTGGAGCTTTAGGGAATGCAGAGTACCCCTTCATTAGCATTAGTCCCAGGGCTACTCTCTCCCGGATTGGTAGCACATGATAAGGTTCCTATCTATGGGTTAAATAGAACTAAGCCATGGTTTTGACAATTAAACTGTGTACTTACATTTAAACTGCGTGCTTATGCTAAACTGAATTGTTTGAAATGGAATTGCTTTTGACATTGAGACTGTACTTACACTAAATTGAATTGTTTAATATAGAACCTCAGTACTTATAAGTAAAAGTAAAGTTGGCGACCATAGTCGAGGGTGACCCGAAGGCTCCCTTTTAAATAGCTACTACACCAAGGTGTAGGGGAGGGCGCTACTCCTTCCCAGGATTGCTCTACTTTACCCTTGATCCGTACCTTATAATGCTGAGTGTTAAGCAAGGAGGCATCAGGTACCATTTTTTGAGTCTTTGGTATGACTCGACCAGGGATTGAACCCAGGTCTCCCGGCCCATTGGCGAATACTCTAACTGCTTGGCCAGAATAAATTGAATTGCTTGAAAAAGAAATGTTTTTGACAAAGTGTGTACACATGCTAAACTGAATTGTTTGAAATAGAACTATTTGCATAAAAATACATTTGGGATTAAATAACCTAGAAAGGTTGATATACCATAAAACCCAAACGAACAACCATCTTCGTCGAAATGAATTTATAATGACAATTTAACTAGGTTTGAATTTTCTTCCAGTGACATTATATATATATATATATAGTCATCTACAGACATATCTGTTTCGTTCTATCAGAACTCATCAGTGTGGATAGACATACTAGTTTCCCGTCGCTGGGATCGAAACCCGGTTGACTCAAACGCCAATCCAAGCCTCTAATCCTCAGCAATGAGGAAACAGTAGCGTCGAAATAGATTTTAAACGGTTATGAATCACAATTACTATTGTTTACATACATCCACTTAACGGCTACTGATAGCGCAATTCAGATATGAAGAGCCTTGCAACAAACGCTAATGGTAACGCGATTTCGTCGCTTAGATAACTATGTGTAGACCAAAAATTTTTATAATGCTCGATCAAATACATATATATATATATATATAAAATTAACTTAAATCGTGAGTCGGAAATCTTCTACTAAAGGGTCACCTTATCGGATCATCAGGATGCCTAACTCCGATCCAAAAAAGCCAGGGTCGGAGTTAGGCTTCCTGATGATCCGATAAGGTGAAACACCTAGTAGAAGATTTCCGACTCGCGATTTAAGTTGATTTTATAATTGGCTCCACTCGTGTTGAGCACTCTTCTAATTGTAGCATTGCAGGATTCGCAGAAGGTTTTAGTTTTCTTTTGACCAACTGACTGCGTAACCCTTGATTTTTTTTCAAGGGGTCGGACGAGGTTGGCCTTTTCTTTCTTTTTGACCAATAATTTTTTCTTTTTCCCCCAGGCGGTGATTCGAGATACCTTTATCTCTTGTTCCTGGCGGTTTTTTTTTCTTTTTTATTTTTATGGTACCATGAATGCTGGTAGATATTAGATTAGTATATATATATATATATATTTGATAGATCATTAAAACAATTTTTGGTCTACACATTTTTTGTTCATACTTTGCCGCTTGAGCGTTTAAACTGAATCCAGTGCAAATGTACTTAAACGTCTTTCGCTACTGATGCTATTTATAGAAACAAATCTACAAAAAATTAATGCTACACGATACACATGTATAAACGCTCATTCTGACGAAGAATTATTGTGCATCCAAAAGTTACGTCCCTTTGCAAGACACATAATGGCCCAAGATTGAGCCAAAAGTGCAAGGGAAATATTTAATCATGGAAGATTTATAAACCAATTCCCGCCAGATATCATAAAATCGATACGACAATTCGAAAGGATTAAAAAAATATGTACACAAAAAATATCTATAATCTTCAATCAAATATGCATCAATGAAAAGATGCTGGCCAAATATATATATATATATATATATATATCATCAAGTCGAATGCTAAAACGGATTTCTTTGACTCAATTTCTCCATCTGTCACTATAGTTAATCGCTCTTGGCAGGTCTTTTAGATTATATCCTGTGTCCGAACAGAGCTGTTGCAGGCAAGTTCATCTTGATCGGTCAACACTGGTATGTCCATGTGGATGAGTCCCTAGGAGAATGTCGTTATGATTTCGTCGTAGCTTCTACACATGGCTTGTTGGTCTCATTTTGAGGATTTTAGAGACGAGAACAAGTGGCTGTGATGCATTTGTTTCATGGGGTGTTGTTTCCAGGATTTGTTCAATTCGTAGCATTCCTGAGCAGTTTCAATCTAGCTTTTTCTCAAGACGTTTTGACAACGTACATATGGTGCATCCATGCAATAGTATTAACACAACCAAAGCTGGAAAGAAATCCCGCTTTATTTTATCAGATATGTATGAGGGTCTTTGAGCGTTTTTACTGGTCAACCTATACGGTGAGTCCAAAGGTAGGTGTCCACCGTAAAACGAAACTTTTGAACCAAATTTGCCTAAAAATATTTGGAAGACTACGAAATGATATCACATATTAATTAATTTATTTATTTATACATTTACCTACTCGAAATATTTCTTGAAAGAACGGGGGTTCTCTGTCGACAATCAAAAGTCAACAGGGAGCCATACTGCTGCAAATTAATAGAATTTAAATGACTTCAAACTTCAAAAAAGTTTTTTGGTAAAATTCTTCACGTGCCCCTGCCCAATCTATTTTTTTTCGATTTGAATTTTTTCATAGAACTTCGATCGAAAAAATCAGAGAAAAAAAAAGACGTGCTTATAACTTCGATCGACAAAATCAGAGAGAATGGCTTCGAGCTGACAAAGAAAAGAAGCAGAAGGTACCCCTCAAAAACAATTACCGACGCCGACTACGCCGATGACATAGAGTTACTGGCGAATACGCCAAACCAAGCCGAGACACTACTGCATAGTTTGGAACGAGCCGCCGCAGGTATTGGCCTCCATGTCAATGCACACAAAACTGAATATATGTGTTACAACCAAAAAGGCAACATTACCACACTAGACGGAGCCTCTACCTAGGAAGTAGCGTCTTATCAACCGAAAAAGACATCGACACACGACTAACGAAAACATGGAAAGCTATCGATAGGTTCTCGATCATATGGAAATCAGACCTGACCGATAAAATTAAACGCAGTTTCTTCCAGGCAGCGGTCGTATCGATACTGCTATATGGATGCACTACTTGGACGCTAACTATACAGCTGAAGAAGAAACTAGACGGCATATACACAAGAATGCTGAGAGCATTATTGAACAAGTCCTGGCGACAACACCCCACAATACACCAACTATACGGCCACTTGCCTCCCCTCACGAAAACTATACAAGTTAGACGAACCAGACACGCAGGACACTGCTGGAGAAGCAAGGAAGAACTCATCAATGATGTACTCCTATGGGCCCCCGCATATGGCCAAGCAAAAGCAGGACGACCAGCTCGAATATACATACAGCAGCTATGTGAGGATACAGGATGTAGACCATAAGACCTGTCAGAAGCGATGAATGATAGGGAGAAGTGGCGAAAGAGGGATCAGGGATATCTGTGCTGGCGGCACGACATGATGATGATGATAATGATGATCGTTAACGTCATCGGTTTCCTTTTTGAACAAGGATTTTTTCATATTATATATATACATGTATGAGTGTGTGTGTGTGTGTGTGTATTATTATAATTTACTCTAGAGTTTTTCGCATCAGTGTAAGCTGATGGTTTTTCACTGGAGTTTGAGTGACAGCAAGTCTCCTCAGGTCTCCAGGACTCGTCTCAGGATTCAGGCCGTTCTCAGCAATGCTGTCATTTGGATAGTCTCTACCCGACCGCCAACTTTCACGTCCTTCAGGCCTTTTGATAATCCTTTAGTTATTGTGCCTAACGCACCAATCACAATTGGCACAATCGTCACTTTCATGTTCCACAGCTTTTTCAATCCTCTAGCAAGGTCGAGGTACTTATCCTTCTTTTCACATTCCTTCAGATGTATTCTGTGGTCCGCCGGGACAGCAAAGTCGACAATTTTTCAAACCCTCTTTTTAATATTATAAGAACTGGTCTTCTGGTCGGGATTAGGTGATCTGTTTGTATTCTAAAGTCCCATAGGAGTTTATGCGTGTCATTTTCTAGGACAGGTACTGGATTGTGCTTATACC
>OY757932.1:21776894-21840419 GCA_963585895.1 Sepioteuthis lessoniana | reverse complement strand
ATCTGTTAGTATGGTCAAATTAAAATTTCTTGCACTCTTCCCAGTGGATCACCTTGCCGACCCAGTCGTGTGTCGCCTTATACTCCTTCTGTGCTAATTTGTTGCATTCGCTTATTATGTGATTGATCGTTTCGTCTCTGTCACCGCATACCTACATTTACTGTTTTGTTGCATTTTATCTATTTTTGATATGATTGGTCCTTATGGTGTGTCCTGTGCTGCTATATAGAAGGATTCCGTTTCTCTCTTAAGGTTTCCTTTTCTTAGCCAGGTCCAGGTTTTCTGGTGTGAGATGTTGCTTATTGGTCGTTTAAAGCGGCCATAGAGTTGTTTTTTCTCCCATTTTTGTTTCCTAGTTGTTGTCTCACTATCGTCTATCGTGTTGTCCGTATCGTTTCTGATGGCTGCAATTAGTCCTCATTCGTGTTTTTCTATGTACTCTTCGAGCCGTTGAATCGATGCGTCAATACTGTCTTCGATGTTGGCAAGTCCTCTTCCACCCTCTTTTCTAGATATATATAGTCTGTCAACGTCGTCTGTGGGATGTAATGCCTTATGCATGGACATTAGTTTTTATTATTATTATTATTATTATTATACTGCCGAGTGATGACTCATTTCTGGAATAGTAAGCGTTGGTGAAGTCAAATAATCAGACAAACCAATTTATCATTAGCATTTTTTAATTTTTACTGTTGTATAAGATCTTTTTATTCAAAGATCTTTTTCTAGAAATAACAAAGAATTCTGTATAGAATAGTAATGTAAAATGAATTTTTTGGTTTGGTTTTGCTTCTTTGTTTAATGGCATATCAACTTTTGTAGGTTATCTAATGCCAAAGCCATTCTCCTAGAAGAACAGTAGTGGTACTATTTAACCTATTGCTGGGATGATAAGGGGGTCCAAACCTTTCGTAAGGGTATTTGCCGGAAAGTGGATATAATATCACGACTGGAGTACGAACTCGCTTACTACGTTTTTGCAGTCCATCGCTTTAACCATTACACCACGAGGACACCCCCATGTAATTTTTTAAAATTCGGTCTGCTTGAGGATTTTATTAGTTCAAATATATATATATATATATATATATATATATATATATATATATATATATATATATATATATATATATATATATATATATATATATATATATATATATATATATATATATATATATATATATATATATATATATATATATATATATATATATATATATATATATATATATATATATGTTCGAACTAATGAAATCCTCAAGCAGACCGAATTGTAAAAATACATGGGGGTGTCCTCGTTGAAAAGACAAGAAATTTAGAAATAATATTCCATTACCATGATAGATCTGTTTCGCTTATTCAAGCTCGTCAAATGGAATTTTAATTATGTTTGGTATTTATTTTTCTTTTTACGTTAAACGCCGGGGTTATATTTCACGTAATATTACTTTGTGATCCATTTTAATTAAAAATTTAAGATAGGTAAAATACATTTTCATATTGTTTTATTCCTGTGCAAAACCAATCCATGTATTTTCGAATACCCTTGGTTCGTAAATATATATTTATATATAATTAAAAAAGAGTTGGTCCACAAAGAGATTTGTATTTTTTGAGAATTATTCCTTTCTTTCTTACATATGTGCATGTTTCCAGCTTGTTGCTTTCGTCAAAGAACATGAGCGGCACAAGGCAACCAATGAAACTCGAATTCACTCGTCTAGTTTTGTTAGTCAAATGTTTTTCAGGTTTTGTTTCTGTTTAAGAAGAGGTCACTGTTTTGTGTTAGATTTCTCTTCCTCTTCGTCTCTTTCTCTTTCTCAGAGTGGGTATACTGGTCAGTCTTGTCGAGTATATAAGCCCATTTAATCTTTGATATTTTAGATGTTACAAAGTTCTTCACTGCTCTACTCGAGTGAGTAGAAAGCAACAAGCTGGAAACCTACACGGATGTAAGAACGGAATAAATAATTCTAAAAAAAAAAAAGAAGATATAAATGCCTTCGTGGGCCTATTAATTTTGAAACATTTACTTTTTTCTCTCTTTGGACGAACAACAAAAGAACGAAACATATAAATATATATATATATATATATATATATATATATATATATATATATATATATATATATATATATATTAAAATAGGTTCGTCCATGATGAGATTTGTATTTTTTGATTTTATTTATTTCATTCTTACATACGTGTTATGTATGTGTATGCTTCCACTTTGTGGCTTTCGTCAGAGAACACGTGTGGCACAAGGCGTTGTTAATAGGGTACTCAATTAGACTTGAATACACTCTTATTCGCCGTTTGAATGTTTTTCGGTTGGTTACGGTTTTCATAGAGGTCATCCTCTATTTTTCAATAATCTTCAATTTGGGAAAAGAGGTAGTCACCAATTTGATGGATCGTGGTGTAATGCTTGGAGCGCTGGAAGATGGAATCGTAGTATGTGTGTTCGAAAATCAATTGCACTATTATGTTCACTTTCGTACAAATACCCTCAGGAAAGGTGTAAACCTCTTTATCATCCCATCGATGGGCTAAATAGTACCACTACTGTCATTCTAGAAGGATGGATTTGGCATTAAATAGCCAGGGAAGGTTGATATGCAAGTGAAAAAAAAAATTCTACAACGAATTTAGTGAAAAGATGATATTTAGATCTCTTCCATTTTTCATGTAAATTAAGTTATTGTTAGATATACATCGAGAGATTTGAATCGAATAAAAGTATTAAAAAACCACTTCATAAAATCAATATTATGTTTATATATTTATTAATTTATGCATTTTATTAATTTTGTGGATAATTTTAATTTGATATCATAGTTTTCATTTTATTGTTTGTGAACAAGAAAATACACTTTTTCCATTACGCACGCTAGCTTGATAATTTTTGCGTAGATTGTTTTATTACAGACGATAGATTACGGCTTCCTTGCAAATAAAGAAAATTAAAAAAGGAAAGAAAAAAAAAGAAAAAAGTTATAAGTTCAGCTGTAAGTATGCTCAAGTTTAACGTTATTTTCTTTTTATTAATAGTAAGTAAGTTAGCGACCATAGTCGAGGGTGACCCGAAGGCTCCCTTTTCGATAGCTACTACACCAAGGTGTAGGGGAGGGCGCTACTCCATTCCCTGGATTGCTCCACTTTACCCTTGATCCGTACCTTATAATGCTGAGTGTTAAGCAAGGTGGTATCAAGTTCCATTTTTAAAGTCTTTGGTATGACTCGACCTGGGATTGAACCCAGGTCTCCCGGGCCATTGGCGAACACTCTAACCGCTGGGCCAATGTCCCGAGACTAACGTATTTCGTCGTATCCCACTATATGCATCCGTATCGGTGTTTATAAATTAATATATTCTTAAAATAAGATGTAACATAATAGTCGAGGGATTTCAGTTTATGCCTTTGGGTTTAGTTAGGCTGAGAACCTTTCGGCGCAGCCCATGGGTTAGTTAGGTGCAAGATTAACACAGGTGTTCATGCGGGCGTGCGCGCGAGCGGAGCGGACGTGTCACTCGGGAAACGGGGTTACACAGTGCGAATGACGTCACAGATGAAAAGTGCGCGGAGGATTTTGGGAGATTTTGAAAAAGTCAGTAGTGTTGAGAACTGGACATCGAACGAGAAGGTTGACTTTCGCTTGCTCGCCGAAGCCAGGCCAGAGGCCTTGGGCAGGTTCCGCACGAAATGGGAGGGGGGGGGGCAGATAAAAAGTCAGAATAGAAAGATTGTGGCTCTCATTCCTTATGTTGAAGAACCGTTAAACTCAAAGGTAATAAAAAGTTTCGTACCTGAACAGAGAAGTCGTTACGTGTTTTTCGAATTTCGAGATTCCTATGTTCTATCTTTATGGACATTCGATATACGTTTCACTCATAGCCATATCATGGCTATGGTACAAAGAGAGGTATTATTTTTTTTAATAATATATGGAAATGTCATAGACGAAAAGTAAAAGAAATATGTATGAAAATATGGTAGTCTCATTCTCTCGTCTTGTCTCTCTCTTTCTCTATTTCTCTGTCTGTCTCTCTCTCTCTCTCTCTATATATATATATATATATATATACAAAGAAAGAAAGAAACAAAGAAAGAATAAAGAAAGTTAAGCTATTAAAAAAAAAATTTAAGGTGAAACCACATAAAGCAAACCAATATATTTACATTTCTCTGGTTTATTCACTCTATTGAATTTTAGGTTATTTTAAGTAATGTTGGTAAATTAAATATATCTGGTAGATTGAGATGTCAGGCTTAATTCCATTTTGGGTAAAATAGACGATCTTTGATCCATCATACCCTATATATATATATATATATATATATATATATATATATATATATATATATATATATCACCATGTCGTGCTGCTCTCAGAGATTTCCATAACTCTTTATCTCGCCACCAGTTTCTATCATCCATCTCTTCCAGCAGGTCTTCCAGGCTACATCCTATATCCATACTCAGCTGTCATAGATAAGTTCTGGCTGGTCGTCCCACTCTCGCGCATCCGTGTCAACGTGAGAACATCGCTTATGAGTTCGTCCTTAAGGGTGGTGACTATTAATGAGGTTAAAATACGGCCATCGACAGATTACCTTGACTATCACTCAAATCGTATATATATATATATATATATGTATATATAATGACGATCGAATAATCACATAGATCCTATACACGAGTAAATGACTGTAGCCTTGCACCGTTGGTACACACACGCACACACACACACACACACATATATATATATATATATATATATATATATATATATGTGTGTGTGTGTTTGTGTGTGTGTGAAAATGTAAACGGGCGAAATATATATATTTGATGTAAAAAGTTGGCGACCTTAGTGGACGGTGAATCAAAGGCTCCATTTTCAATAGCTACGACACCAAGGTGTAGGAGAGGGCGCTACTCCATTCCCTGGATTGTTCCGCTTTACCCCTGATCCTCACCTTATAGTGCTGAGTGCTAAGGAAAGCGGCATCAAGTACCATTTCTTTAGTCTTTGTTATGACTCGACCTGGTGATTGAACCCCGGTCTCCCGGACCATTGGCGGACACTATACTCTAAGGCCAATGAGTTGATGATATATTTCTAGTTTTCAATTTATTAACTTTTGTTTTTACTAATGTGTTTCTGCATAAGAATATGCAAGTGGATTTCAAGCCAAAACGCGTTAGCAATCAACAAAAAAAGAGAATATGCAAAATTGTTGACTGACCACAGAATAAAACTGAAAGAATGTGAAAAGAAGGATTAGTACCTCGACCTTGCTAGAGAATTGAAAAAGCTGTGAAACATGAAGGTGACAATTATACCAATTGTAATTGGTGCGTTTGGAACGGTAACTAAAGGATTACTAAAGGAACAGGAGGGCTTGGAAGTTGGCGGACGAGTGGAGACCATCCAAAATACTACATTATTAAGAACGGCCAGAATACAGAGAAGAGTCCTGGAGACTTGAGGAGACTTAGTGTCATTCAAACTCCAGTGAAAGACCATCAGCTAACGCTGATGTGGAAATAAGTAATAAAAATATATTATCCACTCCACCCGTTTAACCTTTATCAACTTATATTCTCTCTGATTCATTTCATCACCTCCCTCTCCCTCTCTCACCCCCATATATATATATATATATGTGTGTGTGTGTGTTATGAGTGACAGCGCGTCTATTTAATCTCCAAGATTTTTCAATTTTTTTAATCAATTAAATAAGATCCCTAAACACATATGCATTCATTACATCGAATGTCAATTTTATATTTGTACGATAAGTCTCAAAACGTCTTGATACTAATTAGTCTCAAAAGGTCTTCATACGAACAAATCTCTAAAACGTTTGATTACAATAAATCTTATAAGATATTGATGCCAATAAATAGCAGGTCTTAGTACAATTTAATCTCTAAATCGTCTTAATACAACTAAATCTCAATAAGATCTTAATACTAATAAATATCTATAGGTCTTAATATCAATAAATCTCTAAAGGTCTTGATGTCAGTACATCTGTAAAACGTTCTAATACTAATAATTCTTGAAAGGCATTTATGCCAAGAAATTTCCAAAGGTCTTGATACCAGTAAATCGCACAAAGGTCTTGTCACCAATAAATTATTTCGTTTTTGATATTTAGGTCTTGATACTAATAAATCTTTAAAGGTCTTAATACGAATGAATTTTGAAAGGTATTCATACCAATAAATTTCCAAGGGTCTTGATGCCAATGATTCTCTAAAAGGTTTGATATGAATAAATCCCTAAAGATCTTGATACCACTAAATCTGTAAAGGTCTTGATACCAATAAATTATCAATAAATATCGTAAAAGTTTTTAAACCAATAAATCTCTATAGGTCTTCCTACCAATCAATCTTTACCATGTACAATATCAACTGTTTGATGATCTGAATTTAAACGAAATTGCGTCACAGCTTTTATTTTAAAAGCTTTTTTTAAATGATATTACATGCACTTTTTAATTTTTGATATACTGTTTCTCTGTTGAGTATCAAAGGGAATTTTGAAGAATGTAACAAGAAAGAAATATGTCTATGTCTTACTTGAGTTCCTTACTTACACAACAATCTAGCAAAATTCTGTTCTCCCTATGGTTAGGGGGAGTCACTGTTACGTATTCGGTAATATGGTTTGCTACGTTGATGTTAGCGAATTCAAACACCATTCATGCTATTATGTTCATTTTCAGACAAAGGTATTAACCCCTTTTACATCCTATAAATAAGTTAAAGTGTAGCACTGCTGTTCCTCTACCAGGATAAATTTGGCATTAAATAACCCACAAAGTTTGAATGACATTAAAAAGAAAACAAAGGAAAGCAAATATTGCAGTGAAGTTGTTTACGAAGTTTAGCTTTACTGCGACACAAAGCCAGATTTATTGGACACCCAGTAAAATCAAAATCACAAACTGTTGGGGTGTCCCCTATTGATGGACTCGTCCTCATGTGACATATACCAACTGAGCTATCTTCTGCGCAATCTCAGACTCAGCCTTAGCATCGGTTCAATGTCAGTGCAGTCTCAGCGAGCCGTTACTAAGAGCAGTAATATTCCTGATTGTTAAGCTGAGGAGGGGTTTCTCCCAGCTATCATTAGTGTATGTAATATTTTCCTTCAATATATTTTTTATCACTTTTTTCTTGTGTCGTGTCACCATTTGAACCTCCCCTTGACCATAACACAAACAATATTTTGCTAATCTATCTTACAAACAATTACACCAAAAGGATGACTGTTTTTTTTTTCATATATGATAAAGATAGAGAGAAAAGAACGTACCAGTAAATTTTAAACTGAAGTAACATTGTTGAATAACTTTATCATTTATCTAGGTATCTTTCTATCAATCTTAGTTTCCTTGGTAGATGCTGTTTTTGGTCATTTCAAAACTGACTTGAACAAGAAAATATCTCCACTGCATCTAAAAGGCAACCGGTTTTTCATTAAGATTATTAGAGAACATGGCAAAGACTGTTTTGACATCAAATGGTACAGTAAGACAGAGAAAGAGAGGAGGGTACAGATACGACCAAAAACATACACCTGATCTGGATCCTGGAATATAGTTTGGTACCCACGAATGACCCTTATGTTATATAGCATCTTCTTCGCTCGTCCGATCGTCGCTTCTCAGTTCCATTTTGTCTTCTCGGCTGGTCGTCGCTTCTCGGTTCCATTTTGTCTTCTCGCTGAGTCATTGCTTCTTGACTCCATCTCGTCTTTTCGCCATAATCATATTTTCCCAAATTCTTCTGCTGGGATGAATGCCAAAGATAGTTCTTTCTCTATGTGCATACTTTATTACGTCAATGAATTTTATACCAATTATTCGTTAGGAATCTCAGTAGATTGTCGAACCAGAGATAGAAATTAGACAACCACGCTCTCTGCGGCTTCTCGTCTGATTATTAAAAGTTTCTGTCTCATTTCTTAACGTCTACCATTGTTGCGTAGCCATATACACGATTTTGGCCATGTGCAAAATAGACATGTAATGTTCATAACGATAAAATATATAAAGAACAGGAATCTCAAAAACAAGTAACTACTTCTTGTTCAGGTACGAAACCTTTTTACTAACTTTGAGTTAAAGGTTTCGACGTAAGGAGGAGGGACACAATCTTCTATTATGTCTTATTCATTTGGCCCCCAACTCGAGCGCCCCCCCCATTGGGCGCAAACTCGCCTGCTCCAAAATCGATCCTTCTCGTTTGGCGTCTAAAACCCGACTCTTATTTTCTTCCAATTCTCACACAAACTTCCGCGTGCTTCCGGTGCGTGACGTCACTCGCACCTTGTCACCCAGTATCGTCTCGGATTGTTATGACACCTGAGTGACACCTCCATCCGCTTGCGTGCACCCGCGTTAACACCTGCTTCAATCTTACACCCAACCAACCCATGTGCTGAGCCGAAAGGTTCTCAGCCAAACTAAACTCAAAGGCATGAACTGAAATCCCTCGGCTATTTCATAACATACCTATGCAACCACAATAAAATCATTTGTCATCGATGATGACAAATTATTTTCTTAAACTATTGAGCCGCTCCTCCTCACGTCGAACTGAGCAACAAAATCTTCAGCAATACAATTTCAACAAAATAATACAACAAAAAGCATGCGTCAGTCCCAAACTCAAAAGTCACTGAAATAAAAATAAAAAGTGTGCGTATTGTCCATCGTTTTTTTTTTTTTTTCATTTTTTTTTCTTCTTTCGACCACATTTTCTGGTTCTTTTTTCTCTTTTTTTTTCTTTTTTCTTTTTTAATTTTTTCAACAGTCACTCGTTCGGCATGTATATTTTTTAGTCTATAATTTGTTCTCTTATTTTCATATTTTTAAAAAATGTTTTTTTTTTGAATCTCAGGTCAATTGCTCATTTTGTATTTTGCCTTTTTATTTTTTTTTAAGTCCGTACTCATTACTGCTAACTTTATATATCCTTCTCTAGTAATCTCTGTCATTAATTAATGCACACATTTTAACCTTCCACAACCAAGCATAGCTCGTAATCAAACCAAGATACATGTTTCCCCGTTTTTTCCACCTTTTGACCACCGTCAACCGGTCTATCTCACATCTTTTCAACAGCTTAGGAGTACCCTCCTTTCTTATATTCTTTCTTTCTTTCGCCCTTAAAATACTGGGTGTTCTTTTCTAAACCACCCAAACCTTCATCAGCTCACTCAAAAAAAATTCTCCCTCGACACAAAATCGAGTCTGCGAATTTTCCAAACACATCCAATGAGACCACCAGAACTCTGCGCACATCTTAAATAACTAACCTCCAAACCCATGTTTTTCCGAATATCTTCCTCAACAAAACCTCACAGTCCCACTCCAGGGGGACCTCACAAAATAAGCGTCTGCCCTGTCAGACACAATAAACATCCGTCTCTTCGTTGATCTGCCTCTCTGGTGAGATATCTGAGAAAATTTTCCAGTCGATACGGACAACAAAACGTCCGAAATATTCCAAACGTGCATCCGACTTTTTCGGATTCGACAACTTAAACAAAAACCTGGCCTGATTTCTTCAACGCCCAAAATATCGAGTCTCCAACATCGAAACCTGTCCAAAAGTTCCTAACTACATGTATGCGAAATTTTTCCGGCAATCCCATCGGTGAGCGAAATCTCCAAGGTCTCGAATCAAAATTCTAATCTCCGAATATTATTAGCCCGGACCCCCAACAAATCTCCATTCATAAAAAACGTTATTTACTACAAACTTCACCCACAATGACCCCGTCTATCGTAAAATTCTTTCATAAAATATTGTTTATTAAGGCTGTCTATCATGTGCGGTAAACAATCCTCTGTCCACACAGCGACCACCTTTCTTTCTTCTTCTCTGTCACCGAGAGCTTATTTCTCTGTTACTCTTTCTTTCTCTCCTCCCACCACGGTACTAAGTCACATACAGTAGTAATAATTTTCTATGCTACCAACGATTTTTCTTCTTCTTTTTTTAAATTTTAGAATTATTTCCAAATCTATCCTCTACAACCATTCAAACTCTGTTCCTAAATTAAACTATGACAGACGTAATTGAGCAAATACCTTCTTATTCTTTTTCTTTTCTTTATGCCTTTTTCTTTTTTTTTTTTTCTTGGAGTTGAGTTGTGTTGCTTCTTTTTTTTCTTTTGGGGTTGCGCTGTTCTTCTTTTTTCGGTGCTGGACATTTTCCTTTTTCTTTCTGGGGGGTGCCGAATCTGTCCTTCTTGTTTTTGGTCTCTTTTCCTTGTTTCTTATTTTCTGGGGCCTTGTGTTTTCTCTCTCTCTCTCCCTCGATCGCCTGAACAAACAGCTCCGAAATAGATTCCTCCTTGTTCTTAGCCGCTTCTCTGATCGTCTTCGTGGAACCATGGTAACCCAATCGTAAACCATATCATGAACGATATGCCCAAGTTCTGGCACCAAATATGACTATGTTCCGTAGCCATAAACACGATTTTGGCCTTGTGCAAAATAGACATGTAATGTTCATAACGATAAAATATATAAAGAACAGGAATCTCAAAAACAAGTAACTACTTCTTGTTCAGGTACGAAACCTTTTTATTAATTTTGAGTTAAAGGTTTCGACGTAAGGAGGAGAGACACAATCTTCTATCTTGTCTTATTCATTTGGCCCCCAACTCGAGCGCTCCACCCCCCATAAGGCGCAAACTCGCCTGCTCCAAAATCGATCCTTCTCGTTTGGCGTCTAAAACCCGACTCTTTTTTTCTTCAAATTCTCACACAAACTTCCGCGTGCTTCCGGTGCGTTACGTCACCCGCACCTTGTCACCCAGTATCGTCTTTGACTGTTATGACATCTGAGTGACACCTCCATCCGCTCGCGCGCACCCACGTTAACACCTGCTTCAATCTTACACCCAACCAACCCATGTGCCGAGCCGAAAGGTTCTCAGCCTAACTAAACTCAAAGGCCTGAACCGAAATCCCTCGGCTATTTTATAACACCATTTTAGTCACCTACCTTTAAGCTTCTCCTGCCTTTGAACTGTTACTAACACTGACTTGATCGTAACAATTTCCAGTCTTTGGACAACCGTTTGAAATCTTTCAAAACTGTTTTAACTATATGCCAATCTATTATTTAATGCTGACATATTTCAGATTTACTTGGAATTGGATGTAGAGTCTTTGGTATACGATCTCGGATCCATAAATTGGTTATCGTCGTAGGAAATGGACACGGCGACACGAATTCAAATCCTGGACGAGACTGATAGCATTTCACATAGCACTAATACCCTTGGGAAAGGTATGAATCCAATTATTCTCCCTTAAACTATGGATAAATAATAGGACAGACTAGGTTCTTCAGCCTTGGTGAGGGGACTAGTCTAGGAGAAGGAAAACTCTGAATTCAAACCTGTTAAACTCCGCTTTAAAATCGACCTTGTGTCATATCCTGCCCGAGTGGAGGGGTTGGTAAATATGATATGATTATCAGATTTTTTTTAACAATTGTTTTTTTTACTGATCACTGACTTTAGAAAACTGCCATTTTTTTACAATAGATGTATAGGATTCATTGTATATCAAAACCAGGTAATAACTGGATGCTACTTGCTGATAAGGTCATCTTTTAATTTACGAAAAGGCCGCCCATCGACGAAAAATCTTATATACTTGGACCCATTCTAACTAAAATCAGTCATGTTAAGATTTTATACTCACAAGATTTTAAACCACGAAAGTCAGTCAATAAATTAGGTAAATTTTGTCAAAGGAGTTAGCTAAAAAAGCAGTGATAACAGCTGAACCATATCCAAGGAAATCAATTACACTGTATCCTTTCATGCCCAAGAAGACTGCCAAAAACTTCTTTGCTAACCGCTACGCCCGAAACGTTTTCCTTAACGGAGTGTCAGGATATGTTTACTTAGTTGACTATCGTTTTGACAAAAGCCCATAATGACAAATCCATGATTACCTTTGCTGTACCGACTTTTTTTTAAAACTTAAACATGCTTCTCAATACACATCACATAATCTTTTGAAAATTGAACATGGTTTGCTAATCTTAGCCAGCATATATTTGATGACATCTGCTCAAGTCAGGAATAACTCAGTTTCATTTTTCACCATTCGGAATAACCTGAAAATAGACATTTTTGTGAGATTAGAATATATTTGCTATGAACCAATTCCAAACAATGTAGCTTTTAAATTTAGGGATCAATTTCTAAAAAATAAGACAAAAATTATTTAAAAAATGTATTTGCCCAGTTTGTCGGCTGGGGCTGTAGAATACACCGACTACACCTCTGAAGAGGGTTAAGACCGCCCGCCCAACGATTGTCTGAGATATAACACTAAACAATATGCTGGTGTGGTTCCAGTGACAGTGGAGCTTTGGGGAATGAGGAGAACCCCTTCATTGCCATCACTCCCTGGTCCACTCAGGCCCAGTGTGGTAGCACCTGATAGAGACATATCTATAGGTTAAATAGAACTAAGCTGCGTACTTATGCCTAACTGAATTGTTTAAATTAGAATTGTTAGACTTAACTGATTAGCTTGAAATAGAAATATTTTTGATAATTAAACTGCGTACTAACGCTAAAATGAATTGTTTGAAAAGGAACTGTTTTTGACATTGAAAGTGTACTTATGCTAAACTGAATTGTTTAACATAGAACTGGTTTGACATTTAACTGTGTGTAAACAAAATATATACTTATACTAAACTGAATTGGTTGAACTAGAACTGTTTGAATAAACTGAATCGCTTAAATAAAAAAAGGTTTTGACGATTAAACTGTGTACCCATGCTAAACTGACTTGTTTGAAATAGAACTTATTATTTGTATAAAAATGGATTTGGCATTAAACAACCTAGAAAGGTTGATATGGCATAAAACCCAACCACCCAACCAACCAACTACCCAATCAACCATTTTTTTCTTATTTATATAATAAAATAGGCAAATATTATTTGATATTTTATTGCTAAAAAAGAAATTTCTTCTTACGCCAATAAAACGTTATGGAACCTGTGATAAAGTAAACCTTAACGAAAAAAGAAATACAAGATCATTTACACAACGTATTTTACACAGAGTTTCTTTCTGGAATAATATACTTGATATTCAATTTTAAAATTAAACCCTATGTTAGGCATAAATAAATAACATATATTAACACAAAGTACTCAATGAACAATATTTATTAAGTTTCGAGAATCCTATCGAACTGGTTATATATACAAGGTGTTTTGCCAACTAGGCAAGATTGCATATTCGTATTTCTGGAAGATATAGATCCGCGAATTGAAGATTCCTCAAAAACACTGATTCATATGACACAATATATGCGTCATAGATTATGTAAAATTGCAACGGCTGGGGAACTTCACACGCAGCTATGGATAAACTTGATACCTACCACTGCTAATATCAGAGAATTATCACAGGTGCCCCGTGGTGTCATGGTTATCGTCGTAGGAAAACCACACGGCGACACGAGTTCAAATTCTTGACGAGACTGATTGCATTTCACATAGCACTAATACCCTTGGGAAAGATATGAATCCAATTATTCTCCCTCCAGCTAAGGGTAAATAGAAGGGTAGACTAGGTTCTTCAGCCTTGGTGAAGCAACTAGTCTAGGAGAAGGAAAACTCTGAATTGAAACCTGTTAAACTCCGCTTAAAAAATTGACCTTGTGTCATATCCTGCCTGAGCGGAGGGGTTGGGTAAATATATTACAGGGCACCGATGACAGCACAGTCTAATCTCTAATAAGGCTTAGTCCAAGATATGCAACACTATTCCATTCTCACTGAGTGAGGCGTAATTACTAAGCTTTCTGTTCTGCTATGTGCTACGGATGCCCGATTAAACACCTGCACAAAAAATCCCTGGAATTTGTAGTTATATGTACCAACCACTTCCGTGAACGAAGAGTCCGGTACGATACAAATTCGTTTGATAAGCTGTGGGTGAACCTCTCAAATGCAGGACTGGAAGTCATAAGATTGAGCAAGAGACTGACGAAGCTGTTAACCTTTACAAGAAACAGAAGAACCCAGAGGCTACCTGTGAAGGAGTATTGAATGCTGCTTATTCCAAACTGATACAGCAGCAGAATTCTGCCAAACACATTCATTTCATTTGGTTTGATATGATTTGGTTTCGTTTCGTTTTATGGCATATCAACCATTGTAGGTTATTTAATGCCAAATCCTATTTATACATACATACTTATTAAATATATATGATTTGGTTTGGTTGGGTTTTATGACATATCAACCATGGTAGCTTATTTAATACCAAATCCTTTATATATATATATATATATATATATATATAAAGTGGATTTGGCATTGAATAAGCAACAATTGTTGATATGCCATAAAACCCAATCAAACCAAATCATATGTATTATATATATGATATGATTTGATTTTTTTTGGCATATCAGCCATTGTTGGTTAGTAATGCTAGATCCATTTTTATACCTATATATAGTTATATTTCAAACAATTCAGTTCAGTATTTGTAAAGTGTTTTTGTTTACACACAGTTAAATGTCAGACCAGTTCTATTTCAAACAATTCGTTTAGAAAAAGCACACAGTTTCAATGTCAAAAATGGTTCTATTTCAAACGATTCAGTTTAGCATAAGTAAACAGTTTAAATGTCAGAACAGTTCTATATCATACAATTCGGTTTAGTATAAGGACAGTTTCAATGTCAAAACCAGTCCTATATCAAATAATCCAGTTTAGCACAAGTATACAGTTTAGTTCTATATACCCATAGATAAGACTCTATCAGGTGATCCCGCTGCAGGTCAGAGTGAACCTGGAAGATATGACAATCAAGTGGTACTCTGCATTCCCCAAATCTCCAGTATTACTGGACCCTTACCATCAGATCGTTCAGTGTTATATCCAGGACACTTGTTATAGGGAGTATTACCCGTTTGCAAAGAAGCAGTCAGTGTATTCTACAGCTCCAACCGACTGGGTAAAAAAACAAAAAAACACATACATACAGAAGGTGTAGATATAATAAGTTGGCCGAAAATACTAGAAGGCGAACCGAAGGCTCAATTTACAATAGCATGTTCTCTGAGGTATAGGGGAGGACGCTACTCTTTTCTCGGGATTTGTCAACTTACCCTTGAACTGTACATTTTAATGCTGAATATTAAGCAATCAAACATCAAGAACAAGTTTTGCGTCGTTGTTATTATTTTACCTTGGATTGATATTATATTAAGTAGGTATGTAATCAATGTACGACGCTTTGGGGGAATTATTTATTTTTTTTTTTTATAAAAAGCCTACGCGTTACTGCATAGCCAACCTAATAAAGGGGAGTTTCTGAAGTGCAGTGGCTAACGCGCTGGATTGATAAATCGAAGTAATCGATTCTAAACTCAGATCGTTCAATTACAATCACTTTCGGACGAACGTTTTTTTAGAAAGGCATGAACTTCTTTATCTTCCCACATATAAGTTTAATATTACAACAACTGATCTTCTTTAAAGATGGCTTGGGCATTAAATAACCCATGAACGTTGATTGTTTGGTTTCTATTTTAACGGCATATCAACATTCTTGGATTATTTAATGCTAGACCCATCCTTTAGAAGGACAGTTGTAGTACTATTTAATCCATACAAACCGGGTATAGGGGGTTAATACTTTTTCCGAACGTGAACATTATAGCGCAAGTAGAGTTCGAACTCACCTACTATGTTCCTGCAGTGCAGCATTTTAACCATTACACCACGGGAATCTTGACGTACAATTCAACCAAAAAACTTAGAGCAAAACGTTATTCATTAAGAAATGACATTTTTTTCGTAAATTTGTTTTCAACTGAGAAATAATACTGCATATTGTATGAACTGGTGTTAAGAAATTGTTGACAGCTTTAATTGCAAACTGTATTATCTTAACTCTTAACTTTTGTTTTAATCTAGTTTAGGCGGTGACATCTTATATCTTAGAAACAAGCTTTGACATTTTAAAACAAATATATCTCATGATTACTTGTTTTTGAAGGTGAAAGACTGGGCTTGAAGTTCATTCAAAACGTGAGTATATACGATATTTTTCTGCATTGTAATGTTCTTTACGTGGGCAAAAACATACATCTCTGTCTACCGCTATGAATAGTCTTGTGAACGCTTTAAATGATTGAGTTTCCGTTGTCGAATAAAAATCTCCTTACTTCTAAACAATAGCTGAATCACGTTTGATGGATGCCATTTTGGTCAGAGACACTTTAAATGATGTCAAGAATCAAATGTTTCTTTTTTTTTCCCCAGACACCAATGAGTGACTGAACACAAATCAGTATTTGTTTTTAAAAAGCGGACTGATTTCTCATTATCCGCCAAATCTGGCGACTCTGATTCAAATCACAATTACGTCTCGTTTCCGCGTGATCAGACAACAAATGATATTGACGAAATACTCAAAGCTGCTTTTAAACCCGGGACATTTTTAATTTGTGAAAAAAAGTTTGAGAAACTGAAAAGGTAGCGAAAGAGGAACATTATTCTTTAGGTTTTTGAAAGTTTAATGATCTTTTGGAGAAAAAAAAATTAACTGAGGGTGACACAAATAATACTATAACAAAAGAGGATATGACTGGATGGGAAAGGTGATCCTCTGGAAATTGTGAGAGAAGTTTTAAATTTGACTGTACGGACCAATGGTATATGCACAACCCGGTATTCGTCCTGGAAAACGAGACACAAAAACACATCTGGGATTTTGAGATGCAAACGGATCACTAAATCTCAACAAGACCTAGTGATAATGAACAAGGAAAAAGAGAACATGCCGTATAGTGCTCTTTGTTATTGCAGTTTATGACACGGCAAAACTGATTAAAAAAGCGGAAAAGGAGATAAGTACAAAGACTTTGCTAGAGAACTTAAAATTCTGTAGAATATGAAAGTGACGATGATACCAGTTGCAAATGGTGCACTCGGGACAGTCACCAAAGCATTGTTACAGGTACTAAAGGTCTAGGAAATAAGAGGATGAATTGAGACTATCCAAAATACGGTATTACTAAGATTGGCCACCCTACCGAGAACAGTTGTGAAGACTGAAAAAGACTTGCTCTCACATAAAATCTATCGAGAAACCATCAGCTAACACTTATATGTTTTGTTGTTTGTTTGGGTTTTATGGCATATCAACCTTGGTAAGTTATTTAATTCCAAATCCATTTTATACAAATAAACATTTGTTTAAAAAAATTCAGTTTAGCATAAGTGAACAGTTTGTCAAAAACATTTCTGTTTCAAGCTATTCAGTTAAGTCAAACATTAATAATTAAAGTAATTCGATTTAGTATGGGAATAGTTTTTGTTTGCATCCAGTAAAATGTCAAAAGAGTTCTATTTTAAAAAAAAGAAGATTTGCGTAAGTACAGTTTCAAAATCAAAAACAGTTCTATGTCAAACAATTCAGTTTAGCATACAAAAACGGTTCTATTTCCAACAATTAAGTTTAGGATAAGTACGCTGTATAGATGTCAAAACAGATCTATTTCAAGCAATTCAGTTTAGCATAAATACGCAGCTTAGTTCTATTTGACCCAAAGATAAGACCCTGTCATGTGATACCACTCTGGGCCAGATGAGACCAGGAATCGACGGCAATGAAAGGGTACTCCGCATTCCTCAAAGCTGCAGTAACGATGGAATCTCACCATTACATTGTTTAGTGTCATGTACAGGATACTCGTTGGGAGCGTAATATATATAATAATAATTAAAGAATAATGGTAAAAAAGAAACAACGAAAGAAATTGAACTGCCAAATCAGGAAAGCATAAGAACGCTTGGAAAGAAGGAAAATTACATGTACTTGGAAATAGTGGAAGCAAACAGATATTTAAAAAATCAAGGGATACAGGGATAGAAAAAAATAAGAAACGAGTAGTAAAGATGGAGAGGAAACTTGTCGAAACTGAACACTGAAGTATAAATCTATTCAAAGGAATAAACAATTTTGCAGTTTCTGTTATGAGATTCTCTTGGTCATTCTTAAAGTGGACAATGTGATGCTCAGACAAAAGAAGTAATACTTCGGGTGAAATCCTGTCAATGATTAACAACGATCCTTGCAAGTAAATTCGGTCTATAAAATAGGACGTAGGATTGTCTCTGTTTCTACCCAGGTAGGGGATGCATAAATACATTCGCCATGTCTCGTATAAGAGGAGAAAGGGACTGTTTATATCACTAGCCATGAAGGACACGAGGAAAGACCTTCCTGCAAAGCTTTTGAACAAACTCAATCACCGCTTCCAACCGGGCATGCTTTGTTTTTTATCAGATGAAAAAAAATCTGCAACAATCAGATTAGATTACTCTATCCCCACAGGATGTATAAGTATTGATGAAAACCAAGCACCTAGTTCACCTCATGGAATTTTGAATGGTCACAAGCGATGTCCACTTTATGCTTCTATTAATCTCCCCAGATGATCTCATATTCAAGATATATACCTACATCAAGTGAATAACAGGGAAAAGAGGAGGTGTAAACAAATGCAGGCGAGAAAAATGCAAGTGGCAAAAAGCAAAGATTACTGATATATATTTCCAAGATATCATGAAAACACAATCCGTTTATCCTTCTAGATCACACCTCACGCACACACACACAATATATATATATATATATATATATAGTTTACTCTTAGACTTATATGGTGCAATCCACATAGAATATCAGTTTATTCTAACAGAGTGCCCAATGTATGCCCGTTCATATATTCATTTTATATCTAAAAAGATAAAGGTAACGGTCCACTAAAAAGTGTTCGCTGAATAAACAATGTGTAAACAGATTGTTAAAATAAGTCAATCATGGAAGACATCTCTTGAGTTTGAATTGATATATATATATATATATATATATATATATATATATATATATATATATATATATATATATTTCTTTAAGAAAAAACAAAACCGGTCACATTAGGATTATAAATTTATTTCTATCCTGTTATGTATTTTTGATAAAATCAAAAAACACGAAAAAAAATTAACAGGACTTCTTCAGATCTTATGGATAAAATAAATCAGAATAGACACTGGAAAGAGGGGTGGGAGGGGATCGAAGAGGGGTGAAGAGTTATCTCTTCATTTAGCCCACTTCCGTTTTTCTTTAAATTTTATTGCCGGATGGAATTATAGCAAATTAATTTATTTTTAATTTTGATTTTTTAAATTCTAATTACATTTCGACTAAATACTCCAGATTTAATACTTATTTAGATAAAATAATTTTATTCAATAACTTTATGTAATGATACAGTAATAATTATATTAATTAAATTTGTTTTTCAAATAATTAATAATCATAATAAAGGGATAATTAAGGAATTTCAGAACCGAACAAATAATAATAATAATAATAATAATAATAATAAACAAAACAAAATGTAATTGTAAAACTTGAAATGATTGTCCTATGAATGGATTATGTAACTTAAATAATGTAGTATATCAAGGAATTATTTACCCAAAAGAGAATATTAATGATAGAAAAACTTATATTGGAATTTCCTCCACGAAATAGAAAATTAGATACGCCAATCACAAATATTCTTTTTCCCATGAAAATCTGAAGCATCAAACTGCTCTATCTAAGCATTTTTGGAGTTTGAAAAATAAAGGTTTAACCCCTGAGATTCAATGGTCCATATTAAAAGGTCAAATACTCCAAAATGTTTCGATTGTAGATGTAATCTGTGTTTAGAAGAAAAAATACGGATAATGATTTACCCAGACCCTGAAAAATTGTTAAATAAGAGATGTGAATTATTAGCTAGATGTAGAGATAGAGCTAAATTTAAATTATAGAAAAAATAAGAAAGATACTGTTTTTTAAAAACATAGGATTAAATTGAGAATTAAGGTAAATGAATAAAAATGAAATAAAATGAAAGATAAAAAGTTTGAAAAACCATGTCATATATATATACTATTCTATAAAAGTGTAACTGAATTAACAGGCTCGAAAATAAATTTGAATTTTAGAAAATTACAATTAATCAAATCTTGATTTAATTTAATATTATTATTACTGTATCATTACGTAAAGTTATTGAACAATATTTTTTTTATCTAAATTAGTATGAAATCTGGGATTTTAAGTCGAAATGTTATTAGAATTAAAAAAAAATTAATTTGCTATAATTCCAACCGACAAAAAAATTTAAAAATAAAACCGGAAGTGGGCTAAATGAGGAGATAACTCTTCACCCCTCTTCTATTCCCTCCCACCCTTCTTTCCTGTGTCTATTCTGATTTATTCTATCCATAAGATCTGAAGAAGTCCTGTTAATTTTTCCGTGTTTTTTGATTTTATCAAAAACACATAACGGGATGGAAATAAATTTATAATCCTAATGTGACCGACCGGTTTTGTATTTTTCTTGAAGAAATTATTACTCTGTAATGGGTGTTACATTGAGCTCTTTAACAGGAAAATTTAAATGTTCACTGTTGAATGTTTTTTCGTCCTGATGGAATTCCTCCCAACTCCGGTTTAACTGGACCGAATAATACTTATATATACATATATGTGTGTGTGTGTGTGTGTGTGTGATAGAGAGAGAGAGAACGAGAAAGAGAAAGATTTCAATTAAATGCGAAATCAGGACAAAGAAACACTACCTTTACGAAGAACCAAATTAACATTTTAAAATCAGAGTTTTCTTTCTACGTTGTTACGTTTAAATAAAATGACGCGTTATTACAATAAATTTAGGACCCGATTAACACTGTTCAAGCACAGTTATATATATATATACTCACTGACGAAAGAGTACCCACTAAAAATTATAAAAATAATATCAAAAGATTCAAATTTATGTAATGGGATATTATGTATTCAAATGATATGCCTAAAATCTTCAGACTGACGCATTAAAACTGCAAATATTCTGTAGATCAATATGTGACACGATTTGGGGCATTCATTGTGTAGGTGTGGGTGTGGGTAAGTGCCAGTTAGAAGATTCCTTTATCTGTTTTAGTGCAAAACCCACACAGAGAGCTTGCCCGTGAAATTTCCCACGAGACTGGAAGAGCAGAACAGAGAAGGACACAGAACAGACCAGTCGGGTGAACAAGGCAGTCGGTAGAAGAGAGCAGGCGGCTGCGAGGACCTGTGGCCTCAGATGCTGGGTTGTGGGAATTTCTTTTGAATACATGCTCGCGCTAGCCCACATATGTACAGAATGCTAGGAATGTCACATACTTCTCCCTTCTTGGGCTTAGAACTAACCCAAATCCATGTTTGTTCTTTTTTCTTCCACCCTCTCGGTTGTGTATGTTATGTTTTGTGTGTCCGTAAAGAAATGTGAAATACGCCTGGCCGGAGAAGAGAGAAACCACCAGACGACCTGATGATCATGAGTGGTTTAGGAGGTTAAGATAGCGGTCGGCCGGTGGTGTATTGTCTCAAATATATATTGCCCGATTCTTTTCAGAAAGATCTTGCATATATATATATAAGCATATAACGAGAACAGTTTGGGATATATTTGAAAAAACTAGATAGATAGATAGATTTAGGTCAATATATGTACAGTATCATATGGAAATATTGTTTTCAGATATTCATTCAAACGTTCATTAATCGTGCGTAAAGAATGAAATGATGAGATTAATGACAACATTAATTATCATCATCAGCCAGCAGCACGGATCTCCTTGACTCTCTCTCGCAACTCGAGTCTATCGTCCATTGCTCTTGGAAGGTCTTCAAAGCTCTATCATTTATCGACACAGAGCTGTTGTATATTGGTTCTAGCTGGTCGTCCCTCCTTTGCTCGTCCCTATGAAGAGGTCCCCAAACGTATATCACTTGAGAGTTCTTTCCTACTTCTCTAGCAGTGTATAACATGTCTGGTTCATCTAACTTGGAGGAGGTGCCCTCGTGGTGTAATGATTAAAGCGATTGACTGCAGAATCGTAGTAAGCGAGTTCGCACTCCAGTCGCGCTATTACGTTCACTTTCGGACAAATACCCTTGGGAAAGGTACGAACCTCCTTAGCCTTCCACCTATGGGTTAAATATTACCACTACTATTCTTCTAGGAGAATAGTTTTGGCATTAAATAACCTACAAAGGTTGATATGCCATTAAACAAAGAAACCAAGACCTAACTTTAATACTTATGTGATGGGTGGTAGGTGGCTGTACAACTGCTGTTTTATGGGTTGTTGCCTCCAGAACTTTTTTCAATATTGCTCGCATGGTTCTTGTGTAATTCCTGTGAAGCTCTTTCTCCATACGTTTTGTTTATGCCCATGTATTGCATCCATATAGGAGTATCGACACGACTGATTCTTGGAAAAAAACTGCGTTTTATTTTGTCGGCCAGGTCTAACTTCCATATGACCGATAGCCAATTGATAGCTGTTCATGCCTTTGCCAGTCGTGTGATGATATCTTTCTTGGTTCAACAATATTAATACTGAGGCAAATCTCAAGGATCAAATTCTATTTGAATCTTTTAATCTTTGTAAATTTCCCTATCAATTTCAAAAATTTCTACCGCTGATCCAACCATGTTACGTCCCGAAACATAATCCTTACTTGCCCAGTCGGCTAGGAATGGCTGTAGAATACAGCGCCTGCACCTCTGCACCCAACGAGTATCCTAGTTATGACACTAAACACTCTGACGGTGAGATTCCCGTAATGCTGGAGCTTTGTGGAATGCGAAGTACACCTTCATGGCCATCGCTCCCAGGTCCACTCAGACTCAGAGTGGAAGCACCTGACAAAGCCCTATCTATGGGTTGAATAGAGCTAAACTGCATACTTATGCTAAATTGAATTGTTTGAGTTAAAACTTTTTGACTAAACTGCAAAGCTTGAAATAGAAATGTTGTTGACACTTTAATTGAGTACCTGCATTTAACCTGCGTACTTATGCTAAAGTGAATTGTTAGAAAAAGAACTGTTTTAACAATGAAACTGTACATACATTGAACTGAATTTTTTTCAATAGACCACTTTTGACATTTAACTGTGTGTAAACAAAATCTATACTCATACGAAACTGAATTGGTTGAAATGGAAATGTTTGATTAAACTGAATAGCTTGAAAAAATGTTTTCGACGATTAAACTGTGTATTTCCATTTAAACTGCGCAATTTTGCAAAACTCAATTGTTTGAAAAGGTACTGTTTTTGATATAGAAATTATACTTACGTTAAACAGAATTGTTTAATATAGAACCTTTTTGACATTTAAATGTGTGTAAGCAAAATCTGAATTGGTTGAATTAGAACTCTTTGAATAAACTGAATCGCTTAAAAAAGAAAGTTTTTGACAATTAAACTGTGTCCTTATGCAAAACTGAACTGTTTAAAATAGAACTGATTATTTGTATAAAAAAGATTTTGCATTAAATAACCTACAAAATTTGATGTGCCATTAAATCTAAACAACCACCCAACCAACCAACAAACCAATCATATATGCCTTTTTTTCCCCGAAAATCACCGCATCGAGACTTGTTCATTTCAACTGCATCAACTGTACATGACTGAATCAGATAAATCTTGGCAACAATTTTCGCCAAAGGCGTGAAGTAATTGACCCTAAACCCTTTTGCAAAATAGGGAAGCACATCACAGTTGCCCTATGACTAAGCTTCGTTTTAACTGACAGACTTCCTTGATCTAATGAAAGGAAGACTTTGAAATAGCCAAGGAAGTTACACATTGCTTAAATCATAAGTGGGCTTTTTGTCTTACTCGAGAGTATCTTTGTATCGTTGCTGTATCGGTGAAGGTCGTTACGGCTCTGCATTTTTTGCAAATATACTACATGGATGGGGCAATATGTATATTGATTCTTTTAAAATCTTATCCGTTTTTCTTTAGGATGATTCTCATAAAATAGACAAACATTACACAAACACACACTCACACAGACGCGCGCGCATGCGTATATATGGGCATATATATATATCTCTCTAGAAAGAAAGACAGATGGAGAGAGAGAAGCATAATTAATTAGGGAGTTGTGAAGTAATGGTTATCGTTGTTGGAAATGAACACGGTGATACCAGTTCATATCCTGGACGAGGCTGTCTGCGTATCTCATAGCGCTAACAACTTGGAAAAATTATACATCCATATGTTCTCTCACCAGCTATGGGTATTAGTACGTCAGACTTGGTTCTTTATCTCTGGTATAGCAACTGGTCAAGGAGAAAGAAAGCTATGAAATTAAGGCTGTTAAACTTCACGTAAAAACTCTCAGTATATATATATATATATATATGTATATAAAGTTTTTTCTTAGACTTATATGATGGTCCATATATAATATAAGTTAATTCTAATCGAGTGCTAAACGTGTGATTGGTCATATATTCATTTTATATCTAAAAAATTAGGGCAACAGTCCATTGAAATCCCTTGCCATCTGAATAAACAATGTGTAAACAGATTGTTGAAATAAATTGACAATGGATGATTGAACAAATCCTGGCGACAACACCCCACAAGACACCAACTATACGGCCACTTGCCTCCCATCACGAAAACTATACAAGTTAGACGACCCAGACACGCAGGACACTGCGGCAGAAGCAAGGACGAGCTCATAAGTGATGTACTCCTATGGACCCCCACATACGGCCAAGCAAAAGCTGGACGACCAGCTCGAACATACATACAGCAGCTATGTGAGGACACAGGATGTAACCCTGAAGACCTTCAAGAGGCAATAAATAATAGAGAGAAGTGGCGAGAGAGGGTCAGGGATATCCGTGCTGACGGCACAACATGATGATGATGATGATATATATATATATATATATATATATATATATATGTGTGTGTGTGTGTGTGTGTGTGTGTGTGTGTGTGTATGTGTGTGTGTGTGTGTTTGCGTGATAGAGGGAGAGAGAAAAAGACAGAGGCGGGGAGAAGGAGGGAGAGAGAGACATTAAATGCGACATCAGGACTAAGAAATACTACCTTTACGAAGAACCACTTTAACATTCTGAAATCAGAGTGTTCTTTCAATGTTGATACGTTTGAATAAAATGACTCGTCATTTAAACAAAATTTAGGACCTGATTAATTCTGCTTATGCTCAGTCATATATATATATATATATGTATATATACTCACTTACGAAAGAGTAAGCACTAAAAATTATGAAGGTAATATAAAAAGATTAAAATATATCTAATGGGATAATATTATAACTGTGTTAATTGTCACTAAATCACTTTGTGGGTATGTGTCGAACCAAGTGTAATATAATATGGAGAGTGCTCATTATCTAAGACAGAGCTATAATAGTAATAATAATAATAATGATTATTAAAAGGCCTGGAGGACTTAGAAGTTGGCGGACGCGTACAGACTATCTAAACGGCCAGAATCGTGAGACGAGTCCTGGAGACTTGAGGAGACTTGCTGTCACTCAAAGTCCAGTGAACTACCATCAGCTAACACTGATGTGAAAAACTCTAAAGGAGTAAGTAATAATAAATAAATATTTCATTTACATTTTCTTAACTGATTTTTGTTTTGCAAAAGACCCCATGAAACCCAGGGGCATCAGTCTAAATTCAATGAATCAAATATATATATATATATCTAATATATATTTATATATTATATAGTTAAAATAATGAAATGCAAATTAACAGAAATTTGCTTAAAAATATTTCCTGTGAAAATTACGACGCACAGTGTATGACACTTTAAAAAAATATGATGATCAATACTTGTAATTAAAGCAACGGAATTCTAATATATATATATATATATATATATATATATATATATATATATATATATATATATATATATATATATTGACCTGGCCTGACATATGCCACAAGAAATCCTTGAGTTTAGACTTTTTACTTACATTTTATTAATCTTTAAATTGGGATATTACTTCTACACTTTAGGTATTATGTATAATGTATACACAATATCAATCTTTTATTGTGCTTCCTGGCATTTTAGAAAAGACTTAAAAATTGACAGGTCTAAAACTTTCTATATATATATATATATATATGTTTTAACTGGTCGATGAATACTGGTGTGTGTGCGCTGGATTCTTCAAGAGAACGCCGCTTATGAGTTATCCCGGCTATTTTCCGGTTGTGCTTATCATGTTTTTTTGTCTTTCACGTAAGATGGGAGGTAAGTGGCCATGCAGCTGCTGTTATGTTGGGTGCTGATTCCAGGATGATTTTAATACAGATCACAGTAATTTTTTCATCGGTTTCATCTAGCTTTGTCTTCAAGGGGCTTGTTAGAGTCCAAGTGATTAAATTATACAGTCGTAACGACATGACCAGAGCTTGGAAGAGTCCCCGTTTAAAATTTGTCTGAGAAATTAGATTTCGATATTAGTAATTTTATGACTGTTGATCGACTTTTCTTATGCATATGTGTATATCGTTTAGAGTAGATGAGACATTTTTATCGAGGTGTGTGAACTTCTTTAGGAATTTTAGAAGTTTGTAGTTTAAGATATAACTAAAACACTTATGTGTATCATCTGAGTGGAAACTGAATGCTCTGTAGAAGATCTTCGAATAGGGATGGACGATAGAGATGAATGGAGAAAGAGAGATAAAGGGAGAGATAGAGAGAGAGAAAGAGAGAGAGAGAAGAGGTACTCTGACATCAATCATACTTTATGATATATATATATATATATAGAGAGAGAGAGAGAGAGAGAGAGAGAAATAGTTGAATAATATGAAAGAAAACAAATTCTTATTACAGCCAATATTCATGTTGTTCCAAAACCTTAACATCTATCAGTAATAGATGAATGAATTCAATTTGATCTTCGTTCCCGTGAATCTCAACGTCGTGAGTTACAGATGTTAATTTTATTTACTTATTTATTTTTATTTTTCATTTCGTTATATTGTACATTTTACAGAACCTTTACCTGTTTTAAGTGCAATAGAAAATAAGCATTCTAATGATAGATATATAGATTGATAGATTATTATCACTACAAGACGTAAGATGCGTCCTTGATTTTTGTTTAACAAAGATTCTTACTTTGGTTACAGAATCGCAATATCATTTGTCAAAACTTTCGAGATGAAGGCTAATTATTTTCATCAATTAGAGTATTAAGACTTCGAAAAGAACTCTTTGTAAGAACTCTAGTTGGATAAGAAGTACCAGAAGAAAACCGATGGACGCATCAGCCGAAATATTATGGACATAAAAACAAAGATGAAGACAATAGTCCGAACACTCTAAATGCCAAGAATTTCAATGTTATGCATTTTTGCAAAAGAATTTTAAGTGTTTACTTACATCCGATGTACGTATATATATATATATATATATATAATTGCGCCTTTTTAACGCTTATTGACTTTCCGTTCTCTTAGTGATATTACTTAAGGTTCTATGTCGTAAAGAATGAAACACTCAATAGGATTTATCCCTCTTTACACTATGATGTATTCTGAAAAAAAAAAGAATAAAAAGGGAAAATGTTCGAGCCATTTTACGCATCTCTGAAGATAAAATTGCAAATTCGATAAGAACCTATTGTCCGGAACCCCTTCTTCCGTACGTGCTTTACCAGAAAGAACTTTATTATCCGTAAATGTATAAATTTATTGAATGATGCAGATAGGGATGTCAGTAATATACAGAAGTGTCGAGGGCTCTATGTGAAGAAGAATGAATATAAGTAATTTTATTTCATTTCATAATATGTTGGTTTGCTTTAGTTGTTTTTGTTGTTGCTGCAGTTGCTACTGTTGCTACTTCTGTTGTTGTTGTTGTTGTTGTTAAGACTTAAATCACGTTAATGATGTTTTGTAGTCAATATTTCTTTTACAGTACTGCTCATAAATCCGTGGATGTATCCTCGTGGTATAATGGTTAAAGCGCTTGACTGCGGAATCGTAGTAAGCAAGTTCGAACTCCTGTCGAGCTACTACGTTCAGTTTCGGAAAAATGTCCTTGAGGTGGGTATGAACCCCCTTAACCTCCCAGCTATGGATTAGACTCCGTTATTGCTGTTCTTCTAGAAGAATGGCTTTGGAATTAAATAACCTGCAAAGTTGACATGCCAATAAACAATGAAGCCGAACCGTAAATGTCCATTATCTTTTAAAAACTTATATACACACACACACACACACACATATATATATATATATATATATATATATGTGTGTGTGTGTGTTTTTGTGTGTATATATATATACATATATATATTCGCAGCGTACAATATGCGATTTCCTGTGCTTTACACTGTCCTTGACCAGCTGCATACCAAGAATGATACGGCTGTGGCTAAACAGGTGCTACCATTCAGTTTTTTGTTTTTGCAGTTGGAGTGATTGCCAAAGACCCAGGAGACCAGGGTTCAATCCCAGATTGGATCATACCGACTACTCAAAAAATTACTTGATACATCCTTGCTCAACACTCAGCACTATAACATATGGATCAAGGGTAAAGTGGAGCTATCCAGGGAAAAAAGAGGTGCCCTTCCCTACAACCTGGTATAGTAGCATTTTAAAATTGAGGTTTTGGGTCCTCCTAGACTACGGTTGCCAACTTTACTTACCATTCTTGGTGCCACAGAGACCTTTAGTCACTTAACAAGATATTATATATCCTCATGTAGAGTGTTGTGAAGACTCTTGCTTATTTTTATTCTTTAATGATATGCAGTTGTATGAGTAACGTCTTATTTCCGTTAAGTTTGATGTCATGATCTCATGAGATTGTAATTTTTACACTCAGTCACCTTCACACGGGAGCCTCCGCGAAATTTTATTCCATCACAAATATCTCTTGACAATCTTGCTCATGATTCAAGAGACTGTTCATGTGAAATTGAACTCCCACAGTTTTATGGACTCTCAGGTATTGATCAGTAATAAAGTAAAAATTCAAAACGTGTGTTATTAGTTAATAATTATGACCAAACAATTTTAATTTTTAATCTTTCAAACCAAATTAGGAAATAGGTAGCTGTCCAAAAGTAAGTACACACACACACACACACACACACGCACACGCACACACACACATACATATATATATATATATATATATATATATATATATATAACAACGAAGAAACAATAACAACAACAAAAGGTGTATTTGAATATTCAAACCGAACATAATTTCGGAAGACGACTTTTTATATATATATATATATATATATATAGAGAGAGAGAGAGAGAGAGAAAGAGTGGGAGAGAGAGAGAGATTAAGAATGAGAGAGAGATAGAGTGAGAGATTAAGAATGAGAGAGGGAGAGAGTTTAAGAACGTTAAAGAGAGAGAGAGAGATTGAGAACAAGAGAGAGCGAGATAGAGAGAGAGAGAGAAAGATAGATAGAGAGACAGAGATTAAGAGCGAGAGAGAGAGAGAGAGAAAGAGCGCAATGAGTCAACTGTTTGCAAATTTACCTTATTTTTTTCATTTTTTCCTTAATTTTTTCGTCAGCATTCAAACAAAAACTTTTTTTTTTTTCAAATCGTTTTCTTTTCTTCCCATGCATCTTCCTTATTATTTTTTTTCCTTTAACGTATCTTCAACTTCTTCGCTCGATATTCTTTTATAGATAAATCCTTTTACAATTCGTCTTTATTTCGCAAGGGTTTTCGGTCCCTCCACCCCGAAATATATGAAGTCTCTATCAACTGATCGGAATAGTGTCCTTGCTGGAAAGGGAGAGATCAACCGACGACGTCAACGATAGACATCTTTTGGTAATTCTAAACCGAGGCATTTTTATTTCTTTGGATAATTGTACCTTTGAAAAGAGGATAAAAGGGTTTGTTTCACTTTCTTTCTTTAATGGTATATCAGTTTTCCTGGGTTATTTAATGCTAAAATCATCCATGTAAATTGATAGTAGTGGTAGAATTTAGTCTAGAACTGAAAGGTTAAGGGAGTCTGTTACTTTCTCTAGATTGTTTGTCTGTAAATGAATATTGTAGCGAGGCAAGATTTCGAAATTTTTTTCTAGTATGTTGCTGTCCAGCATGTCAGCCACTTATAACCTAGTTGGCGTGATGGTTAATTGGATTGATTATTTTATTACCTGGTTTGGTCAGGCCGCGAGTTTTTTTAGTTAGCTGTTTAGTTATCAAAAATCTTTGAGTGGAAATGTAGGTCAAATAAGATACTTCAAGCGAGCACACCAGCGACCAGGACAGGAAGACTAGATGTAAACAAAATAGATTCATTTCTTGACACAAGTTTGATTGAAGAAATTAAAACACCATGATATGGAATACGTGTGAAATGACACAATAACTTAGTGAGATGACATCGCTATCGATATCTTGAATTTAGATATATAAAAATTAACGAATTTTGTCAGTTAGAAGTTGGCATTTAGAGAGTGCAGTTAAGCCTAAACGTTGGTCGGGTCGAGAAGGTGTATCTTGTATCTCTTTTCGCTTTAGATTCTCTCCCCCCCTCTCTCTCTCTCTCTCTCTCTCTCTCTCTCTCTCGTGATACTATCTGCAGTCTGAACATCGAACAGTATATCTGGATAATAAAGCGAGATTTTTTAAAGGATATTGGACATATTAATGTTACACCGATATGTTCCAAAAATGATAGTCAATTGTTGACTGAGAGTTCTTCTAGTCTTTGAGATGCCAACTCTCGGAGAACTTTATTCTGACCAATCCACTCGACCGTTAGAAGTTCTGGATGAATTGTATCATCTTTTAAACACAATGTGGGCAGAGGGGATTGATAAACAAATTACTTGAAACCGCATTTGGCGCAGTTACCAGGATAAACCCAAGTGAATTTACCATGACAACTGTAGTATCACATTTGGCGCCGTTACCAGTATAAGACCAATTTTTATTATTACATATATTACCACAAATATTGTCATGCATGACGGTGTTACATACTGGTATCAGTAATCAGTAACCGAGGTAGTGTTACACACTAGGCCACCGGGACATCCCAAAACTGATAACAGTATCAAGTAAAATATTTCATTGAAAATAAATGTTATACTATAACGTTTTGTTTATTTTCTTTGTCTTTTTTTTATTAAGTACTGTTTAACATGATGGTAGAACTTCTCCTCTTCTATGATATGAGATCTTGGTCATGTGATTCCCACCTGAGATGACGAATTCAGATTCGTCAAATTAGATATAAAGAAAGATAGTTGTGTGAGTTATAATTTTTGCAATATTTTTTGTACGTGCAGTTAAAGCTATGGAACGATACCTGTTGTGGTTGTTTGTATCGAGGTAGTTTCGGCTTGACATGAATTTGAAACCCTTATTCAGTTGTTTATTCTTTACGAGTTCAAATTGAGCCATAACGCTTCGACTGCAACAAAAGGCTTTTGATGCACAAAATTTGATAGCACAGCTGATCCCAGTCCAGTAACGAGTCGACTAAAGAAAATCTGCATAGCAGAGAAAAACAACAACGCCCATGTATAAAAATATAATCAGCTTTTTTTCTTCTTTTATAACCCAAAATCTACGGACGAGTAAGACCAAGAGAAAATCGAAGACGGTTGTGATTCACAGACGGGTGTGAACGGTACTGATCTTTTTGGAAACCACTGTGCCTTTCTCTGATCTTTGGGTTGAAATTTCAGTTTTAATACAATATTTCAGACGCCCACGTACATATTCTCCACCCTCCCACTTACACATTGCACATTGTCACGCCTCCTTCTAGTATGTCACCCACGCAAATTCTCACATCTTCAACCTGCCTCCAACTCAATTTACGAGATCACTTCTAGAATGCTGCCCACGCAATTAATGCAGCATTTCTGCCGAAACACCTACGTCCTATTTATTTTGGAACGAGTAGCATTTCCTATTTCTGTTCCAAAAATGCGACTTCCGTCTATCATGCCACCCATGCAATTTACGCAGCATGCCAAAGAGATCTTCAAGTTAATATCCAGAGAAATTTCTTTCGGGCTGCAAGAACTTCGACGATGTAGCAATATGAAGTAAGCCTAAAATCGAGGATTCCGAGGTCGTTCTTTAACCCGTAGAGAAAACTCCAATGAGAAGCACTCGAAGAGTATCAGGTGAGCTCAATAAGTGAGCTGTCGGCAAATTTACCTTATTTTTTCATTCTTTCCTTAATTTCTTCGGTCAGCATTCAATCAAAAACTTTTTTTTTCAAAAATATATAAGGATAAGGGAGTCTGTAACTTTCTCTAGATTATTTGTCTGTAAATGAATATTGTAGTGAGGTGGTATTTCAAACACCTTTTCTAGTATGTTGCTGTCAAGCATGTCAGTCACTTATAACCGGAATTGGTAATATCGAATATATCATCCGCTTCTGAACAAACGATTGGTGGAATTTCAACAAATGTCTTCAAGGAAAATCTCTTGAATGTACTGTTTTGCTGTACAGAAGTGCAAAATCTATGACACTCCAATAAAAATAAAAACGGTGTCCTGGGTATGGCTGTAAATTGCATCGTATAATGTAGCTCCAGTTCAAGAAAATGTATCACATTCTCTCTATGGCGAAGAGGTGGTTTGTTTTCATTCATTTATTTAATGACATCATACTTCGTGGTTTCTTAAAAGCTAACTCTCTCCTTGTAGAACAACAGCAATGACACATTTTACACATAAATGGAGGATAATGTGGGTTCATACCTTTCCCAAAGGTACTAGTTTGAATGTAAATGTTATTGCATGACACCATTTCGATCTCGATCGCTTCAATATAGCGGCCCAACAGTTAGCGATTACGTCTATTGAAGTAATGTATATTTCATATTTCTTAAGTTATATCTAAAATGCGTAAAAAATGTGTATATCAAATTAAACCCTTTGGAATATTACGAATCCTAGGTAGAGAGGAAGGAAACATGTTAATATGTCGAAAAAGAAAGATATGCAGAATACTGTCTTTACGGTAAAATTCTTTTATTTATTTTGACAATTTCTGATTCGACGCTTCTTACAAGGGAGTTAAGTGTTCTTAGAAAGTTAACTGTTCTGTTGACCAGGGAAATGAATAACAAAAAAAAAAAAAAAAAGAAAAAAAGAAAAAAGAAAAAGCCAAAAAGAAAAAAAAAGCGGTGTCTATTGAATAACAAAAAGATGAAATTATGTTAACCTCTGCCAGGAAGGGTTTTTTTTATTACATTTTTTGTGGTGGCTTTTTGACATGTTAGAAGCAAACTGTCCTGATCTCTGCAATGCGATCTCGGTCCGGCAAATGACTAACTTTGAGTTCATCACTTCATGACTGTCACTAATGTTAGTCGAGTTATTTTTTATTTATTTTTTATTTTGTAGGGGTTGGGTAGAAAGTGGTTGTATGATGGTTAAACGTCTCGATAGCAAGTCTCAGTTTGATAAATGACACTTAAAATAACAGATCCGAATTCATCACGGAAAACATCAAAGGGAAGTAATTCGTTTTTTTTTCTTCTTGTTCCATAGATATAGTTTCCTTTCTTATTTATTTTTTATTTATTTATTTAAGTAAATCATTTTTTTTATTTTATCCATTTTATTATTTGTGAGTTTGTTTTTTCTTAACTGATTTGTTCTTGTTTTTTTTTTTTTTTTTTTTTTTTCGATTTTATAACTTTCTTATGTTTTTCAGTGATCGAACGTTTGAAGGCGGTCAACTTTTTTGTGAAAATCTATATTTTTTCATGATTATTATACATTTAAAATGGTAAGTGATTCAAATAAATTATTTCTCTCTGGCTTATTGCATTTTTGTTGGTTTGTAGTTTCATGGCATATCAACCTTCTTGAGTTATTTAATGCCAAATCTATCCTCCTAGAAGAACAGTATCTTGTATACTCCCATACAAAACAAGCTGAAACATAATCAAAAATAATTTACGAACTTCAATGAACGAACGAACACACGTCTTCATAAAAATCTATCTCTCATACTTTATTCTCGAAAGGGTTGATGTTTCTGTGGTGTGTGAGACATGGATGGGGAGACATATACTCAGAGAGAGGACTTATTTTTCCCATATCTTCTTCCAGCAACAAGGGGGTGCCAACGCTTGCACCCCCTTGCAAGCTCGTCAGAGACCCCTCTGCTCAGCTGCTTGTCCATCGCCCCACTGCAATTCTCGGCCTGTGTCTAAATTTGACCGTGTGGTTCTCATCACGTGGTCTCCTTCCGGTTACACACCTGTTGTACATGACTGCCCTGATCATGCTGTTCTGTTTACTAATCACAACGTGACAGCTTGTCAAAGCACTCGGGGTCACTAAGAACGAACTTAAAATCTATGTCATATGTAATATAACAAGGAGTAGTTCTATTTAACCCATAGCTGTGAGGATAAGGGGCTTCATATCTTTGCCAAATGTATTTGTCCGAAAGTGAACGCAATAGATTAAATAGAGTTTGAACTCTCTTACTACGATTCCCCACTTCAGCGCTTTTACCAACTCACCATGAGGATACCCTATTTCGTTGGTTGGTTCGTTCTTTCAGGCATATTAAACCCTGCAGGTTATATTAATGCTTAATCTTGTTAATACATATAGATATCAGATATTTGATTTCTTAACAAGACGTTTGTAGTTAACATATTAAAACAAACGAGAGCTCATTTGTTTCCACAAAGTTAAATGGTTTTAATTATAGCTATATAACAGTAACAATTTAATTCAACATCAGTGATTTGTTTGCATGGTTAAACAGTCCTATTGAAACATATTGAACTTCAACCCAACCGTCAATCAAGGAACAGGTACATCTGGTCGAAGATATCAGGGTATAACCTTGACTGTGGACGGGTTGAATTGGGTGATGATGCGACACTCGCAGGAAGCAGGTGGATGTCAAACGTACCTTATATAACCCGGTGTGACAGGAAGTTCAGTTAGTTGAGAGTCAGTTAGTTGGAGATAAGATGCTGTTGAGAGAACCAGCACCAAGCAGTGGGCTATGGGCCCTCAGGAGCCCCTATTGAGCAGCCCAAGAGAACGAGAAAAAATGCTGCTGAAAACAAAGGAACTGGGAGTCAATATGTTGCAGTTTGTTCAGTCACCAACTCACCTCTCACACACTTTTGCAACCATTTCGAATAAAGTGTGGGAAGTATATTCTTCTAATGAAGTGTCTTCATTCGTCATTATTATGTTGATTTTGCTTCCGCATGCATATGTATATATATAGTTGGTTGTGACTATGCAACACTATTTTACCCCAACTGATGGTCCGGGTGACCTATGTTCAATCCCAGGTCGAGTCATACCAAAGACTATAAAAATGGTACTTGATACCTCCTTGGTTAAAACTCAGAAATATAAGGTATGCATCAAGGGTAAAGTGGAGCAATCCAGGGAAAGGAGTAGCGCCCTCTTAGACACCTCGGTGTAGTAGCAATTGAAAAGGGAGCCTTCTGGTCACCCTTGACTACGGTCGCCAACTTTAATTAATGTGGCATGAAAAGATGCAACTACTCCGGATAATAAAGGGGTATTCCACATTCCTCAATCTGTTTGTTATTCACGTAAACTGATAGTTAATTCAGAACAAATAAAACGTATGTCGCATGCAATATAACCACGAAACAAAAAGCGCTAATAAAATAATGACGATGCAGTATATAAAAACAAACAATACGGCACATGACACATGAACAGGAATAAGGGTTTCATTTTATTTTATTCTTTTCGAGAGATAACACCTATATACGAATCTGTTTAAAACCGAAACGAATAATCTCAGATAGGCAAAGAAAGATATGTGGAAAATATATTTGTTCTCAAATAGGTTTTTTTTATTTGAATTTGCTTTAAGAAAGGGATTCAATTCTAAAGGATTCTTTTTCAAATATCAAATAGCAGATTCAAGGTCGAAGGTTAAGAAAGTTTCAACTAGAGTGGGCATTGAGGGTATAATGTTAAAAAATGTTATTTTGTAAAACAGGGTGCGGCAGTAACACCTCCCACATTTTAAAGTATTATCTGTGTTGGGCAAGTGAACCTAGGCAAAAGGGTAATTGTAGCTTCATCTGGCTAATTTGTTCTAATTTTTCACTAAATAAGATAAGTTCGATCATGACTTGGACCGATACTAACAGTTTGGTGTTAAAACGTTTATTTTTTGTTTTATTTTTGTTTTTTTGAAGACTAGTGGATCTTTAATTATTACACGGAGAACTTATAATGTTTTTTTATTCTATATCGAAATTATATTGTTCCGGATTAAAAAAGACGAACCAGTGATGCAGGACACTGCTGGAGAAGTAGGGACGAGCTCATAAGTGATGTAATGCTATGGACCCCTTTACGTGGCCGTTCAAAAGCAGGGGGTGCAGCTGGAACTTACATACAGCAGCTCTGTGAGGATATGGGGTGTAGCTCTAGAGACCAACCGGAAGCGATGAACGATAAGAAGGGGCGGCGAGAGAGGGTCAGGGATATTCGTTCTGATGGCACGACAAGATGACGATGATGATTGTTAGACAATTCTATTCAGCAAAGCATTTTTTCTATAAAAGTAGCAGTTTCTGATTCACTTGTCTTAAAAATGTTTCCCAGCAAAAGCACTGTGTGCACAGGTCCTAACCACCATCCCCACTTATCCAATCGGTAAAAAATGATTGTGAGCATTGCCGAGATTGCGCTACTGTACCCACTTGCCCTAGTTCGATTGCTCAAGACAGGTGAGAGTTTTAAATGTAGGAGATATTTTGTTTCCTCCTGCGTTTTATTAAACATTAATTTAGACTTGTCTTTGCCAAATGGTGATTGATTATCAAACTCCGGTATCAAATGAAAGTAATGAGATCTACTGGATGCTGGTTAATTGGTTTTCTTTTATGGCAGATTAACCCTTGTAGGTTATTAAATGCCAAATTGTTTTAAATATATATCCATGCGTGTGTGCGTGTGAATGGGTGTATGTATATGTGTGTGATTTATATATGAATGGTTTATAGGTAACATTTTAAACGTACCAGTACTCATTCAGTAAAATTTTTCGAAGTCTTACTATTTAAAACTTATAATTCTAATCAACATTAGACATTCGTTTGCACACAGGAAAATATTTTCAAGTGTTCTATGCAAACGGTATAGTGATTTAATGTATTTTTATCTAATCTTATAAAATCGTTAGTATACAGTAAAAATGTTTCTAGTATTGCAATCTTATACCAATAGTTTATTTTCACACAGTCAAATGGTTTAAAGTGATTTAATACTCGTAAATTTGTCAATCCTAGATTGACAAATTGTACTCTGTTGAATAGTTTTACGTATGCCAAAGAAATACGAAAAATTCAATTAAACTGTCATTTGTTTTCACACAATTAAATTGGATTTAGATATTTTAAATGATCAAACAGTTCTATTTCACTTAAATATAAGACTCTAACAGTGACTTCCCTTCCAGGACTGAGTGTTCTGGGGAGTATTGACAATGAAGTGGTACTCTATATTCCTTAAAACTCCAGGACTGGATACTCTTGCTATATAAAAAGAGAGAAAGCAACAACATTTACAAATAAAAATCTTCCATCTTTTTGTTTATTACAAAACAGTCAAAATGGTTGCGTTAGAGAGAGTCTAATAGACAGGGAACCGCTAGGATACGATATCTTCAGAGAGCTTTTCTCCTTCTCTCAGGCTCAAGGAGGCTGACACATAATAATTTTCCTTTCTTCTCTGTTCTACCACCACGAGGCTGGTATTGAACTGACTTTAAGCATTTAATCACCTTCGTTTCTTCTTTTTTCTGGGATCGTACTTGGTTTCGATCATAGCGGATATCGTACATTTAGACTTTTCTCCTGCTCTCAGCATCCGGCCATCTGTCCCCTAGGATTAACGCCAAAAACGGCTTGACCCTTAGTATCTCTGATCTCAACTCTTGCTCCTCTGTGCTCTATATGTATTACGGGTTTGAAAACTACCATTATTATATATTTTTCGGACGCCTACACACCTTTTCTTCCGGCATCCAATCGACTCAATTCTCGTGGTATTTCCGTTGTCCTTTGTTTACCCTAAGATACTGGTGCATATCCTGTTTTGAAATCAACGAAACAACACGGTTTATAAAATGTTAATATGTAACCTTCACCCTCGGATCTTTAGTATCATACCCAAGACCCTCGTTCCATGGTGCTTCCCCTCTTTAGAGATGCAGTCGTTGTATACTGCAGTGATATCTAACTGGGTTGTCTACTGGATACAGCAAGACGAACTCAGAAAAAAAAAAACATGTTGTGACAGGTCCCTTTATTCGACTAGGTGCCGATAGAGATTTTATTTTGGGATGGAGATATATTTAAAGACATGGAAGCAAAATAGTTCTGATCTATGAAATCAGATGTCGTTGTTACCTGTGATGAATTCAGCATTCACCACACCAGACTTAAAAGTACATTGTTTCCATTTTGTCTTCTCTTTAACCGACATATATTTGAAACATTTTCAATTAATTTCACGATATCGATTTTATTACTTTCTTGTATTTTCAACGATTAAATAGCTAAATCAGATGAAACTTTTTTGCAAAAAATTCCCCCGACTGTGTAGAGATTTTATTTATTTATTTTTTAATGAAAACGAGTTTTGATTTTAAAAAAAAGATTGCAAGTAGAATTCGTATAGGTTACTTTTCATAACAAGCTAATTGATCTCTTGAGGTAAATATTCACCAATGGTAAGGGAGATTGAGGTCAAATTCGAGATCAAGTCATACAAAAGACTCAAAAATGGTACTTGGTACTTCCTTGTTTAGCACCCTGCATTATAAGGTACAGACAAAGGGGAAATGGAGAAATCCATGGAAAAGTACTGCGCCCCTCTCAGTGTAGTAGCTATTGAAAAGGGAGCTTTCGGGTCACCCTCGACTGCAGTCTGCTAACTTACTAACTTACATTTCATAAAGAGGTATGCATAGTGTAATGGTTATCATCGTAGGAAATCAAGACGGTGACACCAGTTCTAATCGTGGTCAGGTCTGTTTACATTTCTCATAGTACTAATAAATTTGGGAAGGGTATGCATCCAACTATTCTTCCCGCACCTGTAGCTAAAAAGCAGGGCATACTGAGCTCTTTGAACTTGGTATAGCTACCAGGCAAGGATAAGAATTGGTTTGCTTTGGTTTTGTGGCATATAAAACATTGAATGTTATCAAATGCCAAATCCGGTTTATATATATATATATATATATATATATATGATTTGGAAACATTTGTATATATATATATATATATATATATATTAGATATATACGATTTGAAAAGGTAAGCCAACAAAGATAAATACTTCCAGGTATTAGTATGTATAAATAAGAATTCAACTAAACATCAGTCATTTGATTTACACACAGTTAAATGATCAACCAGAACTATTTCAAGCAATTCTTTTTCAAGTTCTATTTCAAGCAATTCAAACATATTTGTTTGCACTCAGTTCAAATGTCAAAGAGTTCTATTACACCCATAGAGCCCTTTCAGGTGTAACATCTCCTGGCCAGATTGGACTTGGGAGTGAGGGCAATAAAAGGGGCATGTTGCATTCCTCAAAGCTCTCCATCAGATTATTTAACGTCATAACTAGGACACTCGTTGGGGGTTGGGCTTATCCTTCATAGATGCAGTTGCTATATTCTACAACCCTAGCCGATTGGGCTTTGGGAGAACTCTTAATAAAAGTCTTAAAATATTGACCTTGTATCAAATATGGCTCATTCGCTGAGTGGGTAGAGTGTTCAACAATGGTCCGGTGAACCGGGATTTAATCGCAGGTCGGGTCATTCGAAAGACTTGTAAAATGGTACTTGATACCTGCTTGCTTCACACTCAGCACCATAAGGTACGTATCAAAGGTAAAATGGAGCAATCCAACACCTCGATCTAGTAGCTATTGATAGGGGAGCCTTCTACAACGGTTACCTAGTTTACTTTAAACTGGGTAATTGGTCTAATGAGTAGAGTGTTAACCAATGGTCCCGGAAACTTAGGCTCAATCCCAGGTCGACTCATACCAAAAACACACAAAAAGTTACTAGATGCCATCTGGCTTAACACTCAGCATTATAAGGTAAGGATCAAGGATAAAATGGAGCAATCCAGAGAATGGAGTAGCGCACCACCCAACACTTCGGTGTAGAAGCTATTGAAAAGGGAGCCATCGGGCTACCCTCGCCCATGGTCGCAAACTTTACTTTTATTTTTATCAAATCCCGCTTAGGTAAAGTGTCTATAGAACTATATAAGATTTGTAAAATTATTTTGAAAATAATTAAATCAAATTAACATTTTCCCGAACTGTCATGCTGACCAATGATGATATCTTTTGTAAAAAAATGTTGGGTTTCTTTGTTTAATTACATACCAACATTTGTAGGTTATTTAATGCCAAAGACGTTCTCCTAAAAGAACAGTAGTGTGTACTATTTAACCCATAGCTGGCAGGATCATACCTTTCCCAACGGTATTTGCCCGAAAGTGAACGTAATAGCGCGACTGGAGTACGAACTCTCGTACTACGCTTCCGCAGTCCACCGGTTTAACCATTACACCACGAGGACACCCCCGTAAAAAAAATGTATAGATTTTGATTTGACGTTGTTTACAAATAATCTAAGTAGAGAGGAAAGGAATGGGGAAATTCACGACAGCCGCAATGTCATCTGGGTAAATACAGATAACTACCTCCGTCAATGAATAATGATTGTGATTGTAGAATATGATAGACGACTTACTCTGACCAAGGGGATTAGCTAATAAAACTATCATAGTATGATGTTTATCAATAATATGGAAGTTATAACCCAGTTAACTGATTGGTTGGCAAGTGCAATGACGACACATGACATTAATTCGTCTTGGTACTGCTTCTGATGAGATATAAAAATTATACTACTAATTTCTAACACGCATACTGAGAAACACAGAATATATATATATTGAAGGTACGTTTGATCCCTACAGGGTACATGGTCTTCCTTCTTTCACCAGTACTTTCTGTTTATTTTCTCAGGTTGAATTATTACTTTTTCTTGTGTTGCCTTTTCTTTTTTGTTCCGACATGTTTTAGGGTTTTTCCTTTGTTTCATAATTTCGGCCAGTTTTTGTTGAATTTTTATTTGCGTTTCCAATCGAATTTCCCATCCTGGTTTTAATTTTTTCTCCGTGCTTTTTGAGGGCGTCTCAATTTTCTCATAAACTAATTTCGCCCCGGCATAGATTAGTCCATTTAATTCGGTTATATTATTCGTTGATATATAAGGTAATACTTGATTAATGTTATTCTGATTTTTTAACTGATCTACATTCTATATTTCTTAGTGATGGTAAGGTGGTCTTTTCCCCGTTCATAATTCTCTTCAGATTTTCTAGAATACTTTTTGTTCTTGTGTTAGTGCTTGCTCAGAGTTGTTTGTTGTGCGTTTATGATTGTGTGGCGTCTCTATTTTCCCAAGTTTGCCGTTCATTTCGGATAAGCTGTTTTTGTTAATAGTTGATGTGTCTGGTGCTGTATAACTTTCGTGTTCATTATCTATTTTCGTGTGTATTTCTAGTATTTCAAGGTCAGAAAACGTACCTGTCTTTATTATTGTCCTGACTTGGTCGGCAAGTCTTTGACTTGTCATCTGAAAACTAGCACATTTTTGCCAGATTTCTATCATTTCTTTCTTATATCCTCTTCATGTAGGGTTGCTCCTAAACTAGCAGTATATGCAAGTTGGTTGTCTTCCCTTGTCCATGTTTTGTACTTCCGTCTCGGGTTGGTGTGGTCCCTTAAGTTATCATTCGTGTACCTAAATAAAGAACACCCAACATTCGCAGGATGACGAACGATTCTCCCTTGTTGGCTATTAGGGGAGCACTTGTCGATCAAGACACCCAAGCGTGTTGCCTGGGTCCCACGTGTCATATTTTGTTTCAATATTTTCATCGTGGGTGGTATTGTGTCGCTATATCAGACCCAGGGGTTGTTTATGATCTGCGCGCCTGACACAGATGCGACTGAGAACAGTCACAACGACTGTTCATGAACAGCAGGTCATAAAAAAACCCTTAAGTTTTTAACTTAGTTTAAGTCCGCTATTTTTATGCCTTATTTCTTGACTGACAACCTGAACTAACTTCAGGTGTTCCTGTTTTACATTCATGGCTTATCTTTAATGTCCTATTTTGAAGCTTCATTTCCATTAAAGCTGGTCATATTTTGATAAATACTAGGATCCTGATATTTTCTCTTGTATTGAGGACAGTAATTGTTCTTACTTACTACTATCAGACTACATCAGGTACGTATTTTCATAGATTGAGAGTAGTTATTGAAGTAAATTTAAACAAATCTATTTCATGATTTCGAAATAGTTTACCTAAAAATAATTTTGGGAAATAAAAAAGTCATTTTTTAAAATACATCTGTTCACCAAAATATTTTACGAGTAACGAAAAGTCATTTAAAAAAAAAAAAGACAGATTGTACTGACCCAAATATCTTTGAAAACCACAAAACAAAGATTCGTTCGGCTACACTGGTTCGATTTCTACTTTCTAGAATTTGGGTTTTCCTTCTTTTTTTTTTTTACTATATTTATATATTCTAAGATATAAAGATCACATGACATTCTAAAATGCTCGCTTCTAAAGCCATTTCCCTTTTTTTGTTAAGGGGTACTTTTATTTATTTTTATTTTTATTTTATTTCTTTTATCTTATCTTTATTTTAATTAATTTTATTTCCCTTCACACTACATAGATTCTCAAACACCCCTTCCCTAATACCAGTAAAACGTAATATATATAGTAGATTTAAACAAATCTATTTCATGATTTTCGAAATGGAATTGCTCTACCACAGGAACTGAGCACTCTCCAAATTATACCGCACTGAACCTGCCATAAGGCCGCCAAGGAATATAGGGACAACCATACACTGTTTTAATACATATATATATATATATATATATATATATAAAGCAGTGTTGGTTGTCGCTAAATCAGTTTGTGGGTTTGTGTCGAACCAAGTGCAATATAATATGGAGAGTGCTGGCCTCTTCCAGTGGAATCTCTTCTTGAACTCCCATAAAACCTCAACATCGTAACCTTAACACGAACCCTTTAGCCAATCAACTCTGGTGTATTGACTTCCTTACTCCTCCCACACCTCTAATCATCTCCCACAGACTCCCTGCCTTCCTTGAATCTCTTATGGCACTCAAAAACTGATGCTCGATTTATGCAAGATGCTCGGAAAGCAGTCTGAAGTAACCCATATGTTTCTGAGGCATTTTTTCCAAGTTTAAAACATAATTTTATTGTATATCGTTCTTCTAAAGTGTCCTCACGTCCAGATTGCATTTTTGAAATTCACCAGCTCTGACAATCAGGTTTTAGTAGGGTGTGTTCGAATTCCTGTTGTAGCTGTTCATTTGAACCTGAAATCATAATAAATTAGTCAGTCATTGCATAAGATGTATAACAATATCATACTGAATTTTCAAGAGTCTACGACAATTTTAAATGCCTGTACAAAAAGTCTGGAAACCTATTGAATGCATCACGTATATATATATATATATATATATATATTATGAGCAACTAGTTTATTGATAACAATTCTTAAACGTGCCAGACCTCATTGGTTTGAGCCCAGTTAAATGATTTCACGTATTAATATATAATGTGATCAATTCCATTCAACTCTCATTAGACTGCACACATTTGAAATATTTCAAAAATTGAAACAGATTAGATATTTCTATTCGACTCATAGATTGGTCTCAGAAAGTTCCTCCCGTTCCGGGTCAGATTGAACCTGGAAATAATCGAAGTGATTAGGGTACTCCAAATTCGCTAAACCTCTATGTCTAGAGCCTAACTACCAGATACACAATCACGTCGCAAATTAGTCGGGGTTTTATCTCTCTTTGTTATATAGTCATCTACAGCATCATGCAGCATCATAACGACACAATAATAGACAGACGCACGATAATAAAGACGCAGTAATAAACGACGCACACAGAAAGACACAGTTAGACTTCTTTATAAGATATTTTACCTCTCACTTTATTTGTAAAGTTTCGAAAAGGGTTACTCAAAGTTTGCGTGTGAGAGGGAGCTTGAGACCGCACATACCTGAAATATTTTGACCCCAAAGTTATGGCCGTCAGCGTTGTTTCTTTCTCGTTCTCCATGGCTCCTCAACCGGAACCCTGGCTTTCCTTACTACAACTCCTCCATGTCCGACTCCAACTATACTGCTTGTCCTCAACTCTACTCGCCTGTCTCCTTCTGTTCAATTCGTCGGCCTTATATTACCTTCAAACTCCCATGCGGTGATATGGACACGCCTCCACGCCTCTGCAGCTTCTTCCGATATCTAGCGACCGGGATGTGTCACTTCCGCTAACTTTGGAATGGCCTGTGTAATCGTCATCGAGCGGAAATAAATGTCATCCAGTTCAGAGGTCACTCTCTTCCGGTGCGTCAGCCTATGAGAGTATAAAGGGATTTTTTTTTTACCTCGTCCCATTTCATCAGCCAATGTCCGCCCACGCGATTTCCTCTCATAACTGCCACTAGAATGTGTCACTTCCTTCCGGTGCATCACCTTGAATGGCATTTTTGACCAGGTCAAAAGGTCAAAACATAACATCTTGTCAACAGGGCTTGAAGGTTACAAGATCTCCAAATCTATGCCATAAAATTTCGATCATGTGACTAAAACTTAAGATAACTAATCGAGTTCCATCTTAATAAACATCAGAGACAAGGAATTTTTTTTTGCTTCGCTAATATTTCATTCTTTTTAATCTTCTGGACTTAAAAAAATTCTATTGATTTGTCTGCATCGATTTTATTGTTTTCATCTCTTTTATACGATCTAATAATTGAAATAGCAGATTAAATGTCCATGTGTTGATAACAAATTCGATACTTGATTTGGAAAACTTAAGAAAAAAACTTGCTAAATCATTTTCATTATTTTTTGACTCTCTTCGAGTTTTTGCACAGTAGCATTAGCCGATAGTTTCTCACTGGAGTTTGAGTGACTGTAAGTCTCCTCAATTCTCCAGGACTCTTCTCAGTCTTCCAATCGATCTTAATAATGTTGTTGTTTACATGGTCTACCCTCTTCCTCTTATTTTCAAGGTTTCTAGTCCTTGTACTAATCTACCGGTGACCGTATCCAGAGCACCAATTACCATTGCATTCACCGTCACTTATATCTTCCACAGTTTTTCAAATCCCTTGATATGTCCCGGTACTTATCTTAATTTTCATTTTCTTTCAAATTACGCTGCGGTCAGCCGGGAGAGCAAAGTCCACAATTCAGCAAAATCCAAAATGAGTTTGTATGTCTCGTTCTCCAGGACAGATTCTGGATCGTGCACAAACCATTTGTTTCCATGGTCAAACTTCAGTTTCTTGCACAGTTCCCAGTGTATCACCTTGCCCACTCAGTCGTGTTTAGTATTATACTGTTTCTGTGCTAATTTTCTGAATTCGCTTATTATTATTATTTACTCCTCGATAGCTTTTCACATCAGCGTTAGCTCATGGTCTTTCACTAGAGATTAAGTGACAGCAAGTCTCCTCAAGTATCCAGGACTCTTCACAGTATTCTGGCAAGTTCTCTTTCTCCCTCCTTTCTTGATACATATAGCCTGTCAACGTCATCTCTGGGATGTTATGGCTTATTCATGATCATTAGATTTCTTCTTTTTTGGTCTATATGCTTAATTTCTTCTCTGGTCCACTTCAAAATCAGTCCCGAATATCTAATGATAGAGTCCAGGAATTTATTCCTTTGATTAGGTTTCTACGATATAGTTTTATCTTAAGTAGCTTTCTAGTTCTCCGGGGATATTCTTTCTTTCGTCTCCACTTGTTTGATGGTATCAGCTTCCAAGTTGCCAAAATATTTGTATGTTTTTATTTCTTCAAGCGTTCATATCTTGTCTTGATTTGGCAGTTCCATTCTGTCATTACAAGTGTTACATTGCCATGATACAGATATGAGAAACGTACATAAAATGTTCATAACATATATACATAGAACATAGGAATCTCGAAACACGAAAAACACTTACGACTTCTTAGTTCAGGTACGAAACTTTTTATTACATTTGAGTTTAAAGGTTTTTCAACATAAGGAGAGAGAGACACATTCTTTCTATTCTAGCTTTTCCATCTGTCCACCCCAATCCCGTGCAACACCTGCCCAAGCGAAAGTCACCTTTCTTCTTCGGACGGCAAGACTCAACTCAACTGACTTTTTCAAAATCCCCCAAATCCTCTGCGCGCTTCCGGTGCTTGACGTCACCCCCACTCTGTAGCCTCGTTTCCCATCTGGGCTATCGTGACATCTCTGAGTGACGCGTCCGTTCCGCCTGCGCACGTGGACACCTGCGTTAATGTTCCACCTAAGTAACCCATGCACTGAGTCGAAAGGTTCTCAGCCTAACTAAACCCAAAAGTATAAAACGAAATCCCTCGGCCATTATATTACACGAGCATTGCACATTTTTTATGCAACATTCTTTCCTTATGTCTTGACTGTATATTTTAATGTGTGTATTAGAGTTTCCAGTTCTTTTACATTTTCTCAAACGGTTTTGATGTCGTCCATGTACATTAGGTTATTGATCTTTTCCGGCAATTTAATAGGTTTGTATCTGTTAATGCATTTTCTGAGTATGTGGTTGGGTGGCATCATGACAATTATGAATTGTCACGGTGATAGAGCATCTCCTTGAAATATATCTCTTTAGACCTTCACTTCAGTTATGTTTAACTCTCCTGTTGCTAATTTTACTTTCCAGGTTTTCATGGTTTTCTCGATAAAGTTTATGACATCATCTGATATTTTGTACATTTTGAGGCAGATTATAATCCAGCTTTTCGAGACCATATCAAAAGACATTTTGTTGTCAATACAGGCCTTACCTAGATTTTTCCGTCTGGTCTTGCTCTCGTTTAGGATGTGTTGATCTATGTAAAGTAACTGTAATGTACTTTTGGATCCTTTGCGGCATTCTTTCTGTTCCTCATGGAACAATCCAAGGCTTGTTAGCGAGTAGGAAACCACTTTCCTTATTTATGCTGTTAATATTTTCCACTTCATTGGTAGGCAGGATAAGGGTCTTTAGTTGTTTGGGGCAGTTCCTTTGCTTCGGTCCTCTTGGATCAATGTGGTATTTCCATTGGTCATTTGTTCGGCTACGTGTGCTTCCTGTAGACGTTTGTTCATTTCTTGAGCTTGTTTGTCGTGAATGAAGGTGAATTTCTTGGAATAGAACTGTTCTGACATTTCAACGGGGAACTTATGCTAAAAGGAGTTGTTCGAAATAGAATTGTTTATATGTATAAAAATGCATGTGGCATTAAATAACCTGCAAAAGTTAATAAACTATTAAACCAAACCAAACTAGCAAGAATAAAGTATTTGCCAATCTTTTTGTTTTTCATTTTCCCTCTATGTGTCACTGGAACAGCAAAATCGATTAAAAGTCATATTCTTTTTTTGTTCTTAATAGATACTTGACCCGTCATTCTAGACAGTATTCTATGATCCGTTTATGTCTCTAAGTCCCGATATTTTATGAGCACAGTGGTCTTGGGCAGATTCTTGTTTGTGCATATAACATTTGGTTGAATATCAAACGTAATATCTTGCAGTATTCATAATGAATTAATCTACCCATCTTGTCGTTTGCTGCATTTGCTTACATTATGAACTATCTTGTCGTTCACAGAATTTGCTTACATTATAAACTATCTTGTTGTTCGCTGCATTTGCTTACATTATGAACTATTTTGTTGTTCGCTGCATTTGCTTACATTATGAACTATCTTATTGTTCACAGCATTTGCTTACATTATAAACTATCTTGTCGTTTTCTGCATTTGCTTACATTATAAAACAACTTGTCGTTTGCTGCATTTGCTTACATTATAAAATATCTTGTCATTCGTTGCATTTGTTTACATTATAAACTATATTGTCGTTCGCTGCATTTATGCTGTTAATTATAAACTATTTCGTCTCTGTTTTTATATGACCAATACTTGCTGCTTATGTTGCGTATCATCAATTTTCACCTTGATATGATAACTAAGATGGTTTTGTTTTGTGCTGCTATTAAAAGAGGATCTATTCGTCTGCTTTTCTTTGAAGTATCCAAGTCATCTCGTATGCAATCTCTCTAGTTTCTTGTTAGAAGGATCCATACGTATTTTTCTCCTCAATTTTTGTTTGTAGGCTTTTAAGTTTTACTGCTTTTCATTAAGTTGACAGTGATCTTACTGGCTTCTGTAAATTGTATATATTTTCTCTATTTGTCTAAAATTCTTAATTTTTTGCATATATGCAATCCTCAAAACTATGGATTCTTCTTCTTTCTTTTCTTAGGTATAAACGAATACTTTGGTGGTAGACTTATTCTTAAACTAACCTGAAATCATTCGTTTTCATACAGGTAAATATTTTCAAGTGTTCTCACGTCCAGATTGTATTTTTCAACTTCACCTGCTGTGACAATCAGGCTTTAGTAGGGTGTATTCCAATTCCAGCTGTAGCTGTCCATTTTAAGCTGAAATCATAAAAATTGGTCGGTCATCCCATAAGATGTATAGCAATAACGTATTGAATTTTTAAGCGTCCACGACAATTTTAAATGCCCATACAAAAAGTGTTTGGAAGCATAATGAATAAACCACGTAATTCTGAGTGTTAAGCAAGGGGGCAAAACGTACCATTTTAGGCGGATTTTGTATGACTTGAACTTGGATTGAACCGTGATCTCATAGAGCATTGGCGAACTCTCTAACCATTATGCTAACAAGCCCGCATGTGCGTGTGTATTTATGTGTCTGTGTTTATGTATGTGATTGAAGGCGAATAGTTTGTCGGTAAGATTTTTAAAATGCACTAGGGGTCATTTGTTTGCAGCAACAAAAAAGGTTATTACTGTGGTAATCAACTTCGGCAGACGGTTTTTTTTATTGTTAGTATCATATATAGAATTGTCACGCGGTAAAAGTCAGGAATGCACTGATGATCAAAGACCAGCGAGATAAAGCAAGAGAATAATGTCTCAATGTTGTCTCTTATCATCATCCAACTCAATATAAGTGTTTTTCTTACTATGATTTTCGAACACGTCTCTTTCAATGTGACTTCGGTCAGGTGTATGTCTTCAGAGATTTAAAATAAATTAGATTTGTCGCACAAAAACTGAAATGCTTCTATCTTTTTTCTCGAGATTAGCTTAGATTTTATTTTGTTATTTTTTAATTTTTAAAAAATTCTTTTAATCCAAAGTCTGTCGAGTTTAATTTTTTTCTTCTTCAAGCATTTCCCTGACTGCAAAAAAAAATGTCGTTTAATGGATTGATTTACAGTAGCGTATTTCTGCTTATCAAAATGTGTATTTGTGATCGGAAGCAGAAATCAAGAGATTACATTGTGGGGGAAAAAGTACAATTAATGGCCTGTGAGGTGTGCCAGTTCTCACATATTCGTAAGTAGTTTTGTTAGTCTCGTTTATTAAGATTAAGTTAGACTGGCTCTAATTGGCTGGACTCTGTTGGGATATAAAGTAAGTAGAGTTGTCTCCCTTTGTCAAGGACGACCAGAAGGTTCCTTTTTCAATAGCTACTATACCGAGGTGTCTAAGAGGGCGCTATTTCTTTTCCTGGATTGCTCCACTTTACCCTTGATACGTAACTTATATTGTTGAGTGTTGAGCAAAGAGGTATCAAGAACCATTTTAAAAGTATTTGGTAAGACGAAACCTGGGATTGAACCATGGTCTCCCGGACCCTTGGCAAACACTCTAACCACTTGACCAATGAGTGGGTGGGATATACACGAGACAAACTGGATTAGTCCTGGTTTCATAATAGCAGATTTGCCGGAATGTGGACTCCTAGTTAGCGAGTTCAATCTCCAGTGACGTTTGGCGCTCACTTTTGGAATAATGACATAGAAAAAAGATGTGGCTTCCACCTATGCTCCAGTTATAGGTTAAAAAGCATGGCTGCCGTTCTTCTGCAACAATGACTTGCGTATTAAATTACATATGAAGTTTAATATTCCATTAAACGAAGAAACCGACCAACACAAATATACGATAACTGTCGTATATTGCTCCGCTGGACAAACAACGAAAACTCGAACATATATAAAAATATAATTCATATTTTTTATTCTTAGGCGGCGACGTTTGTGTGAAGTAGGAATACAGTCAGAGAGAGTTCGCACATATCTTTCTTCTGTGGCGGGGACCCTTTTTTGTGAAGTAGTGGGACGGCCGGAGGACTCACACAGGGAAGGTGACAGGTTTGCTTGAGTGACCAGCGGGTCTCTCCCTTCAGTCCAAAATTACAGACCTTATATTGTCTTTTCAAGTCCCAAGGGAATATATGAATATCCTCTTCGCCCACATATTTTTCTGTTTTTGGCTGGTCATCCGAACTTACATACTTCCGTTTTTTTTTCTGGTGATTTGTTGATCTTCTCTGCGAACAAAAATATCTGTCACTCTATCCATAGGCAATAAATTATATTCTCGCCATCATATTTTATATTTCTCTTTCCTGTGAAACCAACTTGTTAATGTTATCTTGCGACTGCATCGAATCTTCTATGTTCATCCGCGGCACACTGCCGTTAGCTAAGCTAGTATATTACATTACGTATCCATGTTTTTAATCAGTTTAAGATTTATTCTGTTTTATGTCTTATTGACCAGTATCGTTCAGTATTGTCAGATACTTTGTTGCATTCTTTTTTTTTTTTTTTGGCATATCAATCCTTGTTGGTAATTCAATATGAAATAATGTTTTCACAAAAACATTTTAAAGATACATAGTTGTATGATCAGTTTTATTTCTAACAATTCAATTTAGCATAAATCCAAATATTGCTATGAATCATGAACAATTCAATTAAACATCAGTCCTTTGTTTAAATGTAACATAGCCATACATGAATACGTGAAATGTACATAGAATGTTTATAACACTTATACATAGAACATAGGAATCCCGAAACACGAAAAACACGTAACGACTTCTTAGTTCAGGTACGAAACCTTTTATTACCTTTGAGTAAAAGGTTTCGACGTAAGAAATGATGACTTTTCCATCTGCCCCCCCCATCATGTGTGGCGCCCGTAGCGCACAAATTCGTCTGGCCTCAGCGAGCCCCGAAAGTCGACCCTTCCCGTTCAGAGTCTAGTTCTCAACTCAACGACTTTTTCAAAATCCCCCAAATCCTCCGCGCGCGCTTCCGGTGCATGACACCATTCACATCAACTGGCCAACCTTTCTCTGGGATTTTTACATTGACATATCTGAACGACACATCCTCCCCGCACGCGCGTTAAAACCTGCACTCAAGTTTACACCTAACTAACCTATGTGCCGAGCCGAAAGGTTCTCTGCCTAACTAAACCGTAAAGCAAGATATATAAAACGATATCCCTCGGACATTATGTTACACATCTATTTGTTAATTAATTTCGTGAGCTTCACTTTTATGCCTCCAGTTAATTACAACTTGATTTAGCATGTCATTTGTTTGCACACAGTTTAAATGTCAAAACAATTGTATTTGACCCAGAGATAGGACTTTATCAAGTGCTACCACTCCAGGCGAGAGTGGACTAGGGAGCGATGGCAGTGAAGTGGGACTCCACATTCCCTAAAGCAACAGGATTTCCAGAGCTTTGCTATCACATTGTTTGAAGTCATATCCAAGACACTCGTTGGAGGGGTTCTTACCCCTCTACAGAGAAGCAGTTGGTGTATTTTACAGCCTTAGCCAACTGAGGTGAATCATTTTTGTATTTAATTTAAACGAACTTTTATATTTTTTCTTCTGCAACTTAAAAGAAGTAATTTTTTTTTTGTTTATCTCTTTCTATCTTTAATTAACCTACTATCCCTGGATAGAATTAAGTAATCAGGGGGTGTCCTCGTGGTGTAATGGTTAAAACGATGGACTGCGGAGTCATCGTAAGCGAGTTCGTACTCCAGTCACGCTGTTACGTTCATTTTCGAGCAAATACCCTTGAGAAAGTTATGAACCCGCTTATCTTCCCAGCTATGGGTTAAAGAGTACCACTTCTGTTCTACAAGGAGAATAGCTTTGGCATGAAATAACCTACAAAGGTAGATATGCCATTAAACAAAGAAACTAAACCAACCAACCAATTATGGAATTAGCACGCCTAAATAATGTTCACATCGGTTTTCTATTTTTCAGTAAATAAACTGGTGAAAGAAAACATGTGACAAAAAAGATTTATTTCTTTTATTATCTGAATATTTTGGCTTCATAGATTATAAATTAGTAAAGAAGATTGAATTATTTCAATTAATGGTGATTGTTTCGAACGTATTTACAAGAAAACCTATTTGACTCTCCCATTGTGGAAGAAAAATTATGAAATGTTCTTGTGAATTTGTAACATACCCATGATACGGATATGTGAAATGTACATATTCATAGAATGTTCTCAATCATAGAATACATGTAGAATACACTGACTGCACCTCTGCAGAGGGGTAGGACCCCCACTAACAAGTGTCCTGGATATGACACTAAACAATCTGATGGTGAGGTTCCAGCAGTGCTGGAACTTTGGGGAATGCGGAGTACCCCTTCGTTGCCATTGCTCCTAGGTCTAGTCTGGCCCAGAGTGGTAGCACCTGATAGGGCCCTATCTATGGGTTGAATAGAACTAACAGCATACTTATGCTAGAATAAATTGTTTGAGTAAACTGAATAGCTTGAAATAGAAATGTTTTTCACAATTAAACCGTACTTACATTTAAACTGCGTGCTTATGCTTAACTGAATTATTTCAAATAGAACAGTTTTCGACATTAAAACTGTATTTACACTTAACTGAATTGTTACATATAACTGCTTGAATAGTTTGAAATGGAAATATTTTTTACAATTAAGCTGTGTACTTATGCTAAACTGAATTGTTTTAAATAGAACAGATTATTTACATAAAAATGGATTTGGCGTTAAATAACCTAGAAAGGTTGATATGCCATAAAACCCAACAAACCAAACCAACCCAAACTAAACCAAACCTTAATCATAGGAATTCGAAAGATACAACATTCACGAAATTGGTTCAGGTACGAAACTTTTATTCACCTTTTTGAGTTTAAAGTTTTTTCAACATGAGGAGAGAGAGACACACAATCTTTCTATGCTGACTGCTTTTACATCTTCAGCTCTCAACCCAACCAACGCGCGGCGCCCGTAGAGCACAAAGTCATTTGGCCTCGCCCAGCTCTGAAAGTCAACCTTTTTCTTCCGAGGCAGGAACTCAACTAACTGCTTTTTCTCAAATCTCAGCCAACGCTTCCGGTGCTTGAGGTCACCTAAATACCCTGGTCCCAATTCCTATCTGAGATTTTTATTTTGACATCTCCGAATGACACATCCCCCCGCACGCGCATGAACACCTGCGTTAATGTTGCACCTAACTAGTCCATGCGCTAAGCGAAAGGTTCTCAGCCTAACTGAACCGAAAGGCAAGATATATAAAACGAAATCCCTCGGCAATTATATTATAATTTGCGTTCCAAAGGTAAATACCGACGGAAACCTTTCTATGCAAATCGATCAAAAATTGAATGGTTCATTTGATGTTTTATGGCATATCAGGTAGTTTACTTAATGTCAAATCCTGTCACGTAGATGTGTAAAAAGCGATTAGTTATTTGACATTTTTAATGCACAGAGAGCTCATTTATTTAAATAAAGTTAAATAATTTCAGTATTGCTATTTATTTATTGTACAGAGTTCAATGATTTCAAGTATTGCCGTTTATTTTGACGCTTTTAATAGTTTTGATGATTTGCTATCAAAAATTATTAATTCAATTTAATATTATTCATTTTGTTGCAAACTCTCATATGATTTTCAACCCCTGGAGAGAAAACTAGACGGAAATTACACAAGAATGTTGAGAGAAGTATTGAACAAGTCCTGGCGACAACACCCCACGAGACACCAACTATACGGACACTTGCCCCCCATCACGAAAACTATACAAGTTAGACGAACCAGACACGCAGGACACCCATGTACTCCTATGGGCCCCCGCATATGGCCAAGCAAAAGCAGGACGACCAGCTCGAACATACATACAGCTGCTATGTGATGATACGGGATATACTCCTGAAGACCTGCCAGAGGCGATGAATAATAGGGAGAAGTGGCGATAGAGGGATCAGGGATATCCGTGCTGGCGGCACGACATCATGATGATGATGGTAATGATGATCGTTAACGTCATCGGTTCCCTTTTTGAACAAGGATTTTTTCATATTGTATATATACATGTATGAGTGTGTGTGTGTGTGTGTGTGTGTGTGTTATTATAATTTACTCTAGAGTTTTTCGCATCAGTGTTAGCTGATGGTTTTTCACTGTAGATATTACCACACTAGACGGAGCCTCTACCTGGGAAGTAGCGTCTCATCAACCGAAAAAGACATCGACACACGACTAACGAAAGCATGGAAAGCTATCGATAGGCTCTCAATCATATGGAAATCAGACCTGACCGATAAAATGAAACGCAGTTTCTTCCAGGCAGCGGTCGTATCGATACTGCTATATGGATGCACTACTTGGACGCTAACTAAACAGCTGAAGAAGAAACTAGACGGCATATACACAAGAATGTTGAGAACATTATTGAACAAGTCCTGGCGACAACACCCCACAAGACACCAACTATACGGCCACTTGCTTCCCATCACGAAAACTATACAAGTTAGACGAACCAGACACACGGGACACTGCTGGAGAAGCAAGGACGAGCTCATAAGCGATGTACTCCTGTGGACCCCCACATATGGATGTGCAAAAGCAGGACGACCAGTACGAACCTACATACAGCAACTATGTGAGGACACAGGATGTAACCCTGAAGACCAGCAGGAGGCGATGAATGATAGGGGGAAGTGGCGAGAGAGGGTCAGGGATATCTGTGCTAGCGGCGCGACATGATGATGATGATGATGATGAAACAGTTCCATTTGACCCTGAGATGGGATTAAGCACACATTACCACAGCGGTCTGAGGAGACCAGGGCGTAATGGCAGAGGTGTTCAAGAATGGAAAATATTTAACAGTTTTGAGCTGACAAAGAAAAAAAAACAGAAGGTAACCCGCAAAAAAAAATTACCGACGCCGACTACGCCGATGACATAGCGCTCCTGGCAAATGCACCCGCCCAACCCGAAACTGTACTGCATAGTCTGGAACGAGGCGCCGCAGGCATTGGCCTCCATGTCAATGCTCACAAAACGGAATACATGTGCTTTAGCCAAACAAGCGACATCTCCACACTAAATGGTAGCTCTCTGAAACTAGTAGAAAAGTTCACCTTCTTAGGAAGCACTGTCTCATCAACCGAGACTGACATCGACATGCGACTAACAAAGGTATGGACAGCTATCAAGAGGCTATCGGTCATATGGAAGTCAGAACTGACCGATGAAATGAAACACAGTTTCTTCCAAGCAGCAGTTGTGTAGACATTTTGTTAAGGAACTAGTGATCCTGTTTCACCGAACAGCAGCAGCCCCTTGGGGTCACGTGGCGTCCATTATAAAAAAGAGTTCCACTGGAGATTCTTCCTCTATTTTCCACTCCCACCGCTGTTAGCAACAGGTCCATTCGTAACAGCCCTTGACGGCAACGTATTTGGTACCGTCTTCCACCAGCCAAGAAACAAGAGCGACGAACGCACGTGCTGAGTTAGAAGGAACAGGACACACAGACAGTTAAGTTCCAGCAGGCATTTTATCTGCTAACCTTACCAAACCTTACAACCTTACAATCTTCACATAACAAACCTAACCATACTTTATCTTATACCTTTACCTTATAACTTTACCTTATAACAACCTTACAACTAAACCTTACAAACCTTACCAAACCCTACCACCTATCGGAATCTTGAACTCTTTTTTGAACACTTACACATTCGTTGTTTGTTCCACGTGGTGTAAAACCCTCTTTATTGTTGTTGTTGTTGTTGTTGTTGTTTAGAAATTTTGTTGCACTAAAAGTCTTTCGTCTTCCTTTCTTCAAAAGCTGTCACCAACTCCTTACTGCTGTTGAAGTACGGTTTATTCTTTTACAAAACTTAGGAACAAACCGGGCTTTTCGGAGCTTATAAAAATCCCCATAGTTGTGTCGATACTGCTGTATGGATGCACTACATGGACGTTAACTAAACAGATGGAGAAAAAGCTTGACGGCTACTACACAAGAATGCTGCGAGCAATATTGAACAAGTCCAGGAGGCAACACCCCACAAAGCAGCAGCTATACGGCCACCTACCACCCATCACGAAAACTATCCAAGTTAAACGAACCAGACATGCAGGACACTGCTGGAGAAGCAGGGATGAGCTCATAAGTGATGTTCTCCTATGGACCCCCACACATTGCCGTGCAAAAGCAGGGTGACCAGCTCAAACCAATATACAGCAGGTCTGTGCCGATACGGGATGTAGTCCTGCCAGAAACGATGAACGATTGGGTGGAGTGGCGAGAGAGGATCGGGGATATCTGTGCTGGTGTCATGACAAGATGATGATAACGATGATTTGACAAATAGATAAGACTCAAAGAGTGACTAGTATTTTGGGACAGAGTGAATCTGCGATTAATGACAGTAAAAAAGTACACCACATTCCCTAAAGCTTCAGGATTGGAGCCTCACCATCAGATGTATTAGTGTCATAAACGGGATATTCATTTGATGTGTCTTCCTCTTTTTCAGCGATTCAAAAAGATCCTGCCGATTGTGCTGCGTCTACAGTTAAAATCCAGTTCTTGCAGACCTTAATAAGTTGTTGGGTGCATGTAACTGAAAGCAGACAAGGATCCAGTAAGACAAGTGTCAATGGAAACTATAGAAATGATTGAAAAATCTCGTGAGGCGAAAACCACAGGTGTGTTTAAATTTGTGGCAAATATAAAAGAAATGTGAGTTAAGAGAGGAAATCTTTGATGGGCTTAACATTTATAAAGTTCTTTTCAGCGACTTCAGCAGAAATAATAACGTTTCAAATGCTTTTTTTTTCTCCCAATAAAGCAATGAAAGGACAGTTGCAATATCCACAGATAACACCGATCTGACTAATTCAAAGTATCAAGTAATACATATTGGTACCTAACTATTTATGGGTGTTAGTAAAAGAAATTTTCTCAAAAAGGCATAAATAAAAATCAACTGCTTTCGAGTTCAGTCTCAGAAAGGCAAGCACCAGCAAGACAGTGTGAGGATAAAGTCGGCAATATAAGATGTTTCAAAATATTTTTGGTACTTGGGAAGAACAAGTGACCGTAAGTAACCATCATCTGTCCATTCCTCATGTGATGATTTTATCCCATTTCCCTTGGAATAGCATCAAAAATGCTGTCAGCAAATTTAAATTGGTTAATATGTATCGAATTGTTACTGGTGTAATTTTTGGAAAATTTTCTAGGCGAGCCGAGTACAAAGCTTGGATGACGGTGTTTACACCTTACAGTGCACCATTAACATTTGCAAAGATATGCATCCAGATATTATTTCTTAAGAGTTAAATTATTGAGCAGATCGGGCCTTTTAACCTTGATATAGCAACCAATCTAGGAGAAGGAAAATATGTTAAATATTGCTTAAAACCTTTTAAATATTGCTTCAAAAATGAGAGTATATATATATATATATATATATATATATATATATATATATATGTTCGTTTAACCTCAACTACCCTATCGAGGAGACTTACAATGCACCTTTCTGATACAAATTCAATAGTTTAGCATTTGAAAAACATTCTTGCCCAACAACAGAATTACGAAAAATTCTCACGGACAACACAAAAATATTAGAACATCAAAATAATAAACAAAAACTACAAATTCTCGAAGCACTGCATATTAGAAACATGCAACTGACGCCTAACAGAATTAATTTTCGAACCAGTGCTAATGTACTTAAATGCCTTTAGCTACAAACACTATTTATAGAAACCGATTTAAAAGCAAACTCTATACACTCCAACGGTAAAGACGCTTTTATATAGTTGTAATATGCAAAAACTAAAGTTACATCACTTTTGTAATTGACCCTTACCTGATGATGGCCCAAAGTCGAGCAGGAAGTACTAGGGATATATACAATTATGGAAAATACATCAATCAATTCCTGCCGAATACGATAAAAGCAATACGGCAATACCAACGGATATGTAGACAGAAAATGTCTATTATGTTCAACGAAATTTGTATTGATGAAGAAATGCTGCCAATATATATATATATATATATATATACTGTATAGCCACATACATATAGACGTGTACATGTACAAATATACACGTACATGCAGAAGCATCATTAACCGGTAATGGACGACTTCAGTAACGAACGAATACACTTCTTCATAAAAATATAAATCTCTCACACTTTATTTTCGAAAGGGTGGTGTTTGTTGAGTGTGAGAAATGATTGGAGACAAAGACGGACTGCTATATTGACCCAAGTCCTTCCTCGACCATAGCAGTACTTCTTTCGCATCTTCGCTTGAGTTGCTCAACCAGGGGTCACTAAGGGCCTAAATTCCTCTGTCTGGAGCTGGTTCTCACTTCGGCATCCTGTCTCCAATTGACTCGAACCGCCCGATCACATGGTTATATCATTTTCTAACATCCTTCTGCTTTCGCTGTTCTTCCGCTTATTTACACAAGTGCATATATATATATATATATATATATATATATATATAAGCCACAATGAAGCATTCTGATAGAACGAAACCGTCTGTCCGTGGATTACAATATATATATATATATATATATATACATATATATATATATATATATATATATATGCCGGCCGCCTCATACGCTGAATTTCAGTAGCTCTTCTCAAGAAGTGAGCACTTAAAGTAGCCCATAAATTATATGTAGAAAGTTTTATGTAAAAAAATCCTTCAGTTACGCTGAGGATTACGATGGCTCTGGGATAAGGTTTCCGACTTACATAACATCAACTAGGTTTCAATTCCAACTTAAAGCATCTTGCGGGTCTACCAAAACTGAATGATGATAATATATATATATATATATATATATATATATATATATATATATATATTCGCTTAATATCTTGGAGACCTGGTTAAGTCATACCAAAGACCTAAACATAGGACTTGATGCCCTCATGCCTAGCATTCAGCATTATAAAGTAAAAAACAAGGGTAAGTTGAACAATAAAGGGAAATGAGTTGTACCTTCTCCTTCACCTCAGTGTTGTAGGTACAGAAAAGTATGCCTTCGGGTCACGCTCGTCCGCAGTCAGCCTAACTACTTAAACCTGCCCATTGACATAATAGTTACTATGTTCACCATTGGTCCGGGAGATCTAGGTTCACTACCAGATTAAGCCATATCAAAGACCTACAATTCTACTTGTTTAAGACTCAGTAAAACAAGGCATAGATCAAGGATAAGTGGAGCAATTAAGGGAAATGAGAAGCACCTTCCCTAACACCTGGGTGTAGTCGCTTTTGATAATGGAAGCTTGGCCAACTTACTATCTTATATATATATATATATATATATAACCTGATATGATTCGTCTTGAATGTTATTTTCTTTGATGTTTCCCTACAATGCAATGATTAGAGAAAAACAGGTAAGAGAAAAAAATATATAATTTCAAAAACTGTCAGAACATTTTATGTATACTTGCATAAATCAATATCCTCAAGTTGTTTTTTGTTATGTTAGACAAAATTTCGGTTACGTTTTTTTTTTGTTTTGTTTTTAATGGCATACACATCTTTACGTATTATTTAATGCCAAACCAATTCTTGTAGAATTGTAATGGTAATACTTAGCCCATAGCTTAAAGGGGTAAGTGGGCTTATATTTTTCCCAAGAACATTAGTCCATTACCATCATAATCATCATGACATGCTGGTAGCATGGATATCCCTGACCCTCTCTCGCCACTTTTCCCTATCGTTCATCGCCTCGGGCAGGTCTTCTAGACAACATCCCGTATCCTCACATAGTTGCTGAATGTATGTTCGTACTGGTCGTCCTGCTTTTGCACGGCAATGTGTGGGGGTCCATAACAATACATCACTTATGAGTTCGTCCCTGCTTCTCCAGCAGTGTCCTGCATGTCTGGTTCGTCTAACTTGAATAGTTTTCGTGATAGGAGGTAGGTGGCCGTACAGTTGGTGTCTTGTGGGGTGTTGCCGCCAGGACTTGTTCAAGATCGCTCGCAGCATTCTTGTGTAATTGCCGTCGCTTCTTCTCCAGCCGTTTTGTTAGAGTCCATGTAGTGCATCCATATAGCAGTATCGATGCGACCGCTGCCTGGAAGAAACTGCGTTTCATTTTATCGGTTAGGTCTGATTTCCATATAATCGATAGCCTATTGATAGCTGTCCATGCTTTCGTTAACCTCGTTTCGATGTCCTTTTCGGTTGATGCGACGCTGCCTCCTAGGTAAGTGAATTTGTCTACTAGTTGAAGAAGGGTTCCGTCTAGTGTGGAGATGTCACCCGTTTGATTATAGCACATATATTCCTTTTTGTGTGCATCGACATAGAGGCCTATGCCTGCGGCTGCTCGTTCCAAACTATGCAGTAGTGTTTCGGCTTGGTTGGGTGTATCTGCCAGTATCGCTATGTCATCGATGTAGTCGGCGTCGGTAATTGTTTCTGCGGGGTACCTTTTGGCTATTGCTTTGGAGCTTTGGGAAATATGGATTACACCTTCATGCTCATCACACTCCTATGACTGGGAGTGGTAGCACCTGATAGGGTTTTAGGTATGGGTCAAATAGTACAAACTATGTGTTTAAACAAATCACTGATGAAAAAAAAATTGACTGTTCTATAGCTATACTTTAAAATAATTGACTGAGAACCAAAAAAAGCCAGGCCTGTTTAAGAATGCTATTTACAAAATATGTTTATAAATCATATTTTTATTTGATATATATGTATAAACAGAATTTAGCATTCTTCAGTGGTTGATATGCCACAAAATCAAACCCAACCAAATCCTATATATTTAATATATATATATAAAACCCTGCCAAGCCAAATCATAAATATTTTATATACATACATATGAAGAAGATTTGGCAATAAACGACCTACAATGGTTGACATACCCTTAAACACAACCAAACAAAACTAATAGTTCGACTGGAGTTTGAACTGATATACTACAAACTTGGAATATAATTTCGCAAGTAATCATTGATTGAGGACATGGGAGAGAGAAAAAACAATGTTAATAATATGTCCTCGACAGGTAGGCTTTCACATTTGATATACCACAAATGAAGTTTCAAAGCAGGGGTAGAACTCCCGGTAGAAAGCTTGTCGAAATAATAATAAATGCCCAAAATTCCGAGGTTATGCGATGCTTACATTACTTTTTCGAAATTCACAAACACCCCCCACACAGACAGAGTTTGCATGTGCCCATGCTGTAATGGCAAGGGCGAACCAAGTTCAAAACCTGAGCGAAGCTGTTTGTATTTCGCATAGCGCAAACACCGTTGGGAAAGGTATGAATCCCACTATTCTCTCTCCAGTTTTGGGAAAATAGTTTGACATACTGGGCTTTTTAACCTTGGCTTCCTTTTCCAATAGCTACTACAGGGAGGTGTACGGAAGGGTGCTACTCCTTTTCCTGGATTGCTTAACTTTACCCTTGATACGTACCTTATATTGCAGAGTGTTAAGCAAGGAGGTATGAAGTACGATTTTTAAGCCTTTGGTATGACTCGACCTAGGTTTGAGCCCAGGTCTCCAGGACCATTGGCAAACACTCTACCCACTAGGGCAATATATATATATGAACGTGAGAGAATTCTTGGTTATTATCGGAGATTAGCAAAATAATAGAGCATATCTGGCACATTTAAACAGAATACATCGTCTCGATGTTATTGTCAGTTACAAAGGATATATTACATTATATATTTTTAATTATAATAAATCATATTATATTCAAATGTAATACTTTCTGTTATATAACTGAGGAATGTTTTTTTTATATTAATCATTTTTCGTAAATTATATTTCATCATTCAGTTTGGTTGGGTTTTGAACTATTCGGTTCTTAGTTCAGGTGCATTTCATTGGGTGTAATTTTACGCAAAAGATATGACAATCACTATTTGTCATAATAAACCTCCAGACAGGAAATGAGCTGGAGAGTGGATGACATCATGCCCGGAAGAGATGGTCCTGAGAATTTGATTGATTTTGAAAAAGAGGCAGTTGAAATTGGACCATGGAGGCAAACAGTTGAGTTTCTGCCGTTGAGGCATGTGGTCAAGTTTTGTAGATCTCTATCGATTGAGATCTTAAACACCACGAGATAGGCCGCACCTTGGGGGTGGGGTCCGATAGTATGGTCAGCATAGTATGGTTAGCAAAGACTTTTAAGAATTGTGTCTTTCTCCTCGTGTCACCATAAACCGAAGTCAGGAATTAATAAACCCGTTCGTATCTGAAACAAAAGAGTCCACCAGTATTTGTATACGCCTGTGTTTTGTATTTGTGTATGTATTGTATTACAGTTGTTAATGAGATCATCGTGGTATACAACATTACTAACCTATGTAAAATAACTATATACGATCTGGAATAAAAGTAAAGAAACATGTCTCAGGGAGAGGTGAAGTCCTGTTTCCCATGAGCTCGTTTTAAGACGGCGTGATCAATTCTTCATATTTCAAATAACCTTCAGCAATCGTAAAATAATTAGGGTGAAAATTAACCATGTTATTTATTTTCTTAATTATTTTATCGTTTAATTTGGTAAATTTGTAGAATAATGTTTTTCGTAGAAGTGTATTTATTGAAGTCAACGTGTGCTCACTGGTGCGGAAGGTTACGGCAATCATTCCTTATCATAATAACGTTTCGAGACAGGAAAAGAAAACTAAAGCTAATTAATTTTCGAATATATAAAATATAGAGAATTTGAAATTAAGTTTAATTGGGATCTACTGTAGAATTCACTTTAATTGTTTGCTGAAATTAGAGATAGGCGTCAGACGGATGTGGAGTTGGGATAGCTGCCTGGCTGTCTATTCGTTCACGGACCATTTCCGTGTCTTCTTCACACTCGTGTTCCGTTTGCTAGTAGAAAAAATGTTGGATCTTAATAAAACTCTTTTTGCATCTGAAACATCTGAATTACCTAGTTGTTTTTGAAGAAAAGTGTGGTGTTACAATATTCACACGTTGACTTCACTAAGTACACTTCCACTAAAGGATCTCTAAGCAATTTACAATTTGACCAAATTAAATGATAAAATAATTAAGAAAATAATCCTGTAACGTTACACTAT
>OY757932.1:21719394-21771894 GCA_963585895.1 Sepioteuthis lessoniana | reverse complement strand
ACATATCTTGTTACACCGAGCCCACTGGAAAAAATGTTAAGCTGTATATACTCTTCTTTCTTTCGGCTGCTTACAGTTTTGATAAGTTATTTATTCACGCACAGCACCATTTGCTTACGATATTGTTCTTGTATAAAATTAATCTAAGCTGGGAAAATGTAGTTTTCCTTTCTTTCTTTCTTTCTTTGTAACTTTCTTTCTTTCTTATCCTTGCAAGTTCAGCGCCAGTTATTTTTATTACTAAACCATGAGACCTAGTTATATCATCTTGAAAGAAATTGATATTATTTTATATAGATATTATATCTAAATAGATAACATAATTATCTTTATTGAGAATACTTTTGAGATGAGGCTTCTTAATCTGAGAATTTTTTTTTTTTTGCGGACTTTTGTCCTCATCTTAGCATTTTTTTTTGTTTTTGTTTTTGTTCTCACTACGTTTGGGTCGTGGTTAATCACCTGAAGACGGCCAGAGGTGAAATTTTGCCGAAACGTAGAGAGAAAAACAACAACAACAAAATAAATAAAATAAACTACCAAGACGAGGACAAAAGTCCGCAATAAAAAATTAATTATCAGATAACATAATATTTCATAAAAAAGATAAATCTAAGCTACCGATGATTTTATCGACAGGTTTTTTGGTCGGTTTGAAGCATGTCAACCTTCCTTGGGTTATTTCATGACGAATCCAGACTCCTTTTCATGAAGTTACATTGTTTGATGTAACTAATGATAGCTTGATATAACTAGAAGTCTCAGAGGCATTGTACCTAATGTGCCCACCCCTTGACACCCTTTTAAGCCAGTTCGAACCCAAGTCATGCAATTACCTTCACTTTCTAACTAATACCGGTGGGAAATGTATAAACCTCTTCCCGATCGCCAGCAATCGGTTGAATTGTACTTCTGTTCTTTTTCTACAAGGATGTCTCCTATATTAATTAGCTCTCGAAGAGTGATGTGCCATTAAACAAAGAAACCAAATTAAACCTAATAACTATCCTTAGCAAGTAAAGTAAAGTCGGCGACCTGTCGAGGGTGACCCGAAGGCTCTCTTTTTCGATAGCTGCTATACTGAGGTGTACGAGAGCGTGCTACTCCATTCCCTTGGTTTCTCTACTTTACCCTTGATCCTTACGATGTAAAGTGTTAAGCAAGGTGGCATAAAGTACCATTTTTGAATCCCGAGTATTAATCGACCTGGGATTGAACCCCGGTCTCCCGGACCATTGGCAAACACTTTACTCATGAGGCCAAAGTGTAATTTCAAATAATAATACTATGTACTAATAGCTTTTAATTATATAGCATCATATACTTCAGTCAAACACGAATTTCTTTAAAAAAGGTCTATTTTCTACTTTGAGGTGTTCTTCACAGCTACTACTACTCCGGGTCGAATTTGACCTGGGAGTAATTATAATTAATAGGTACTCAACATTTCTTGAAGCTCAAGAACTGGAACCATACTATCCTATGCAGTTTAGTGTAATAACCAGGATACCACTGTTTTAGGAGATGCGAGTTGTTACCCATCTGCAGGGGTTAAGGCTTGCATACTCTTAACCTCGCCGATATGGATTTGGCCTGAGACAAGTTGGATGGAAACTTCATGTTTTACTCACCTCCACTTCAGGATGTGTAACAAGATCTGTTTACCGAGGAGATGCACAAAGGAATCGACCATCAATGTCAGCATCCTCTTTGAGTTGAATCTGATAAATGTTTGCCGAATTTTTGAAACATTACCGGAATTAATTGACAGCTGCTACTTCATGTGCAGTGGGATAAAAGTGTCACATGATTGGTCGACTGATAATAGCTAATTACAGTCATTTTGTTCTTAAAAAGGATCCGTTTCGAATTATTTCATAATCAGGATGGCATTTTTTTTTTTTGGCAGACTAGTCGGCTGGGCCAATAAAATACACCGAGTGCATCTCAGCAGAGATATAAGAACCCCGACGAGTTTCATAAATATGACAATAAATACCCTGTAAGAGATTTAGGGAATGTAGTGTAACCCTTAGGTGATATTGCTCCCAGGTCCACTCTGACCTGGAGTGGATGCACCGGATAGGGTCCTATTTACGGATCAAATAAAACAAAAAAAATATATGTGCAAACAAATGACAAATTTTAAATTTTTAATTTAGAACATTTAAAGAAAATATTTCAAATTTAAAAAAAAGGAAAAATAAGATTTAAAATAGTTAAATTTTTAGATAGAAACACTTCCAGAATTTTCAGTAAAGTATATTTGTTTATACGTTATGTGACATAACCAAGGAAATTTCAAGGTTGGTTTTGTTACATTGGAAACTTTCCAGCCTTTTCATTGGTCAAGTTTTTGAATAACCTTTTATTTCTTACGTCAGGAGATTAGCATTATTGTTATAAAAAAATCATATGTAAGGATAGAGCGTATTTTTCCCGCCGACTGATCAGATGATCTAAAGTCTTGTCTTCCTGTTGTAAAGTGCTTATCATGGAAAATTGCTTGAATAAGTAAAAAAGCCAACGCGATTATTTCTCTTACATTAGCTGTAACTGTTGATTATTTTCTATTTATCACATATAGTGCATTTTAAAATTTAGACTTGATATCAATGTTTGATTTTTTAAATTAGAATTTGTTGCTCAAGGAATAAATTTTAATTGTTTATCCATATGAATGGATTTATTTATTGAAATTTCAAAATGATTGCCGGAGGTAATTAATCAAACAAAAAAATCGATTATTTTTCCGCAAGAAATCTGGCAGGTTTTTAATGTATTTCATTTTCCTGAAGAAGGAACACTTATTTTAATCTAATATGTTAAAACTAGGAAAACACTTTTACTTACGTAACTCTGCCCGAGGGAAAATCAATTTAGATTTGAATGCAATCGATTAATGGTATTTGATTTAATCAAGTATTTTTTTTTTACTCAAAAATGTATGATTTTTTTTATTTGCACAGCGTAATAAAAAAAAAAAATTATAATTATAGTCAATTTTCACCATGAGTATTGATATGAGTGGTCGTAATTTTAATTTTTTTTGTGATGAAAAACATAATTTTATTAAAATGTAAAAAAAATAAACTTTGTAAACTTTTTGAAACCCAAGGATGCGTAAGAAAATAAGAAGAAACACAGGCTATAAAATATTACTAAGCCAATCACTGAAGAAAAAAGGAATTTGCCCTGTTTGAAATTATCGACGTTTATCAATAGAAACGTCTAAAAAAACGAGAATTTAAAAAAATGAAACATTATGAACCACAAGATAATTAGTAGTGTGACAATACTCCATCACCCACCCCCACCAACTTCTTCGAAACATTTCAATCTTGGCCGGTGATCATATAGTGGTTCCGATAGGGGTATCACGAATTTCTTCCAGGCTACAGAAATAAAATCAAGGGGGTAGGAAGAAAAAGAACAAAGAACAAACGAGGGCTTGGGTTAACTCAAGTGCAAGAAGGGTGATTCTGTGCCACTGTGCATTCCTTTGTAGATTAAAGCTAGCGCAGATTTCTTGCGAAATTTCTACAAAGCTACTAGGAATGCCAACTCATCTTGACTGGTCAATCTCATGCGACTGGTCTCTCACATGTCCGGTGGCGGCTGTCTCTCTCCGTCTCCCGTCACCAACTCACCTCTCTGATATCCTTTCTCCAACTGCCTTCTCTGTGTTCCTTCTTTCAACTCTTCTGAATCGCGTTCCCTTACCCACTTCCCGTTACGTCAAAGATCGCAGGCTCAGGCCTTTGTTTGGTTTCGTGCCAAAACAGACAAAGGGATTGTCTGCTTGGCGGACCACCTACATAGTGTCACAGTAGTCTTGCTTTTTCATTTAAAAATATATCTTGAAAAAGTTTAGATGTTAGAAATTTCGGAATATTTGAAGATAATGTTGTAAGAGAATATATGGATTTATATAAATTTCATTAACTTTTTTTTAATGTGATTATTTAGCACACGAACATTATATGCATCTATGAAATCTTGTATTTTTTTATAAATTTAATTTGCTCATATTTTGTGGTTATTGATTATTTTTTCATTGTGGTCACTGAAGAAACACACTTTCATATAACATTGGCCCCCATGTCAATGCCTCTCAAAACTGAATATATGTACTATAATTAAATAGGTGACATTTCCACGGAACCTCTTTGAAACTGGTAGAAAAATTCAGCTACCTAGGAGGCAGCGTCTCATCAACCGAAAAAGACATCGACACACGGCTAACAAAGGCATGGACAGCCATCGATAGGCTATCGATCATATGGAAATCAAACCTGACCGATAAAATGAAACGCAGTTTCTTCCAGGCAGCGGTCGTGTCGATACTGCTATATGGATGCAGTACTTGGACGCTAACGAAAACAGCTGGAGAAGAAGCTAGACGGCAATTATACAAGAATGTTGCGAGCAATATTGAACAAGTCCTGGTGGCAATACCCCACAAAGCACCAACTATATGGCCACCTGCCTCTCATCACGAAAACTATCCAAGTTAGACGAACCTGACATGCAGGACACTGTTGGAGAAGCAAAGACGAGCTCATAAGTGATGTACTTCTATGGACCTCCACATATGGCCAGGCAAACGCAGGACGACCAGCTCGAACATACATGCAGCAGCTATGTGAGGATACAGGATATCTTTCTTCCTCTGTCTGATGATTGTTGTTTAAAAGACGGCATGAAACCTTCAATGTAATTAAATGAATATGAACATTAATATATATTTACCTTATATTATTATGTGATAGCTCTATCACAGATATTGAGAACTCTCCAAATTTTACTGCATTTGTTCTGCCACAAACCCACCAAGTGAGATAGTGCCAATATATATATATATATATATAGTCAGCCACAGACAGACTGTTTCGTTCTATCAGAACTCTTTAGTGTGGCTAGACACGCAGAACGCTCGAAGCCAGAATCGAAACCCGTCCAACTTTACGATAGACTAAGGCTTCAGACCACACGGCCACAAGCGGACTACGTTGGCTAAGGAATTTTTAGGTATTTTATATTTAGCAAACAGCAGCAGCAGCCTTTGTTTACATTTTTTCATACCCTACTGGCTACCAGAGAGCTCAATTCATTCGAAGAGCCTTGCATTACGCTAACAGTAGCCGACAATTCCTTCGCCAGAGAGCTCAACCCCCATATATATATATATATATATATATATATATATATACATTAATTTATCTGTTTACATATATACATTGATGCATTTTTATTATATTTACTGTAACCATATTTATTGATCTCTTTCACTGAAGAAGCGTGTATGTGATCTGAAGAAACTACCATGATATTCTTCGTCGAAATATATGTTATTGATGGCACTTTAAACGCTGTTCAATTTTCTACCATTTACTTTACATACACACACACACACGCACACACATATATATATGCACACACACACACACACACACATATATATATATATATATATATATATATATATATATTATATATATATATAAATGTATATATATATGTGTGTGTGTGTGTGTGTGTGTGTGTGTGTGTGTGTGTGTGTGCGTAAATGATTAAAAGTCAATTAAAATTAATTTTTTCCTTTCCTAATGAACTCACATATATTTTGAAATAGAGTGCAACTATATATATATATATATATATATATATATATATATATATATATATATATATAACTATAACGGTTTTAATATGCTCAGGTTTAATTATTTTCATTATATAATATTTTTTCAGATGAGGCGGCCTTACATAATAATACCGCTCGGATTATCGCTAAAAAACAATATGTTTAACGTCGGATACTCTTGATGCATAAATATGTAAATACAACTTTAAATATATTTCTTTTGATATTTAGAATAATATCCCTAACGTCAGACTTATTTTAACTTTTCTCTCTCTCATACCCAACCCCCGTATATATATATATATATATATATATATATATATATATAATATATATATATATATATATAAGCGTGACCCATGGGGATCATGTTTGCAGTGTTCAATAATGGTCTGTGAGACAGGGTTTAATCCTAGGTTGAGTCATACCAAAGATTCAAAAATGTTATATGATACCTCCTTGCTTAACATTCAGCATTATAAAGCATGGATCAAGGGTAAGTGGAGCAATCCAAAGAAAATGAGTTGCACCCTTCCCTACACCTCAGTGTAGAAGCTATAAAAAAAGGAACCTTCAAGTCACCATTGACTACGGTCGGTCAACTTACTTAACTCTATCTATCTATCTATCTATCTATATATATATATATAAGTTGTTGTTTTTTATAGCTTTTCAATTTTATATTTTCTTCTTTACACTAGTTGTCATTTCTTCTGAAAATTGCTTCCTCCACATTTTTTCCTTACTTCATATTATCATGTATATTTCTCCGTCAGATGTAGGTGTAAGTAAATTTTCCTAATGTTTTTTTTTTTTAGTTTCGTGTTTGTGTGTGTATGTGCGTGTTTAATAATTTGCTTTCAACCCCTACCAAAGTATTTATTGATGAGGGGTAACAGTTTATCAAGCAAATATGTGCGATTATTTCATGAACACCATCTTAAATGAATTACTCCTAACCGAAAATAGCTGTTACTCACTGAGAAGTTGGTGGGGTGACAGGAATGCCCAAGATTTATTCAACCGTAAAGACATGCGAAATGTTAAAATTTTAGACATTAGCTTGTGTTGGATTTAAAAAGAAAATGTCCGTAAGAATAATAACGTTATCTATGGAAGCAATGCGATTTTTTTCCAACACAAATTATTAAAATCTTATTCCCAAATCAAATTTTCGACGAAGAAAATATTCTATTGTCACGTATATAGAAAGCTACTCGTAAATATTCAAGTTCTGATTGAAATATAAATTTCATTATTTTCGATTTTTTCTTTTATTTTTTGGTTTAAGTTAACGTGTCAAAGAGAGCGTGTTGATAATGGTATATAAATTGTTAGTTGGTTGATTAGTTCCATGAAATAAAAAAATGATGAGGTTCCATGTCGAATTTTTTACTTCCGGTCATCGGAAGGTTCAACGGAAGTTATTGAAGACAAATCAGCGCATTGGTTGGCAAGAATTAGACATTTTTCGATCTTTGCGACCATTTTCACAATGACATTGGATTCCTCTGATTTGTTTTATTTTATTTTAGTGGAATGGAAAGAGACGGATTGATTTGATTTGGTTACCTTGTTTAATGATACATCAACTGTCAAGGGTTATTTAATGCCAAAGCCAAAATAGTAGATGGAGAGTAGTGGTACTATTTAACCGATGGTTTACGGAAATGAGATGAGTTTGAACTCGCTTAATTCGACGTAGCTGTCCACCATGGCAATGGGCTCTCCTCTTCCGAGGTTCAGAGGCACCAGAACTTGGTTTGTTTCGTCCTATTCGAGGAGGAACACAGAACCGAGATGAATGTTTTAAACAATATTCATAAAAGTAAATTCAACCCCACCATCCCTCCGGTTATCTGATGAAGAGCTTCTTCAGTACAAATACAATGCAAATATAATGTTCCACAGGTTAAAATGGTGGTCAAACGATTTTCTTCAGATGTGGATAACCTCATTTGAGATTTAGTTTATATACCACATACACACACATCCGTATACATATACACACATTTTTAATCATACACAATTGAGGAATATTTTAAAAGGTCAGTTTCATCTTTATGAAAATACCAGGCTAAATGAGATATTTAAGGTTACAAACAGAAATATCACAATGCTGTATAATTTGAATATATTTTTGATTAAATATATAGATCGTTTTTTTTTTGAGAGTCAATAATAAGTTGAAATGAATGTTATGTCCGGTTATATAGATTAAGAGTCCAGCTTGTTGGCCTCGTTGGTAGAGTGTTCGCCAGTGGCCCGGGAGACCAGGGTTCACTTCTAGGTCGAGTCTTACCAATGACTTAAAAATGGTACTTGTTACTTCCTTGCTTAACACTCAGCATTATAAAATGATTAACGTCGGGTTATTTTTAATGCATAAATATGTAAATAAATCTTAAAATATTTTTCTTTTGATATTCTGGATTATATCCCTATCTTATTTTAACTTTTCTCTCTCTCTCTCTCTCTCTCTCTCTCTCTCTCTCTCTCCCTCCCTCTCAGACACAGACATACACACACATCCAACCCCCCATACACACATATATATATATATATATATATATATATATATATATATATCATCATCATCATCATGTAGCGCTGGTAGCACGGATATCCCTGACCCTCTCTCGCCACTACTCCCTATCGTTCATCGCCCTATGTAGGTCTTCAGGACAACATTCCATATCCTCACATAGCTGCTGAATGTATGTTCGTGCTGGTCGTCCTGCTTTTGCACGGCCATGTGTGGGGGTCCATAAGAGTACATCTCTTATGAATTCGTCCCTGCTTCTCCAGCAGTGTCCTGCATGTCTGGTTCGTCTAACTTGAATAGTTTTCGTGATATGGGGCAGGTGGCCGTACAGTTGGTGTCTTGTGGGGTGTTGCCGCCAGGACTTGTTCAAGATTTCACGCAGCATTTGGAGTGGTCACTAATGGTCCGTGAGATAGGGGTTTAATTCCAGGTGGAATCATACTAAAGATTCAAAAATGGTATCTGATACCTCCTTGCTTAACATTCAGCAGTATAAAGTATGGATCAAGGGTAAGTAGAGTAATCCAAGGAAATGAGTTGCACCTTTCCCTGTAGAAGCTATAAAAAAAGGAACCTTCAAGTCACCATTGATCAAGGAAAAGTGGAGTAATCCTGGGAAGGAGTAGCGCCTTCCCCTATACCTTGGTGCAGTAGCTATCGAGAAGGGAGCCTTTGGGTCACCCTCGACTACGGTCGCCAACTTTTTACTAATATAGATTAAGACTTTCATTAAACTAATGCTTCGAATAATCATTTTGAAACAATACAATGAATAATTTTGGTTGTTTTCTTTCAGATTATAAGAATATTGCGCATAATCAACTTCGATATTTACCCCTATCTTCCATATAATTAAAGAACACATATTTTGTGTTTCATAAAGGTGTAGCAGCAACATTCATTCAGAAAAATTATGGTGATAATAAGATGAAATAATTTAAAGGAAGTGGTTATCCCATTTTAGCAAAGGCGATTTCAGTCTAAAGGACAGGACTTCTTTGTCGAAAGAAAAGGTGTCATCTTCTATCACGATAATACCTGTCCTTAATTAACTTAATTGAAGAAAGATCTCTTAGAGGACCTCAGTTAGAAAAAAAGGGAATTAGAGAGTTATTTGAATGTGCAATTTTTTAGGTGAATGTTTTAGACGACATTACTTAATGTTTTGTCACTTATTCTCGTTTATAAATCATGCAGTGATTATTTTTAATCCTTTCCTTTCATATTGTAAGAATATTGCTCATAATCCTCTTTGGTATTCACCCCTATCTTCTGCAAAATAAAAATATATTTGACAGGTTTTACTCTATGAGTCTAAAAGATTAACCAAATGAGGTTTAGTTTGATTTGGTTTTATGGCATATCAACCATTATAGGTTATTTAATGCTAAATCCTCTTTATACATAGATATTAGATATATATGATTTTGTTGATTATGATGTGAAGTTTATACTCTGCACAGATTTAAAGGGTTCCAAGTACTGCTATGTATTACTAACAATTCAATTAAATATCATTAGCTTACACACAAATAAATGTAGCCCAGTCGGCTATGGCAGGATATTAAACCGACTGCATCTCCGAAGCGGGGTAAGACACACACACGCCCAATGAATGTACTGGATACGATACAAAACAATCTGAGGTGTGGCTCCAATAATGTTGGGGCTTCATAGAATTCGGGGTACCCCTTCATTGCTATTGCTTGCAGGTCCACTCAGACCCGGAGTGGTAAAGTAATAGCACTTGATAGGGTCTTATCTATGGGTAAAATAGAACTGTCTGGCATTTAAACTGAGTACAAAGAAATAATTTATGTTAAATTGAATTGTTTGAAATTAGAACCGTTTGATAATTTAACTGTGTCTTTATACACAGTTAAATTGTGACATAGTCAGATATTAATTCGTGAAATGTACATATGTTCAAAGAATATTCATAATGTTCATACACATAGGAATTCGCCAAACACGAAACACTGACGACTTTCTTGGTTCAGGTACGAAACTTTTATTTACCTTTTTGAGTATAAAGTTTTCCGACATGAGGAGAGAGAGAGAGAGACATAATTTCTTACTCTACTGACTGTTCGTATATCGTCAGCTCTCAACTCATTGACTCAACCAGCGCGCGGGCATCCCGTAGACCCCAACTGGTCTCGCCTCAGCGAGCTCCTAAAATCCACTCGCTTCGTCTAAGTCCAAATCTCAACTACTCTTCTTTTTTCAAATCCCAATATCCTAAGCCCATCGCTTCTGGACATGACGTCATTCACATCCCCAGTCCAATTTCTACCTGGGGTTTTATTGTGACATCAGTGATTGTCACATCATCCCCGCACGCGCGTGAACACCTGCACTCAATGTGTGAACCTAACAAACCCATGCACTAAGCCGAAAGGTTCTCAGCCTAACTAAACCGAAAGATAAGATATGCAAAACGAAATTTGGTAATATGAAAAAACAATCCTTCCGCTATAATATAACAGGATGACTTATGTTTAATCGAATTTGTAGTGATACATGATAGTTGGAACTATTTTATTTTGTTTCCTCACTCCAAATTGGATTTTTAAAATATAGAAATATTTGATCATTTAAATTTGGGTATATACAGAATGTGTTTACAAATACCACATTTAATTCATATGTAAGAATAGAATGTATCATTAAAAAACGAACAAAATCAAACCAAAAGAAACAGGTAAATGATAAAACAGTTCTATTTTTAACAATTTACTTTAGCACAAGTCATTGGTTCGCATACTATTTAAATGTCAGCAGTTGTATTTGACCCATAGACATGATCGAATCAGATGCTACCACACCTGGTCAGAGTGGACTTAGGAGCAATGGTAAAGTAGGGGCATTCCACATTCTCCAAAGCCCAAAGCCTCACCATCAGTCTATTTAATGTCATATTTTGGACTCTCGTTGGGTAAGTTTTACACCTCTGTAGAGATGTAGTCAGTGTATTCAACAGATACCGCTGACTGGACTAGCTAAAAGAGGGTCATCTGAAGAAAAAAAAATCTAAATTTTGAAAGAAGCCTGCCACTTCTACTAGGGAAGTTGCTGAGAATTTTTAAGTAACCCATATAATTATTCTGGACAGCTTAAAAATAATTGGAAAGGTTTCAGTGGTTGGAAAATAGGTACCGCTGGCTCACATTGCACCAAGTGAGCCGATGACCAGCAGGGTTCGAGTCTCGACTCGTTCCCGACATTCCCTCCCCCTTATCCCCACTTTAATCGGCCTTCGGGCTTTTGACCTTGTGTCAAGTCCTGTCTGGTGGGAGGCAGCGACAAATAGTCCTCAGAGAATCTGCAGCAGTGTGTTGCTTGTTATGAATCATTTCTTACACAACACAGTAATTTAGCTTTCTTTAACAGACTTTATACTCGGGATGAGAAGTGGAAACCCTATCCGTCAATACCGTCGTCATTTACTAAAAAGTGGACTTCATCCCAAGCAGTTTATACTTACAGGGTTTAAATATATATCTATTACGAAATTTTTCTTAAATAATCAATCACCTCTCATCTTTACTGCAAACAACTTCTTCACGTGAAAGGAGCTTTGGACAACAGAAAGAAAAAAACATACCAATTTACAGAGTTCAACTGAATAAAGATTTTTTAGCTGGCTCGATTAGCAGAATTACTTCATCTTCTACATTCTTTTGAGCTTACACCTTGTCATTATCACTTGTTTAGGAGATTAAAGAATTATATGAATGGTGAGAAGAGGTTAAGCACAAGTCTTATATCTTACATCAAAACCTAAGGAATTGTTTACAGATAGAATGAGGTTCATGGAAACAATGTCGGTTTTGTTAATGATTAAATATTGCTATATACGAGGTGCATTCAATAGACTATGTTATTGCTATACATCTTATGAGATGACTGACCAATTTTTATGATTTCAGGTTAAAATGAACAGCTACAGCAGCAATGGGAGTACACCCTACTAAAGCCTGATAATGTATATATATATATATATATATATATATATATATATATATATATATATATATATGTATATATATATATATATATATACACGTGATGCATTCAATAGGTTTCCAGACGTTTGGTACAGGCATTTAAAATTGTCGTAGACTCTTGAAAATTCAGTATGATATTGTTATACATGTTATGCGATGACTGACTAATTTTTATGATTTCAGCTGCAAATTAACAGCTACAGCAGGAATTGGAATACACCCTACTAAAGCCTGATTGTCACTGCTGGTGAATTTCAAAAATGCAACCTGGACGTGAGGACACTTTAGAAGAACGATATGCAATAAGATTATGTTTTAAACTTGGCAAAAATGCCACAGAAACGTATGGGATGCTTCAGACTTCTTTTGGAGCATCTTGCATGAAACGAGCATCAGTTTTTTGAGTGGCATAAGAGATTCAAGGAAGGCAGGGAGTCTGTGAGGGATAATGAGAGGTGTGGGAGGAGTAAAGAAGTCAATAAACGAGAGTTGATTGGCCAAATAGTTAGGGTTAGGTTTACTATGTTGAGGTTTTAAGGGAGTTCAGGAGGAGATTCGGTCGGAAGGGGCCAGCACTCTTAAAATCGGGTCTGTGGCATTTCCACTAGGACAATGCGCTAGTAGACAACTCCATCCTTGTCACTGAGTATTTGACCAAGATGGGCATCAAGATAGTTCCTCAGCATCCCTATAGTCCAGACTTTGCTCCCTGTGACTTTTGGTTATTCCCTAAGCTCAGAGGCTGTCGTTATGAGGGAATTGAGGAGATGAAAGAGGCTTTGACGAAAGTCACTGACACTCACACAAGAAGACTTCCATGGGGCTTCCAGAAGTTGTTGGAACAGTACAACAAGTGCATTGCAGCTGGAGGAGATTACTTCGAAGAGGACTAGAGTTTTATGAGTGTACTGTCAATAAAAGTGCCCATACGAAAAAAGTCTGGAAACTTATTTAATGATCCTCGTATTTGTCTTTAAAAATTATTTTTATTAAAAGAGAACACCTGAGATCATATAACAGAGTTCCAAACTGTTTAGAAACTTCGCAATGATATATGAACACAAATGTACAATGTAAGCAATTTCTTAATTTCTAGGCATAAAAACCCAGATCCAATGGATAAATAAATTTATTTATCCATTGGATCTGAAGAAGTCCTATTATATTTTTCTTCGTGTTTTTGGTTCACACCAGAAACGAAAACAGTTTGGAAATAAATTTATAATCCTAAAATAACCGGTCCTTGGTTTTTTCTTTAAAAAAAAAAAGAAAAAAAGATATATATATATATATATATTGAGAGAGAGGTGGGGAGAGACAGACAGACAGAGACAGAGAGTGATGCTCAACGAGAGACAGAGCGACTGAAAGGCAGGCAGTCAGACACACAGATTGTCTGACATTCAGACTTAAACATAAAGAATAAAGTGAAACGTTCAAGTACTGAAGACATTTGGTGCCATATGCTCATTTTGAAAATTAGCATCGATAATGGCAAGATTAATACAAAAGTGATTCAATAGTTTTACTGTATTTTGGTACCTGTTAGTTTGCAGAGAATATATCAAGTATTCCAAGGATTCAATTCATAATAAGTACCTGATGTGCTCGGTAGTATTATTTGAGTCAAAGCGCTGACACGTAGATGAAAATATTGCTCTGTAAAATCAATTACATTGAGCTCTCTACCAGGAAAATTTAAATGTTCAGCTCCTGAATGATTTTCTTGTCCTGCGTTATTCCCTGTTTAACTGGAAATCTACACAGACGAATGTGAAAAGGTTGTCTAAATCGGAAATCTTTCACTTAAGAGTTTGAAGTGGACTATAATGCCACAAAAAGAAGCAAAAACATTTGTTGTGCGAAAGACAAAGCATACTTAATCATATTTATCCAACCCCTTTGCTCGGGCAGGATATGACATAAGGTCAAATTTTAAGCGGAGTTTAACAGGTTTGAATTCAGAGTTTTCCTTCTCCTAGACTAGTTGCCTCACGAAGTCTGAAGAAATCAGTCTGTCCTACTATTTATCCATAGCTGGAGAGAGAATAATTGAATTCATACCTTTCCCAAGGGTATTTGTTCTATTTGAAATGCAGTCAGTCTTGTCCAGGATTTGAACTCGTGACGCCGTGTCCATTTCCTACGACGATAACCATTACATCACCGGCACCTCCACAAAGCCTAGTTAATCTTATCACAGTATCCGGTTGGTTCAAAAAATTTCGCTTTGTTTGCATGACACTTAATAATCAGATAAGATCAGGTAGACCTGAAATCGTAGATTCTAAGACTGTGTTTCAAGCCATAGGAACAACCCTGGTAAGTCGAATTTGGAGAGTATCAGGTGAGCTCGATATCACCCCATTCACTTTGGTCTATCTCATTCTCCTACTTCGAAAATAGCGTCCGGAGTCTCTGAATTTTGCCTTAGGCTTCAAAAATATTGCAAAACCTTTGACTCACCATCGAATGTTAAACTTTTTTTTCTCCTTCATCTTTATTTTAGGAAAACATATGTTTTCTTTTTTCTTTCTCTGAGGCAGTTCGCTAAAAGATGCCTATCTCCAAACGATTTTATATTTATGTATTTGCCCAAAGGAAAATTATTTTTCTTTTTCCCTCTTCCACCGACGCATATATTTATTTTTACATTTTTCCTGGTAAACTGAATAATCTCTTATGAAGTTCCCCTCTTCTTCATATGTATGGGGATTTGAATTGGTTTTTCACCCTTGCACTTTACTGTGGGCTTCTGTGTCGTTTTCGTTTAGCTGTTTCCGGTGGAGAGCATCAACATTGCCCACAGCCGCAAGGAGAGAAAATTGGCTGGTAATTTTATGGATAATGGATGGATTGATGTAATAATCTTTCATAAAATAAACAGATAAGAATATATATATATATATAAGTTGGACTCTCTCTCTCTCTCTTTCTCTTTCTCTCTCTCACTCTCTATCCCCCCCTCTCTCTCTCTCTCTCTCTGGGTTAGCGTGTTTGTGTTTGTGTAGGTGTCTAGATGCTGAACCTATCTAGGTAACAGTCATATTTTTCTCATAGTACTGAAATTTGCTAATATCTATCTATCTATCTATATATATATATATATATATATATATATAAATTTATTTACGTATCTATATCCATCAGTTAATCTAGCTCAGTTATTTGTTATATCTATCTCTTTTTCTCTCTTTATTCCTCTCTCTGTTTCTCTCTCTCTCTCTCTCTCTCTCTCTCTCTCTCTCAATATATATATATATATATATATATGCAATACAAGGGTGTGAGATAAAAAGAGGTATTTATTTGTATTTGAAAAATGTTGCCGATTTATTAAAAGGAAGAGAGTTCTTTCATTTTATGAATTTTTTTCCCCTTTTAATCATTTTTAGTTTACAATTAAAACAATTCATACAAATATTTAACACTATACTGATGAAACATTTAAAACCGTCTCTGATATTTTTATATGTCTTCAATATCTTTTTATCAAGATCAGTGCTCATATTGAGATGATTTTTAAAAATAATTTTCAAAAAAATACCATAGTCTTTATTCAGATTGTTTGTATGGTCTCTAAAAACCTAAAGATAGAAGAATCAAACCAATTATGTATAACCATATTCTCAGATTTTAGGACTTTTTCTTTGCTTATATTGAAGATATCTAAATCATTACTCAGAAGCCATGATTTTTTTTGTGTTGAAATGGTTAGTTTCCATAACACTATAAATTAACTGACAATACAAATAAACAATGACACTTCTTTGAAAACACAAAAAAGAAAGGTTTATTATAGTAGCAGAAGTAAACGAGTCAGAGTAAGAAAAAGTTATTTTTGGTGTCGCCGGTTAGCATGTTGGTCCTTGAGTTTGTAGGAAGTATGTGTCCCTGTAACGAGTAGCTTGTGTGAGTGGCGCAAGGCGGGTTCTTCTGTGTGTGAAGCTAGTTGCAGCGCGTTGTTCCGTGAAGGTTTTTCCATATGGAATGTCCGTAGCAGAGAACGTGAGACAGGTCTGTCTTGGCTGCTAACTAGGTGTTCTCTGACTAGTCGTGACTTCCAAAAAGGAGTAGAAAAATAGTTCAAGGAATCAATGCGCTCTGCTTCTGATTGGTCAGTGAGTGGCCGAATCGCTTGACCAGGGCATTGGTCCGCGAGAGGAAATAGATCTGAGACTGCTACAATTTTAAACATTATTGCAACTTAACTTTTCTTAAGAAGTTTTATGTAACTGCTTAGTAAGTTAGAAAGTATAGTAAAGTAAATTTCGCAACCGTAGTCGAGGGCAACCAGAAGGCTTCCTTTTCAAGAGCTACTACACCGAGGTGTAGGGGAGGGCGCTACTCCTTTCCCTGAATTGCTCCACTTTACCCTCAGTACGTACCTTATATTGCTGAGCGCTAAGCAAGGGGGTATCAAGTACCATTTTAAAGTCTTTGATATGATTCGACCTGGGATGGAACCTAGGTCTCTCGGATCAAAGAATAAATCTACTTTATTTCTTTTTTTTTTACCTGATAAAAAAAAAATAACAACGAAACGAAGCCATGAATAAATTTTGACCTTATTCTTATTTAGAAAATTTCGCTTGTAAATCGAAATGAAATTTGTTAGTTCTATAAATACATAAAAATTTTTCGCTTTGACTTAAATTCACTTGACTATGTGTGAGATCTGCCTTTTGTTTATTTATAATACCTTACTCGAGTTTCGACGTCCTTCTAAAGTAAAAAAAAATGGAAAGTTGGCGAATATAGTCGAGGGTGACCCGAAGGGTCCCTTTTCAATAGCTGGTGTAGGGGAGGGTGTTACTCCTTTCCCTGGGTTGCTCCACTTTACCCTTGATCCTTACCTTATAATACTGAGTGTTAAGCAAGGAGGTATCACGTACCATTATTTTAAAAGTCTTTGGTATGACTAAACCTGGGATTGAACCCCGGTCTCCCGGACCATTGGCGAACATTGTACCAACTAGGACAACGAGCCAGTCTTTCTACTCCCACCAATTTTTTATCTTTTTCATTTAATTACTTTAGCAGAAAAAAAATTCATTTGACCCGTTATGGTGATAGAGACGAAACGATCAAGCACATAATTAGCAAATTCAGCAACTTAGCACAGAAAGAATATAAGACTAGACACGACTGGGTGGTCAAGGTGATCATCTGGGAAAAAAGCGAGAAATTTAAATTTGACAATACGCACAAATGCTAGATGCACAGCTCAGAATCTGTCCTGGAGAATTAGACGCATATATTCCCCTGGGATTTTGAGATAAAAACAGATCACCTAATCTCGACCAGTGAACCAGACCTCATAATAAGTAAAACGAGTAAAGTTTGCGAGCTTAGTCGAGGGTTACCCAAGGCTCCCTTTTCAATAGCTACCACACCGAGGTTAGGTGAGAGCGCTACTCCATTCCCTGGATTGCTCCACTTTACCCTTGATTCTTATCTTATAATACTGAGTGTTAAGCACGGCGCTATCAAGTAGCATTTTTGAGTCTTTGGTAGGGCTCGACCTGGGATTCGAACCCTGGTCTCCATGGTCATTAGTGAATACTGTACCTATTCGGACAATAGCCCGAATTTGCCGAAATGTGGACGTTGTTGTCGCGGCCAACCACTGAGTGAAGTTGAAAGAAAGCAAAAAGAAGGATAAGTACCTAGACCTTGCTAGACAACTGAAAAAAAATCTGTGGAATGTGAAAGTATTGGTTATAAAAATTTTCCTTGATGCACTTGATATTCTCACCAAAAGTTTGGTAAAAGAACGAGTAGAGACCATCCAAACCACAGTATTGTTGAAATCGGCGAGAATTCTGCGAAGAGTCCTGGAGACCTGAGAAATTATTTTTCACTAAAACTCCAGTGAAAGACCATCAGCTAAGGATGACGTGAAAAACTCTCAAGAGGTAAAATAATAAAAAAAAAAAATACAAAAGAACGTGCTTGATAATGCCAAAAATGTTGATCACATGTTCAGTTACTTTTTCAAGATCGACAGTTTTGGATTAATGCAAGAAAGTACGGCAATGTCAAGTGTGTGTTGGGAGGGATTTTTTTAATGCTTGCTTTGTTTTAAATCCATTTGAGCATATGGAATTCCTGTTTTTCGTTCATGGATTATCATATTTACCAACCCGTCCGATCGGGCAGGATATGACACAAAGTCAATTTTTTAAGCTGAGTTTAACAGGTTTGAATTAAGAGTTTTCCTTCTTCTAGACTAGTTGTCTCAGCAAGGCTGAAGATTCAGTCTCCTACTATTTACCTAGAGCTGAAGGGAGAATAAATTGGATGCAATCAGTCTCGTCTAGGATTTGAACTCGAGTTCGCCGTGTCCATTTCCAACGACGATAACCATTACACCACGGGAACCTCCGTTTATGGATTATGCTCCACTGGAGTATCAACTTCCTTCCATTCACTTGCTTAAATGTAAAAGCAATTTACATATAGCGACATTTAACATTATAACTTTTAATAGAATAATCCGACTAGCGGATCCGAAAGCATCTGTGCTAGAGCATAAGACAGACAGAGTGTGTGTTCAAGAACACGGATACCATCATATTGAAGCAGAAATAAAATACCATTATACTGGTAATGGATGAACGTTTGTCTCAGCTTCTACGGGTATAATTCTGTTAACATTGATATAGAGGGCGTGGGAATGCTTCTCGGTCAACGCGCCCAAAAATCTCTTGAAAAGCATCGAGAAAATATAACTGAGAATAATGGTAGCTACATTTAACGGCAATCCCAGGGTTGTATTTTGACCTTCAGCCCGAGCAAACATGCCATTATAAAGTGATGCACCGGAAGGAAGTGACACATTCCAATGGCCAGTAATCGAAAGAGATCGCGTGAATGGATTTGGCTGATGAAATGGGACAAGGTAAAGCCCATGATACACTCATAGTCTGATGTACCGGAAGAGAGTGACCTGCGAACTGCATGACAGTTATTTCCGCTGGTGGACGATCAATCATGCCATTCCAAAGATCGAATGGGCGATCGAGTGGGCGTTGAACTATAATATAACTCAGTCAAGACAGAAGTTAAGTGGCAGTTGCAGTTACAGTTGGAGTGGGAGTTCTAGACGAGATTTGGTAGGGAAAGCCACAGCAGGCCGAAGGGGCTTGGGGCCCTGATGAGTTGGGGTCCAGAGAAGATGCTGATAAGATGCAGTAAAGAAAGCCAGCACCCAGCAGAGTGGACGATAGTGCCTCCGGTTGAGCATCAGGAGAACGAGAAAGACACAACGCTGATGGCCATAAGAGTGGGGATCAAAATATTTCAGTTCTGTTCGGTCTCCAGCTTCCTCTCTCACGCAAACCTTGAGTAACCTTTATGATGCTGTAGATGACAATATAATACCAGCACAAAGATCATTTCCTGCTACAGCCCTAAGAATGTTAGTGAGGAAAAGGTCATCGACGCTTTCTATAACGAGCTATCCTCCCTTATTCGTAGCATCCCTAAACACAACATTCTCATAATCAGATGAGACATGAATGCTCAAACAGGTAAAAACGAAAACATCAAATTCAATTTACACGGCTCATCAAACATAAAATGTTAACACTGAACGGATTTCTCACAAGAAAATGGATTAATAAGCCTTAATACTAAATTTCAGAAAAGGAAAGGAAAACTATGGACCTAAACTTACGATAATAAAGATAACGTCCAGATGGATTACATTCTCATGTAGCATATCCATGATAAGGCTATGTGCTAAATGGACATCGAATGGTAACATATATACATAGAACATAGGAATCTCGAAATTCGAAAACACGTAACAACTTCTTTGTTTAAGTACGGGACCTTTTTATTACTTTTGAGTTAAAGGTTTCGATACAAGGAGAGAGACATAATCTTTTTATCTTGGTTTTTTCATCTGGCCCCTATCTCGTGCGGCACCCATGGCGCGCAAATTCGTCTCGCCTCAGCGAGCCCCAAAAGTCGAACCTCCTCGTTCGGCATCTAGATTCAACTCTCTTAACTTTCTTCGAAATCCCAAAAACTTCCGCGCGCTTCCGGTGCGTGACGTCATTCATACCCTGTCACCCCGTTTCGTCTGGGCCTATTGTGACATCTCTGAGAGACACGCCAGCTCTGCGCGTGCCCGCGTTAACACCTGCATCAATGTTGCGCCTAACTAACCCATGTGCTTAGCCGAAAGGTTCTCAGCCTAGCTAAACCCAAAGGCATGAACCAAAGTCCCTCGGCTATTATATTACACTCATGAATAAAAAAAAGGATTAATGGTGCTTTGAATTGTAAGGTATAACCCTCTTTCGAAAGAGTTTGTCCTTAAACCACCGCATTTTCACGGCAAATATACGATTTAGCTTTTGCAGAAATATGGCACGAATAAACCAAAACCGCACACTATGACTGGTTCTTGATTAACGATAGTGATATTAGTCATGAATATGCGGTTAGACTAAGATACAGATACTACAGAAGATATCAGAAACATTTAGTCCGAATGATAAACATAAGAACTTAAGCAATGCTCACATGGAGGCGGTAGCAAAATGCATACTAACAAACTAAAAGGAAAACATAGGGTTCCATGGGAGACTTTAGTGGTAAAGAAAAAAACGTGACAATGTGAAAATGGAATACCTATGTATTAAAAGGAACTCCACTAATGCCAACGCTCAGAAACTTAAGAAGGCACAAAGTGAACTAACTAACGCATACCTAAAAGAACAAATAGATTACATTCAAGACAAGATCAATAAGATTAGAAACTCGGTAGAAGATAGACAATCTCGGATAGCTTGGAGATAGTAAATGAAGTGAATAAAAAGAAGAGCACCTCGGGGTTTAAGCTAAAAGCTGCCAGCCAAGAAGAACGAATACACTGGCAGAAAGAACATTTTAAGAATTTTCTAGGAAAACCCCCTAAAGCTACGGATGAACCTATAACGAAAACCATTTCAAAAGAACTAGATGTAGTACAATCAAAAATTAAAAACAGGAAGTTTGCCGGTCTAGATTAAATACCACCAGAAGTATGGAAAACAAGGAAATTCGACGATATACTCCTCAGATACTGCAGCGCTTTATATGATCAGAACATACTTGATAGATAAATAAAAGGCTGTGTCCTACCTTTCCCCAAGAAGCGTAATATCGGAATAGCCAAGAACTACCGAGGTATAACCCTTATTTCAATAGTGGCTAAGATATGTATGTTCTGCTATTCAGCCATATCGAACCCGCTTTTGAGGAAATTCATTCTAAGAAAAACAAATGAAAACATTTTTTGTAGAAAGTGATCAGCAATATCACAAACTCTGACAATCCGACGAATTCAAGACGGGTTTCATGCAAAAACCCTTGAGGTAACACTCTTATTTGTAGATTTCTCCAAGACATTTGATTCCATACACTGAGAAAACATGGAGCAAATACTTCTTGCTTATGGTCGTCCCAAAGAATCTGTGGCAGCCATAATGACCCTCAATAAAAACACAAAATAAAAGTTCTCTAAGCAGATGGAGACAAAGACATTTTTTACATTGTCGAAGGTATTCTGCAAGGTGATACTACGGAAAATGGCATCAATACGTGACAGGTAAATGCACGGACAGCTTCAATAGACAATCGGTCATATGAAAGTTGGACGTATCCGATAAAATAAATCGCAGTTTTTTTCCAAGCAGTGGTAGTGACCTTATTACCATATGTATGCACCACATAGACGCTGACTAAGCGTATGGAGAACAAGCTTAACGCCAATTGCACAGGAATGCGACGAACCATAATGATAAATACCTTGAAGCAACATCCAACGAAACAGCAGCTGTACGACCACCTTCCTCCCATCTCTAAAACAATTCAAATCAGACGAATAAGACATGCGGGATACTTCTGAAAAAGTAAGAGCGAGCTCATAAGTGACGTTCTCCTGTGGACTCTTTCACACGGACATGCAGGTGTTGGATGTCCGGCCAGAACCAACTTACAATAGCACTGTACAGACACTTGATTTAGTCTAGAGAACCTGCCGAATGCTATGAACGATAGAAACGAATGGAGAGAGAGAGAGAATCAGGGATATTCGGACCGCGGGACGATATGATCATAATGAGAGATACTTCCATTTTATCTTTTTAAATTTTGTGTAAAATTCATCAAAATTAATATATTTTGTTCTATCATGTATAAAAATTCTCGTTTAAAAATCAGTTTTTAAGTTATAGATAAATGATAATTTCGTTTGACTTTTGTTATTTTATTCAATGGTACAATTAAAAGAAGCTAAGAAATAAAAATGTATTCTTACAATAAAAATAAATTAAGAATCGACAATCTAAATTTTTCGTATTAGGATTTCTTTCTTTTTTTTTTTTGGTTTACATTTCTAAAAAATGTATCCTCTGTTGTGATCAAGGGGAAGTTTAAATGATGACACGACACAGAAATAAGCAATAAGAAATATATTGATGGCAAATAATACATACACAAACGATAGCTAGGAGAAACCTCTCCCAAGCTTAATAATCAGGAATATTACCGCTCTTGGTAATGACTTGCTGAGACAGAACCGGGACTGCGACTGTGCAGAAGAGAGCTAATTTGGTATATGTCAGAAGAAGACGAGTCCATCTACAGGGGACATCCCAACACCCTTTGATTGAAAAATGTTCACGATTTTTAGTTCTTCAAAAAATGAAGATTTTTTTACAATTAATACTAAATTTGAAAGCGATAATTTTCGAAAGAGCATTAAATTCATATTTCGTTAATAAAATGTGTGTGATATCTATATATCTATATCTATATATCTATATATAGGGTTTCTTCAATAGAACTGAAGGCTGCACGTGCTTTTTGTATTCATTTATGAAGAAATATTAAGAGTTTCCTTAGATGATCGATTTTAATCGTTGGATTATATAATACAGTCAATCAAACAATTTAACTTTGTACTTTTCCTTATTATAAACATATTAAATATTATGCGAGATTTTATTTCGTTTGGCGTGTTTGGTTTTATGATGTATCAGTCATTGTAGGTTATTTAATGCCAAATCCATTTGATGCGTGTAAGTAAAAAAAAGTAAAGTTAGCGACCATAGTCGAGGGTGATCCGAAGGCTCCCTTTTCGATAGCTACTTCACCAAGGTGTAGGGGAGGGCGCTACTCCTTCCCTCGATTGCTCCACTTTACCCTTGATCCGTACCTTATAATGCTGAGTGTTAAGCAAGGAGGCATCAAGTACCATTTTTTGAGTCTTTGGTATGACTCGACCTGGGATTGAACCCAGGTCTACCGAGCCATTGGCGAACACTCTAACCGCTTGGCCAATGCATGTAAAGGGTTCTATTTCACACAATTCTATTAGTTTAGTATAAGTACACTTTTTTCTTTACATACAGTTAAATGTCAAAACAGTTCTATTTTAAACAATTCAGTTTAGCAGAAGTACATAGTTTAGTTCTATTTGACCAATAGATAGAAACCTATCAGATGCAACCACTCCGGGACAGAGTGGACCTGGGAGCAATGGCAGTAAAGGGGTACAAAGCATCCCCCGGAGGTACAGCATTACTGGGACATCACCATCAGAATGTTTAGTGTCATATTCAGGACACTCGTTAGAGGGGAGGGGGTCTTACCACTCTGCAATGAAGCAGTCATTGTATTCTAAATCCCAAGCCGATTGGGCCAACAGATTAGGGACATTTCCAGAATACTCACTGAGGGAGTCTTACCCCTCTGCAGAGATGCTGTCGGTGTATTCTACAGCCTCAACAGACTGAACAGCGCGATTTTGATATTCACTGACAATTTTTCTTCATTACAACACAAAACATACATGTAAAAATTTAGTCTTTTAAGAATTCACCTTTCCAGCGTGATTCCATTTCTCAACACCCTAACTCTAAAACACGAACATTCACACTAAAAACACCTGTTTATTAGACTAACAAAAATATAGAAAAACACATTTTTGAAGCCCTCTATTTAAAGATTAACGAATCTACCTTAAACAAGATCTACTTCGAATAAGGCAGCTATATTCTATAATGGCGATAGCACATTTCTTGACAATCATCCTACTTACATTTTGTAAAAAATATCTTTCTCCTATATTTTAAATGAATGGATATGACATGTCATCGTGATTACCACATTATTAGTCGCTTCCCCTAAAGTTGGCTAAAGTTTGTGGCCAAAAGTATTCGGGGAAACATACGGCGCTCTCTCTCTCTCTCTCTCTCGCCCGATCGCTCGCCAGCTCTCTACCTATGAATATTAATAGGTAGGTCCCATTTTTCATAACAACGTTGGACACTATTGTGAGGGGGTGAAAATATCCTAACTGCTTTTAGCGGTGGTGTTTACCTTCTTCAAGGTTGCCTGACGTGGATGCCGGGAAGCCTAGCATTAACTTCATGCGGCAGACTCTACACGAGCCTCTGATGCCCCAACCCCCAGGCTCTAACCTTTTTCGGAAGAGCCAAGGTTTAATGTCTGGCATCTGAGGCACCTGTTTTTGCAAAATGCCGACTGGACCCGGGCCATTTTTGGAGCTGCCGGGTGTGTCTAGGCTACCATCCTGGGAATGGACGCACTTTTAAAAAGCCTTGTGCCAGACTCGTCCGGTTGGTAGGACGTACGGCAAATAGGTAAAATATACAAAGTCGTCATCAGTAGCAGAGGTTACCTTCTTTATGCCGCTGGCAAGTATAGTATTTTGTTCATGTTAGAAATATTTCTAATTCATTTCCAGCCTCCGTTTTGGTTATTTCTCATTTAGTAGACTTTTTGTTATTTTACAAAACACACACACACACCCACTCTCTCTCTCTCTCTCTCTCTGTCTTTCTCTTATATATATATACATACATACATACGTACATATATATATATATATATATATATATATACAACTGGCCTATCAAGACGCCAGAAGTCAACTTTTTCTTGAAGTATCCTTCTATTTTAAGATTTGACTCATCACAATCGTCTTACGTTCAACTTGCGCCAAAAAAAATTGCTGAATGATTAAGAAAATTATATGACACGCCACGATTTTGAGTAAGTTGACTATTTAAGACAAGTACTTGTGAACAGAGTTTAAAACTACTTAAAAGAATATCGTTTGCAGCCGTTCATCGTGCTAAGGCTCTAAACGATCAAGAATCTCTTCGTAGGCTTGATGACGTTCGATGTATTAAGACTCAAATAATTTTTCTTCCTCTTTCGAAAGTAGTGTTGTTTCAGCTGCCAGATTTTGGTAATCGTTGGCCAAAGAGAGAAAAAATATCTAGAAACGCTATCAATTATTGATGACAATCGCACTCTGTTTTAAAAATTCTCTCCTTTTTTTTTATATTACTACTCCTGCATGTTATATTTTTTCCGAGTACCTTGTCCATCTTTGTCTTTTTCAGTTGTTCCTATCTGTGTACTTATCCAAGTTTATCTATCTCAGACTGTTCCCATCTGTCTTTGCATCTAGCTGGCTGGTGAGGTGGTTTGCTTGATATCTTACCTATCTTCAAATATATCAGTTTCATCATATTTCTTTCTTTCTTTCTATCGTTCTTTCTTTGTCTCTCTCTCTCTCTCTCTCTCTCTCTCTATATATATATATATATATATATTATATCATATCAATTAATTCTAAAGGTATACTTAAACGGAATTAAACAAATTGTGTGCTCAATGAAAATTTTATAATATATATTTGTCTGTCTACATACATACATATATATATATATATATATATATAAACTTATGCCAAGCCAAAATATCATGGAGAAAAACGAAAATCAATAGAATATACTCATTGATTTTCTTGTTTCTCAATTGTACATATATATCATCATCATTATGTCATGCCGCGAGCAGGGATATCCTTGACCCTCTCTCGCCACTTCTCCCTATCATTCACCGCCTCTGGCAGGTCTTCAGGGCTACATCCCGTATCCTCACATAGATGCTGTATGTATGTTCGAGCTGGTCGTCCTGCTTTTGCTTGGCCATATGTGGGGGTCCATTGGAGTACGTCACTTCTGAGCTCGTTCCTGCTTCTCCAGCAGTGTCCTGCATGTCTGGTTCGTCTAGCTTGGATAGTTTTCGTGATGGTAGGCAGGTGGCCGTATAGTTAGTAATTTGTGGGGTGTTGCCGCCAGGACTTGTTCAATATTGCTCGCAGCATTCTTGTGTAATTGCCGTCTAGCTTCTTCTCTAGCCGTTTAGTTAGCGTCCAAGTAGTGCATCCATGTAGCAGTATCGACACGACCACTGCCTGGAACAAACTGCGTTTTATTTTATCGATCAGGTTTGATTTTCATATGAGCGAAAGCCTATCTATAGGCTTTCGATTATATATATATATATATATATATATGTGAGTGTGTGTGTGTGTGTGTGTGTAGTCATTCAGAGACTGACTGTATTGTTGTATCATAAATTTTCAGTCTGGCAGGACATACAGGATGCTTCAAGCTACGATTGAAAATCGCCAAACGTTACGGTAAACGTGGTATCTTACGGCTCGGCCAATTCGACGACCTGTGTCAGCTCGGGAATTATAACGCATTTTCAATTAGATTTCGTTTGCTAACATTTTGGCGATATCGCATACCAGAGTGCTCTGTTTGTTAGAAGAGCTTTGCATCAGCCTGTTAATTTCTATCTAGCTATCAGGCTGACTTTCTGTTTCTGGTTTGTTACATATCTCACCCTATTGAAATACAAATTATTATAAATACTTGCTTCTATCTATCTATCCATCTATCTATCTCAGATATTTCTAATAAGTATATATGCGTGCGCATGCGTATATGCATTCATGAACACCAGGTTCAAAGGTTTTACCTTCATTTATGCATTTCTAGTCAACAGAGCGTTTATATTTTATAGGTCTTTTACCTGCTCAACAATAATTTATATAGATCCGTTTTGATATGCGAAATCCTTTCCTTATTTACATTTTATCAATTAATACACACACACAGACACACACATATATATATATATATATATATAAATATATATATATATATATTTGATTGAACATAATAGACATTTTTTGTCTATAGATTTTTTGTTAATCCTTTCGAATTGCCGTATTGATCTTATGATATTCGGCAGGGTTTTGTTGATAAACCTTCCATAATTAATTTTTTCTCAAAGACTTTCTGCCTAACATCGGGCCATCATCAGGGGAAGATGTATTACAAAAGTGATGTAACTTTTGTATGTACCTTACTACTTTGTAAGAATGAGCGCTTGTAGAGTTGTATTGTGTAGCGTTTATTTTCGAATTTGTATCTATAAATAGCGTCAGTAACGAAAGACATTTAAATACATTAGCACTAGTTTCAAAATTATTATTAGGAACATACAACCTAAACTTAATAGAATTAATTTTGAAACTAGTGGTAATGTACTTTAATGCCTTTAGCTTCTATCTATCTGTAAAGAATTTGGAAGCAGAATATAGAATAATTTCTAAACTTATGAGTCGAGTGTTAAAAAAAACCCCGATAAATCTGAATTTTCATGATTGGCTCTATTATTTAAACCGCTTTTTAATAAAATTCAGCCCAATATGAGTGAGCAAAAAAAAAAAAAAAGAAACCACAAAGAATTTAGGATTTGCTAAACGCCGAAACTAAACCAAAGTTTCTCTATCCACCATATACAAAGCAAGGACGTGCCCGTGGTGTAGTCGTTATCGTCGTAGGATATGAACACGGCGACACGAGTTCAAATCCTGGACGAGACTGATTGCATTTCCCATAGCACTAATACCCTTGGGAAAGGTATGGATCCAATTATTCTCCCTCCAGCTATGGGTAAATAGTAGGACAGATTAGGTTCTTCAGCCTTGGTTAGGCAACTAGTCTAGGAGAAGGAAAACTCTGAATTCAAACCTGTTAAACTCCGCTTAAAAATTGACCTTGTGTCATATCCTGCCCGAGCGGAGGGGTTGGTAAATAGTACCATATACAAAGCAAAAAAAAAATTACAGCAAAAGAGCTTTTTAAGGTGTAGTAAGAGTGGAGGATTGAAGAAAAAACTAAACGAACACTTTTTAACTGCTCTCATGACAGCGGTGTAGAGGGACCCGACAATGTTAATAAGAATGCGTGCTAATAAATTAAAAATTCACCAGAAAACCGTAAGGATAGCAAGTAACAAGATTTAAGCCCAGACCTTAATTCCCTTGGTTACGCAATATAGAAGCGAAACAAATGAAACTACCCATCCAATTATTGGTTAAGACTGCTATTAAAAAGGAATGGAATAAAATGTCTGAAGAATTTATTCTAAACGTATGCAAATTGTTCCGAAGGCGTGTAGGCACAATATTTTTTAAAAAAATGGTGGCCATATTAAGTAAATAAAGTGCTTTGTGTCTGTTTTCTTATTTAATGGGTTATTTTTTTTAAATTAAAATTAATCTTGTTTTATAATAGTCATTTATTATGACACAAGAATATTCCTTATTTTTCTTCAGCACTATATATATATATATATATATATATATATATATATATATATAAAGCATATTCGGCTCAGCCTTGCTGGGGTTGTAAAATACAACTACCCCATCTCTGTTGAGAGGTACAACCAACTTCTGAGCGCCTTCCATTGATATGACACTAAATTATTGGATGAAACTTTAGTCCTGGAGGATTGGGAAATGTAAAACATTTCGTAAGTGCCATTAATCCCATATCCAGGGGGACTCAGACCTGCTAGAGTCCAAAATATGAGATAGATATATGTATATAATCATTAACAATACTTGGACACGGTGACACGAGTTCAAATCCTGGACAAGACTGATTACATTTCACATAGCACTAATACCCTTCGGAAAGGTATGAATCCAATTATTCTCCTTCCAGCTATGGATAAATAGTAGGACAGACTGATTTCTTCAGACTTCGTGAGCCAACTAGTCTAGGAGAAGGAAAACTCTGAATTCAAACCTGCTAAACCCCGCTTAAAAATTGACCTTGTGTCATATCCTGCCCGAGCGGAGGGGTTGGTAAATATGATTAACTATACTTGAAATTACTTGACTCTGTAAACAAATATTTATTTGATCTATTTGCATTATATTGAAATGTTGAAAGCATTCAACTGTTTTACCGAATTAATAATGTTGAACAAAATTATTTGTTTTGAAAAGCAAATCTTAGAATCAATATGTGCCTTTGGTATGTCATAAAACTACATCTGATGGCAACGTTCTTGTTTGGGATTTTAGGGAAATGGGGGAATTACCAATAGCTATCAGATCAGAAGTGGTAATACTTTTTAGGTTCTTATCTATATGTAAAATATACCTATTAAAAACTTTTGAATTCTTTGTCTCTTTTAACTTTGGACACGCAATAAATAGGAATTGAAACCTTTTCATATAATTGTCCAGTTAGTTGGGGCTGTATGATAAACTGACTGCATCTCTGCATAGGAGTAAGACACCCTCTACGAGTTACCTGGATATGACACTACGCAATCTGATCATGAGGCTACAGTAATGCTGGGGCTTTGGGGAAGGCAGAATACCCCTTCATTACCACCGCTCTATGTCCAGTCTTGCCCGCAGTGGTCACAACTGATAGGGTCCTATCAATAGGTCAAATAGAAATAAATTGTAATGACACTAAACTGAATTGTTTGAAATTAACTGTTTTTACAATTAACTGTTTTTAAAGAAAAAAGACTGTGAGTAAACAAAAGACTATACTTATGTCAATCTGAATTGTTTAAAATTAAGTGAAAATATGTAACTGTAAGCAAATAAGAAGACAAAACTAGTTCAGGCTGGTTTAAAGATGTAATCTTCAAAATGTTTTTAGAAATCATATACTTATACAGTCGTTTGTTTGCACATAATTAGTCATTGGTTTAAAAACATGTTTTGTTTAAACACAGTTAAATGTAAAAACTGTGAATTACAGACAATTCAGTATATGTATAAACAATACGGTATATGTATAAAAAGATTTTGCATTAAATGACCCATAATAGTCGATATGCCAAAAAACCAAAGCAAACCTTTTCGTATAGGTGAAAAGAAAAAGTATTTTGACTGGAAGTTTGTTCTGAAGTGTCTTATTGTGTTGTTTGCGCACTTGCGCAAGACGAACAAAAAGAAACAGAAGAAAAAAAGAAAAGAAATATAGGTTGTAAAATAAACAATTTTTTAAAAAAATGTTTTGAAATAACAAATTAATATTATAAAAAACGGTTCCACAAAAAATGTAGCAGCAGAAGCTTCGAGTTCAAGACTTCTTATGCTAGATTCTTTCCATAATTTTAAATGTCGACTGAGCGCCTCGGGTGGTGTAGTGGTGAAGAAGCTAGACGAGCAAACTTTCATGAGTGAGTTCGAATCTCACTGGATGCTCCATTCATCTTGCTCTGTGCCACACCTGAGCAAAAATGTGTGGTAAATTGGTACTTTAATATCAAATTTTACTGCTGACTTGAATTTTAAAAAAGTCAGAATTTTCATTTTCGTTTATACCAATTCGATGATTTTTCTTGTTTTTCTCATCTACGGAGGTGGGGGCAAAATTTTTATCTTTTTTACTTAGCCGCATTTTAATCTTGAATTACTTCTTGAATCTTTGTTTAATGGCATATGAAACTCCGTGGGTTATTTATTGACTAAACCTCCACCCGCTTATAGAAAAAGTTTTGGTGCTATTTAACCCCTAGCTGTAAGGGGATAAGGGAGTTCATATATTTACTGAGGGTATGCGAGTTCGATCTTCAGTCGCGTATGTAGTAGCGCAACTGAAGTTTGAACACGCTTTAGAGGATGTCACTGTACAGATTGTAAGACACTTTTCCACAGGGGCATTCACCACCCCCGCAATGCATTACTGGATAAATCTTTGATGGTTTTATAAGACAAATTACTTCATATTCATGTTTATCTGATAACGATTGTTTGGCATTTGGATAATGATTGAGGGGAACACATTTACATATACACTTATAAACCACATATACTAATGGATTGCTTAATAGATATATTAATGGAGAGAGAGACACAGAGACAGAGGTAGAGAGAGAGAGAGAGACAGACAGACAGAAAGACAAAGAAATAAATAAAGAAAGATAAAGAGAAAAAAAGAAAGAAACGAACGAGAAGTTGGAGAAAAAAATAGATTAAAAAACAAACACATTTTTTAATATGAAATAACAAACTAATATAATGGAAAAACGGTGCCACATATTAATTTTTTATTTGAAAATTTACGTGTGTACATGAGAAAAATTATCCTAATTATATATATATATATATATACACACACACATACACACACACACACACACACACACACACACACACATATATATATATATATATATATATATATATATATATATATATTTGTGCATTTATGTGTGTAGGGGAAATCTGTCGGTGTCTCTCATTTTTACTTTAAATCAATTACCTTTCATTTAAAAACTAAGCCGACGGTTTCAACAATACTGAATTAAATATATCAATATAGCAATACAATTATTCAAAAGCAAGAACATTTTTATTAAGATATATATATATATATATATATATATATATATATATATATATATATATATATATACTGTGACATTTTTATATATATTCTGTTTTTGTTGGAATTTCAGGCCTCACCAGACGCAGGTAATCATGTTTAAATTCATTTTATTCACAAATATATATCTCTAATGTTTTTTTTTTTTATTTTCCATCTCGGTCGTTCTTCATCTATCAATCTATCATATTATTGCCGTTCTCCAAATCTATCTATCTATCTATCTATCTATCTGTACTATATATATATATATATATATGCGCGTATTTTTGCTTACGAAATTTTATGTATTAGAGTGCCCAACACCATAATGTGTTGTCCTTCCATAATTTGCAGTTGATACAAAACGTTCAAATAATTTTCACGAAATCGCTTATTCATGAATTCATAGCCTCATTATTCAGTCATAAATGGGTTTCTTCTGAGATGTTGAAACTATCACAAATGTTATTATTATTATTATTATTATTAGCTGATGCTCTTTCACTGGATTTGAGTGGCAACAAAACTCTCGGACTCATTTCACTATTTTGGCTGTTCTCACTATATCTGTCGTTTGGATGGTTTCCATTCGTCCACCAATTTCCAAGTCATCCAGGCACTTTAATAATCCTTTAGTTACTGTGCCAAAAGCAGCAATTACCATTGGTAGAATTGACACCTTCATGTTCCATAGATTTTTTTCAGTTCTCTGGCAAGGTCGAGATACTTATCCTTCTTTTCCTTTTCTTTCAACTTGGTTCTGTGGTCAGCTGGGACAACAAAGTCGACAATTTTGCAAAGTCTTTTTGTTGTTAATTATTATAAGGTTTGGTCTTCTGGTCGAGATTTGGTGATTCGTCTGCATATCAAAGTCCCATAGGAGTTTATATGTGTAATTTTATAGCACAGCTGCTGGGTTTTGCACATACCATTTGTTCGTATGGTCAAATTTAAATTTCTTTCACATCTCCCTATAGATCACCTTGCCCACCCTATTTTATCTAGCCATATACACCTTCTGTGCTAATTTTCAGAATTTGCTTATGTGATTGATGGTTTCATATCTGTCACCACATAGCCTACATTTGCTATTTTGTTGCGTCTTATCCATTCTCGCTTCGATGTGATAGTTTCTTATGGCGTTGTTTTGTGCTGTTATTTGGAGAGATTTTGTTAATCTCTTAAGTTTCCTTTTCCAGTTTTTCTCCTGTGAGACATTCTTTATTAGTTGCTTAAAACGACCATAGAGTTGTTGATCTTCTGATTTTGTTTCCTAGTTATTGTCGTTCTGTTGTCTATCGTGTTGTCAGTATTGTGTCTGATGGCTGTATTCAGTCCTCCATCGTATTTTCCTATTTAGTCTGAGTCATTTTATCGATGCATCAACACTGTCTTCGATGCTGGCGAGTTTTCTTCCTCCCTCTTTTCTTGATACATATAGTCTGTCAACGTCGTCTCTGGGATTTAATGCCCTATGCATTGTCATTAGTTTTCTTGTTCTTTGGTTTATTTGTTCAAGTTCATCTCGGGTCCACGTCAGAAAGGGTCCCAAATATCTAACGATGTATCAGCCCAGATATTTATTCCTTTGATAAGGTTTCGGGTGGTGAGTTTTGTCTCGAGTATTTTTCTAGTTCTCCTGAATTGTAATTTTATCTTTCATTTCCACTTGTTTGATGGTGTCTGCCTCCAAGAGGCCAGAGTATGAGTAGGTACATTTCTTATGCCAAATTCCATTTTGATGTCCTGACTGAATATACTAATTGTGTGTATTAGAGTTTCCAATTCTTTTTTCATTTTTTTGAAAATAGTTTTATGTCATCGGTGTACATTAGGTGTTTAAACTTTCCTTGCGATCTACTAAGTTTGTATCCGGCTGTGTATTTTCTGAGTATGCTGTTAAGTGCCATCCTGGCAATTATGAATAGTAAGGGTGATAGTGCATCTCGTAAAATACCTCTTTGGATGTTTGTTTCAGCTAAGCTATTTCCTCCTGCTGTCAATCCCACTCTCCAGGTTTTAATGGTTTTCTCGAGAAAGTTTATGACTACATGTGCTATTTTGTTCATTTTGAGGCAGTTTATTATCCAGCTTTGCGGAACCATATAATATGCCTTCTTGTTGTCAATACAGGCCATAGCTACTTTTTTCCGTCTGGTCTTGCTCTCATTTAGGATATGTTGATCTATGTAAAGTAACTCTGTGATGCCTTTGGATCCTTTGCGGCACCCTTTCTGTTCCTCAGGGAACAATCCACGGCTTGTTAGTGAGTAGTAAATATCTTCCCTTATTTGTGCTGTTAATATTTTCCACATCATCGGTAGGCAATTTATCGGTCCATAGTTGTTTAGAGTGACTCTTTTGTTTGGGTTATTTTGTATCAATGTGGTCTTTCCTTTGGTCATCCAGTCAGGTACTTCTGCTCCTTGTAAGCAGCTGTTCATTTCAAGTGCTAGTCTGTCATGAATTGAGGTGATTTCCTTGAACCAGAAACCATGTATTCCATCGTGGCTTGGCATTTTCCAGTTTGATATTTTTTGTGTCGTTTTGAGTAAATCGATGTATATTTCCACTTTCGGGCCTTATTCGAGTTCTTCTAGTTCTCTTGTCATATGTTTTTGGATGCCATATTTTTGTCCAAAATCGTTCGGTTTCTTTTGCATCGGTTGTTGGTATGTTTTCGTTTCATCTCCAAGTTGTTGATAGAATTTTCTTTCGTTGTTCTGGAATGTATATTTCGTTTGTATTGTTTTATCGTTTGATGATACCTTTTTAATCTTCATTCTTTCGCCAGTACTTTCTGGTTTATTTCCTCGAGTTGTATTGTTATTTTTTCTCATGTTGCCTTTTCTTTTATGTTCCAACATATTCCAGCGTCTTTTTTTGTTTTATCATTTTGGCCTGTTTTTGTAGATTTTTTTATCAGCATTTCCAGTCGAATTTTCCATCCAGATCTTGACTTTTTATTCGGGCTTGTTGAGGGCCTCCCAATTTCTAAAAAACTAATTTCGCCTCAGCATAAATTAGTTCATTTAACTCGGCTATATTATTCGTTGATATGATTTATTTTATTCATTTCTCTTTTATGTGTTTTCCATTCAATGTTACTTAATGGTAACGTCGTCTTTTCACTGTTCATAATCCTCTTTACGTTTTTAGATTAATCTTTTACTCTTGTTATAGTGTTTCTTTAGAGTTACTGGGTTGTACAATGTTTGTTAGTGCATCATTTTCATTTTCTGAAGTTGTTAGGTTGTTTTTTTTTATATCTCTTGATGAGTTTAGTTCTGTATTATTATCTTGTTTATTTGTTTCCCGATGTATTTCTGGTATGTAAAATTCATAAAACCAACCCTTCCTTATTATTGTTCTAACTTGGTCGGCAAGCTTTTGGCTTGTTGTCTGAAAACTCGCAGATTCTCGCCAGATCTCAATCATTCTTTTCCTATATCCTCTTTGTGAATGGTTGCTCCTAAAATATCAGTGTAGTCCAAGTTGATTGTCTTCTCTAGTCCATGTTTTGCGTTTAGGTCTCTGGTCGTTGTGGTTCCTTACGTTGTCATTCATATACCTGAACAAACACCAGCAAAGATTAAGTAGTCGACCGGGTTCAGGTCGGGGGAGGAGGGGTTCAGTGAAAGAAGGGTACAAAGTCGTAGCACTCCTTCTGAAGCCAAGCCTGGGTCTCTTTGAACTTGTGGGCAAGCGCCGAGTCCTGCTGCCACACCCAGGGTCTGCCACCGGCCACCTGATTGCACCAGGGGATCACCACACTCTTCAGTACATCCAGGTTACTTTTTCAAGCCGACTTCGAAGATATGAAGTGGCATGATGTGGCCCTCATATGAAACCACACCAAAGATCATAACCGTAGCCGGAAACTTTGTTTTCATCACCCTGGGCACGTTACTGTTATTCGTGGCAATACAGATTTGCATTTTGAGGGTGCCGGCAATGGTCATTGGATCGGTAGAGAGCATGAGTTCTACAGCGGCGCATCTCCGATCTCGCTCGTTGAACATTGTGTTACTTTCAGACATGATAGAAGGCTCCTATCGCTCTTGGGATTTGTACAAAACTGACCAACTAGTAGATGATCGGCAACAAAAAAAGAAAACCAGTTTTCATTTAACGGAAATGGAATCATGTCGTCTTTTCTAGGGCAACAATTTTATCGTTCCACCCTGTAATATGTACACAAAGAAATTACATAGAGCAGAGATTTTCACTGATAATTAAACAAAATTACAACAACTTTTCAACAAACTCTCGAGTGTATTTATACATGGTTGCACGTAAATGTATATATGTGTGAACACACAGAGATCATATACTCATATATAGATAAAAAATTCATAGAACTGAGATCTTCACAGACAGTTGACTCAAAAATGATATTAGCACAAACAAAACTGGAACAAAACGAAATCTCGACAAACTATCAAAACAATCTTCGCAATAAAAAGAACAGGCTGAGCTTAAATTAGCCATTTAAGTTTTCTGAAGATGATGTAAACTCCCTAACATGCATTGAGGCCAAGGATATCAAATAAAAAAAAGCCCAAACACCAAATTTGAAACAATTTGCAAACCTATTCATTTATAATTAGGGGGGTGTCCTAGTGGTGTAATGGCTAAAGCGATGGACTGCGGAATTTTAGTACGCGAGTTCGTATTCCAGTCGCGCTATTACGTTCACTTATGGGCAAATAACCTTGGGAAAGGTATGAGCCCCCTTATCCTCCCAGCATTGGGATAAATAGTACCACTACTGTTCTTCTAGGAAAATGGCTTTGGCATGAAATAACCGAAAATGGCTGATATGCCATTAAACAAAGAAACCAAACCAAATCATTTTTAATTATTTACTTTTCTCTCAACAACAATCTGTATATATATATATATATATATATATATATACATACGCAAGCACACGAACACACACACACAAACACACACTCATATATTTGCATAACACACACACACTCACACACACACACACACATACATATATATATATATATATATATTATCACACGCACACACACACACATACGTATATATTTGCATAACATACACACACACACACACACACACATATATATATATATATTTATATTATCACACGCACACACACGCTCGCACGCACACACGCACAGATATATATATATATATATATATATATATATATATATATATATATATATATATATATCCCACACATAAGCATTCAATCATATATATATATATATATATACATATATATATATCCCACATATAAGCACGCAAGAATATATATATATATATATATATATATATATATATATATATATATATATGTATATGTATATATATTCTCAGCTGTTGACAACAACGTTTTCTCGTTTTCCTTCTGTGAGTGATATTCTTCTCACCGATTTATCTAGTTACGTAAATCTTTTCCTTGATCGTTTCATAAAAAAAAAGAAAAAAAAAGAACTACTTGATACGCATCTTTCAAACGTCAAATTAATTAAACCAATCTTTTGGCAAAACTAATGCCAGGCATGACCGATTTTTTTTAAACCATTCAACTGACATATTGATCACATCTATTATAGATGAGAACTCGAAATATACGAAAAATGAAACCAAAATTAGACATATGAAACTGCTATTACACTAAGTAGAAAAAAAATCACCATCATGTTACTTCTGAAGCACCAAAGTCGGTCACATTATTTCAGCAGAATAAACAGGAAATTTACTTCTCCGGAAACATTTTTTTGAATCGTCTAAATGATTCAAAGAGAAGGGGAAAAAAGCCAGTAAATGCGTCTTCATACCGATGAAACAAAAACATATAAATGAAATAATGATAATTATAAAAGAAAACATGCAGTAAACAATAAAAACAAGACAGTTACTTCCTCAGAGACACATAAATTGAAATATCAACTATAGAAATGTCACCCCAGGTGTGTTGACATACAGCAAAGAAGTTATCACAACACAATATGTTAAGCAATGTAAGGCAGTGCCATTATTTACATCGTTATTTTTTCCGATTGAGATTCCACAAATGAAATGTCCAATGTGAAATATATAATAAAGAAAGACTCTATAAAACAGACACGTAAAACTTTGTTAAGAAAAAAACAAAAAAAAAATCAAAGTAAATATGGAAAAATACATCGAAAATGATTGGAAAATATCGGTTTGATTTTTCTCTGATAAAATAAATATCAGCCATCGTCAAAAGTGTTTTTTCTTTTTTCTTTTTTGTTGAAATTTTGAAAGATTTAAATGATATTGTAGGTTGCGGCCTACAAATCGACCTTTTTAGCTTGACGTGGTAGTGGTAAAATCCGAAAAATTACTACAGGTCAGTCAACCATAACAGTGCACCCCTCATTCGAAATGTATCACTTATCAAGACTCCAACGGGCATGTATAAATATTTACAATATAAACTTCTGTTCGTTGAACAAGTATTCGGACATTGATATGTGAAATAAGTCATTCTGTTTTATAATTACGGAAGGATTTTTTTTTATATTTTCATTTTTCGTTTTATATATCTTATCTTTCGGTTTAGTTAGGCTTAGAACTTTTCGCCTTAGTGCATGGGTTAGTTAGGTGCACACATTGAGTGCAGGTGTACACGCGCGCACGAGGAGGATGTGACAATCACAGATGTCACTATAAAAAACCCAGATAGAAAATGTGACTGCGGATGTGAATGACGTCATGCCCAGAAGCGATGGGCTAGGATTCTGAGTGATTTTTAATAAAAGCAGTGAGTTGAGATTTGTACTTAGACGAAGCGAGTTCATTTTTTGGACCTGGGCGAGGTCAGTGAGTTTGTGGACTGCGGGGTGCGCATGCGCGTTGGTTGAGTCAGTGGGTTGAAAGCTGACGATGGACGAACAGTCAGCATAGAAGAATTGTGTCTCTCCCTCCTCGTGTCGAAAACGTAAATTTAAAGAAGGTAATAAAAGTTTCGTACATATGTTACATAGCCAGATATGAATACGGATATGTGAAATATACATAGAATGTTCATAACTCATATATAGATTACATAGTAATCTCGAAGCACGAAAAACTTTACGACTTCTTAGTTCAGGTACGAAACTCTTTATTACCTTTAAGTTAAAAGGTTTATCGACATGGGGAAGATAGAGGCACAATCTTTCTATGACGACTTTTCCATCTGCCCATCCCCCCGCCAACACCACCACCACATGAGGCACCCGCCGCAAGGCCTCGGTGATCTCCGAAAGTCAACCGACTTCTTCCGAGGCAGAAACTCAACTAACTGACTTTTCTCAAATCCCCAAAAATCCTCCGCGCACGCTTCCAGTGCATGACGTCATTCACATCCCCAGGTAATATTTCTTATCTGGGATTTTTATTTTGACATCTCTGAATGACACATCCCCAGCGGGCGCGCGTGACTACATGCGCTCATGTTTGCACCTAACTAACCCATGCACTGAGCTGAAAGGTTCTCATCCTAACTAAACTGAAAGGCAGGATATATAAAACGAAATCCCTTGGTCATTATATTACACCTGTACAAAGAGAGTCGTCAGTGTTTCATGTTTTTTGGATTCCAAGCGTATGAACATTCTATGCTTATGAACATTATGAACGTTTTTACATATCCATATATTTCGCGTATTAATATATGGTCATGTTACCATTCTATTTATCAAGTATTCGTATCAAATTCAACATTAATCATTCAATTATATAGAATTAATTATATTAATCAATTGTTTACATGCATCTTAATGGTTGCACATTCAACTGCGGCTGTAGAAGGGTAAGACCCCACCAACGTATGTCCCGCAATGAAACTAAACAACCTGATGGCGACGTTCTAGAAATGCTGGACCTTTGTGAAATGCGGAGTATGCCTTCATTGCAATCGCCCCCAAGTCCACGTTGGCCCAGAGTGGTAGCATATGACAGGATCCTATCCATGGATCAAATAGAATTGTTTGACATTTGAACTGTGAACTAATGCTAAACTGAATCGATTCAAATTGGACTGTTTGACATTTAAACTGTGTACTTATGCGAAACTGAATCGCTTGAAATGGAACAGTTTTTATGCTAAACTGAATTGTTTGAAATTGATATGTTTTTTTACATTGAAACTGTACTTACGATAAACTGAATTTTTTTTAAATAGAACAGTTTTGACATATAATTGAGTGTAAACAAAAACTATTCTTATACTAAACTGAATTGTTTGAGGTAGAACTGTTTGACTAAAGTAAATAGCTTGAAATAGAAATGTTTTGACAATTAAACTGTGTACTTATGCTAAACTGAATTGTTTGAAATAGAACAGTTTCTTTGTATAAAGTTTAGTATAAGTAGTTTGTTTACATACAGTTAAATGCCAAAAAAGTTCTATTTCAAACATTCCCTTTTAGCATAAAAACACGTTAATATTGTTTACACAAAGTCAAATCGGAAAACATTTAATTTTTAAAAATTCAGTTTAGCATGAATGCAGTTTGGTTCTATTCAACTGACTGATAGGACTCCATCAGGTGCTAACACTCCAAATCGGAGTGAACGAAGGAAGAAGGGCAATGATGGGGTACTCTGCATTCCCCAAAGCTTCAGTATCATTTAGGCCTCAACATCTGATTTTTTAGTACCATATCCGGGACAATCGTTAGTAGAGTTGTAACCTTCAACAGAGATGCTGTCGGTGTATTCTTCACCTCTAGCCCAATGGACAAATCGAGTTTTTGGCGCTTGAAGTTCTGCGAATTCTTTTGGCAAATAAACACGAAGAATCAAGTTCAAATCCTGGTCAAGGATGTTGGAGTTTTACGACACGCTAACAAACTTTTTTTTATTTTGGTAAAGAAGGGTGTCCGTTCGTTCGTTTTTGAAGGCGTTTATTACCTGTTAATGATGCTTCCTCATATAAGTTGGTTGGTTGGTTGGTTTGTTGTGTTTCATGGCATATTGACCTTTGTAGGTTATTTCACGCCAAATCCATTTCAATGTAAATACTCTGTTCTATTAAAACAATTCAGTTTAGCATAAGTACACAGTTAAATGGTCAAAAACATTTCCATTTCTAACTATTCAAGCAGTTGTATGTAACAATTCGGTTAAGTGTAAATACAGTTTTAATGTCGAAAAACAGTTCTATTTCAAATAATTCAGTCAAGCATAAGCACGCAGTTTAAATGCAAGTACGGTTTAATTGTAAAAGTCATTTCTATTTCAAACTATTCAGTTTTACTCAAACAATTCATTTTAGCATAAGTATGCTGTTAATTCTATTTAACCCATAGATAGGACCCTTATCAGGTGCTACCACTCCGGGCCAGAGTGGACATAGGAGAGATGGCAATGAAGAGGTACTCCGCATTCCTCAAAGCTCTAGCATTGCTGGAACCTCACTATCAGATTGTTTAGTGTCATATCCAGGACACTCGTTGGGGAGGTCTTACCCCTCTGCAGAGAAGCAGTCGGTGTATTCTACAACCCCAGCCGACTGGGCAACCTCATATAAGTGTATATTTGTATATGTATATGTGTTGTACTCAGGGTATACAACAAATTGTCTGTGTGTAGGTCTGTGTGCCTTTGTCGAATTGTGTTTGTCTGAGTCTCTATATATGTCCGTGCCTTGGTGTGTGGGCATCTATGTGTGTGTCTACAAATGTGTGCATATATATATATATATATATATATATGTGTGTGTGTGTGTGTGTGCGTGTGTGTGTGTGTGTGCGCGTGTGTGTGTGTGTGTGTGTGTGTGCGTGTGTGTGTGCGTGTGTGCATGCGTGTGTGTGTGTGTGTGTGCGTGTGTGTGTGCGTGTGTGTGTGCATGCGTGTGTGTGTGTGTGTGTCGATATATGTATATGAGTGTTTATGTTAGAATGTATGGGAATATGTGCGAGTTATCAGTGTGTCTGTGTATGCGTATCCGTGTATAGGTTCCTCAATATGTGTGTGCATAAATTTCTCTGCGTGTTAGGGTCCATGTCTCTCTCTCTCTCTCTCTCTATATATATATATATATATATATATATACATTTGTGTATGTGTGTGCAAGTGTGAATATAAATATGTATGTATGTTAGTGTTTGTGTGTAAATGAGTGTCTCTATGCGTGTGTGTCTAAGTGTGTGTCCATATACGCGTGTTGTATGAATGTTTGTTTATAGATTTGTCTGTATTTGTATGCACGAGTATCTATGTGAGTTCTCGCCTTTTTGTTTATATATGTATATATCATCGAGGTGTAGAAGAGGAAGCAAATCCTTTCCTAAGATTGCTCCACTTTACCATTTATCCGTTCTTTGTAATGCTGAAGGTTAGGCAAGTAGGGATAAAGTACCATCTTTTGAGTCTTTGGAACGGTTCGACCTAGGATTGAACACCGGTCTCCCGGGCCACTGGCAAACACTCTAAACATTATGCCAATATATATGCATATATATATATATATATGTATATGTGTATGTGACAGCCCTTTTGTCACCCTACCAACTTTACCTAGTAGTCACAGCATTCATATTTATTTGTGCTTTTTAAAGCACAAATATCTTTAATTCTAAATATCTTTATTTGAATCAATCAACAGGTATCCTATCGTGCTTTTCTATCGTTTCAATAAACTATGTATCTAAAATCAGTTGCTCTTCTTAATAACATATCATTGATGTAACTTTAAATGATAGTCTCCGTGGCTGAATCGGAATGATCTTATCAATATCAGCCAAAACCCCAGTGGAATTTAATTCAATTTCAAATATCAGTGGACTACTTGTATCCTTCCGATCAATACTGTTTACTAAACAATATCAAAGTAGCAACATCTTGCTATTGAATAATAAAAAAAAAAATACCAAAATTATTATCAGTAAAATAGTAAATATTATATTGATTTCCTGAAATTGCTTAGGGAGTGACCTCGTGGTGTAATGGTTAAAACGATGGACTGCGGAATCGTAGTAAGCGAGTTCGTACTCCAGTCGCGCTATTATTTTCAGGCAAATACCCTTGGGAAAGGTATGAACCCTCTTATCCTCCCACCTATGGGTTAAATAGTACCACTACTGTTCTTCTAGGAGAATGGGTCTTAACAAGCCAATCAATCAACCAACTACAATGGACCCCGATGACTTCCACTTTGATAAAAGACAAATCTTTAAACAAAATGTAGTGGATTATGTGGTTTCCTTCTTCAAGTCTGGTTGCCGCTCTGAGGCTAAAACCCCAGCACGCTCAGTTATTTTCTTACAGCATAAAGAAGAGACTGATTTATGCCTTTTCCAGGCGAAGCTGCGTAAAAGTGAAATGTAAAATGTTTTGCACAGGATTTGAACTTAGGTCACCTACTTTTAAGTCATTACACCAGGCGCCTTTCAAAAAAATTTAGTATGAAGCAGTTTAATGATTTATATGGAGGTGCCCCTGGAGTAATGGTTATCGTCGTAGGAAATGGACACGGTGACACGAGTTCAAATCCTGGACGAGACTGATTGCATTTCACATAGGACTAATACCCTTGGGAAAGGTATCAATCCAGTTATTCTCCATCTAGCTATGGGTAAATAGGAGGGCAGACTGGGTTCTTCAGTCTTGGTGAGGTAACTAGTCTAGGAGAAGGAAAACTCTGATCTCAAACATGTTAAACTCCGCTTAAAAATTGACCTTTTGTCATATCCTGCCCGAGCGGAGTGGTTCGTAAATATAAGTATGAAGAAGTTTAACAATAACCAGTGCGATATAAAGTAAAGTTGGCACCGTAGTCGAGGGGGACCAGAAGACGGATGTGTAGGGGAGGATGCTACTCCTTTCCCTGGATTGCTCCACTTTACTCTTGGTACGTACCTAAAATCGCTGTGTTAAGCAAAGAGGTATCAAGCACCATTGTGCCAAGACGTGCAATTGAGTACTTAATTGATATGTAAAAATTAGAATTTATGAAATATATTTTAATTATTATATATATATATATATATATATATATATATAAAACAAAACTTAAAATAAGTATCTTTTTGTTCAAGGCTTATATTGATCTACAAAAAGCTGGTCGATCGTTCCTAATGGTCAGTTAAGTGCGAGACAACTGCTTTTGATTTTCAAGGTCAGTTAAGTACGAAACAATTGTTTTTGATTTTAAAGGCTAGCAGATTTATTTTATTTTTTGGTTGTCAATTAACTTCATCAATCATAATGATGAAACGGGTCATTTCGTAAAACATATTTTTCTAATCCTTATCTTGAAGGCAAATGTAAAAAAAGAGATTTAATTTTGCTCCATCCTAAATAAAGGGGAGCTGGGCATGTCTCATCCAGTTAGGTGGGGCTGAGAATTTTTTTGTTCAACCCCAAATGCTCTTAACTTGTTCCCATTGGTCAAAGCATCTAAAAAGGGTTTTCTCTATACATGTAAGATATAATCCTGAACTAGGATTAGCTGACCAATGGGAATATGACTCCTAATTGTCTCTTATTGGACACCCAATCGGAAACCGTTTTTAGTCCAGATCTATAAAAATGGGATCATTTAACGAATCCTCAGAGAGGATAAGAAAAAGGGACCTAGAAGAAACGCTAGACTGCCAAAGAAGCATCTCTTCCATTCCAGACCCGAACAACCTTCAGACGTTACAAAATTTCAATGTCCCAGAATTTAGATACGTTAGTGTTACTCTAACTGCACCTCATCGTCACTCTTCCCCTCTCGATATTCTTTTTTCTTCTGTTTGCCAGGAAAGCAAACCTCGTTTGTTTTTTATTTATAGTCTCACAAACGAGTTGCAATAAAAACAATTTCTTGATGTTGTTAAACGACGGGTTTTCTCTACTCTAGCCGCTCATATTACCTGACCGTCAGAAGGAGACCGACTGAATTGTGTCAACCCCGCTCCGTGGACCTTTCAAACACAACGTGGAAGGATTTGACGAAGCAAACAGACGGAAGCTAATGTGGTAGTCATGGACACAATAGCCACAACAAGCACTGTGACAAGTAGTCATACCTCATTGGGCTCCCTGACTAGCATAGGACCACACCATTTTTAAAGTGTTCGGTATGACGCAATCTGGGATTGAACCCAGGTCTCCGGGACCATTGGCAAACACTCTACCCACTAGGCCAATGAGCCGATATATATAATTATATTTAACCCATATATAGGTAAATTGGCTAACCGTAGTCGAGGGTGTCCCTAAAGCTCCTTTTTAATAGCTGCTACCTTGAGTAGTTGAAGAGGAAGTTACTACTTTTACTGGATTGCTCCACTTACACTTGATCCGTACCTTATTATGTTAAGTTATGAGTAAGGAGGTATCAAGTACCATTTTTGAAGCTTTGGTATGACTCGATCTGGGATTGAACCCTGTTAAACCCCGACCATGGGCGAACACTCTATACATTGAGCTCTTTACCAGGAAGATTTAAATATTCACGAATATTTTCTTGTCCTGATGGAATTACTCCTAACTCCGGTTTAACTGGACTAAGTATTCTATATATATATATATATATATATATATATATATATATATATATAAAGTCATGGTAACTTGTTTGAAATATAACTGTTTGACCAAATTTAATAGCCTGAAATAGATTTTTTTTTTTGTTATTTAAACTGTGTACTTATGCAAAACTGAATTGTTTGAAATAGAACTGGTTATTTATAAAAAAAAAAAGTTCTTGGCATTAAATAACCAAAAATGTTTATATGCCATAAAATCCAAACAACGACCGAACGTAATTGGCAATACCCAGTCGAAGGTTTATAGGATAGCATCCATCATTCAAAATTGTTACATCATTCATGGAATATTATAGGAACTTTATTTTGGTTATGTTTTTTTATTTTATTTTAAAAGCATGTCAACTTTCATAGGGTATTTAATGCCAAAGCTCTCTCTGTAGAACAGTGGTTATACTATCTAACCCATACCTGGGCGAATAAGGGGATCGAAACCTTTTCCAATGAATTACTTCTAAAGTGAACAATAGCAGTGGATTGATAACTTTTGTGCTGGACTGTAGCCTTTAAGCAGGATTCCAGTTTCGCTTCCACGTTCACAAACTGACTAATTCCATTTGGAAAAATATGAACCCGTTCATTCCTTCTACTGTGGGTTATATAGTGTCACCGCTGTTCTTCTAAGAGGGTGGTTTCAGCATTAAATAACCAAGTTTGGTGTGTCATTAAAAACCAAGAAACCAACAAGAAACCAATAATTCATTTGCATACAATTTAATTCGACTCAAGTAAAGTAATCTCAGTGCGATTCTAGTTAAAAATAGTTTTGGATCCTTGTTTACCACAAGTTCAAGTTAAACAATATTCTTAGGACAAAGATATAAGAACTAGTGTTTGATATGACCGGCTGATTGATCAGATCGGGTCTCTTGACAGTACGTCTAGTCTAGCAAGGGCCAAATTTGAGTATTGCAATTCACTTGATCCCTCAATTGATAGGCCATGAACGGCTCAACCACGAGGAACCCGTAAATATACATTACGAGTCCCCACACACGATCAACGGGTGGGTGAGTCTTAGTTACCTTCTTCAAGGTTCAGTGTGCCTATTCTACAGCCCTAACTGACTGAATGCTGTTTTTTGTGGTCAGGGTGGGGGTAATCTTTTTAGATATGTTCGTTTGCTTTATATTAAATAGCACTTTTACAATGTACCTTCTGGTGAATTGTAAAAGTGCTATTTAATATACAAATGTGGCTGGAACAATATCGTCACTTTTATAGTATTTCTCTTTGAGCCACTACATTAAAAGCTTATACTTCAAATAACTGAATTTAATCTAAATATCATCATCCTCATCATTATCATCATCATCAAATCGTGCTGACAGCATGGATTTTCCTGACTCTCTCTTTACCCGTCTAGATTATCCATTGCTCCCACCAGTTGTTTCAAACTACATCCTGTTTCCACATAGGTCTGTAGTAAATACGTTCTTGTCAATGGGTAGACATCGCTGTTCCTGTGGAACATAAGTTAAAATGAAACGTTTCATCTCATCTGGAAGCTGAGCAATGTCATCCTGGTAACATGCCGACGAACAGTGTTGTCCTGGTAACATGCTGACGAGCAGTGTTGTCCTGGTAACACATGGCCGAACAGTATCATGAGGCCAAGCAGTGTTATCCAGCTAACATGAGGTCCAACAGTGTTATCCTGGTAACATGAGGCCGAGCAGTGATATCCTGGTAACATGAGGTCGAGCAGTGTTATCCTGGTAACATGAGGTCGAGCAGTCTTATCCAGTTAACATGAGACCGAGCAGTGTTATCCAGCTAACATGAGGCCGAATAGTGTTATCCAGTTAACATTAGACCGAGCAGTGTTGTCCAGCTAACATGAGGCCGCGTAGTGTTATCCAGGTAACACGAGGCCGAGCAGTGGATTCCTGGTAACATGAGGCCAAGCAGTGTTATTCTGGTAACATGAGGTCGAACAGTGTTATCCTGGTAACATGAGACCGAGCAGTGTTATCCTGGTAACATGAGGTCGAACAGTGTTATTGTGGTAACATGTAACCTAGCAGGTAACATGTTGCCGAGCTGTGTTATCATGGTAACATGAAGACGTGCAGAGTCATCCAGGTAACACGAGGCCGAGCAGTTTCATCCTGGTAACATGAAGACGTGCAGTCATCCAGGTAACACGAGGCCGAACAGTGTCGTCCAGGCAAGACTTTGCCGAGCATTTTCATGATGTAAATTTATGTCCAAGTTGAACTCGTAAAAAAGAAGTAAATGTTTTAGTGAAGCATTGAACATATTGTTATGATATCAATTAAACATTTAAAATGAATAATCACCATCAAATCACAATGACAGTATGAATTTCTCTGTCTGTCTGTCTGTCTCTCTCTCTCTCTCGCTCCATCCGTCGTTATCATCCATCGCTCCCAGCAGGTATTCCAAACTACAGCCTGTGTTCACACAGAGCTGACAAAGCAAACAAAAGATCGAATAAGTCACTTGACCTCGCCACAGAGCTGTAAAAAGATATGGAATATATGAATGAGACAATGATATCATAGATGGAGCTCTCCCAACAACAATTGAAGAAGCTGGGAAAGAGACATGAGGAAATTGCTAGTCTAACAAATAATTGAGACAGACCAGATCAGTTCTGAGATTGTTTAGAATACTTAAAAGACTCTTGGATAGCTTAAAAGACTTGTTGTCACTTAGACTTTCGTGAAAGTGATCAATTACAACTGGTGTAAAAAGCTCACAGAGTAATATATTAATGATTTTCTCTGGAAACTTTGCGAATGATTATGTAAGCAAATTGCTTGAGAAAGAAACAAAACAACATTTCTTCTAAAATATAAGCAAAATTATCCGGGACCACAATTCTAGCGTAGATCATCCGATCAACAGCTACTGACCAGATTTTATAGTAGTCCATGTATAGGGGTCAGTAGAAGAACGTCTATTTGTTGGTGTCAATGAATCCTATTTAAAAACGTTTTTCAGTGCATTCTTATTGTAAAATAAGTAAGTAAAGTTGTCTCCCTTTAGTCGAGGGTAACCCGAAGGCTCCCTTTTCGATAGCTACTACACCAAGGTGTAGGGGAGGGCGCTACTCCTTCCCTGGATTGCTCTACTTTACCCTTGATCCGTACCTTATAATGCTGAGTGTTAAGCAAGGAGGCATCAAGTACCATTTTTTGAGTCTTTGGTATGACTCGACCTGGGATTGAACCCAGGTCTCCCGGGCCATTGGAAAACACTCTAACCGCTAGGCCAATGTCCGGTTAAAATAATTCACAATAAATTCCTGGTTTCGTTCTATTTTACTGCATATCAACCATTTTAGGTTATTCAATGTTAAATCTATTTTCATACATGTAAAAAAACGACTATGTTTAGTGTTTCACAGAAGAACGACTATGTGTAGGGTTTCAGAGAAAAACGTCAATTTGAAGGAGTCACTAGAATAACGTCCATGTGTAGGGGTCAACATAAGTATATGTATGTGTTGGGGTCATTAGAATAACGTCCATTTATAAGAATCCATAGAAGAACGTCCAATAGAACGTCCTATTGTTGGGGTTCATTGGAGAACGACTCAATATAGGGGTATAGAGAAGAACGTCAATGTGTAGGGGTCAATAGAAGAACGTCCATGTGTAGGGTTTTACTGAAGAACGACTAAGTGTTAAGGGTCCAAGAAAGAATGTCCATTTGTAGGGATCAGTAGAAGAACGTCTATGTGTAAGTGTCCATTGAAGAACGTCCATGTTTCTTTCTCCAGCAGAATCCCGCATATCTTTTTCGTCTTATTGAGATGTTTTCTGAGATGGAAGTTAAGTGGCCGTGTTGTATATTACCTACGACCCGGCCTGGCAATCAAAATAGGAAATGCACGTGTGTAAGTAACAGGTACATCCGGTCGAGGAATATCAGAATATAATCTTGACCGTGGACAGGTTGAATGAGTGCGATTGTGACGCCCACAAGAAGAAGGTGGACGTTGAACTATTATATAACTCAGTGCACAGGAAATTCAATCAGTTTGGAGATCAGACCAGTTGGGGATCAGACGAGTTGGAGATAAGATGCGGTAGAGAAAACCAGCACCCAGAGAGGCTGGGCTCCCAGGCCCCCGGTTGAGCAGTGAGGAGAACGGGAAAGAAACACAGTTATGGCCAATAGAATGGGGGTCAATATGCTGCAGTTCTGTTAGGTCTCCAACTCCCTCTCACACACAACCCTTTCAATAAAGTGACAGGTATATTTTTCTAAAGAACTGTGTCGCTCGTCTTTATTGTGTCATCATCATTTTCCATGTATTTGCAGATGTATATCTATTATGTGTTCGTATAGTTGGTCGTGGCTATACGATAGCCGTACAGCAGTTTTTTCGTGGGTTCTTGCCTTCAGAAATTGTTCAAACTAACTCGTAACATTCTTGACTAGTTCCCGTCAAGCTTTTTCTCTAGATGCTTTGTTAGCATCTATTCCGTGCATCCAAACTGTAGTACTGACACAACCACACTTTAGAAGAAATACTCCACCAAAATGTAGAGTTTTTGTCATGTCCCGTCCGTGGTTGCGGGTTGGGGTAAATATATACAATCAATAATATTTTCCATATATCAGTTTAAATTATACCATACATTATTTTTAAGGTTATATTAAAATCAAGTGCTTCAATTATTTACTATGCCTTTCTACAGTTCAATGATTTTCAGTGTATATCTTCAGTAAAATCATTTCCAGTGAAATCGTATTATAGGTATTTTAATACATTGTTTGTATTAACATCATTTTCAATGCATTCTTAAAGGGAAGCTATTTCCAATGCATTCCTATTGTACCATATCATGATACGGTCATTTGAGAAATGTACAGATAATGTTCATTTTGATAACATAGAACATAGGAATCTCGAAATTCGAAAACACGTAACGACTTCTTTGTTCATGTACGAAACCTTTTTATTAACTTTGAGTTAAAGGTTTCGACATAAGGAGAGAGACACAATCTTTTTATGCTGGCTTCTTCATCTGGCCCCTATCTAAAATTTGTCTCGCCTCAGCGAGCTCGTGAAAGTCGACCGTCTCCGTTCGGCGTCTAGTTTCAACTCTCTAACTTTCTTCAAATTTCCCCAAAATCCTCCGCGCGCTTCCGGTACGTGACGTCACTCGCACTTCGTCACTCGTTTCATCATCTCAGGCTATTGTGACATCTCTGAGTGACATGTCCGCTCTGTGTGCGCACGCGCGTTACCACCTGCATCAAGGTTGCACCTAACTAACCGATGTGCTGAGCTGAAAGGTTCTCAGCCTAACTAAACCCAAAGGCATGAACCAAAATCCCTCGGCTATCATATTACACTATTGTATAATCATTTTCAATTCATTTCTATATTTGAATATTAGTTCCTATTTTAAAACGTTTTTCAATGCATTTTTATAGTAAAATAATTCACAACAAATTCCTGGTCTGCTTTGCTTTTACTGTATATCAACCATTTTAGTTTATTAATGATAAATCTAATTTCATACATAGAAACAGTTCTATTTCAAACAATTCAGTTTAACATAAGTACACAGTTTAGTACTATTTGAACCATAGATAGGTACTACCACTCCGGGCCAGAGTGGAACTGTGAACGATAGCAATAAAAGGGTACTCTACATTCCCTAAAGCTTCCGCTTTTCTGGAGCCTCGCCATCAGATTGTTTTGTGTCGTTTTTAACCCTCTGCAGAGATGAATTCGGTGTATCCTTCAGCCTCAGCCAACTGGGCCTCAGGACGCTCGTTGGGGCGGGCCGTCTTACCCCTCTGCAGAGATGCAGTTTGTGGATTCTGCAGCACCAGCCGAGTGGGCCAATTGAATTCCTGCAATGATATTTTTTAATTCATTCTTATATCAAAAACCTTTTCAATGTATCCCGATTGAAGAATATTTTTCACTGAATCCCTAAAGTAAAATCATTTTAACTGTATTCTTATAGAAAAATCCTTTTCAATACACCCTTAAATCAATGTCATTTTAAATGCATTCTTTTGTTAAAATCCTTCTCAGCGGATTCTGATGATAAAATTATTTTTGATACATTCCTAGAGTGAAATTAATTTCAGTGAATTTTTTTGTTAAATTTCAGATGTATTCCGAAAGGGAAATCATTTCCAATGAATTTCAGTAGTAAATTCCTTTTCCGTACATTTGCATTTGAAAATCTTTTTTCAATCATTTCTTATAATAAAATCATTCTCAATGCACTCCAGTTGTAAAATCCTTCTCATTTTCTATCTATATTAAAATCCTTTTCAATCCATTACTACAATACAATCATTTTCGTAGTAAAATCATTTCCAATTTTCGTAGTAAAATCATTTCCAATTTTTTCTATAGACAAATTTTTCAATGAATTCTTATATCGAAATAATTTCTAACATAATAAAATCATTTCCAAAGCATTTCCAAAGTAAAATAATTTTCGATTACTTCGTATTTTAAAATCAAGTCCACTTAATTCCTATAGTAAAAAAAAACAACAACATTTCTTCTGTATTTTTCAGCGTAAAATCCGAAACTTCTTCAGACAGTTAAATAAAAAGATATACAACCCAAAATCATACAAATTTCGGTAACTTAAGGATTTCGACGCCTTCCAGGCATCAGAGCCTGTTATCGGTCGATCACTGGAATATTATCGAGCTCACCTTTTGTATATTTCTATATTTTTGTCCTCTATGAACCATGAGACAGTGTTTCACGAATAACTTCAACCATACTGGAAAACAAAATGGCCGATTTCTGGGTTAAGAAAGAGGCAATTTCAAACTCAGAAGTGGGTTGTTGCAGAAGAGGTTTCAAGGTATAAACTCTTGTTTGTTGGACATGAAATGACGAAGTCTCAAGAGAGTTCAGCGAGATAAGAATGGCTTTGCTGAAGGGAATTATGTATATAAGGAGTTAAATTCGTCGTAGAGGTGACAGGATTTCGAGTAGAATATGCAGGAATATAAATTAAGAAGTTGTGCAAGCATTTAATAATGTTAACTGGTGTAGAAAAAGGAGAACGAAAAGAAAGAGGGATATAACATAGAAATATACAATAGAAAAGACGAAGAAAACATAAGAATGAAAAAAAAAAAAAAGAAAGAAAGGAAGAAGAAACGAAATGAAGAAAGAAAAAATATAAAAAGAAAGGAATGAAAAAGG
>OY757932.1:21589394-21716894 GCA_963585895.1 Sepioteuthis lessoniana | reverse complement strand
CTCCTGTGGAAGACCAGTAGCGAACGCTAGTATGAAAAGTTCGCACTGAGTGAAATAATGAAATAATAATAGTTTACAAGAAATGATAAGACACAACAAAACAGCAAATGCAGATTCTGTGGTGATAGAGACGAAACGATCAATCACATAATAAGCGAATGCACAAAATTAGCACAGAAATAGTATAAGACCGCTGGGTGGTCAAGGTGATCTACAAGGAACTGTGCAAGAAATTTAACTTTTACCAAACGAATAAATGGCACCACCCATAATCTGTTCTGGAGAATGAGTTGGATTAACGCCTCGGGTTTGGTTTGGTTTCTTTGTTTAATGGCATATCAAATCTTTTTAGGTTATTTAATGCCAAAGCCATTCTCCTAGAAGAACAGTAGTGCTACTATTTAATCGATAGCTTGGAGGATAAGGGGGTTCATACCTTTCCCAAAGGTATTTTCCCGAAAGTGAACGTAATAGCGTTACTAGAGTACGAACTCGCGTACTACGATTCCGCAGTCCATTGTTTTAAGCATTGCACCAGGAGGACACACCCCTAAGTAAGATTAATTGAAATGTCATTTTTGTTTATATTCGTTTTTTTAATGTTTTATCAACCTTGAACAAAATCTTGTGAAGATTACAATCTATATATGAGCTCCATATAATGAATGACTTGGGAAATGTACGTGTTTTCTTCGGGTAGATATCATTATAGTATTTACTTAAGCTTTTTGCATAGATGTATCTTCTGTGCGAATAGGGTACTCATTGAGACTCGAACTCACTCACGTAGATTTGATACTCTAGCTTGCTAAGCATTATACCACACAAGATATCATTATATGTTGAATTTGAACTGCACTAGACTGTCCAGTTGTTAAATAAAACGAGGGCTTTTCGTAACATCCGTTATAATTTTATTTACTGCTTGATAAAAGAAAAATTGCTGAACACCATTTAAGTGTGGTAATACTATAAATTTGCTCAGGGTATAATATTTTCTTCGGTAAGCGATACGAATACTCTCAAATGAATAACACGAGCCGCTATCTTCTGTAAGTAATATCAACATGCTCAGAGGGAAAGCAGAAGCTGTTACCTTCCGTTAGCGATATCAACATACTCAAAGGAAAAAGCAAACATCCATCTTCTGCAGAAGATATCAACATACTCAGCACGTATTGCAATCTTCTGTATGTGATATCAACATACAGAAATGAAAAATACGAACAGTATTTTCTGTACGCGATATCAACATACTGAAAGGAAAAGCACGAATTACTATTTTCTGTATGCGATATCAACATTCTCAATAGAAAAGCACGTATTGCGATCTTCAGTATGCGATATCAACATACACAGAGAAAGAGCAGGTACTGCTATCTTCAGTAAGGAAAATCAACATACACAGCCGAAAGCGTGATCTGCTATTTGCTGTAAAGAATATCAACATACCCAAGCGAAATGCACGATTTACTATCTTCTGTAATGCATATCAACATACAAAAAGGAAAAGCAGGAAGTGCTCACTTCTCTAAGCAATATCAATACATTCAAAAGAAAAGCACGAACTGCAATCGACAAGCTATCGACCATGTAAAACCTTTTTGGAGGGCAAGGTTTATTGCCTGGCGCCTGATACCCTATTTGTTTAGGGGAATGTCAACGGGGTCTGAAGTATTTTTGAAGCCGCCGGGCGTGCCAGGGATAAAGCCCAGCCACTGGACTCGTCCGGCTGGTGGCAAAAATACCGGCTGGTTGCCGATGTTATGAAGATGATAAAATAAAACGGGAATTTCCACGTTGTGTTTCCACATCAGTACTACTATTCTCTTGCACAACTTTGAAACAACTGGTGTAAAAATTAGACTACAAATGAATAATGAGAAAAAAATCCTGAACTCACCACCCACAGCTGTGTGGTCACTTATATCCCATCTCACAAAGCATCCAAATAAGACGAGTAATACATGACAGAGAAGTATGAACGAACTCTTGAGCTACGTGCCCTTACGAACACTAATAATTCTATTTGCTACAACAAAATGATTTCAAGTATAGTAATAATTAAACAGTTTTATTTGACCCATAGCGATTCCGGCAAATACACCCAACCAAGCCGAAACACTACTGCATAGTTTGGAACGAGCCGCCGCAGGCCTTGGCCTCCATGTCAATGCACACAAAACTGAATATATATGTGCTTTAATCAAACAGGCGACATTTCCACACGAGACGGAACCTCTCTGAAACTGGTAGACAAATTCACATACCTAAGAAGCAGTGTCTCATCAATTGAAAAAGACATTGACACGCGGCTAACGAAGGCATGGACAGCTATCGATAAGCTATCGATTATATGGAAGCCAGACCTGGCTGATAAAATGAAATGCAGTTTCTTCCAGGCAACCGTCGTGTCGATACTGCTATATGGATGCACTACTTGGACAAAAACAAAACGGCGAGAGAAGAAGCTAAAAGGCAATTACACAAGAATGCTGCGAGCAATATTGAACAAGTCCTTGCGAAAACACCCCACAAGACACTAACTATACAGCCACCTGCCTCCCATCACGAAAACTATCCAAGCTAGACGAACCAGACATGCAGGGACGAGCTCATAAGTGATGTACTCCTACGGACCCCCACATATGGCCGAGCAAAAGCAGTACGACCAACTCGAATATACATACAGCAACTATGTAAGGATACGGGATATAGCCTTGAAGACCTGCCAGAAGCGATGAACGATAGGGAGAAGTGGAAAGAGAGGGTCAAGGATATCCGTGTTGGCGGCACCACATGATGATGATGATGATTTGACCCATAGATGAAACCCTAACAGAATCAGAATGGACCGAGCAATGAAGAGCTTTTCCACATTCTGCAAAGTTTCAGTACTTGAATCTCACCATCAGATGGCTTAGTGTCATATCTACGACACTCGTTGGATGGTGGGGGTGTTTCTTACCCTCTATACAGAGACGCAGTAGGAATATTAAACAGCTGACTGGGTTTATATCCATAAAGTCAAGGTTATAAGTAATAATGTGTGTCCATGTACCAGTATTAAATTAGATAAACTTTAACTTTCACATTTTTTTTAGTGATAATAGATTTTAAAGAGCTGGAAGACATACTTCATTTTTCTTTTAATTATGATCTAACTAATGATTTTGATGTTGTATGTACAAAAAATAGTACATTTGTTGGTAGGGAATTATTTCTATTGAGAAACACAGAATTGCATAGTTTATGGATACAACGGCCAGGTCCGACAAGAACAAACGTAAATTCATCGACTGTGTACAAATACGAAATGCTGTCTAGAGTTGCTAGGTCTAATGGCCAGTAGGAATGGATGTCAAGAGACAGAGACAGAGAGTGACAGTGAGAGAGAGACAGAGACAGAGACAGCAAGAGAAAGAGATAGAGTGTCTAGGGACTGTGCTATCCGCATGCATTGATAATGCTAATGATTATAAAATAGATAATTTACAAAGGAATATTATCATTAATTAATAAATCAATTAATCAATTATTCGTTAATCAATAGATCAATTACCTAACAGATGCTTGTAAAAGTATGTCTTAGGCATAAAATAATAAAATAAGTTTTTCCCATGCCTGTGTTGTATAGTGGTAAGGAAGAGATACACAGTGAAATATAGGTAATTATTTATTAACTGACATAGTACAGTCCAACAAATATTATAAGTCTCACGCTGTGGGTGTTACGTCCGAAGTTGATCTTACTACCGACCGAGATCTTTCAGTAAGGAAACACGACGTCTTTTATACCTCAGAGATACCAGAAGTTATGTGGTACGAACCACTATACAACAGTTTGGTTTGCTTTGGTTTCCGTGTTTTTTGGCATAACAACTTTCCTAGTTTATTTTATGCCATTATTGTCGAAGAGCAGTGGTTCTACTGTTTAACACGGAGCTGAGTTGATAAGAGGGCCCATCGCTTTTCATTAGTATGTAATGAAACTTGATTGCACGATTGGAGTTAAAACTCACTAACTACTATGATGTAATCTAGAACATTAGCCACTACTAACCTGACGCTCCAGCCAAAAAAGGTTTACACGCCGTATATCAAAGCAAGCAACTAACTTTTATATATATATATATATCACTCTTCTTCGGATTTACTCAAATATTATTTTTTAGTTCTCTCGGTTTCCTTTGTTGCTGAGGCCGTCTTTTCTCGAAGTTCACCATCTCTATTATTGTTGTCACCTCGTCTTGCATTATTGAGTTTTCTTCCGTGGTCTTGTTCTTTGCTGGAACCCCAACTGACTTGGTCCTTGTTAGCAGAGATAGCAAACCCTGCGTATACCATTCTTAAGTTCATTTTTTTTTTTTACAACAAGCATTTTACCATATTAACATTTAATAGGAGCGGAGAGTCCAAGTATAACATTACCATTCCTTTCAGATGCTCATATGGAACGTATTAACTTACAACTTACATCTAAGTTTAAGAAATCCTTGGTCACCTGAATGAGATGACCCAATCACAGCCAAATTCACAAATTGATCCAGGTGTCATCGTTTGTCAATTAAACTGAATTGACCTGCGGTTTCTTTTCATTAATTTAACGGTTAATAACGTTTTAAATTAACTTCTCAAACTGTTAGTAAACGATTTCACATTTTTTCAAGCAAAGGGTATGTTTAGTTTAAATGAACTGCAATTATCATGTCATTAGGAAAGAAAAGGTTCGAACGCTGACGGATGAAATGAGCGCCATTGTGCTCGTTAGGATTAAGCCACACAGACAAATCTAACAAATCATTGAGCCTCTATTCTTATCGACATCACTCTTTGAAGGTAAATGCTCACACGCTACTAATTAGTTTCCATCACGTTCCCGGTACTAGATAAGGTGCACTTGTGTAAAGCTGTGTTTCTTTCGTTGACCGTTCAGTAAAGAGTAGTATTTCTAACATTCTTTAATGAACAGATGTGACAGAACGAAATATCAAACGAAGGTGAATATTAGCGAACAGCAAGAAAAGAAAAAAAAAAGAAAAAAGAAAATTTGTTCTGACTGCAGTGGCTCCCTATATGCTTAGAGTCAAAACTGACTCCGTAGCGAAAACCTGATTTTACGGGATAGCTTATCGGAGTAGAAGTGCAAAACCGTTGTGCAAAAAAAAATCCATATTTTTCTGTTTTTAATCACTTTCTTGTCTTTCTAACAACTAGAAAATGTTTCAGAAATTCAATAGCCACCACCACCACCCCAGAAAAAGGACTACAGAATCGTAGTAAGCGAGTTCGTACCCCCGTCGTGCTATTACGTTCACTTTCGGACAAATACCCTTGGGAAAGGTATGAATCCTCTTATCCTCCCAGCTATGGGTAAAATAGTACCACTACTGTTCTTCTAGGAGAATGACTTTGGCATTAAATAACCTAAAAGAGTTGATATATCATTAAAACAAAGAAATCAAACCAAACCTTTAAACTCCTAAGAATTTTTAAGAACCTGAAATAAATTCATAATGTTACCAAGAAAATGAACAATTTTTCTTTTGTCTTTATATAAAAGATTTTCTTGTTCCACACGTTGAGTGTTGCTGTATCATTAATCCCAAATTAATTATAAATCAATAGCTGTTAGTATTGGGCACACATATTGGATACTGCTATACCTTGGATTTACCACTTGGATCATATAAAAAATTAAAAATATATATATATATGTATATATGTATATATATTCACCAACCCCCTGCACTAGCAGGGTGACACGCAAGGCCAATTTTAAGCAGAGTTTAACGGGACTGAAATCTGAGTTTCACTTCTTTCAGAACGGTTTCGATATCAAAGTTAAGTAGCGAAGCCTGCCCGCCAATCTACTCATAGCTGGATTCCTTACTTTCAATAGCGCTTTCAAAAAAGTAAGATATCTCTTCCAGATTTTGAACTTTGGAAACCGCGTCCAGTTCTTACAACGATAACCATTACACTAAGACTACCTCCGAACTAGATAAGAAGTATACATGAAACTTTTTAAAAGCTTGTTCTTATCTTAAGGACTTTTGATATCACACGAGAGACAATAAATAATTGTCTCCCTTGGATAATGTGTTATGTCTGTGGTTATAAGTGACAATCCCTGAATATATGCAGGTGTCGTTCAACTTTGTTCTTTGAACGGTGGTGACGTTGATTATTACCTCGCAATTGAAACGTAAAGCCTACATCTCTTTGACAAGCTCAAGTAAACATTTTTCCGTTCATGTATTTCTTTCACATAATTCTTATTCCAAAAAAATATGAGCATATTTTACGTATTGGGATATGTTTGTATATTATAATCAATACTTCTCTTATGTATGTTAATGACTGTTTTTATTTTTGTATATGGGTTAATCTTGTCTTTCTTTCCGTTTATTCAGTTTTAGTGTATCATGGATATGCTAATGCTTGGTGAGTGGGGACTTGACAAAATATCCTCTCTAGTACCAACAAACACAATAGTAAGGGATTTTTTTTCTGTAAGATATTGATGTGTGACGATATATGATCATTGAAATGGAGGTGTTGTATCTTGTTGTATCGATTTGGTGATATCAATATACTATAGCCACAATTAACGCCATGTGCGAAATAGACATATAATCTTCATAACGGTAGAATATATAAAGAACATAGGAATCTCGAAATTCGAAAACACGTAACGACTTCTTGTTCAAGCACAAAACCTTTTTATTAACTTTACGTATAAGGTTTCAACATAAGGAGGAGAGACACAATCTCGCTATGCGGTCTTATTCATTTGGCCCGTATCTCGTGCGGCACCCACGGCGCGCAAATTTGTCTCGCCTCAGCAAGCCCCAAAAGTCGAACCTCTTCGTTTGGCGTCTAGTTTTCAACTCTCCAACTTTCTTCAAATTTTTCACAAACCTCTGTGCGCTTCCGGTGCGTGACGTCATTCGCACTCCGTCACCCGTTTCGTCTCGGACTATTGTGACATCTCTGAGTGACACGTCCGCCCGCGCGCGCCCGCGTTAACCCTTACATCAAGGTTGCACATAATTAATCCATGTGCTGAGCCGAAAGTTTCTCAGCCAATCTAAACCCAAAGGCATGAACTGAAATCCCTCGGCCACTACATTACATCAATGATAACAATAGACAAATATTCAAATCCAAATACAGATACAAATATAGGCTGAATCTCTCGTTTCAGATACGAGCGGGTTTATTAGATTCTGGCTTCTGTCCTTGGCGACACGAGGAGAAAGACACAAATCTTAAAAGTCTATGCAAACCATACTATGCTGACCGCCCCCTACTCTCTCTCTCTCTCTCTCACACACACACACACACACACACACACACACACACACACACACACACACACACACACACAGCGCATCTTGTGGTGTTTACAATCTCAATTTATCTCTGCTGGTCGAGATCCGAAAAAATCAACAGCAGAAAACGAAACTACCTGTCTATTCAAAATCTTCCAATTCTCAGGACCATCTCTTCCGGACATGACGTCATCCACACTCTAGCCCCATTTCCTTTCTGTGGATTTATTATGGCATATGATGATTGTCGTATGCTTTCCAAGCGTTCGTAAGACTGCATCATCTGACTTTTTACACCTGGACGAAGAGACCCGAGTAGTTCAAAGCCCAACAAAACTGAATGATGAAATATAATTAATGAAAAATGATTCATATGAAAAACCATTCTTTAATTATATAACAGAAGACAAGAGTTGCTTGGTTGATGGTACACTACGGAAGCCCTTGTTGGGCTTTCAATACCAATTATTTTCTAGCAATTATATTGTTTCCACTAGGAAATTATTATAGACATTTATAAATAATTCAAGTAGTTAGTACGGATACAAATACTTTAAACAAAATTATATGGTATAATGTAACACAATGTATTTAAGAATCAATATTTATTTACACACATTTAAGTAGTCCTTATATATTCAAAAAAGTTGCACATAGTTGTAGGGTTGCAAGTATTCTTATTAATAACTAATTTATTTGCAAAGAATTATATAGTTTTAATTCACTAATCGTATTTACCCGACCCCCCCCGCTCGGGCAGGATATGACACAAGGTCAATTTTTAAGCGGAGTTTAACAGGTTTCAATTCAGAGTTTTCCTTCTCCTAGACTAGTTGCCTCACTAAGGCTGAAGAATCCAGTCTTCCCTACTATTTACCCATCGCTGGAGGGAGAATAATTGGATTAATACCTTTCCCAAGAGTATTAGTGCTATCAGTTTCGTCCAGGATTTGAAATCGTATTGCCGTGTCCATTTCCGAGGATGATAACCATTACGCCATGAGCACCTGCTTAGCAGGTTTTAATTCACTAATAACCCTTTGTAAATTTCAACCATTGCAAAGAAATAATCTGCACACAACTGTAGGGTTGCAAGTAATTCTATATAATAGTAATCTATACGCACATAATTTCAAGTCGCTAAAAACCCTTTTTAAATGATTATATCAATTACAAGAAATAATGTACACACAACGGCAGAGTGTCAAGTATTCTAGTATTAATCTATATGCACACTATTATGTAGTTTTAATTCACTAACAACCCTTTGTTAATTCCAGCCATAACGAAGAAATAATTTGCATACAATTGTAGGGTTCCAAGTAATTCTATATAATAGTAATCTATACGCACATATATAATGTATATATAAAAGTAATCCATATTTACCAACCACTCCACTCGGGGAGGATATGACACAAGGTCAATTTTTAAGGGGAGTGTAACAGGTTATAATTTCAAGTCACGAAAAACCCTTTTATTATGTCAATTATTTATTTATTATATCAATTTTGAAGAAATGATTTACACCCGGTGACGGGGTGTCAAGTATTCTAAACAAAAAGTAATCTATATGCACACAGTTATATAGTTTCGAGTCACTGTTACGAACCGACTGGTTGAACGAGATTTGATGGTTCTCGGAAACACAAGGAGAGAGATACAATTCTTACAAGCCTATGCTAACCATACCGTGCTGCCCCCCCCCTATATACACACACGCGGCGCATCTTGTGGTGTTTAAGATCACAATTCATCTCCGCCGGTCGAAATCCGAAAAAAATCACCTGCACGCCGCGACGACAGAAGACTCAACTACCTGTCTTATCAAAATCCTCAAATTCTCAGGACCATTTCTTCTGGGCATGACGTCATCCACACTCTAGCCCCGACTGACTGAACTAGATTTGACGCAAAATCCGGAAAAAAAGTTTTGTGTCCCTAACAAAGTTAACAATTATTTTATGACATTTTATCCTGGACCTTCATCACTATTATGAGGATTGCTCACATGGGTCTATAATATATAAAGCATATATCTCATGAATGTGAATATTCTTCCAACATTCTTCGGAATCAATCCATGAATTCAAGTCGAAGGCAGTTTAACAAACTTATTGATGTAGACCCAAAATCGGGACCACGGAAGGAAAACACGGAACATGGGTTAGAGGTAAGAAAGATCTATTGACAAAAGTTACAAAGGATAGTATAAGGGTAAGCGGAGCTTACTATCCGGTGGTGTACATATTGGTAGTCGTACTACTAGTACTCCTGCTAATACTACGGTATTAAGATACAACCCACTAAGAGTGTTATCTCACATAGTAATATAGTGCTAAGAAGAGTCCATGATGCAGGTAAGTTTCGGTCTAACAACACTTATCTAACAAGAAACTTTATTCGCCAAAATGTGAATGAAAATTGAAGGATAAAAAGGATTAAACATGAATATAAAAAACAATTCAAACATTTATACTCTTGTGATCGTGTGTGTAATACATATTCAAAAATGTGATTATAATATTATTAGAGCAAAGGAGTAATTCATAGTTTTTACTCATCTCTTTGCAGATTTCATAAATGTCTTTCTTTTCTTTCCTCTTTTCTTTCTTTTTTTATCCTTTACTTTCTTTGGCAGCGGGATGGGATGTGTTCTCAATTTCTTTTTTCCAAGAGTCCTTTATTCTTTTCTTATCAACAATATAGTGCTTGATTAATTCAGAATGCATTTTAGGATTTTCTCCTCTTTATCCTTCTTTTCTCCAGCTTTCTTGATTTGAGAAATAAGCTGGGTGTCCCCAGTGAATAAGTTGGCTGTGTTATTTCTTTCCCACCCAGGCATTTTTGTGTGTTTTTCGACGGGTAACTTAACGTCAACTGACGACCCCACTTCGCATTTCTGTAGCGTGAACAAATAAATTTTTTTTTCTCCACGTAGCGCCTTTAATCCAATAATCACCTTTCATGTTCAAATCACAATGCCTGTAATATATTCCCTTGGGAGTCTATGTTAGCGGGCCAGCAATATTTGTCCAGTCCCTGTGACCTGGTTTCAACGAAGGTCAACCCACTGGTTGACCTCAAACAATAAATCTACTGCCATGTTTTGGGACGAGAAATATGTCCCATAACATCAGTAAAAGCCCTTTGTAAATAATCATATATATAACAATGAAATAAACAATTATATCTATAATCAACAAATGATTCACACACAATTGTGCGGTTCTAAGTAATTCTATATTATATTAATCTATAGATACACAATAAATTAAGATACAAATCATTAAAAAAAAACATTTGTAAATGATTATATCCATAACGAACAAATAATTCGCCCACTATTGTAGTGTTCCAAGTAACTCATTATATTAATGTAAGTTGACGACCGTAGTCGAGGGTGACCAGAAGGCTCCCTTTTCAATAGCTACTACACCGACGTGTAGGGGAGGGTTCTACTCATTTCCCTGGATGGCTACACTTTACCCTTGATACGTTCCTTTTGTCGCTGAATATTAAGCAAGGAAGCATCAAGTACCATTTTTAAAGTCTTTAGGATGACTTGACCTGGGATTGAACACAGGTCTCCCGGACTGTTGGCGAACACTCTACCAACTACACCAATGAATGTATTAACTTATAATTACGTAGTTTCAAGTCACAAAAACCCTTTGTAAATAATTATATCAATTAAGAACAAATAAAATTAAACACAGTTGTAGGGTTCCGAGTAATTCTTTATAAAAGTAATACATATTTACCCAACCCCTCCACTCGGGGAGGATATGACACAAGGTAAATTTTTAAGCTGAGTTTAACAGGTTTGAATTTATAGCTTTCCTTCTCCTAAACTAGTTGCCACAACAAGGCTGAAGAACACAGTCTGCCCTACTATTTACCCATAGCTGGAAGGAGAATAATTGGATTCATACCTTTCCCAACGGTATTAATGCAATGTGAAATGCACTAAAGTTCGTCCAGGATTTGAACTCACATCGCTGTGTCCATTTCTTACGACGATAACCATTACACCACGTGCACCTCCTATATAAAAATAATCTATTGTCACACTAATATATAGTTTAACGTCACTAAAAGCCCTTTGTTAATAATTATATCTATAACGAACAAATAGTTTACACACAGTTGAAGGGTTACCAAGTATATCTATATAAAAGTAATTTATTATCACACAAAAATATAATTTCAAATCACAAAAACACTTTGTATGTGATTATATCTACAACTTATCAAATTAAAATTATATACATACAAATATATAGATTCAAGTTTTGAATTATCCTTTGTAAATAATTATAAATCTCAACGAACTCAACATGTAGAGAGTCAAGTTCACGGGTATTCCTATCGAATACTACTCATTACCATTGGGGCTGTAGAATTGCATCGACTACAACGATGTTAGCTGAAAGCCATGAGTGCAGACAGTCAAGTTCACGTGTATTCCTATCGAATACTACTCAATTTTAAACCGCCCTGACCATCGGGGCTGTAGAATGCACGGAATACAACAATGTTAGCTGAAAGCCAGGAGTAGCACTCTGTTATATCTGAGAACGGGATCCTGATGGCTGACCAAGTCGTCACATAGCAACCGAAGAGGTCAGTTGACCTGAAATACTTCACTTTTGCACTTGGAGAGTAATAGACTGATCAATTAGTAATGTGAAGCCCTAACTACTACATAATTGTCTTGATCGTATTTTTCGCGTTGCTTTTGTGGCAAATGTATATCCCGCCCAATTGTTTCTTAAAGTCTGAGAAGGTAGTTGAGGAGGGTCGATTGTGCTGAAATAACAATACTTGAAAAAAATTGACATAATTTAACAAATGATAAATATTGAATAGAATTATTAATATCAAATAGTGATACTTAAATTATTTCACAGTGTGCAAACAAGTGATTGGTATTACATAGAATTATTACTATTAGATAGCAATACTTCAACCATTTAACCGAATCCAAATTATTTATTAATATGAAATAGACTTATTAGTTTTAGAGGTACTTGAAAACTGAAAATTAATCTTTTTATTTATTGTGAACTTTTTGTCCTCATCTTGGTAGTTTTTGCGTTGTTTCTTCTTCACTACGTTTCGGCCAAATTTCACCTCAGGCCTTCTTCAGGTGATTTACTGCAACCTCGGATAGGAATGCTGAGTCTTGTAACCGTGTCCCAAGTAATTACTGCCTTCCATAGTAGACTACGATAGACAAAAACTGCAGTCAGTGTATTCTACAGCCCCAGCTGACTGGGCAATAAGTTCAGGTACGAAACGTTTATCAATTTTTTGACTTTTAGTTTTTCGCCACGAGGAGAGAGAGATAAAATTTTTACTATGCTGACCGTTCCTCCATCGTCCTTCAGTCAACCCCCCAGCTGAACTCTCGGCCCAGAATCAAAATCTCAACTAACTGACCCAACAAACGCGCGGCGCATCCCATAGACCACAACTGGACTCGCCCAGGCCCGAATCTCAACTAACCATCTTTTTTTCAAAAATCACCAAAACTCCTAGTCCATCCCTTCAGGGCATGACGTCATTCCCATCCCAGTCACATTTCCTATCTGGGGTTTTTATTATGACATTTGTGATTGTCACATCCTCCGCGCACGAGCGTGAACACCTGCATTAATAGTCGAACAGTTCTAACCCTAACCAAACCAAATAATGAGATATAGCCAAGGAAAAATGATAATATAAAAAAAAACACCTTCCGCAATTATATAACAATAATAAATTTCTTAAATCTCAAATTCCTGATCCGCTCTGAGTTATTCAAACTCATTTTATGGAACTCTTAAATGGTTTGGTCTCTTTTTTTCAGGGCATATCCAAAGTCGAGGCTTATTTGACATTAAAACCCTCCCAGTAGAGCAACACTACTGGCAGTATTTAACCGATAGCTAAGGGAAAATGGGTTCATGCTTTTTCTATATGTATTAATCCCAAAGTGAACCTAAAAGAATGAATAGAGATCGAACACGCTCACTGCGATACTACAGTCAAGCACATTAGCCTCTACACGTGAGGTGCTCCCCACTCTTAAATAGAACTCCTTGTAAAATGTTTTTTAATAAAAAATGAAGTTTGCAATGTAACTCTTGAATGGGACTCTTTTTCAAATTAGATAAAATATATTTTCATACCAATTTAAGAAACAAAAAACCGTTATATTTCCACGGGTTGATGAATGTTTGCTATATACTCTACCATACTGCAAGACTATCAAGATACTGTAATATACAGCAAAAAAACAGTACCATACAGAAAAAAATGTACCGAATAGAAAAAAAAACCGCACCACAAAGAAAAGTATACCATACAGTAAATAAACTGTACCATTTTGGAAAAAAAAACAGTAACATAATGAAAAAAAAACTGTACATAAAAAAACTGTAGCATACAGAAAAAAGATTGTACATTACAGAAAAAAAAAAATTTTACACAAAATACTGTACCATAAAAAAATGTACCTGACAGAAAAAAACTGTACCATATACAAAAAACTGTACCATGCAAAAAAATGTACCCTACAGAAAAAAAATGTATAATATAGAAAAAAATGAATCATACAAAAAAATGGTAATATACAGAAAAAAAAATTACTTTCCAGAAAAAAATACTTTACAGAAAAAATAATTACTTTCCAGAAAAAAAAATACTGTGCTATCCAGAAAAATTATGAGGCACACAAAATGTAAAGCTTATCGTCATAAAAAATGGAATTGACGATCCGCGTTCAAATCCTCAGTGAAGGGGTTTGTTTTTTTCTTTCGTGCTTATGCCCTTTGGAAAAAAAAAGTAAGAATACCTTCTGAACCTCTCGTAAATATGAGTAAATAATACGGCAGACTTGGTATATTATTTTTGGCCAGGTAATAAGTCTTAAAAGAACGAAAACTTAGAATTCAATCCAGCTTTCATCTGCATAAAATCTAACCTTGTATCATATCACACGCGTGGGAGGGCAAATAGACATACTACAAGAATAAATATTACAACCACCGGAGTTTGTCTTCCTGTGGTGAAAATTTTTAGGGCAACGTCCATGAACGTCAAAATCTGGTAGATGTTGATTTATTTCCTATTTCCTGTTGTTTATCTAAAAAGTTGAGAAATATATCAACGGAGAATGCCGTGAATAAAACTTTAGTAAAAGCACGGAGAGAAAAAAAATAACGAACCCAATAATAAAACATTTTCTATTATCTGAAAAAAAGATTTATCACGATTTGATTGTCTTATTAACAACCTTGGCATTCATTCTTTTAACGTTTTATTGTTAAAGACAAACCATTCAAAAAAAGGTAGGTTTACAGTATCTGTAATGTTAAAGATCAATGATGACCAGGAGACAAAGAAATAATATTTTTGGCGGTACTTGATTAAAATTCTAAATAGTATTAATGTGCAAATTATTAAAGTGATTAATTAATTTTATAAATCATTTTATGTATTTGATAAAATTGAAAACAAGCTAAGGACATTGAATGTAAGTGTTTGGTTTGGTTTGGTTTTATGGCATATCAACCATTGTATGTTATTAAATGCCAAATCCATATTTACTTATATATAAAAGTAAAAGTAAAGATGGCGACCGTAGTCGAGGGTGGCCCGCAGGCTCCCTTTTCAACAACTACTATACCGAGGTGTAGAGGAGGGCGCAACTCTGTTCCCTGGATTGCTCAACTTTACCCTCGATACGTACCTTATATTGCTGAGTGTTAAGCAAGCAGGTATCAAGTACCATTCTTAAAGTCTTTGGTATGACGCGACCTGGGATTGAACCCAGGTCTCCCGGACCATTGGAGAAATAGTTATATTTTAAGCGATTCAGTTTATCATAAGTATAATTTAGTTCTATTTAACCTAAAAATAAGATCCAATCTGATGCTACAATTTTGAGGTTGAAGGAACCTGGGAGTGATGGCTATAAATGAGCACTCCGCATTCCCCCAAGCTCTAGGGTTACCGGAGCCTCACCATCAGATTGTTTGGTGTCATAAACAGGACGCCCGTCTTATCCCTCTGCAGAGATGCTGTCAGTGTATTCTGCAGAGCCAGTCGATTGGGCCCGAATGTAAGTGTCGTTACTTGCAAAGGTGAAACGCGTGCATAGGTGGCGAACAGGTTTAACGCCATACGTTCGGAAAGACAGAATAATGAATATAAACAAATTAAGCTTTGTTTTCCGGCGTGAGGAAATAAGGCTTTGCAACAAGTGTGATAGTTCTAAAAATTATGTCGCAATAAGTAATTAGAGAATATATACAAATGATATCAATTGAAAACTAACGCACTTGAGTTTTGAAATTCAGAGAAGGTGGTTTTGGGTTGGCGCGCTCTTAGACCATGCGTCTAGTTTAAGCCGCAAACTGGCATACGTGCCCGGACCCACATTTGGGTTCGTGAAACTGCTTGCCTCATCAGGCTCACATTGCACTAAGTGAGCCGATGAGCAGCACAGACAAGCAGGGTTCGAGTCTCGACTCGTTCCCGACCTTCCCCTCCCCTTTATCCCCACTTTAATCGGCCTTCGGGCTTTTGACCTTGTGTCAAGTCGTGTCTGGTGGGAGGCAGCGACAAATACGTGGTTTTGGGTTGGCGTACAGAAAAACTGAAATGCGAAGAGATGGGGTAGCTTGAAGCGGAATTCGCTCAATAACCCTTTAACGAATAATTTAAAATGCAAATTTCCTTTTTAAATAGAGGAATTATATTGTGAATTGAATTTTCATGACAAGAAATTCTGGCGAACACCTGCACATGACTAACGAAAACACTGGACGGTTGTATCGACTTTATTAGGTCGCATCAGTAGTGTATACCATGATCACGCCACCACAGGAGACCGAAACAGCGACCAAAGAATGCAGAGCGGAAGCTCTACTACTGAGCCAATAGTTCACGTCGCATACAAGTGACTCCAAATTAACTTGTCATGGTAATTGCTAAGTCAATTAACCTGAATGTGTCGCGCAAGTTACATCCGTACACTCTACAGAGGACACGGTCACCTCAAGAGCCACGTCTTCCCAATAAATACGCATCCGCGAAATCCTCATAACCCCAAAGGCAAGGATATAGGTGCACATTTTCTTTTTTGCAAGTAGAAGAAAAATATTGTGAATTGAATTTCCATGACCAGAAATTCCGGCGAACACCTGCACACGACATACAGAAAAAACTGAACAGCTGTTTCGACCTTATTAGGTCCCATCAGTAGTGTATACCCTGATCTCCCCGACTGGTGGTGGTGTTTGCCGGAATTTTTGGTCATGGTAATTCAATTCACAATATAATTCCTCTATCAAACAAAAAAAAAGAAAATGTACATCTACATCCTTGCCCTTGAGTTTATAATAATTACGTGGATGCGTATTTCCAATCCTCTTGGGAAGAGGTGGCTCTTGAGGTGACTGTGTTCTATGTTAAGAGTACGGATGTAACTCGCAAGACACATTCAGATTAATTGACCTCGCAATTACCATGACCAGTTAAAATAACTTCCGATGTTATCTGTATCTCAGCCGAGAAGTTAGACTCTTCACCAAAGAGCGTCCTGTATGACTTTAAACCATCAGATGGGAAATCTCCAGTAATTTTTAAACCAAGGAGAATGCGAAGTACACTTCATTGCCATCGCCTCAAAGTCCACAGTGGCTTGGAGTCGTAGCAGCTGATATGGTCCTACCTATGGGCCAAATAGAATTTTTTTCCGCTTAAATTCAGAGCAAACAAATGACTTAGGCTGAATTGAATTGTTACAAATAAAATTTAACTCAGCGTACACAAACTACTGTTTAATTGAAGTGTTGGTGAACCATTAAATTTGGCTGATTATGCAAAATCGAATTGTTACAAAGAGTACTGGTTGATTATTTAACAGTGTGGAAATAAAATACTGATGTTTGGCTTGGTTTGGTTTGGTGTGTTTTAGGACATATCAACATTTCTAGATTATTTAACGCCAAATCCATTTTTATAGGATCATTGGCAATGAAGGGGTACTCCACATTCCCCAAATCTCCAGCACTGTTGGAACCTCACCATCAGATTGTTTTGTGTCATATTCGAGACACTCGTTAGGAGGGGTCTTACCTCTCTGCAGAGGTGCAGTCATTTTATTCAACAGCCCCAGCCGACTGGGCAATACACGGAGTTAAATGGCAAACACTTTTATTTCAGATAATTCAGTTCAGCATAAGTACACTGTTTAGACGTCAAAACAGTTCTTTTTCGAGCAATTCAGTTCAGCACTAGTACGCAGTTCAAATGTCAAAACAGTTCTATTTTAAACAATTCAGTTTAGCATAAATACGTAGTTTACATGCAAAAATCAGTATAGTGAAAGAAGCACGGTTTAGTTCTATTTAATCCATAGATAGGACCCTTATCAGGTGCTACCACTCCGGGCCAGAGTGGACCTGGGAGCGATGGCAATGAAGGGGTACTCTGCTTTCCCCAAAGCTCCAGCATTGCTGGAACCTCACCATCAGATTGTTTAGTGTCATACCAGGACACTCGATGGGTGGGGGGTCTTACCCCTCTGCAGAGAAGCAGTCGGTGTGTTCTACAGCCCCAGCCGACTGGGCAAATACTGATGTTTAATTGAATTCTTAGTGATACATAACCATATACATAACCATTTAACTCTTCGCAAAATAATTGAGTTCAGGCCCTTTTTTTAAAAAAAGCGTATCTACAAAATGTGTTTACAAATTATATATATATATATATATATATATATACCATAAGACCAAACTAAATCTAACTTAAAATGCCGAATATAGGCAATGCTCAAAGCCAACAACGCCTCTTGCTCCTTCTTTTCTTTTCAGCTTGTGTCTATTATATAAAACCTTGTGCATTGTCTTCAATTTCCTTGTCTCATTGTTCATATGTCTGAGTTCCTTCCTTGTCGTGATTTTTATTCCTTTGATTAGATTTAAGCTGGAAAGTTTAGATTCAAGAAGTTTTCTTATTATTATAAGTTATTCCTTTTTAATTTTTTCATTCATGTCCCTTTGCGTGATTATATTAGCTTTTAATCTTCTCAGCTATTTATGGCTTTCTTTTTCTCCAAGGGTTCTGTGTATACTAGTTTAAAAATTCTATTTATTTGTTTCTCATTTTCTTGTTTTAGTCATAAAAATGGAAAGGGGCAATTTACCGTTGAGTAGCGTATAAAGTTCGAGATTGCTGCAGCGAAATAAGAGAGTTCCACCTCAAGCCACGCTATTACGTTCACTTTTGAGCTAATACCCTTTGGAAAAATATGCACTCTCTTATCTTCAACATAAGGATAAAATAGTAAAAATCTACAGGGAGGAACGGTAAAATTGTCGTCCTAAAGAAAACAACACTACAGCTTTATTTTAAAACATTTATTGAAAAAATCAATTCAGGTAACTTGATTATGTAGTATAGCTGACATCTATTCAAAGTAGCCGCCTTCAGCCTCAATCACCGCCTCAATACGGATCCGGAACTGGGAGCATGCCTTTTCCACAAGCGTCGGCGGGAGATCGGCGAATATTCGGTGGATGGTGGCGATCATGCTGGCTTTGGTGTTGTGTGGGGTCATGTTGGTGATGTTCTCGACGTATGGCCAAACGAAGTAGTTCAGTGGGTTCAGGTCGGGGTAGGATGGGGCCAGTGAGAGAAGGGTACAAAGTCGTAGCATTCCTTTTGAAGCCAAGCCTGGGTCTCTTTGAACTTGTGAGCCGGCGCCGAGTTCCGCTGACTCACCCAGGGTCTGCCACCGGCCACATGATTGCACCAGGGGATCACCACACTCTTCAGTACATTCAGGTACTGACTTTCAAGCCGACTTCGAAGATATGAGGTGGCATGGTGTAGCCCCCAATTGAAACCACACCAAAGACCATAACCGCAGCCGGAAACTTAGTTTTCATCACCCTGGGCACGTCCCTGTTATTCGTGGCAATCCAGATTTGCATTTTGAGGGTGCTGGCAATGATTCTGTTGTCATAACTTGGATCGGTAGAGAGAATGAGTTGTCTAGCGGTTCATCTCCGACCTTGCACGTTGAATATTGTGTCACTTTCAGACATGATAGACGGCTCCTATCGCTCTTTGGATTTGTACGCAACTGGCCAACTAGTAGGTGGATTGCAACAAAAAATAAATCCAGTTTTTTTAAACGGAAATAGAATCATGTCGTCTTTTCTATGGTGACAATTTTATCATTCCACCCTGTACTGTATACTTCTACAAGATCAGTTTGAATTTAAATTTCCCTAGTAGAGTGGTATACCATTAAAGAAAGATACCAACACTTGAAAGAAGGGTGAATTTCTCAATTCCAAGTTTTGTCCAGATACTTTTGCTAAAAATTCTTATAGTTTGTCTTAAGGTATTTAGCAAAAATATTTCTATCATCCATGCACATAATATTAGTAAGTTGGGTGACCGTATTCGAGGGTGACTCGAAGGCTCCCTTTTAAATAGCTACTACACTGAGGTGTAGAGGAGATCTCTACTCCTTTCCCTGGGTCGTATTACTTTCTCTTGATCCTCACCTTTTAATGCTGAGTATTAAGCTTTGAGTCTTTGGAATGTATCGAACTGGGATTGAACCCAGGTCTCCCAGACCCTTGGTAAACACTCAGACCATTATGACAATTTTCTTGCTAATTTGCAAATTTTAGCTTCCTGTGCATTTTAGTATAGACTTATGTGGTATCATTGATCTAACAAATAATAATGGCTACAATGAGCCTCCATTAAAGTCACCATCTTAGATTTTTAATATAGGATTTAGTGGCATTATTCTTATAATACCTAAAGATATATATATATATATATATATAACTGTTGTCTTTTTTTATTGTAATTGGAGAAAAAATTAATGATTAGATATTTTCTAATAACGATTAACTTCTTTTAGTAGCTCTTCCGATATTTTTTTCAGATCTATGATAAAAAAAGTTAACAAAAGAATACATTAAAAACTAAAAAAAAACAGTTACTATAATCGATTTTTTTAATGGTAAATAGATAATTATAGTTTCAGTTAAAGTTATTACATAATCATTTGATACTCAAAACATTGTGAATAATTGATATTCATCTAAAGGATATGACCATGTCTTAAATAAACGTCAGAAGAGACACTTATAATTTATGTTAATAGATTGAGCTTTCTGTATCCTGTTTTAAACGGTTGATAATAAAAATGATTCGGTCTCAAGAAACGGTGTCCTTCTAGAAAAGAAAACCAAACAAAATAAATACCAACGCAAATAACAATCATTAACGTTATTAATCATTAGCAAATAACGTATAAAACAAAAACGTTTTCGGCAAGAGTTGAGATGCCATTAAATCTAACCAACCAACCAATCGACCAACATCATTCCTATAAAAAATACATATTTGTAATTTTTTAAATGTAAACTGTCAGAGAAAAAAAAATTGTCCCTACCAAATCACTTCCCTACCCTACACACATAAAATATGTTTTTACGCCAGGTGTAATACACACGGCTAAAGAAATCATGGACAGCTATCGAAAGGCTCTCGATCACATGGAAATCAGACCTGACCGATAAAATGAAACGCAGTTTCTTCCAGGCAACGGTCGTATCAATATTGCTATATGGATGCACTACTTGGACGCTAACTAAACAGCTGAAGAAGAAGCTAGACTGCAATTACACAAGATTGTTGCGAGCAATATTGAACAAGTCCTGGCGGCAACACCCCACAAGGCACCAACTATACGGCCACCAGCCTCCCATCACGAAAATTATAGAATTTAGACAAACCAGACACGCAGAACACTGCTGGAGAAGCAAGGACGAACTCACCAGTGATGTACTCCTATGGAGCCCCGCATATGGCTAAGCAAAAGCAGGACGACCAGCACGAACATACTTACAGCAGCTATGGGAGGATACGGGATGAAACCCTGAAGACCAGCCAGAAGCGATGAATGATAGGGAGAAGTGGCGAGAGAGGGCCAGGGATATCCGTGCTAGCGGCATGACATGATGATGATGATGATGATGAGTTGCCTTTAGATAATAGCCTCTGACACTCAATTTGAATGACGTCAGGTTTTAAATTAACCTCAGCTCGCAATCTTATCTATTTATTTATTCTCCGTCCTACCACCGGACAAATATGGCACAAGGACTTTTTTAAAGTGGGACCGGACGCAGGGCCACAGTCCACACGCGTCCGGCAAAATCAAAAAATACCTTCGGCCCCGTCGGCACCCCCCAAAGGGTGCGCCTCAGAAGCCAGGAAACAAACCATCTTATCTATAAAATAGAAGTTAACACTTTCGAGTTAAGCCTTTTAACTGGAATAACGAAAACCGCTCGTTACGGTGCAAAATCTCGCCAACACATAATTCATATAAAGATTTTTTTTTCCAACAAAATTGCTGGAAAAAAAAAAACATTGTCTTTTCTTCAAGCTTGAAATAGAACTCAAATGACCTTTTTTCTTTTTTCTGAGGTCGCCGGTTAATCTCTAGTTCAAACTCACAGAAAAAGCAATGGAAGTTTTTTCAAATATTAAAAAAAACAAGGCTTTCTTTTTGTGAAAACTTCGAATTTCTCAATTTCCTTTACCCATTAGAAAATAATTTTTGCATCTTGAAATATCGACGAATAACCATCAGTTAGAATATTAACGATTTTTTCTTCGGTAAGTCTGTTTGCTGTTTTCTTTGTAAAAGTCGTGTTTTGAATCCCCTTGGAAGATAATGCTTTGAAATTTTAACTATTACAGGGTTGTCCAGCAGAAGATGTACTCTCCATTTTCTCAGGGAAATCCCAGTGGTGTAATGTCTAAAATACTGAACCATAGCATTGATTTTTATCTTTAAGGGTTTTCGGACTATTGTCTTCATCTTTATTGTTATTTCCACAACGTTTCGGCCGATATGTCCTCCAGCCTTCGTCAGGTGTTTGTTTCACGGAACTTCGAACTACGTCCTTTATTTTATTTCTTCTCCGTCCCACCGCCAGACAAGTGCGTCACATGGCCTTTTTTAAAAAGTAGGTCCGGACGCAGAGCTGCAGCCCACACGTGTCCGGCAAAATCCCAAAATACCTTCGGCCCCGTCGGCATTCCCCAGACGCCAGGAAACAAAAAAAAGCAAACAATTGGCGAAACTACGTCCTTTATTGAATTCTCGGAGGTCACTTGTTCTGATTCCGTTAGCCATAACTGGGTACAAGTGTTAAGTATTCCTGTATTGTTACTTGCCTGTAATCGGGATTGAACCGGGAAACTCCGGATGATTAGTCTATTTATGGATCCAACGCCTTTAACCGTTACGTTATGTGTATTGCTGGAGGGTTCGGCGTGAATTTTGGGGGCTTAAAAACTTAATGATATTACTCGACTAGGATTACTACTATTATGTATGAGTTTGTTTTTTTTTACCTGTGCTCATATTCAGATCATGGCATTGATGTAATTTAGTTCGAATCCGGTCCAACTTTTATGTTCACGTTCCGAATAGCATCCTCGTGAAAGTTATTAACTCCTCAACCCCTCTGTAATGGGATAGCAAGTATCACCGCAGTTCTTTTACAAGGATACCTATGACATTAGATATTCTACTTAGACTGACATGCCATTATATAGATAGACCAAACCAATCCAGGTTTGTTTTATATCACCTGAGATAAAGTTTATTTCATACTTTACCAGAGTTGTTTCTTGTAACACAATGCATTACTGAACATTTATGCTTTGGTTCAAGTGTATATTTAAAATTGATCCTATGGCTTTTTTTGAACTTTGAAGAACATTCTTATAAATACAATCGTAAGAGCGTATTCGAAAGCAGGTGTCTGTAAACGTAAGACACGCAGTGTAAATATATTCAGGAATGGATGGGTACATTCGAATTTGGCCTCTTTTAGCAACGGAAGTGTTAATGGTCTTTTTGAAAGTAATATATCCGGAAGGACAAATGAATAACTTAAAATTACATTACGCCAGTTCACACAAAGTGCAAAACATATTAAGAAATGTCGACAAACAAACACAAAATGCGAAAGCGAGGCTGGATGGGGACAGGCATGGTTGACGGTGAGATAAAAACTTAAACAAAACAAAACAAAACAGGGAAGAGCAAATTTTTACAAAAGAAAACTCTACCACTCTCTTATCACTGCCTCGTTAATATTCATCTCAGGTCCCGTCTGCTCATTTGAAGGCTTTTTCAACGTCGTTTATGTCAAATGGAGAAGCAATGCGCATGCGTACAGTTAACATTCTCAAAGGTCTTTCTGAAGTGTTGATGTATTTTTTTAGCAGCCATTTTGCTTGTATTTCGTTTTGCGTCATTTCGTTTGTGTTTACTAACTATACTTTTTTTTTTTAGTTTAGAGACTTTGAACTCTGTTTAATAATGGGAAGACATGCGTGTTAGATTCACAGGAGAGGAACGCGTCTTCAGTGCGGAGAGAATTTTTTTTCTTTTGATATAAAAACAAAAACAGGAGATTACTTAAACAGATATTGTTCTTTCCTTATTTTCTTCTTCTTAAAGCAAAATAAGTCGGATGAGCATATAATAGATCTCGTGTAAAGAAACATAAATTAACAAGCGAGTATATATATATATATATATATATATATATATATGTAAGTATATATATATATATATATATATACGTTGACGGCTGGGGCCGTAGAATACACTGCTAGCGTTTCTGCAGGGGTAAAAGCCTTCCAATAATTTTCTTGGATATGAAACAAAAAGTTCTAATGGTGAAGCGCCAGTTCTCTATATTTGGGAGAATTTGAAGTACTCCTTTATGGCCCTTATTCTAACCTCCACTCAGACTTGGAGTGGTAGTACTTGTTAGAGTCCCTACCAATGACTCAAACACGACAATTCAATCATTCACTATATTTGAAACTATTTTACTATGATCAAACAAATGATTAATATAAAATTGATTTTCTTGTTTTTGATGGCAATCCTTCAAAACCACTTTATTGTGTTCAAACTAGTAAAAATGTTGACTAGAATTATTTGTATTTGATAGCAATACTTGGAACTATTTAACATATTACGAAGGAAACTATTAGTTTTAGTGATAGATAGCAATACATGAAACTGATAAATTGTATTGAAACAACTAATTGATATTTAATAGAACCATTAGCGTTGGATAACGATACTTGAAATCATCTAGCCGTGCAAATTAATGAAATCTAGTTCGTTTAAAAACGTTACCAACCAATTTTTCACTCACAAATCACACACATGCATATATATAGTCATCCACAGACAAATCTATTTCGTTCTATCAGAAATCATCACTGTGGCGAGACATACTAGCTTCCCGTAGCTGGTCTCGAAAACCGGTGGACTCAAACGCCAATCCAAGACTCTACCCCTCAGCCACGAGGAACCAGCAACAGCGCAGTAAATTTTAAACAGTTATGAATTACAAATACTATTGTTTACATACATCCGCTTAACGGTTACCGAGAGCACAATTCATTTATGAAGAGTCTTGCAATAAACGCTAATGGCAACATGATTACTTAATTCGCTAGAGAACTCAACCCTACGTGGGTAGAGGAGTATATATATATATATATATATATATATATATATATATAGTTTACTTTCTGAATGATTCCCAGTATGAATTCCCTGATCGCCGCAACCTATGTTTTAAATCGTGCCAATGCTGTTCTTCTTTGAGGACGGTAACTAAGTTTGCCATTTCATTAAATAAATTTTCTGAAATATATATACAGTGTATCACAAAAGTGAGTGCACCCCTCACATTTCTGTAGATACTCAAGTATATCTCTTCATGGGACAACACTGACCAAATGACACTTTGACACAATGAAAAGTAGTCTGTGTGTAGCTTATATAACAGAATTAATTTATTTTTTCCTCAAAATATAACCATTAAAAGCTAAACCCCTGCCAACAAAAGTGAGTACAACCCTTAGGGAAAGTTGTCAATATTAACATACACCATGTCAACTGTCAATATTTTGCGTGGCCACCATCATTATCCAGAACTGCCATTACTCTCCTGGGCATGGAGTTTACCAGAGCTTCGCAGGTAGCCACTGGAATGCTTTTCCACTTCTCCATGATGATGTCGCGGACCTGGCAGATATTTGAGTCTTGCACACCTCCACCTTCCGCTTGAGTATCCCTCAAAGATGTTCTGTTGGGTTAAAGTCAGGAGATATGCTCGGCCAGTCCATCACTTTCACCCTCAGCCTCTTCAGTAAAGCAATGGTCGTCTTGGGGGTGTGTTTGGGGTCATTGTCATGCTGGCACACTGCCCTGGTGCCCAGTTTCTATAAGCATAGATAGATATATTGATAGATAGAGGAGAAAACAGTAGAACAGACTGGTCTAGTATCCCCCATGAATATGATTATCCCAAATATCAAAAAGTTAGACTTTTTTTAAAAAGAGCAGGATTTTATTCTTTTTAATGGCAGATTATAAAATAAGGATGTTTATTATTAGGTATTTTCTATTACCAGACTCAACATCACTGGCATGCCCTAACTCACATAATGATTATTAGGCAGTCAAAAATTAAGTGCATTCATTATATATATATATATATATATATACGTCGGGCATTCAATATGTTTACAGCCTTTTATTGTACAGGCATTCACTCTGTTATTGCTATAAATCTTAGGAGATGACTGACCAATTTTTATGATTTCAGGTTGAAATGAACCGCTACAGCAGCAATTGGAATGCACCCTACTAAAGCCTGATTATCACAGCTGGATAATTTCGAAAATGCAATCTGGACGTGAGGAAACTTTAGAAGAATGATATCCAATAAAATTATGTTTTTAACTTGCAAAAAATGCGAAAGAAACGTATGGAATGCTTCAGACTGATTTTGGACCATCTTGCATGAATCGAGCATCAGTTTTTGAGGGGCATAAACACCTTCAATAACACGTAACATATATATTGTTCCAAATGGTTTGAATTTATTGCACATCAACTATTGTAGTTTATTTTGAGCCAAATCCATATATATATACATTTGAACCGTTCTATTTCAAAAATTTCAGTTTAGTATAAGTATAGATTTTTGTTTACACATAGTTAAATGTTAAAGCAGTTCTATTTCAAACAACTCATTTTAGCATAAGTATACAGATTAGATCTATTTGAACCTTAGATCAGAACCTAGTTGGTGCTACCACTCCAAGCCAGAGTGGACCTAGGAACGATGGCAATGAAGGGGTACTCCGCATTTCCCAAAGCGCCAGAATTACTGGAGCCTCACCATCAGATTGTATAGTGTCATACCAGGACCTTCGTTCGGAGGTCTTACACCTCTGAAGTGAAGCAGTCGGTGTATATTACAGCCCCAGCCCATTGGGCATGATATTGTTCTGTATTTTAGTTCAAAAATATGATCCAGTAATGCTGGTGTAGACTTAGCATTGTCTATGTTATTTTCAGCCTGCATTTACTTCAACTCCCCTATTGCAGTCCTGAATTGTCATTTTTTTAGCTGTCCCAAATATTAAAAAAGCTACTCAACCATTTTTAATAAAGAAAATTACTTTCGTTGCTCTTGGAAAATCTCCACTATTTATTTGTCAATAAAAAAGCTAGCGAGCGATCATGACCATGTCATGTCACTTCTGATTTCTTATGAGCACAGAATATTGTGGTTTTAAACATATTTACTTAATGAATACTATTAATGATTATCCAATAATGAAAAAGTTTGCTTGAAAATCTTGACTAAAACCCAAGATTGCCCAGTCGGCTGAGGCAATAGAATACACCGATTGCACCTCTGCAGACAGGTACAACCACCCACCAACGAGTATCCTGTTTATGACACTAAAAAATCAGATGGTGAGGCTTTAGTGATGGTGGACCTTTGGGGAATGCTGAGCACGCCTTCATTACCATCGCTCCCAAGTTTAGTTTGGCGTGTTCATTTGTGATAATACCCGCTTCTGCAACTCGCTGCATAAGTTACTAAGTCCCTGTCGAGAACTTATGTGGAACCGGATCAAGCGAGAAGCAGGTTCACAGCGAAAAGAACAAAAACCCAACAACAACTTGTGGTTAAAATGTCAAGGTAGGATGGGGAGCGTGTAACAATTTGTGGATGATTAGTTCTACTTTGAGTTTTGGCTGACAAAAGATTATCTTAACTAACTGGGTCCGGCTGGTAATGTCGCTGTTCGTTGTTTCTTTGTCCCGGCCTAATCAACTTTCCTCGAACCCAAACTAAGTCTGACTGCTTGGACCCAAAATGCACCGGTATATATACAGAATGTTTCATTATTATTTCCGGCTAATGGGACACCCACGAATAAACCAATAACTTTTTGGGGAGCCATTTCCCCCTCAAAAAACTGGACATAAAATTATATCCTAGACTGGCCGTCTCCGATACAGGGACATTAAATTCAGACCTTTTTAAGTTTTTGACAAGTACTTAACACTTACCCACGTCCGTGGCCATATGTATAAACATTTTCTTATCTAGATTTCCTTAATCTTATTTAAGGGGATTTCCTAACATTTGAAATTTGATACCCAGGCCGAATCTAACTCATCTTGCCACAAATATATGTATGTATATGTGTGTGTATATAAGTGTGTCTGTACATGTATGTGCATATATCCAACTCATTGTGTCACACAGTATCCAATTGAATGAACGCATGGATTGAAATTTCCGCTGCACAGGATCTTATAAGAATTAGTGAATTGGAGATTGTATTGACCCAAAACCTTCCGATGTGAAATGACAATTTTAAAGTGGAGGAAAAAGTACTTGAATTCCTACTTTTCCTTCTCCTAGATTTGTTGTCTAACTAAGGCTAAATGATCCTGTCGATCTTGCTTTTTATCCATATATTTTCGGGCAGAGCTGATGGATTCCTCTCTTTATCCAAAGGGCATTAGTGGACCAGGAAGTACAAACCGTATCATCCTGAATTTGAACACAGGTCACTCATCCAATTTGCTACAAAGGTAGCAGTTATGCTAAGATCGGAAGAATTTGTATGTGTAAAATAGATAAACTGGGATAAAATAGGTCAATAATCGCAGAAGAATTAACATAATCAGAATATTGAGAAAGATGGACAAACAAATCAATAAACATATATATCAGATCAGATTTAGATAGATAGATAGGTAAATAGATAGATATGAACAAACTAAGTAAGATATGGGCACATAGAGATAGATAGATAAATAGATAGTTAGGGAATGACTAACTGGGATTTATTGATACATACGGACTGAGAAAGAAAGAAAGAAAAAAGAAAGAAACTGAAATAGATAGATAGACAGATAGATAGATAGATAGATAGATAGATAAGGGTTGTGAAAGGAATTAGCAGGAACATGAAGAAAGAAAGAAACAAAAAAGTAAGAAAGAAAGAAAGAAAGAAAGAAAGAAAGAAAGAAAAGGAAGAGACTAAGCTAGCTAGCTAGCTAGTTAGCTAGCTAGATAGATAAGGGTTGTGGAAGGAATACTTGAAACATGACCAAAGAAAGAAAGAAAGAAAGAAAGAGACATAGATAGATAGATAGATAGATACCAAGAAAGTAGGAAAGAACTAAAAAGAAAGAAAGAAAGAAAGAAAGAAAGAATAAATGAGGAAAGAAAGAAAGATAAGGAAGAGACTAAGCTAGCTAGCAAGATAGAGGGATAGATAGATAAGGGTTGTGAAAGGAATTAACTGGAACATGAAGAAAGAAAGAAAGAAAGAAAGAAAGATTGAAAGAAAGAAAGAAAGAAAAGAAAGAGACTAAGATAGATAGATAGATAGATAGATAGATAAGGGTTGTGGAAGGAATTAACTGGAACATGAAGAAAGAAAGAAAGAAAGAAAGAAAGAAAGAAAGAAAGAAAGAAAAGGAAAAGACTAAGATAGATAGATAGACTGATAGATAGATAAGGGTTGTGGAAGGAATTAACTGGAACATGAAGAAAGAAAGAAAGAAAGAAAGAAAGAAAGAAAAGGAAAAGACTAAGATGGATAGACAAATAGATAGATAAGGGTTGTGGAAGGAATTAACTGGAATATGAAGAAAGAAAGAAACAAAAAAAGTAAGAAAGAAAGAAAGAAAGAAAGAAAGAAAGAAAGGAAAGGAAGAGACTAAGATAGATAGATAGATAGACAGATAGATAGATAAGGGTTGTGGAAGGAATTAACTGGAACATGAAGAAAGAAAGAAAGAAAGATTGAAAGAAAGAAAGAAAGAAAAGGAAAAGACTAAGATAGATAGATAGACCGATAGATAGATAAGGGTTGTGGAAGGAATTAAGTGGAACATGAAGAAAGAAAGAAAGAAAGAAAGAAAGAACGAAAGAATGAAAGAAAGAATGAAAGAAAGAAGAAAGAGACATAGATAGATAGATAGATAGATACCAAGAAAGTAGGAAAGAACTAAATAGAAAGAAAGAAAGAAAGAAAGAAAGAAAAATAGAAAGAAAAAAATAAAGAAAGAACCATAGATAGATAGATAGATAGGATTTTATGATTTATTAATGATATTTTATGTCATTATCCATTTTTAATCAGTCACTAAGGACCTATTTGGAATAAATAATATGTTTCCAATAATTTTGACGTTAATATTTATGAATAAACCTCTTCAAAGATTGCAAAAACGTGAATCGACATACGGCTCTAAACGGGAGGTAAATCTTGACTAATGTTTATTCCATTTTTCATTATATTTTCAACCTATTTTCAATTGCATTCAATCGGGAGTAATAAGAACTGTTATTGCTAAACTCCATATGACGGTGAGGCTTGGAGATTGGGAAATCTGGAGTGCTCCTCATTATTATTTGTAACGTTACATCATGAACACGGCACTATTATGAATATGAATAACATATCGGGGAGCGAAAATAAAGTGCGTTGACAAATAACGCAAATACATTGGTTTGGTTTGGTTTTAGTGCATATTTATTACCAAATCCTTTATATATAGATATATATATATATAGGGGCCCGACAATATATTTCGGACACTTTGAAAAAAGTACTTCAAGGTGGTCACTAGTGCCAAAAACTTTTGAGATTGTAAGTACGTAATTGAGGAGTGAAAATTCACTACTAGTGTAATCTTTTTTTTTTTTTTTAGTTTGGCTTTGATAATTTTATTTTTTGTGATTTTTGCGAAAACTTGCGCGACACTATTTTTCGGACATGACAAAAAGTCCTATTTTATTAAGAGCAATGTCCATGTATATGTTGCTGTATGCAAATTTTCAGCTTGTACACTGTTCTGGGGCACTGGCGCCCCTACTATGTTAACATAGGACAATCTAGCAACATAAATAGTCCTGGCATTTCTTGGCAAAACAATTAAGTTTAATGAGGTAAATGCATTCAAAAGAAGTCGTTTGTTTGGCACGGAAGAAGCGTGAAGATGGCCTCAGCATCAAAAGGATCGCCATGGATTTGAAGCTGTCGAAATCAACGGTCGAATACATGCTGAAGACAAACTCCGAGTGGAAAAAAAAAGAGAGGTCGGAAAAGATCAATTTGCAAGAGAACCGAAAGGAGAATGAAAAGGACTGTGACACAGCTTTTGACATCTGGAGAAAAAGTTACAGCAGGAAAAGTGAAGGAAAAATGTGAATTGGATGTAAACGTCCGAACAGTACAAAGAACGCTGCATAGGATTAGTTTGAAGTATGCAAAGGCTAAGAAAAAAAATTACACTAACAAAGAAACACAAAGGAGCAAGACTGGAATGTGCTAAAAGGTGGTTAACAAAGCATGTTGACTTTAAGAAGGTTATATTTACTGATGAGAAGCGTTTCAAGTTTGATGGGCCCGATGGATGGTGTACTTGGTCGAGAAGGGGTGAGCCTGTTGTACTGAACAAACGACAGGTGGGAGGAGGAGGAGTAATGGTTTGGGGTATGATCTTTGCTAAGGGAAATATATGGTTGGAGTGGCTGAAAGGACGACAGAACAGTGAAAGCTACAAACAGTTGCTGGACGAGAAAACCCTACCAAGGATAAGAAGGGAGATGGGGAATAATTCCGTTCTACAGCAAGACAATTGCAGCATCCATGTGTCAAAACTCATGAAAGAATGGATGGCTAAAGTGAATATGACTACTTTGGAATGGCCTGCAAGAAGCCCAGATCTAAATTTAATAGAAAATGTTTGGGAAATGCTTGCGCAACTTGTCTATGATGGACCTGAAATAACGAAAGAGGCTCAACTATGGTAACGAATACTAGGAGCCATCATCATCATCATCATGTCGCGCCGCCTGCGCGGATATCCCTGACCATCTCTCGCCATTTCTCCCTATCATTCATCGCCTCCGGCAGGTCTTCAGGATTACAACCCGTGTCCTCACATAGCTGCTGTATGTAAGTTCGTGCTGGTCGTCCCACTCTTGCACATCCATGAGTGGGGGTCCACAGGAGTACATCGCTTATGAGCTGGTCCTTGCTTCTCCAGCAGTGTCCTGCGTGTCTGGTTCGTCGAACTTGTATAGTTTTTGTGATGGGGGGGCAAGTGTCCGTATAGTTGGAGTCTCGTGGGGTGTTGTCGCCAGGACTTGTTTAATACTGCTCTCAACATTCTTGTGTAATTTCCGTCCAGCCTCCTCTCCAGCCGCTTCGTAAGCGTCCATGTGGTGCATCCATATAGCAGTATCGACACAACCGCTGCCTGGAAGAAACTGCGTTTCATTTTATCTGTTAGGTCCGACTTCCATATGATCGAGAGCCTATCGATAGCTGTCCATGCCTTCGTCAGTCGTGTGTCGATGTCCTTCTCGGTTGATGAGACGCTGCTTCCTAGGTAGGTGAATTTGTCGACTAGTTTCAGAGAGGCTCCGTCTAGTGTGGCAATGTTGCCTGTTTGGTTGTAACACATATATTCGGTTTTGTTTGCATTGACATGTAGGCCAATGCCAGCTGCAGCTCGTTCCAGACTATGTAGTAGTGTCTCTGCTTGATTAGGCGTATTCGCTAGTAACGCCAAGTCATCAGCGTAGTCGGCGTCCGTGATTGTTTTTGCGGGGTACCTTTTGCTTCTTCTCTTAGTCAGCTCAAAGCCATTTTCTCTGATTTTGTCGATCGAAGTCATAAGCACATAGTCTAGACAGATGATAAAGAGGTACGGGGCTAGTGTGTCTCCTTGTAGTACTCCTGCAACAATGTCGAAGTATTCCGTGTCTCCATCTGGTGAACGTACTTTTACTTTGGTGTTTCTGTAGAGAATCATTATCGCTGCTACGGTTTCTTTTGGTAGGCCGTAAGCTAGTAGGATTTGCTCCATCTTCCCTCTGTGTATGGAATCGAAGGCCTTGGTAAAGTCGACAAATAGTAATGTCGCCTGTAAGTTTTTTTCCTGAACGCCTTCCAGGATTCTACGGATGGTCAGTATTTGTGAGGTTGTGGATCTATTTCTCCGGAAGCCATTTTGGTTTTTCCTAAGGATGTTTTCCATTTTGGGTTCTATGCCGTTTCGTAGTAGGGCATTGTAGATTTTGGCTGCTATGGATGTAAGTGTTATCCCTCGGTAGTTCTTGGCTAGTCCGAGGTCGCCTTTTTTAGGGAATGGAAGGATGCATCCCTTCGTCCATCGTTCTATCCTATTTTGACTATAGACTGCGTTGCATTGCCGGAGCAGTATATCGTCGAATTGTCTCGTCTTCCACACTTCTGGGGGGATCTCGTCTAGCCCCGCCGCTTTCCTATTTTTAATTCTTCTGAGAACCGTGTCGAGTTCTTCTTTGGTGAAAGGACCTAGTTTTACGTCTAATTGCTTACTAATAATTCTGGTGATCGGTTCATCCGTTATTTCCGGTGGGTTTCCTAGTAGATTTTTGAAATGCTGTTCCCACAGTTGTATTCTTTCTTGTTGGCTTGCAGCTTTCAATTTTGCTTTGGCTGTGCTCTTCCTTCCACTTACTTCGTTTATTGTTTGCCAGGCTATCCTGGATTGCCTATCTTCCACCGAGTCTCTAATCTTATCTATCTGATTTTGTACGTATTCTGCCTGTTCTTTTAGGTATATTCCTGTTAATTGATGTTGCGCCTTTTCTAGTTCTCGTGCATTTGTATTTGTTGGGTTCTGTTGATAGTTTTTGGAGGCAGTCTTCACAAGTGCACGTTTTTCTCTAGCCGCTAGCGTTTCCCAAGGGACTCTATATTTAGTTCTAGGTTTTGTTGGAATACACTTTTCTGCCGCCTCCAGGTGTGCTTCTACAAAATTTTCATATTCGTCATTTGGGGTGCCTATTTCTACCTTCTCTTGTAGTGCTTCGAATCTGTTTCTTAATTCTAATGCATATTTATCTCTAATATCTCTGTTGTTGAGTAGGGCCCAGTCATAGTGCTTGGTCGTCGCTTTACGTGTGGCGTTTTTTCTTAGGCTTAGTCGTACTTTGGCCGTAACTATTCGATGATCGGAGGACACACCCTCGAAGGAGGAGTATGCCTCGCAATTCATCGCACTGTTTTTCCATTTCCTGTTTATAAGAACGTAGTCTATCTGTGCTTTACTCTTATTCGCGTATGTGTAGGTCCATAATTTCCCCTCCCTTTTTTGAAAGTTTGTATTGAGGCAGGTTAATCTATTTTCTATCATGAAATCTATTAAATGCTGTCCATTCCTGTTAGACGCGTAGTGTAGGCTGTATTTGTTGTGTCTGTTTTTCCCGATTTGTGCATTCATATCTCCGCCAATGACTAGCAGGTTGTGTTTCGGAATGCTACGTACTAGGGAGGATAGACAGTATGCATACGTTTGGAAGTGATTCCGTTTCCAGAAGTTTTTTCACAGAGGTCAGTAAATTTATTCTACTAAACTATTCATTTAAAAATGCACATTTGATTTAAAATAGTAATGTCTTAAATCTCAGCTGTATTATGTGTTGTTTAAATGAAGAATGAAGACTTATGCGACTTAATTTTCAGGAAAACTTTACTTTTGGAAGGCGTACTTCTAAATTTGCTAAAGAAAACCCCCAAAATTGCCCCCCCCCTGAAAAGAAAGGAAAAAAAAAAAATCCAAAACACCTCAAATGTAGTCTAACACGTGCTAAAGACGAAAGCCATAAAAGAGTTGACTCCTCCTCTCTCTTTCTTTCTCTCTCTCTCTCTCTCTCTCTCTCTCTCTCTCTCTCTCTCTCTCTCTCTGTCCACCACCAGTTGACCATGATATAGGAGTGGAACCTTTAATATAAATACTAAAATTAGTAATAATTTAATCCTTCATTTGTTGAAATAGTATGCATACGTTTGGAAGTGATTCCGTTTCCAGAAGTTTTTTCACAGAGGTCAGTAAATTTATTCTACTAAACTATTCATTTAAAAATGCACATTTGATTTAAAATAGTAATGTCTTAAATCTCAGCTGTATTATGTGTTGTTTAAATGAAGAATGAAGACTTATGCGACTTAATTTTCAGGAAAACTTTACTTTTAGAAGGCGTACTTCTAAATTTGCTAAAGGAAACCCCCAAAATTGCCCCCCCCCCTGAAAAGAAAGGAAAAAAAAAAAAAATTCAAAACACCTCAAATGTAGTCTAGGAGCCATAAAACAACTAATAGAAACACGTAGAGATGTTATTGTGCATATGTTTGATCATTATGAAGAGAGATTGATAAAGTTATTGAGAAGAAAGGTGATATTACAGACTATTAACAGTTTTTCAACGTTGTCCGAAAAATATTGTCGCGTGTGTTTTGTAAAAAATGATGAAAATTGAATATTTTTCCTCACCTAATCGATTTTCTTCCATTTTTATTACAGGTATTGTCTTTATATGTTTATGCTATTCTATTGAAGGAATTTCGCTACTCTATGGTACTCGGAAAGTTGAATACTAAAGTGTACCGAAAACTATTGTCGGGCCCCTGTATATATATATATATGTATGTATTTTCGGGTTTTTGATTTATATCAAAAACATATGACACGGTCAACGCACTCACTTCATTTCTACTCCACCGATCAAGCCCTCAGCTATACTGGTGCCACTCCTCTCCACCCACAGCTGGACCCAAAACCGGACTATCCGACGCCAAACCACCGCCTGCTGCTAACCACCTGACCAACCAACTAACTCCAACTCCGACTGCGACTAAATGACCGCTAAGTAGCTCTGCATATATATTTCCTTCTAATCATTCTGTGTACGAGTTTGATAAGAACCCGTATCCCCAAATTTATTTTGATATGTCACCTGAAACCAATTTCAAAACAAAAACTCATCATGACAGGAGCTGAAAAAAATGCATCCACCTCATCTTTTAAATTGACTTTCCTAGCTCACAATTAATCATTAAAAAGAAGATCATTAACTAATGTAAATAATTACAAATAATATTAAATAACTATTCTTGAAATCATGTAAATGTGTGTAAACAATTTATTAATATTATGTAGAATTATTAGTATTAGATAGCAATCATCATCATCATCATCATCATGTCGCGCTGGTAGCACGGATATCCCTGACCCTCTCTCGCCACTCCTCCCTATTGTTCATCGCCCTAGGCAGGTCCTCAGGACAGCATCCCGTATCCTCACACAGCTGCTGAATGTATGTTCGTGCTGGTCGTCCTGCTTTTGCTCGGCCATATGTGGGGGTCCATAAGAGTACATCTCTTATGAGTTCGTCCCTGCTTCTCCAGCAGTATCCTGCATGTCTGGTTCGTCTAACTTGAATAGTTTTCGTGATAGGAGGCAGGTGCTCGTACAGTTGGTGTCTTGTGGGGTGTTGTAGGCCAGGACTTGTTCAAGATTGCACGCAGCATTCTTGTGTAATTGCCGTCTAGCTTCTTCTCCAGCCGTTTTGTTAGCGTCCATGTAGTGCACCCGTATAGCAGTATCGATGTGACCGCTGCCTGGAAGAAACTTTGAAGCTATTTAATTATGTGCAAACAAATGAGCTCTGACTCGTTTAGAAATAATGTTACCTACAAATTATATATTATTAATAATTTATATATATATATATATATATATATATATATATATAATCCAGTAAATCAGGAATAGGGAATAATTCCAATCGGGACAAAAATATTCAAAAATAGAATATTAAATTTAAATATTCCGGGTAAAGACCTCAATGTAAATAAAATCCTCTGAGCAAATAATTTCCTTAACCTCACCCACCCATCCCAAAAAAACAAAAAAACAATTAGATCTAATGTAGTTTTTTTGGTTTTTTTAGAGCATTGATTCATATTAAAGCTTTTAACAGGATAGAAATAAATTTATTTTCCTAATGAGACCGATTGTGTTTATATATATATATATATATATAACTTCCTCTCTCTCTCTCTATATATATATATATATATATATATATATATATATATATTTAAAACTCTGGGGGTTAAGTATATCTAACCTTTTCAAAGTATGTGGGAAGATTGCTAACCTCAAACACGTCCGAAGTGGATGTCAGTATTCCCTAAGAAGCTACACGTGGAGACATGATGAAATCTTGGGGATTATTGCTGAGATTGCAAAAATGTGTTGTAAAACTGCAAATGAAATTCCATATATAAAGACAAATATACAGTTTGTTAAAGAAGGAAACGTTTCGAAAACTTCACATAGAAATAATAGTCACAAACCAACACCGCTTGATGGTTGTACCGACTGGCGCGTTATTCCTGACGTAGACCGACAACTCGCTTTTCCAACGAAAATAACATCAACTCGGCAGCGTCCAGATCTCGTCATTTGGTCAGTCAATTCAAAAAAAGTTAGCATTACAGAATTAACCATCCCTTTCGAGAATGACTGGTCAACAGACATATTTCTTCTTGAGATTGGATGTCGAGGTTTTATTTCGAACGCAACCTCTACATTTTTAACCAAAATCTGACTTACACCAGCAAAGAAGGGGGAATATATAAAAAAAGATCCAAAAAAAGGCTGTGACTGCATCTGAACGGATATGGTATTCGTACAGATTAAACACCATCCAATAAAGTCCGGTAGTACTGTGAGATACTGCTGGGACGCCCTGGGTTAGTTGTAATGATGCTTCGGCCCCGAAACCATGCATGAACCCTGGGTCATCATCTGATGAAGACTTTAGTGGAAGCAAAACTGCTTCATTTGCGGCTGGTTTTGTATATATATATTTTTTTTTATATATATAACTCATAACTATTTATATGCTATAAAACACAACTTAACAAACATGTAATTGTATATCAGTTGATTTTTTTTTTATTCTGGGATGTTCAAAAGGAATTATGTGTTTCTTTATTTTATTTCAAACAAAATACCAGGGCTGTTGCCCTGATATTCGAGACTATTCTTGAAGTGGACCAAAGAAGAACTTCTACGAGTGGACCAGAGAAAAAGAAAACTAATGACTATGTATAAGCGATTATATCACAGACGTGTGGTTGACAGACTTTATGTGTCAAGAAAAAAAAGAAGAAAGGGGACTTACAGCATTGAAGACAGCGTTGACGCATCGATACAACACGAGGTCTACATAGAAAAGTCCAGATAAAGACCGATTACAGCCACCAGAAACAATACTGACAACACGAGGGACAATAGAAGGACAATAACCAGAAAACATAAATGGAAATAAAATCAACTCTATGGACATTTTAAGCGACTAATAAACAACGTCTACCAGGAAAAAAATGAACTTGGTTAAAAAGGAGAAACCTTAAGAGAGAAACTGATTCCCTTCTAATAGCAGCACAAAACAACGCCCTAAGAACCAATCATATCAAAGCAAGAATAGCTAAGACGCAACAAAACAACAAATGTAGGTTTTGTGGTGATAGAGACGAAACAATCAATCGCATTATAATCAAATGCTGCAAATTAGCACAGAAAGAGTATAAGACTAGACATGACAGGGGTTACGGAGTTATCCACTGGGAATTGTGCGATAAATTTAAAATTGGCCGTACGAAATAACGATATATGCACAAACCAACATCTGTCCTGGAAAATGACACCCACGAATTCCTACGGGATTTGGATTCACGAACGGATCACTTAATCTTGGCCAGGCGACCAGACCTGATAATAATCAACAAAAAAAGAGAACTTGAAAAATTGTGGACTTTGCCTTCCCCGCTGACCATAGAGTAAAATTGAAAGAAAATGAAAAGAACAAATACCTTGATCTTGCTAGGTAATTCCAAAAACTATGGAACATGAAAGTAACGTTTATAACAATAGTAATTGCTGCTCATGGTACCATCAAAAAGGATTATTAAAGAGGCTGGAGAACTTTGAAATAAGGGGACGAGCGGGGACCATCCAAACTACTACAATATTGAGATCAGCCAGAAATATTGAGAAGAGCCCTGGAGATCTGGGGAGACTTGCTGTAACTCACACTCCTGTGAAAGACCATCAACTAACGCTGATCACGGAATAAAACTAAAAGAGTGTGAAAAGAAGGATAAGTTCCTTGACCTTGCTTGGGAATTGAAAAATCTAGTGAACATGAAGGTGACAATTATACCAATTGTGATTGGTGCTTTTCTTACAGTAACTAAAGGATTTTTAAAGGGACTGGAGGACTTGGAAGTTGGCGGACGAGTGGAGACCATCAACACTACATCATTATTGAAATCAATCAGAATACCGAGAAGAGTCCTGGAGAATTGGCGAGACTTGCAGTCACTAAAACTCCAGTGAAAGACCATCAGCTAACGCTGATGTGAAAAACTCTAAGTAAATAATAATAATAATAATATTAACTCTATGGCCGCTTTAAACGGCTAATAAACAACATCTCACAACAGAAAACCTGGACCTGGCTAAGAAAAAGAAACCTAAAGACCGAAACGGAATCTATCCTAATAGCTACACAATTAAAAAAAAAACGCTATAAGAACCAATCATATCAACTCGAGAATAGATAAGACTCAACAAAATACAAATGTAGGCTATGCGGTGACAGAGACGAAACGGTTAATCACATAATAAGCGAACACAGCAAATTAACACAGAAGCAGTATAAAACGAGACACGACTGTGTCGGCAAGGTGATCCACTGGGAAATGTGCAAGAAATTTAAATCTGACCACACCAACTAATGATATATGCACAACCCAGCAGCTGTCTAACAAAATGACACACATAAACTACTATGGGTTTTTCACATACACACGGATCACCTAATCTCGGCAAGAAGACCACACCTAATAATTATGAACAAAAACAAAGAAAACTTTCAAAATTATCGACTTTGCTTTCCTGACTAACCAGAGAATAAAACTGAAAATATATGGAAAGAACGATCTGTACCTCGACCTTGCTAGTGAATTGAAAAAAGCTAAAAGTGACGATTGTATCAATTGTGATTGGTGCTTTTGGCACAGTAACTAAAGGATTATTAAAGAGCCAGGAGGACTTGGAAGTTGGCGGACGAGTGGAGACTATCAAAACTACAGCATTATTTAGAACGGCCAGAATACTGAGACGAGTCCTGGATACTTGAGGAGACTTGCTGTCACTCAAACTCCAGTTAAAACCATCAGTTAACATTGATGTGAAAAACTCTAATGGAGTAAATAGTGATAATGTAAGTAAGAGTGATACTAATTGTTATTGGTACGTTTGGAAATGTCCTTCAAGAATTTGAAAAGGGTGCTCGAAGAATCAGAAATTGGAAGACAAATCAGGACTATCCAGACTACCGCATTGTTAAGATTGACCAGAATTTGTTTGTTTGTTTGTTTGTGTTCATGGCATATCAACCCTTTTAGGTTAATTAATATCAAATCCATTTTTTCAAAAAACAGTTCTATTTCAAACAATTCAATTAAGTACACAGTTTAATTGTCAAAAACGTTTCGGTTTCAAGCTATTCAGTTTAGTCAAACAGTTTTAAATCAAACCATTTAGTTTAGTATAATCATAATTTTTGTTTATACATAGTTAAATATCAAAATTGTTCTATTTCAAACAATTACGTTAAGCTTAAGTAAAGTTTCATTGTCAAAAACAATTCAATTTCTAAAAATGCAGTTTAGCTTAAGTCTGCACGTCAAAATAGTTCTATTTCAAGCAACTCAGTTTAGCATAAGTACGCTGATTAGTTCTATTTAACCCATGGATGGGGCTCAAACAGGCTCTTCCACTCTGGACAAGAATGGACCTGGGAGCGATGCTAATGAAGGGGTACTCCGCATTCCCCGAAGCTCCAGCCATACTGGTGACTTGCATTTATACACCAACAAACAACATAAGCTAATGCTTATATGAAAATGCTTATATGAAAAACTTACAGGTAAAATAGTTATTATTTTGAATATGAATAATACTTAAACGATTATATGATTTCAAGGAAGTAGTTGGTTTGTTGGTTGGTTGGTTGTTTTTTATGGCATATCAACCTTTTTAGGTTATTTAATACCAAATCTATTTTTATGCAAATGAACCGTTTTGTTTCAAACTGTTCAGTTTTAAATAAGTACGCATTTTAGATATCAAAACAATTCTATTTCAAGTAATTCAGTTCAGCATAAGTACGCTGTTTAGTTCTATTTGACCAATAGATAAGACCCTAGCAGGTGGTGCCACTCTGGGCCAGAGTGGACCTGGGAGTGAAGACAATGAAGGAGTACTCCGCATTTCCCTAAGCTCCAGCATTACGGGAACTCATCATCAGATTATATACTGTCTTATCAGGACTTTCGATGGGGAGGGTCTTACCTCTCAGCAGAGAAGCAGTCGGTGTATTCTACAGCCCCATCCAACTGGGCAATTCATTGAAGTGTTTCCACTAGAAGATCATGAACAAGATGTCCTGACAGTACAGATTCATTTGAGTATCTCTCCCCATCCACCCCTACCGATAACTGCTTTTGATAACAATGTCCACACAGACATGTTGAATGTAAGTTTTTGCTTCCTTTGTTTTGTTTTTCTTGAATGGATATTGACCTTCAATGGTTATTTATTTCTGGACCCATCCTTGTCAAAAGAGTATAATGTTACTATTCAAACAAAGCTTGAGAGATAAGGAGATTATTATCTTTTCCCTGTGTATTGATTTGAAAGTAAACGTAATTACTCAAACAGAGCGACTATGCTACGGACACTCTCTACAAATTTTTGCTCGTCGATCAGCTCTGGTGAGTCTATGCATCCATAGAAAAACGTCGATAACATGTTCGTCCTTAATTTTCTAGCAATGTAAAATATACAGATGCAGGGAAATACGAAACACTGACGACTCTTCGTTGTTCAGGTACGAAACATTTATTAACTTCTTGACTTTAGTTTTTCGACACGAGGAGAGAGAGACACACAATTTTTACTATGCTGACTGTTCTATCCGACCCAACAAACGCGCAGCGCGTCCTGTAGTCCCCAGCTGGACTGACCCGGCCCAGAGTCGTATCTCAACTAACGTCTTTTTCAGAATCGCCAAATTACCAGCCCATCGCTTCCGAGCATGACGTCATTCACACCCCAGTGCAATTTCCTTTCTGGGGTTTTTATTATGACATTTGTGATTGTCATATCCTTTGCGCGCGAGCGTGAACTGTACTCAATTTGTGTGCACCTGCACTAAGAGTCGAATAGTCCAAAGCCCAACCAAACCGAATGATAAAATAAAATTAACGAAAAATGATTAATATAAAAAAAATCATTCCGTAATTATAAAACAGCTATGCCCAGCTCGCTTTGTTAGTCTTACTTCGATTGTTTGGATCATACGATGTAAGTGACCGTAAAACTGTTTTGTTGGCTGGTGATTCCAGTATTTGTTTAAAACTGCTCTTACTATCTTTGCTATATGAACTGAAGGCCCTGAATCTTGCCAATCAATAGTGTTCTCCCACTGCATGAACATGCTTAACGATACACAAGCATCAGAACAAGGGTGAACAACTTTACTGCTTCCTCCACGCTCAGCAGATTTAGCGCCTTCAGACTATTATCTCTTTGGCTCCATGAAAGAGGGTTTATTAGACAAATATTATGCAAGTAAAAACTCCAGTGAGGAAATAGCTCAAAGAACAGCCAACAGAATCTTACGAGGTAAGAAGACATGCTCTCATTCGAAGTTGAGAACTTGCTCTAGAGAAAGAGAGACTAAGTTGAAAAGTGGGGATGTAATTTACAGACGACCTGCTTCATTTTGATACTTGTTCCTGTGTTGGTTGTCATTCCTGTATTAAAATTTAAAAAAAGTATAACTTTATTACCCACCCTGATATATATATATATATATATATATATATATATATATATATATATTAACAATAAGACCTATTACACAGTTACGATTATTTGATTAGTTTACGGCGTAATAGAAGGATAATAACAATGGAGAAGTTGATTCAGTTATTTACTAATCTTAGCTTGGCACAAGGCGAGAAATATGGAGCACGAAGTGAGAATGCTGCGGGAACGTGTGGTTAAAAAGGCGCAGGGATAAAAAAAAAATAAAATGTCAACTTATATTTCTTCCCCTCTATTTGTCTCTTTGTCTGTCATTCAAAATGAGCACGGGTTATGAATCCCGCCCTTGAACTGATAAAAAAAACTTCATTATATATATGTATTTAACCAACACCGCTTCTATGCAAATCAACACGTCTACCTCCTCATATATTTTACTTGCTCCACCCAACGTCCCCTAACCAAACCTTAAATTAAAGAAGACCTACATATAAATGGTAGCAACTAGGAGATTGTATAACCCCCCAAAAAAACTTTTTTCCGATAGTCGCAATATAACTTTTCTCTGTAACTCGAGATTGTTGATCATTATACAAGTAAACAGCAATTGTTATATATTGACCCTCGATCGAGCCGTCAATCTAGAGATACACCTGTGTAAATAAGCGGAAGAGCAGCAGAAGCAGGTCACGTGGGACAATAATATAACCAAGTGCCCAGACGGTTTGAGTCAGTTAGAGACAGGATGCCGAAGTGAGAACCAGCTCCAGAGAGAGGGCTCGTGCCCTTAGTGACCCCCGGTTGGGCAACCCAAACCAAGATGCGAAAGAACTGCTGCTGTGGGCGAGGAAGAACTTAGGTCAATATAGCAGTCCATCCTTGTCTCCACTTATTTCTCACACACAACAAATGTTACATAGCGAGATATGAATACGTGAAATAAACATATTCATACAGGTACGCAAAACGTTCATAATATCCATAACGTCCATATATAGATAACATAGGAATCCCGAAACACAAAAAAACACTTGACGACTTCTTAGTTCAGGTACGAAACTTTTTATTACCTTTGAGTTAAAAGGTTTTTACACATGAGGAAGAGAGAGGCACAATCTTTCTATGACGACTTTTCCATCTGACCACCACCACAACCACCACCACTTGCGACAACCGCCGTAAGGCCTCGGCGAGCTCTGAAAGCCATCCGTCTTCTTCGGATGCTAGAACTCAACTAACTGACTTTTCTCAAATCCCAGCCTACGCTTCCGGTGCGTGACATCACACGCATCTCCTGGTCATATTCTATCTGAGATTTTTATTGTGACATCTCTGAATGACACGCCCGCTCCGCACGCGCGTGAACGCCTGCACTCATGTTTGCACCTAACTAACCCATGTGCTAAGAGGATGGTTCTCAGCCTAACTAAACCCAAGGGCAAGATATATAAAACGAAACCCCTCGGCCATTATATTACACGAACACCACCTTTTCGTAAATAAAGTGTGAGAGATTTATATAAAGAAGTGTATTCGTTCGTTATTGGAGTCGTCATTACCGTTGATTCTGTTCCCGCTTTATATTTGTATTACGGTATACAACACAATGCACATTCCTCAGTCCAGTAATGTTGGACACTCGGTGAGCATCAAACTCAACGATAATGGTTTAAAGTCAGAGGTATGAAACGAACTCAATGGCAATGAACTATTAAAATTGAGTGTCATTGTTCCACTGATTGAACTTCTACATCCAAATTATCAGGAGATGGATGGTGGGTAATTATTAAACGCCAACTACAGAAAACATGTAAAGTGATGAGACCGTCCTTTAATTGAACCTCAAGCAATCCTCGGAAGAATTAATGCTTTCGAGAGGAAATTGCCAAAAGTAACCTAGAACTGTCGGCGAGAGTTCACGTGATTTAATGCGCGATTGAAATACAAGAGTCTAACTCTTTAAAATCGTAAAGATTCGTTTTAGTACTGCTTGAATTAGAGATTATAATTGATAAACTGATTTTCACCTTAAGAAAAGAAAGATTTATTTCCACCCTGGTAATGCCCTCTCTGCGGAGGGAATGTACCCCACCAAAAAAAGGGGTATTCTGTTTCTGACACTAAACTGACTTTAATGGTAAGGCTCCAAATCTAGAAATATATCAGTCAGGGAGAATTCCTTCATTGCCCATACTACAAGAGTTTATCACTTTAAAATCGTAAAGATTCGATTTAGTACTGGTTAAATAAAAGATTATAACTGATAAACTTATTTTCACCTTAGTGTAAGACAAGAAAGATTTATTTCCACCCTGTTAATGCCCCCTCTGCGGAGGGAATGTACCCCACCAAAAAAGGGGTATTCAGTTTCTGACACTAAAGTGACTTTAATGGTCAGGCTCCAAATCTAGAAATACATCAAGTAGGGAGAATTCTTTCATTACCGATACTCCCAGACCCAATCTGACTCGAAGTAGTCGTATCTGTTAAAACCCTACGTATAGGTCAAATATATCAGTTTGAAAATAATTAGTTTTAAATCGGAATACTTGAAAGCATTTAACTATTGGGAAGTCCCCATGATATAGTCACTAACAGAATTATTCAGTTTACATCTCAAAACTGTTCTATTTCAAACCGTTCAGCTTACTCAACAAAGTTAAATGGTCCCAAGTATTGTCATGTATCACTAACGGTATATTCCCTAACGTGCTAAACAGCGACATGCTAGTTAGCAGGTTAAAACTTTGGGTAATTATATTTAATTTTGCATCAATATCCTTGAGAAAGATATGAATCCCCCTATCCCTCCAGACATTGATTAAATAGTACCAACACTGCCTTTCTAAAAGAATGAATATTCCATTAAATAACCCATGAAGATCGATATGCCATTAAACAAAGAATCCATATTAATCCATGTCCATACAAATAAATTATCATATACACAAAGAAAAGGCATTTTTTTAAATGCAAAGAAACAATGACAATAAAATTATGATTACTATCGAACATATGAGAACAGATCAAATCTCGATATTGAATAACACATAAGGATTTGATATGCTATTCTATAAAAAAATAAGTCAAGGGTTTACATGCCATAAAATCCACTCTTTATCATATTCGCCTTTGCGACAATCAATTATACGTAAACATCCCCTTACTCCATATACGTAGCTATCGCTGTTTTTTACGTGTTAAAGTTATATATATATATATATAATATATATATATATATATATATATATAATGAGAATGTTGATAACATATACGTATCCAGCAATATGAAAAAATATATTCATAGTATTTTGAAATATTTACAGTCGGATATTATTTCCCATCAAATAGCTTCGTAAGACTTTTGCTCGTGCCAAGAACCAATATTAAAAAAGAATATTTGAAAAAAAATGACATCCAATCTCAATGTTTGTGCTTGGGTCACTTGTTAGATTTTTGGTCAATTTTACAGCTGACCTTCTGAACAGTTCTGATCGATCACCTTCCGAAAATTAAATTTTAATTGAAAGAACGTAAATAAATAAGCCAACAGAAATATAGATGTATAAATAGAGAAAAAGATAGAGTTAAAGAGAGAGAAAGTCAAAGTGAAAGTGAAAATGAAAGTTGAAGTAAAATTGAAAATAAAACTAAAAGTAAGAGATGTGAAGTGAAAGCCTCTAATCATGTCCTAACCTTCCTTGCAGTAGAAAACAATTGCTGCAATACAATCCGCCACACCTCCAACCACTACCAGACTATCTGCTATTCTCCAACAGTGAAAATTAATTAACTTTTTTATGGGCAAAAACAAACAAACGTTTCTCTCAAGTACCTTCATAATAATTCATCCATTTTTTTTTATTTGGTTACGGCGTTTTTTTTCTTTTCATTTATTGTTCCTCAGATATTAATTTACTTTTGTCTATGATAATGAAAAGCGAAGGGTCACTTCCTTTTTGCAAACATTGATTCTGGTTGTTAGCATTCTACCACTGATGTTGTTTAAGTTGTTGGTGATTTCTTTCATTTGTAGAATTGTTTTTATTTATCAGAACCTGTCCTAGAAAATTAGAACCATAAAATTCTATGGGACTTAGAGATACAAACGGAACACTAAATCTCGGCCAGAAGTCTTTATCAAAAAAGTAATAAAAGAACTAATCATTTGCTGGATTTTGCTGTTTCAATAAACCAAAAAGGGAAAATAAAGAAAGCGAAAGCGAAGACAAATACTTGGATCTTGCTTGAGAGCTAAAATAACGTTGTAATACGAAGATGACGTTGATAAAAATTGTTGGTGGTATGTTTTATAAACACTTCTTGTAGGTAACAGTCTTAAAAGAGCCTAAACTCTCTCTTACACACAGTTAATTGGTTTCAAATATTTCTATACAACAGTCACAATTTAATATCAATCATTAGTTTGCCCACAGTACGTTCAATTTTACGCACAGAAAGAACACTATCAAGTGCTACCACTTCGGGTAAGATAAAAGTAGTTGTAGAAAGATTTAAATACGTTAGCATTCCAAGTCGGAGCAACTTGCTGGGCTTGAATTTTCAGCGTTGAATTTCTTGAATTTAAGTATTAATCCAACTGATCACTTTGTCCGTTAACAGTCAATGTGTTTTGAAACCAATATATAGCTGTCACAAAAATGATTGATATCTTCGACATTCCCTCTTTTCAGGCTTCTTAAACGCATAGCAATAATTTGGCCCTGCCAAGGAAGTTTTATTTAAAACACAAATGTTAATATAGAAAAATGTTTGGTGGCAAAAAGCCCCAGAAAATAAAAACCAAGGAGATATTGTCGGGAAGAAGACCCCCTGTGATCAAGAGATCAGCTTCAACAATCACCTGGCTTTCGCATCAGGTGGTCCTAGGTAGAACAAGTCCATGATATAAGTGGTAGCTCTTTGTATTAACGGCCAGACCATCACCGACTACTGATTCAAGCTGAGAAATATTCAATTACAGTAAGGAATTGTCATTATCATTTTTATTTCTTTCGTCAGTCTTTTAAGCAATGTATCTGACCGCGTAAACTATTTTCATTGCCTCTCAGTTACAAATTATTTCCTTAAAAACATTTCCAATGGAAAATTACCAAATATCGTATATAGGGTTCTGCAGCCTTGAAAAACTTTGCCCGATTGGCTTGGGCTGTAGGATACCCCTACTGCTTCTCTGCAAAAGGGTAAGACCCCCCCCAACTAGAGTCTTTGTATGAAACTAAACAATCTGATGGTGAGATTGCAATATTAATAGAGATTTTAGGAATGCTGAGTGCCCTTTCATTGCTATCGCTACCTAGTCCACTCTGCCACGGATTAGTAGCACCTGATAAGGGTCATATCTAAACCGTAGTTTCTTGAGTTTATTGATTTTTGCATTTAAACTGCGTATTTATGCTAATCTGAATTGTTTAAAATAGAACTACTATTGAAACTGCTTACTTATGCTAAACTGAATAGCTCGAAAAATAACTTTTGACATATAAACTGCGCACTTATGCTAAAGTGAATTATCTGAAATAAAACTGATTATATATTTAACTTTGTGTATTGGTCAGTCAGTTGTAGAACACACCAACTGCCCCACAGCAGAGTTGTAAGGCCCTTCCCAAACGAGTGTCCTGGATATGACACTAAACAATTTGATGGTGAAGTTCTACTAATGCTGGAGCTTTGGGGAATGAGTAGTGCCCATTTATTGCCATTGCTTCCTGGTCCACTGTCCTGGAGTGGTGTTACCTGATAGAGTCCCATGTATGGGTCAAATAGAAGTAAGTTATATGCTTAAACTAAACAGAATGGACTGAAATAGATCTCTTTGATTATACTGAATTGCTTGAAATAGAAAACATTTCGACAATTAATCTGTGTACTTATGCTAAAGTGAACTGCTTGAAATAGTACTGTTTTGACATCGAAACTATGAAATTTTGATTCACTATATTGTTTGCAGTAAAACTCTTTTGACATTTAACTGTGTGTGGAACAAATCTATTCTTATACTGTACTGAATTGTTGGAATTATAATTGCTTGACTAAACTGAATAAATTGAAATAGAAATATTTTTGACTATTAAAGTACGTACTCATACTAAACTGAATTGTTTGAAATAGAACAATTCGTATAAAAATGGAGTTGGCGTTAAAAAACCGACAATGGTTGATATGCCATAAAAACCCAACCAACCAACCAACATAGAAAAACTGGAAGTATTTAATTGACACTATCTTTACATGGTTTATCATGAGATGTTGGATGTTCTCTCCAATTCCTAAATAGGAACTACGGGACTGAGTTTTCATTTTAAGATAAGAAAATTATCACTCGAATGCAGATAAAAAGTTAAGCAGACAATAGAACTAATTTCGGACCCAAAAACATTCAAACTAAGTGTGCCTTCAAAGTAATGAGACTAAACGTTTGAGATAAGAACGTAATGGAAGACTTTTTTTTCTTTTATTTTCTTTTTTTGAGGCAGATAAATTTGATTGGAAACCTCTTTATCACTGTCCCTTGAACTCCATTCTCACTGGGTGGCGAAGATATTTACTCATGTGCTTTACTAAAATATGTGGAGTAGACTACTATATTTGGGGCTGTCTGGTGAGCTTTTTGAAACGTAGAGTATTAGATGCTCATCATTATATGGCAGAAAACAACATCGAATCAATAACATCCTATCAAGCTAAAATAAATTTACGAGAATGAAATATAGTAATATATATATATATATATATATATATATATATATACGTGTGTCTGTGTGTGTGTGTCTCTGTGTGTATTTCTTTCCATAACTTAAGTCTCAGGTAAAAAAATTATTGAAAAAAGTTACTGTAACAGTAGTCAAAGCAATTGTGAGCTTTAGAGATACTTTAGTTTTTCTTCTGCTCTGCTTGACGGCATCCGAGCACTTTGTTTTCCTTTTCTTACGAGACTTCGCGAGCTTGATTCGATATAGCATATGAATCCTCCAAAAATATTCCACAAGCGCTTTCCTCCCTATTTTCAAGACCAAAATCGAAGAGATTATATTGTATAAAAAACAATCGTATCAAAAATATCCTACGAAGTTATAATGGCATTATACGAGTATAAAATCCAATAAATTATATATATATATATATATATATATATATATATATATACGAGTGTTGGTCAAAAGTTCTGAGCTTTAAAGATATTTTAGATTGATAACACACTTTTCACCTGTGTATTAGCCTCACCTGCAAGAAAGTAAAGACAGGTATTTGAATAAGTTTGTCTAGGTTTAGTCGTTATAAGAACAAAAATCCTTATCTATGACTCTTCTTTCTAAGTATATATATATATATATATATATATATATATATATATATATATATATATATATATTCTCTTTTGCTGGGGCTGCAGAATATAACGACTGCATCTTTTTAGAGAGTAAAGACTTCCCCAATGAGTGTGCTGAATAGGATACTAAATAATCTGATGGTGAGGTTCTCCAAATGCTGGAGCTTTGGGGAATGCGTAGTACCCATTCACTGCCATTGCTGACAGATCCTCTCTGGCCTGGAGTGGTGTTACGTGATAGAGTCCTATCAATGGATTAAATCGAACTAAAATGTATGCTTAAGCTAAACTGAATGGATTAAAATAGAACTGTTTTAACATTTAAACTGTATAATGCTTAACTGAAGTGTTTGAAATAGAACGACTTTGACGTTTAAACTGCATAATGCTTAACTGAATCATTTGAAATAAAACAGTTTTTACATTTATCTATGTGTTAATAAATGATAGATGTTTAATTGAATTGTTAGTGATACGTAGCAATAGTTGGATCCAATTAACTCCGTTGAATAAACTGAATGGCTTGAAATAGAACAGTTTTGAGATGTAAACTTAGTACTTCTGCTTTACTGAATGATTCGAATTAAAACTATTTATATGTATGATAATGGATTTAGAATTAAATAAACGACAATGTTTGATAAGCCAAAAAACCAAACGAAAAGAACCAATATTCTCTCAAGCGTGATTCATTGGTAAATCAAGAACACGTTTCTTTTTAGCAGTTCCAATTTTTTTTATTATAATTTTTTTCCTTTTATTGCAAGATTTTTTCAGTGTGGTTCATTTTTGTGTAAGATTGTCAATAGATAAAAATTTTATTTGCCCAGTCGCCTGGGGCTGTAGAATAAACCGACTGCACCTCTGCAGAGGGGTAAGCACCTCTCCATGAGTGCCCTGGATATGACACGAAACAATCTGATGGTGAGGATTCGATGATGTTGGAGTTTTGGGTAATGTACCCCTTCGTAGCCATTTTCCCCAGGTTCGCTCTTGCCCGAAATGGCAGCACCTGCATACTTATGTTAAACTGAATTCTTTGAATTAAAACCTTTGGACTAAACTGAATAGCTTGAAATAGAAATGTTTTTGACAATTAAACCGTACTTACATTTAAACGGCGTACTTATGCTAAACTTAATTGTTTGAAATAGAAATGGATTTGGCGTTAAATAACCCACAAAGGCTGATATGCTATAAAACCAAAACAACCAACCAAACAAATCTTAATTTTCAATAAAATTCATATGCGATGGTTTGTTTTAGAAAAAGACGAAGGAGATGTCCTGAAACACAAATGTGTTAAAAACCTTCGCAACAAGTTTAACCCGTTACACAGAGTTTTACGTACATATCAAATTCTCCAGAGGTTTTTGGTGTTTATGTAATGGAACTGTCTTATGGTTTTAAATTGTGAATACTGCAATAAATTTTGGTTACACTCACACACAGACACACAGACACACACACACATATATATATATATATATATATATATATATATATATACTCACCACTGGACACAAATATAAAACCAGCTAAAAAATGAAGAAAAATATATTATTTACAATTTTTATACAATGAAAATCATATATATGAAAGATAAGGTCAAGAGTCATTAAATTTAAAATAAGAAGTTTCAATCCATATTTAAATGCATATTAGTATTTGTGATTAGTTTTATAATTCATTTTTGACATAAATATAAGACCACCTATAAAAACTAAACAAAAAAGGTGTAAATTTAATTGAAACATTTATTATATATAGTCGACGTAAGATTGAATGTATTAAAACTGTAATACTTATAATACTAAAAACATAAATGGCTAAAGGAAACACATTATGTTATTTTGAGGAAGGTTAGACTACAGTCCTGAGAAGAGTCGGAAAATCTCAGAGAGAAATTTCGAAAGTCTTAGGATGAAATAAAATCGTTACCAGCAATTACTTGAAAAGTCCAAATAAGTATGGAACAATAAAACTGACTGGCTGTTCAGAGAAATTATCCCCACTATTCAATAGAAGAATTTTTCATGAAGTAAAAAAGAAAACTTCGTCAACGTCAGAAATATTGAAATCTCTAGTGGATGCTCCTTATAGTACTAGAACAACTAGAATTCATTTAAATAACGAAAAGCATGAGAAAAGAATACATCCTCCAAGGTTAACTATGAAGCACAAAGAGAAAAAACGACTGGAATATGCTCGTCAATATCAAAGCATAAGTGCTAAAGAATGGTAAAAAGTTTTTTTCCCAGACGAAAAGAAATTCAATTTAGACGGTGCAGATGGCGTTCAGAAAAACTTGCACGCAAAAAATTTTCAAGAAGAGAATTACACAACAAGGCATGGTGGAGGAGAATCTGTAATGATCCTGGGGGGGGGCTTTTAATCACCAGGAAAACTTAAACAATTTGTCATTGGTCAAAAAAAAAAGCAGCAGATTAAGTGATGATGCTAAATAATTCATCTGTCGCGCCAGACGGGAGTCATCTATGTGGAGAAGATTGATTTCTCAGCAAGATAATGTGGCTATCCACAATGCATCATTAACAAAGAAGTACTTGCTCGAACCCAAAAAATAAAACTTCCTGACCACCCATCGTGCTCTCCAGACCAAAATCCTATAGACATTTTGTGGGGATTGACTGTTGCAAAAGTTAGTGAAGGAGGTCGACAGTTCTAAGCAATTTTTGAACTCAAAAATGCAGTCTTAGATGCATGGTAAATATACCTCTGATTCAACTTCTGAAACTAGTTGTAAGCCTCGCCGAGTTTTTGAGTTTATCAAATCTAGCGGTATATCTACAAAATATTAAATAAAAAATGTGCCTTTATATTCTGTAGTTCAGCTCATTGGTCTTATATTTATGTCAAAAGAAAAATTTTAAATTAAGCATTAATACTAATATATATATATATATATATATATATATAATGAATTGAAATTTCTTTATCTTTAAGTTTAATTGTCTTTATGAATTATCTTTCGTATATCTGATTTTCATAAAAAGAAAATTGTAAACAATATCTTTTTCTTCATTTTTGATGGTGGCCTTATGTTTTTGTCCAGGAGCATAAATATATATATATAACTTAAAAGTCAAAAACTATCAACATAGCTTTCACCAACAGGATCATCAGAATAATTCTGACTAAAGAGAAATGGTCCAAACGACATTTTATCTATAAAGCGGAATTCCAGAAGGAATAAAGAATTAGTATAAAAATTTAAAAAAATATATATACATTCTATTTGCATAGTAACCAAGCTTTCTTATGCCTGCAAGTATGAAATATTTAAGACCTTTAGGTGAGTAATACAATGGGTCTATTATAAGAAGTTATAGCTAAATTTTCCGCCATAAATAGGTGACAATATCTATCACATGCCTTATATCTACGACATTTTTTAAGATTCTTCCTTTTTGTTACGAATTGAATCATTTCTTAGGCCGCTAAAGATATAGAAATAGGTTTAAAAATGAAAAAAAACAACAAAACAATATATATATCTATATATATATATATAGAGAGAGAGGGGGAGGTGAAAGAGAGAGAGAGATAAGCAAACTGACTTCAACTTGTTATACCTGTTTAAGATATTCAGCAAGTTAAAACCCTATGTCGGTTGCTGAACTTCAGCACCAGAATCATCAGAAGAAATTGGCATGTACCTGAAACCTGAATATACATATATATATATATATATATATATATATATAACCACAATTTATAACAATATTGATAACATTGCCAGATTTGCTAAAAATGTCTTTATATATATATATATATATATATATATATATATATAATGTAAATAAATTTACGCTGCTACTTTATGTCTTATAATTCCCTAGCTGATGTGGTACGCTTGGCCGAGCAGTCTTATACTAAGTCTAAAGTAAAGTTGGGCGGATTTTGATCCCAGCTTCAAGCATCCTATGTGTCTAGCCACACTGAAGAGTTGTGATACAACGAAACAGTCTGAGTGTGGATGACAATATATAGTAAAGTAAAGTTGGCGACCATGGTCGAGGGTAACCCGAAAGCTCCCTTTTCGATAGCTACTACACCAAGGTGTAGGGGAGGGTGCTACTCCTTCCCTGGATAGCTCTACTTTACCCTTGATCTGTACCTTATAATGCTGAGTGTTAAGCAAGGAGGCATCAAGTACCAATTTTTGAGTCTTTGGTATGACTCGACCTGGGATTGAACCCAGGTCTCCCGGGCCATTGGCGAACACTCTAACCGCTAGGCCAATATGTATATATATATGTATGTGTGTGTGTGTGTGTGAGTGTATGTGTGTGTGTGTGTGTTCTTTTGTCCATTTGAGAGAGAAAATGTAAATATTTAAAATGAATATGACATCAAGTGAAGTTGCTTTTTGGTCATTTTCTTCAACACGTTAATCCGACGTTTTACGCCGTCTTCAAGAAGTAAATGTGTTGTTTAAAGGATTCCTTGGGTTGTTATATTGTTGACTGTTTTGATAGTGTTGTCGTTCTTTTTTATTTCAGGATTTTTGCTGTGAATGTCCAGTTCGACGTAGTTGTCCCTGACAAACTTTGTCTCTGCAGATATAGTTCCAATCTTTCTTTCTTTCTTTTTTTACTAGGGTGTATTCCGTGTGTTTGTGTATTTGCATGGGTTTTCTTATCCATGTATGGGTATATACTTTCGGTTTTTCACCTTTATTACTATATATATATATATATATATATATATATATATATTTACACAGCTAATTGTTATCTTGACAACTTCCGTTAAATACCATGGACTGCCTCTTTTTATAATCTTCAAGTGAAGACGTTCAAGTCTTCATAGAATTCTTCGTATTTCTTGGTCAAGATTGTGGAGAAAATAGACCATATGTTAGCCCAAGCGTTTTTTAACATTTCGCTGGTCATTTTCAGGGATAGTTTTAAATCGTGTTTTGGAAAATTGTGAGTTTTATATTTATCCGGATGTGGTTTTTAAAAAATTTCTATGATAGATTATAGATGGGGTTTAGCATATATATATATATATATATATATATATATGTGTGTGTGTGTGTGTGTGTGTGTGTGTATATATATGTGTGTGTGGATGTGTGCTTGTGTATTTGAACCTTTTATTAGAACCATCAGGTAATTCAAATAAGCTATAAACTTAGATGAGACATGTCCAGTTTTTCCAAATCTCAGATTCTTATGTTGACCAATGACTCTTTTAATTTAAATGCCCCAGCTTAACAAATCATTCATCTCGAGTATCATTATCGACTCCGATGGTATAAGTGACAGTTCAATCACTTTATCGTATCCTGACCCAGAGAAGAGATGGTTTGCTTTGGTTTTATGTTATATCAAACATTTAAGGGCAAATGCTCTTTAAACACACACACACACACACACACACAGACACACACACACACACACACACACACACACACACACACATATATATATATATATGTATCTTTAAGAAAAAAACAAAGACCGGTTAATTTAGGATTATAAATTTATTTCCATCCTGTTTTTCAGTTTCTGGTGTGAACCAAAAACACAAAGAAAAAAAATTATACAGGAGTTCTTCAGATCCAATGGATAATTAATTAAAACAGAATAGACACGTGATGGAAGAGACTAAGGAGTTACCTCCTCGTTTTATTGAATTTCCGTTTTATTTCAATTTTCAAATTTCTTCTGTCAGTTATAATTACGGTAATTTAACTTTTTTATTTATTTGTTTAATTTATTTTCTTTTCATGTTAAGTTCGATAATTAACTTTTAAGAGGAATATTAATGCTTATATTAATTTCGATACCATTTAATTAGCTACCTATTTTTCTAGTATGTATGTTGGATACGTTTTTTTCCTGGTTTCACTATTTATTTCTATGTTTTTAAATTTCTATAGTTTAAATCTAGTCTTATGTCAACATCTAGCTATTAGTTCTCTTCTCTTATTTAATAACTTACCAGGCCACTTATGTGTTAAAATATAGATTTTCTCTTCTAAGCATAAACTGCATCTACCGTTAAAACTATTTGGAGTATTTGATTTTTTTCAAAATAGACCATTCTATCTCAGGGGTTTTGGCAGCATTTCTTTGTTAATACAAATTTCATTAACATAATTGACATTTTATGTCTACATATTTTCTTCTGGATCCATTCGAATTCCCGTATTGCTTTTATCGTATTCGGGGGGGGGGATCATGTCGTGCCGCTAGCATGGATATCCCTGACCCTCCCTCGGCATTTTCCCTAACGTTCATCGCCTCTGGCAGGTCTCCCGTATCCTCACATAACTACTGTATGTATGTTCGAGCTGGTCGTCCTGCTTTTGCTCGGCCATATGTCGGGGTCCATTGGAGTACATCACTTATGAGCTCGTCTCTGCTTCTCCAGCAGTGTCCTGCGTGTCTGGTTCGTCTAACTTGGATAGTTTTCCGGATGGGAGGCAGGTGGCCGTATAGTTGGTGTCTTGTGGGGTGTTGCCGCCAGGACTTATTCAATATTGCTCGCAACATTCTTGTGTAATTGCCGTCTAGCTTTTTCTCCAGCCGTTTTGTTAGCGTCCAAGTGGTGCATCCATACAGCAGTATCGACACGACCGCCGTCTGGAAGAAACTGCGTTTCATTTTATCGGCCAGGTCTGATTTCCATATGATCGATAGCTTGTCCATGCCTTCGTTTGCCGCGTGTCGATATATATATGATTTGTATGCACATTTTGTAGATTACATTCTTAAATGAGCTAGGATATTTTGTGTACTTACTTAAATGGTTTCAAGTATAGCTATATGTCACAATTTAACATCAGTCGTTTGTTAGCATACGGTTGGTTTTGTGGCACGTTGATCTCTGTTGGTTATCTTATATCGTTTAACATTTATGGTCAACATATATATTTGACCCTTAGATAGGATCCTATCAGGTGCTAATACTCCGAATCCAAGTGGACCGGGAAAAAATGGCAATGAAGGGGTACCCGTGGTGCAATGGTTATCGTCATAGGAAATGGACAAGGAGATACGAGTTCAAATCCTGGTCGAGACTGATTGCATTTCACATAGCACTAATACCCTTGGGAAAGGTATGAATCCAATTATTCTCCCTCCAGCTATGAGTAAATAGTAGTGCAGACTAGGTCCTTCAGCCTTGGGGAGGCAATTAGTCTAGGAGAAGGAAAACTCTGAATTGAAACCTGTTAAACTCCGCTTAAAAATTGACCTTGCGTGATATCCTGCCCGAGCTGGTTGGGTAAATATGATGAAGGGGTACTCCACTTTTTCTAAATTTCCAAGGCTCGAACCTCACCAACGGATGATGTAATTTCATTCCCAGGATATTAGTTAAGTATGCAGTATGCATATTTTACAGCCCCACCCAACAAGGCTACAAGAAAAGAGAGGTTGTCCCTGTGTAATATTACGGACGGGCGCTGTCGTCAATCATTGAAGGTGTCACGAGACTAGCGCCTGCGGGCAGAATGACCCGCAAAGTTAGACGTGATTTTAAACTAATCACTGACGTATTATTACTAGTGACATCGAACATTTGAGGATCATCGATTTGTTCTCGAAAATCTTTATATAAGAAAACCAGTAACGAGATTTTGAGAGAGTTGAAGGCAGCTTTCAAAACAGGCGAGTCAAAGGTTCCGAGGCCCCTATCCGTCCTACCCAGTCTGCTATGACAGGCGTGTGTCAAACAGCCAGCTCTCACCCACACCCCGTCACCACCAAGAGGAAGGGAGAAGAAGGACGCAACTAAAATGAACTTTTCGAGTTGCAGCGATCAAAGCTGAATAATAAACGACTGCTATATTTTCTTCCCTTACCTTTGAGTTTAAATATTTCTTTTTCTGTGGACTTCTTTCTTTACAGCACAAAACGTTGATCCTATGGTACACCTGAAAATTTTCGGATGGTAATGTCATAACGGTTTCATTAATTTTCATAAGTTTATATTCTTAAAGACTTATAGGGGAGAAAAAAAAATCTCTATCAATTTGTCAATTTATTTTCTTTCCTTATTCTGCGATGGCATTATTGTCATTTAAATTTTTATTAACAAATAAATGAATAGACAGATACGTAAAAAAGAAGACATTTGGAAAGTTTTCAAATCTAAAATGCAATTACATTTGAACAAAATCTATTGAAATTCAATTAATTGAGGAAATAAAACTTTTAGTGTTTATTCATTGATTATAGAATTTAATTAAGAAAACTGTATGCATCTTATTTCTTCTTTGAATCTCATTGAGAACTAATTATGTATTCCTTATTCTGATGGGTGATATTCTTTTTTTTCTGATAGATGTAACGATTGGACCCCGATAACAAGGGATTAAAAAAAAAACAATTATGTGAGTCACTTTTGTTAATTATTTATAAGAAAATATCATGTAAGTAAAACCAGGGTAAATATTATTTTCTTGAAAACAAAAACCTTTATTTAATTATTTGGTAATTCAATATATATTAAACAAAAACATAAAAAAGGAAATCATAGAGAGTCTCTTTCTTTCTTTCTTTCTTTCTTAATGCTTTTTCCTTTACTTCTCCTTTTATTACGTTCCTTCTTTATCGCTTCCATTAATTAATTTAGTAATTTTTTTTCTTTCTGTCTTCTTCGTTTGCTTCTTCCTTTCTTTCTTTCTAAAATTCTTTCTTCTTTCCAAATGTAATTTCTTTCTTTCTTTCTTTCTTTCTTTCTTTTTTTCTTTTCCGTCCATTGAATTAATTCTCTCTTTTTGTATTAATGTTTGCTTCTTCCTTTCTTTCTTTCTAAAATTCTTTCTTCTTTCCAAATGTATTTTCTTTCTTTCTTTCTTTCTTTCTTTCTTTCTTTCTTAATGCTTTTTCCTTTACTTCTTCTTTTATTACTTTTCTTCGTTATCGCTTCCATTAATTAATTTAGTCATTTGTTTCTTTCTGTCTTCTTTGTTTGCTTCTCCCTTTCTTTCTTTCTAAAATTCTTTCTTCTTTCCAAATGTAATTTCTTTCTTTCTAAAATTCTTTCTTTCTTTCTTTTTCGTCCATTGAATTAATTCTCTCTTTTTGTATTAATGTTTGCTTCTTCCTTTCTTTCTTTCTAAAATTCTTTCATCTTTCCAAATGTAATTTCTTCTTTCTTTCTTTCTTTCTTTCTTTCTTTCTTTCTTTCTTTCTTTCTTTCTTTCCTACTTTCTTTCTTTCCTTCCTTCCTTCTTTCTTTTTTTCTTTTACGTCCATTGAATTAACTGTCTCTTATTGTATTCATTTTACTTTCTTTTTCTCTTTTTTAATGTATATTCGTTTGTTTGTATGTTTGTGTCATTGTTTTTTTCTACTCGTCCTCTCTATTTTCTTTCTTACTCAAATTCTGCTTTTCTTTCTTTGTCTTTTTTCCTATTAAATATGTATCCCTTTCTTTCTTTCTTTCTTTCTTTCTTTCTTTCTTTCTTTATTTATTTCTTTCTATGTATGACCCAAAACTGCATCTGATGGAAAGCCTTCAGTAATATTATGTCCACTCTGATCCGGAGTAGTTGTATGGGTTCGGGGCCCATCTCTTTCTTTCTTTCCACTCCTTTTCTTTTTTCTCTTTCGTCTATTTTCTTTCTTTTACCCTCTTTACTCTGTTCTGTGTTTCTTTTTTCTTTCTTTTCTCCTTTTTAATTTCTTTTATTCTAGCATCAACGTCTTTCTCTCTTTCTTTCTCTCTTTCTTTTCACAACTTTTTTTTTTTTTTTTTTTTTTCGTTCTTCTATTTCCTTTCTGCTCCTCTTGTTTTATGTTAGGAAGTAGAGCTAAACTGTTTCGCAAGGATCAGGTAAATCCATCATTCTGCCAATTAAAACTATAAATTTCTTTCATAGCAGCCGTCTTCTATGTCATCAGTGACGTCATTTATTTTTATCACAATTTTGGAAAAAGCAGGATTTTTGATATCCCAAATCGGCAGCTCCCTGTTCACACGCGCCTCAGAGCAACCACATGAGTAAAAATTCCAAGATACAAAAAGCTCCCCTGAAAAAAGAAAGCTATTAGATTATTAAAAAAATAATATCCGCTTTTAGAATAAATTTTATTCCAGAATTAATGAACTTAAACTGCTTTTTAATCAGTCAAAATATGATCCCTTAACATCTAAGCATTTCTTCCTGCGATTAACAAGTTTATTTATATCCATACGATAAAACTATGAAGATACTAAGAAATCTTTTCATGCAGTTAGAACTACTACTTTAAAATGAGATGTTTTTTGCGTAAAAAGTGTCCAAATTCTTGTAAAAAAATGGTTGCAAAGAGTAAAATATCAGAAGAATAAGATGGATGGCGTAAAATTTTAAGTCAGTGACCATGTTTGAAAAGTAAACATATCATTTCTTTTGTACAGGTTCATGATTTGGGTAAGATAACTTTCAAAATAAAATCCTGTAAGAATTTACAAGATATTGACAACGTGGCTAGCCCAGTCGACTGGAGTCGTAGAATACACCAACTGCATCTCTTCAGAAGGGTAAGACCCGCCCAACGAGAGCGCTGGATACGACATTAGACGTTCAGATGGCAAGGATTCAGCCATGGTGATTTGGACAAGATGTAGTTCCCCTGCATTGCCAATGTTTTCAGGTATACTTTGTGCTGGAGTGGTAGCATCTGACTGAGTCATATCAAATATTTTTAAATAGAACTCGTTGATCCTTTAACTGTGTGTAAACAAATGCCTGATGTTTAATTGATTTGTTAATGATACATATCAATGCTTGGAACATGTTAACTGTGGGCAAATGAATGAAGAATTCTGAATATTTTTATTTGTGTTAACTAGTAGTACTTAAAACTCTTAAACAATAACCTTAATTAAAAACTTACTGTTGCATAGCGATGTGCAATGTAATGGCGGAGGGATTTCGTTTTATATATCTTGCCTTTCGGTTTAGTTAGGCTGAGAACCTTTCGCTTAGCGCATGGGTTAGTTAGGTGAAACATTAACGCAGGTGTTCACGCGCGTGCGGAGAGGATGTGTCATTTAGAGATGTCAAAATAAAAATCTGAGAGAAGAATTAGGATGGGGGTGTGAGTGACGTCATGAACTGGAAGCGTGGGCTGAATTTGAGAAAAAGCAGTTAGTTGAGTTCCTACCTCCGAACGAGAGAGTTAAGTTCTTGCCTCGGAGGAGGGAAGGTTGACTTTCGGGGCTCGCTGAGACCAGACCAGTAGTTTGCAGCTGGGTGCCGCACGTGGAAAAGACAGCAGAGAAAGATTGTGTCTCTCTCTCTTCATGTCGAATTACCTTTAACTCAACAGTAATAAAAAGTTTCGTACTTGAACCAATTTCGTAAAGTTTCGTGTTTTTAGATTCCCTATGTCTATTTCACATACCCGTATATTATGGGTATATAACTGATGGTTGAAACTATTTAGCCGTGTGAAAATAAAACTATTTATGTTAGGTAGCAATATTTGAAAACATTTAAGTGAGCACAACCGAATGATTAATTCTAAATACTAAATAGAAGTATTCATGTCAGAATATTTGGAACCGTTTAAAAGTGTCCGAACAATAATAATACTTGTGTGTAAACAAATTTGATCTGTTAATTTTAAGATAATATTATCAACACATTATTGATTTAGAAATCATACGTATGATCAATTAACTGTATTTAAACAAATGAGCTATGATTAGATTTAAAATGTTATATGCTAAAAATTCATTAACAAATCATATATAATATATATTATTAAAGACAATTTATTAATTAGGATTCTGAATTCTCGTTGCATCTACTATAAAATCATTAGAGTTCTGTTGAGTTTCCCTATGTTTAATGGCATATCAAACTTCGTTGTTCATTTACGGATAGAGTCACGCTTGTCTAAGAACAAAAGTGATTCTATCTAGGCTATTAATGTTGCGAAATGAATTTCTGTTCTTTCTTTTTTTATATTAGTACGAAAGTGAGCTTCATACCGTGACTGGATTTTGCATTCCTTCGGGCTTGTTGTGGAAGACTTCAGATATTCATCATCATCATGCCACGCCATCGGCATTGATATACCTGACCCTTTCTCGTCACCCTTCTCTATCGTCCATTGCTCCGGCAGGTCTTTAGGGCTACATCCCGTATCGGCACAGAACTGCTATATGTAGGTTCAAGCTGGTTGTCCTGCCCTTGCTCGTCCATGTGAGGGGGTCCACTGGAGTATGTCACTCATGAGTTCTTCCCTACTTTACCAGCAGTGTCCTGCATGTCTGATTCGTTTAAGTTAGATAGTTTAAACAATGGGTGGTAAGTGGTCTTACAGCTGCTGCTTTGTGGCGTGCTGCCTCCAGCACTTTTTTCAATATTGTTTGCATCATTCTTGTGTAGTTTCCGTCAAGCTTTTTCTCCATACATTTAGTTAGCGTCCATGTAGTCAATTCATACTGCAGTATTGACACGACTGCTGCTTGGAAAAAAATGCATTTACTTTTATCGGTCAGTTCTGACTTCCATATGACCTATAGCCAATTGATAGCCGTCCATGCCTTTGCTAGTCGCTTGTTGATGTCTGTCTCGTTTGATGAGACACTGCTTCCTAGGTAGGTGAACTTGTCTACTAGTTTCAGAGAGCTACCGTTTAGCACATGCATTCCGTCTTGTGTGCATTGACATGGAGCCCTATGCCTGCAGCTGCTCGTTCCAGACTATGTAGTTGGGTTTCGGCTTGGGTGGGTGCATTTGCCAGAAGCTCTACGTCATCGGTGTAGTCCTTTGCCGTAATTGTTTGTGCAGCGTACATTCTGCTTCTTTCCTTTGTTAGTTTGATGACACTTCGGATATTACACCTCAATAATATGTTAAAACAGAGTTTGAGTATATTTTTTAGCCCCACCTCTTGTTTACCGTGTGTATATTCCAGTGGTTTCTCTTCCTATGATCGTCCTCTTAAGAAAAACCCGAGAAAAGAGGAATTAATTTTCAGGTTGAACCCGCTTTTAATAATGATTTTCAATTTGAATACCCACAGAAAACAGTTTAAACTAAAATCTGACAGAATTTGCTAAATCACCTAATTGAAATAAGTCTTAAGAAGATATAATAAAATCCTTACATATATATCACAAAACAATACCAGGAAAAATAATATAAGGAAGTTTTAAATTATATTTTGAATGTTCACCATTGTTTCTTGGTTTATTTATTATTCAAGAACATCCTGTGGTGCACGACATTTGATGGGCTAACATTTCGGTTTAAATTGCGAACGGCTAGATGACATACTCGGGAGATTTATTTATGGTGATGAAGGCTTGAGTAAAACCAACAACAACTTTAGGATGTGCCAATAACAAGATGTTCACTGCGAGCAGCCGAGTGGAGAGTGTCCTTTTAGTCTGAGGGACACGGCTGAAGTGAGGCAGAATTTTTCTTTAGTACCTATAAATATGTATTTCTTTTTTCTTTCAGAGACTTCTGGGAACCTCGAACATTTTGAAATAATTTTATTTTTCTATTTTCATTTTTATTCATCTTCATGGACATTTGTTTGTTGGATTCTTGTCTTTAACGCTATATCAACAGTTTTGTTCTTACATGCTTTATATATATATATATATATATATATATATATATATATATATATATATATATATACATAATCCTTAAACTATTGTCTGTGTACATGGGTGTATGTGCATGTATGCAAAATGAACACACTCACATAAACACGCCCCAGCGAGGGAGTGTCCTCGTGGTGTAAAGGTTAAAGCGATGGACAGCGGAATCGTAGTAAGCGAGTTCGTACTCCAGTCGCCCTATTACGTTCACTTTCGGGCAAATACCTTTGGGAAGGGTATGGAACCCTTATCCTCCCAGCTATTGGTTAAATAGTACCCCTACTATTCTTCTAAGAGAATGGCTTTGACATTAAATAAACTACAAGGGTTGATATGCAATTTAACAAAGAAACCAAACCAAAGAAACTAATACATGTGTATTTATATATATATATGCATATATATATATATATATATATATACACAACTATATGTATATATGTATATATATTTGCATTTTTATATACATACCGTGTATATATATAAGCATATTTACACATACTGCTATATGGATGCACTACTTGGACGCTAACTAAACGGCTGAAGAAGAAGCTAGATGGCAATTATACAAGAATGTTGCAACCAACATTGACAAGTCCTAGCGGCAACACCCCACAAAGGACCAACTATACGGCCACTTGCACCCCATCACGAAAACTATACAAGCTAGACGAGCCAGACACGCATGACACTGCTGGAGAAGCAAGGACGAACTAATCAGTGATGTACTCCTATGGACCCCCGCATATGGCCAAGCAAAAGCGGGACGACCAGGTAGAACATACATACAGCAGCTATGTGAGGATACGGGATGTAGCCCTGAAGACCTGCCAGAAGCGATGAATGATAGGGAGAAGTGGCGAGAGAGGGTCAGGGTTTACCGTGCTAGCGACACGACATGATGATATATATATATATATATATATATATATATATATATAAATAGTGTGTGTGTGTGTGTGTGTGTGTGTGTACACAAATTTAATATCTGTATTCTTGAGATAATTGCTATTTTTTATTCTTCGTAGGTTGCTTCTTTTTCATTCTTATTGCTTCGAGTATAAGTAAGCAGTTTTTTATTATTACGTATGGGTTTTGTATTGTTAATTTATTTCTGGGGATGTGAATTTCTCAGCATCTTTATTATGCCTTCTCATTAGATGTCGTGAATGACTATTATGTCGGAAATATATATATATATATATATATATATATATATATGTGTGTGTGTGTGTGTGTGTGTGAAGATAAAGCGCTCGTGTTGGTCTTGGCAAATAGACACTGAGCAAGAAGACAATGTTTGGATTTCCCTGAGCCCTAATACACGCTGGTTCGATCTTTGGAGGGGAGATGATGGTAAACACTGGTCATGGTAATTCAATTTATAATGTGGTTGGAGTTTTTCGAAAAATGGAGGCTACAAAATCATTTCCTGTAAGAAAAATTTGTATTAGTCAGTACATAAATATTTGATAATATTTGCATTACTAGAAAGAAGAGATCTTGCGTTAACTGTACTAGTTTCTATTGTCTAACTTTATGTATTTTCAGCCAGTAAGATATCTCTGTGCGTATTTGTCATTATAAATAAGACAAAGTATATCTATGCGCTAAATTTAAACGCATGCAGTTAGAATTTTTATCAGCAAGGGAAAACTGATACGGTAGTACGATTATCTTTAAAGAAACAGTAATTTCATTCCATTTAGAATAATCTAATTTGTTTAAATTAAATGCAAAACTGGATGGGACCCGAAAATATACTCTCCCGCTGGATAAGAGTAAATGGGGGAGTTATAGCCATGAAAGAGTAATTAAAACTGCCCAGATCATCAGGACTGGAGTTTCGTCGCCGGGTATATAGGGATAAGTAATGGTGCCTTATAACATTTTAAGATAGGTCATGTTGTTTAGATCATTGGTTTTGTATGCTTTGTTTGTTTGTTTATTTGTTTGTGTTTTATGACATATCAACCTTTGTATGTTATTTAATTCCAAATCCTTTTTTTTTTACAAATAAACAGTTATATATCAAGCAGTTCAGTTTAGCATAAGTACACAGTTTGATAATACTGAAAAGATAGATTTGTAGTGAATCTGACAGTATGATAGAAATACATGGAAAGTTGGACAAATCAAACACTAAAATAAAATTTAGATGTGCTATATTTCGTTCGACTTTATTTCATCTTCACGAACGTTTTTAAGACTGAGACTGTATTCCGAGATTTTCTATTTAAAAGCATGTGAAGAGAGAGAGTAGGGTGTATAGTTGTTGCAGGAAGACTTTTGAGGGATTTAAAGTCAATTGTATCAGGTTTCATTAAAGATTTCTGTTTTGAATGTAGAGATATATTTTAGGGAATTGATTATAAAGAATCAGGGAAGGGTTTGGTTGAAAGGGTTTTGGCATGTCTTTTTACATGGAAACATATATTGACTATAATGTGATGTCACAGAAAATTGTCTATATTGTGGTGTCTAGTTTGTAATTGGCGTGAAGAAAGCCTAAGAGGCAAGGGATGAGGAAAAGCAAAAAGAAATGATTCTCAAAAGTAAGGTGCGAGAGAGTGAAAAAAAACAATTTTTTTTTTGTTATTTGTCATGTTTTTTCTAACCGTTTTCACTTTTGATGCTGTTTTCGTTCAGTATGATGTTCGCCAGCTATGGTGAGATTTGGTAAAACATGTGTTTTAATTGATCATTTGTATTCATGAATTTACGAACACAAATGGTCAATTAAAACAAATGTTAGAACTCAAACACATATTCAATTTTTCCCAATTCACCTTGAGCAAACCCATACATTGCAAAACATCCCGAAGACGACAAGAATCTGCGGTCATCTCCAAAACAAACGATAAAAAACATCGTCCAGGTTATTACCAAACTCCAGCATTACTGGAACCTCAACATCCGATTATTTACAGTCATGTCCAAGACACTCTTTAGGGGACAGTCTTAGCCTTCTGCAAAAAAGCAGTCAGTGTTTCCCAGTTGGCGGGGACAGCCAACTGGGCAACACTGTTATGCTTTCTTTGTTGAATGGTATATCAAACTTTGTGGGTTATTTAATGTCAAAACCATTTTTGTTATAGAACAGTAAGGGTACTACTTAACCCACACTTTGGAAATAAGGGGATTAGTATCTCACCCAAAGTATGAAACTGAATGTGTTATATAATTAAGGAATGATTTTTTTTTTTAAATTTTAATCATTTTTCATTAATTATATTCTATCATTCAGTTTGGCTGGGCTTTGAAGTATTTGGGTAAAGATTTCAGGTGTGTAGTCAACTAGTGCAGTTTACGCTCGGGCGCAAAGATGACAATCACCATTGTCATAATAAACCCCAGAAAGGAAAAGTGGCTGGAATGTGGATGACGTCATGCCCAGAAGAGAGGGTCTGAGAATTTGGAAGATTTTGAAAAAGATTCAGTTGAGTTCCGATCATTGAGTTGAAAAGTTGGGTCCGAACAAGGTGTTGAGAAGTTGGGGTCCGACCATGGTGTTAAAGGTTAACTTTGGACCATGTAAGCAGACAGTTGAGCTTTGTACCGTTGTGGCGGCGGTTAAGTTTTTCGGGTCCCGACCAGCGAGGCTTCGTGTCGATGAACCGATGTCAGAAATTAATAAACGGTTCGTACCTGAGCAACGGAGTCGCCTGTGTTTTGTATTTTATTGTAAATGCATACGTACTGTTGTGATTGTTTATCATATTTACCCAACCCCTCCGCTCGGGCAGGATATGACACAAGGTCAATTTTTAAGCGGAGTTTAACAGGTTTGAATTCAGAGTTGTCCTTCTCCTAGACTAGTTACCTTACCAAGGCTGAAGAACCCAGTCTGTCCTACTATTTACCCATAGCTGAAGGGAGAATAATTGGATTCATACCTTTCCCAAGGGTATTAGTGCTATGTGAAATGCAATCAGTCTTGCCCAGGATTTGAACTCGTGTCGCCGTGTTCATTTCCTAAGACGACAACCCTTACACCACGGGCACTTCCTCACTGTTGTGGTTGTTTATGATTAAGGCTGTTTAGCAAATATTGTAGAGTGAGTGGATTGACTATTATAACCCACGAAGAACATATCTGCAATAATATACAAAAAATCAATATATAAATATTTTACTTGCATTCATTTTTTCTTTTCTTTTTTTTTTTTTTTTTGCTCAGCAGCATATTAACGTTCATGTATTATTTAAATCAAAGCCCTCCTTGTTGGAGAACAGTAATGGTACTTTGTAATCTGGGAGTAGGAATAAGGGGGTTCATGCCTTTCAAAAGGGTATTAGAACGAACGTATACGAAATTAGCGGTTTCGAGCTGGCAAAGAAAAGAAGCAAAAACAATTACCGACGCCGACTACGCCGATGATATAGGGATAATTGCAAATACGCCCAACTAAGCTGAAACACTACTGCATAGTTTGGAACGAGCCGCCGCAGGCATTGGCCTCCAGGTCAATGCGCACAAAACGGAGGCGAGATTTCCCCACAAGAGGAAACCTCTCTGAAACTGGTAGACAAATTCACCTACCAAGTAAGCAGTGTCTCATCAACCGAAAAAGACATGTACACGGGGCTAACGAAGGCATGGGCAGCAATCGATAAGCTATCGATCATATGGAAATCAGACCTGACCGATAGAATGAAACGCAGTTTTTTCAAGGTACCGGTCGTGTCGATACTGCTGTATGGATGCACCACTTGGATGCTAACAAAACGGCTGGAGGAGAAGCTTGACGGCAATTACACACGAATGTTGCGAGCAATATTGAATAAGTCCTGACGGCAACACCCCACAAAGCACCAACTAAACGGCCACCTGCCTCCCATCACGAAAACTATCAAAGCTAGACGACCCAGACACGCAGGACACTGCTGGAGAAGCAAGGACGAGCTCATAAGTGATGTACTCCTATGGACCCCCACATATGGTTGAGCAAAAGCAGGACGACCAGCTAGAACATACATACAGCAGCTATGTGAGGATACGGGATATATCTCTGAAGACCTGCCAGAGGCGATGAATGATAGGGAAATGTGGCGAGAGAGGGATATCCGTGCTAGCGGCTCGACATGATGATGATGATGATGATGATACGTAATAGCAATACTGGATTTCGAACTCGATCATAATGAAGCCACAGTCCAAAAAGTTTTGCCGCGACTCCACGGAGAGTTATCCCATTGTTTTAGATAATACTTAGCACTTATCTCTATGATTTCTACAACTGTTGGTTTGATTTAAAAATGAATGCGTTAGATTGCGAAATGTTCACACCCACAGTTCAGAGCTCAATAATCTTATATAATGATTGATTAACTGAATGTCATCCGTCTTGATCATAAACATTGACAATGCTTCATTGATTATAGCCAGTCTTGTTGAATAACCTAGACAGTGTTAAAATTATTTATATTAAGAATAGTTACATGTAGCTATACCACATTAGAGTTGTAGATGAGGTGGACTGCACCTCAGCAGAGGAAATAGGGACCCCACTGTAATGGGTATCCGTAGTATAACACAAAACTGCATCCTATACTAAGGCTTAAAGTCGAGAGGTTTAGGTATAAGAAATACCCCTTTATTGCTAACACTACTGGATACACTCTGATTCTGATTTGTTGTAACTCTTACCGTCATTTGTTTGGGTCAAATAGAACTCATCAATCATTTACTCATAATTAGTATTGCTATTCCTCGCGAGTTTTTCATACCAATCTTACTTGATGGTCTTTTACTGGAGGCTCAGAGCCAGCAACTCTCCTTAGATTTCCATGACTCTTCTCAGTATTCTGACCGATCTTATCAATGCAGAAATTTGGATGGTCTGTGTTCGTCCTTTATTTTCCAACTAATCTATCCCACTAACCAATCCTTTGAGGACCATTCCAAGCACACTACTGCGGGGGGGGGGTGCCGTAAAACACCAAATAACTTCAAAGCAACAATTTCTTATGAATGATAATTAAAATTTAAAAGGTTTGGAAAACGAAGTGGATTTGAAAGCAATATTATTTTATTTATTATGTTAATAATTCAAATTGATTATCTCTGTGAGTTTCAAAACCGTCTTTCATTTAGGAGGGGAAAGCCGCTTGATCTTTGGGAAAAGTACCAATGTATTTTTTAAAAAGCTATAATTTCTTAGAAATGATTAATAAAATCAAAAGGTTATGAAAACCAAAAGTTGGGAAAACGAACTGGTGGTGAAAGTAAGATTATTGTGTTTATTATGTTAATAATTCAAACCGGTTATCTACGTGAGTTTCAAAACCGTCATTCATTGACAAGGGAAATGCCTTTTGATCTTTGGGGAAAGTATCAATATCTTTTTTTTTAAATGGGCTTTCAAAACAAACAAAAAAACAAATCAACAAACAAACACTCATTCATTCAAAAGCTCAGAAGAATCCAAATCACCGACCTCGAAATGCAAATTTTATAATAGCCTTTTAGTCGAAAAAAAAAAGATTTAACTCTAATTTTCAATAAAAGCCTTGATACTGATGGTGGAGGAGAGGTCATTACACCAATTGTACTCATTGAATTATTTTTGGATTTAGTGTTAGGCATATTCGACTCCATGTCAATGCACACAAAACTGAATTTATGTGCTTTAATCAGAAAGGCGACATCTCCACACTAGACGGAACCTCCCTGAAACTCGTTGACAAATTCACCTACCTAGGAAGTAGCGTCTCATCAACCGAAAAAGACATCGACACACGGCTAACGAAGGCATGGACAGCTATTAAAAGGCTTACGATCATATGGATATCAAACCTGACAGATAAAATGAAACGCAGTTTCTTCCTGGCGGCGGTCGTGTCGATACTGCTGTATGGATGCACCACTTGGACGCTAACACAACGGCTGGAGAAGAAGCTAGACGGCAATTACACAAGAATGTTGCGAGCAATATTGAACAAGTCCTGGCGGCAACAACCCACAAGGCACCAACTACACAGCCTCCTGCCTCCCATCACGAAAACTATCCAAGTTAGACGAACCAGACATGCAGGACACTGCTGGAGAAGCAAGGACGAACTCATAAGTGATATACTCCGAGGGACCCCTGCATATGGCCAAGCAAAAGCAAGGCGACCAGCTCGAACATACATACAGCAGCTATGTGAGGATACGGGATGTAGCCCTGAAGACCAGCCAGAGGCGAAAAATGATAGGGAGAAGTAGCGAGAGTGGGTCGGGGACATCCGTGCTAGCGCCACCACATGATGATGATGATGATTAATGCAACAATGGCGAGGATTATACAAATTGTGTTCATATGTGTGTGTATGTTTAAAACACAAATATCGTTTGCTAAATTGAATGTGTGTATATGTGTGAATATGTCCGAAATAAAGAGGGAAGATAGACTTGTACTTAGATACATGTGTATGTGTTGATATGTGTGTGCTGCTATGCATAAGTCTTTCGGTCTGTTCTCCTAATATTTGCATGTATTAGCAGGTCATCTGGTGTCAATCTACAGCCCTGTGCTGTGCTGTGCTGTGCTGTGCCTGTCTGCTGATCTGTCGTTCTCTGTGCTTTGAACTTAAAAAACAAAACTCCGCTATTTATACTTTTTGGTAAAATAAAAGTGGATCAAAGTAAAATATTTTAAGTTGATTACAGGTCAAATAAAGTTCAAATGCGTGGACATCGGCGAACACACAACCCGTGACCTGTCTTAACCAATCAGATTCACAGAAATGATATATCTATTTTGGGACCTTACAATTTCTGTTTCCGTGCCAAATTTTCTACGAGTTAGTTTTTGATCCGATTTTTTGAGCATATTCTTTTCCATGTGTCCTTTGCTGATTAGTTTAAAAATATAAGACTATACATTCTATGTAAGTGAGATTTTGATCCTTTTTTTCTGGAATATTTCTATCTATGTGTTCTGAGTTGATTTATCTAAAAATAAAGAAATGTCTTTCTTATACAGGAATTAACTTTGTACGCTGCGTACGGTACGGTTATATAATGGCCGAGGGATTTCGTTTTATATATCTTGCCTTTGGGTTTAGTTAGGCTGAGAACCTTTCGGCTCAGTGCATGGGTTAGGTGCAAACATGAGCGCAGGTGCTCACACCCACGTGCAGAGCGGACGTGTCATTCAGAGATGTAACAAAAAAAATCCCTGATAGAGGACGTGACCAGGGATGTGAGTGACGTCACGCAACGGAAGCGTGGGCAGAGATTTTTGAGAAAAGTAAGTTAGTTAAGTTCTCGCGGCCGAACCACAGAGTTGAGTTCTGCCTCGGGAGAAGACGGTTGACTTTCGCTTGCTCACCGAGTCGTTGTGGTGGATGCCACACGTGGTTTGGGGCAGATGGAAAAGTCAGCATAGAAAGATGGTATGTCTGTCCTTATGTCGAAAAAGCTTTTAACTCAAAGGTAATAAAAAGTTTCATACCTGAACTAAGAAATCTTAAGTGTTTTTCGTGTTTCAGGATTCCTATGTTCTATGAATATATGTTATGGACATTCTATGTACATTTCACATATTCATGTATGGCTATGTTACAGTACTAAACTGATTCTAATGGTAAGTAATTAGTTATCGAGATTAATGGAGTAATGAGTACCAATTCATTAGTATCACTACTTATTCTTATCTTATGCAAAGTGGTATTACCTGTGAGGGTACCATCAATGAGTTGCCCAGTCGGCTGGAGCTGTAGAAGACACCGACTGCACCTTTGCAAAGGGGTAAGAATCACCCAATGAGAGTCATGGAATAAACACTAAACAATATGATGGCGAGGTTCCAGTGATGCTGGAGCTTTGGGTAATTCGGAGGACCCCTTCATTGTCATTGCTCCCAGGTCTACTCTGACCCAAAATGATGGCACCTGATTGGGCTCTTTCAATAGGTTAAATAGAACTAATTGCATACTTAACCTCAACTGAATTGTTGGAATTAGAACTGTTTGACTAAACTGAATAGCTTAAAATAGACATGTTTTTGACAATTAAACTGTACTTACATTTAAAATGCATGCTTATGCTAAACTGAATTGTTTGAAATCAAACTGCTTTTGACATTGACACTGTACTTACACTAAACTGAATTGTTTAATATAGAACTGTTTTTGACATTCAAGTATGTGTTAACAAAATCTGTACTTATACTAAAGTAAATTAGCTGAATAAGAACCGTTTGAATAAACTGAATAGCTTGAAATAGAAATGTTTTTGACATATAAACTGTGTACTCATGTTGAACTGATTTTTTTAAAAATAGAGCTATTTACATGAAAATGGTTTTGGAGTTAAATTACATATAAAGATTGATATGCCATCAAACCCAAAGAAACAAACAACCATCTATGTGTCTTATAATTATGTTTAAGAAATAGGTGTATTCTATTGGACAGCATGCAAAAAAAAAAAAATAAGTACGATACATGACTGCAAATAACTCTACAACTAATAATAATGTGTCCTTTTGTTTTATTTCTGATTTGTATATATCATACTATAAAAACAATAATTCCTCGATCACAATACCTTGTACAAGAGAGGAAAATTATGTTCCGTCACAACTCATTCGGAAACAAAATCATTCGAATATCTCTCAAACTGTAGTAAGTGAGTTCGAACTCCAGTCGCGCTATTACGTTCCCTTTTCTGACAAATACCCTTGGGAAAGGTATGAACACCCTTATCCTCCCAGCTGTGGGTTAAATAGTACCACGACAGTTCTAGGAGAATGCCTTTGGCATTAAATAACCTATAAAGGTTGATATGTCATTAAACAAAAAACAGGATGCCATAAATCATTGACATATTAATGGGTTTCGTCTGTTCTGAGACGCCTTGTATATAAAAGGTGTAATTATGAACGTACAATGTACACACTTCTCAAACCTCTACACATAAAAAAAATCATAGACAAGTTGATATGCAGTTGAAATTAATCGATACATCAATAAATAAGTTTAGTAGATAGTCTTTACTAATCTAGCAGTACTGAAATAAATTAATATTTTTAATACATTTTTGTTGTTTTTTTTTTTCCCAGAACAATATTATTTAAACCCATGCAACTTTTAACAAGTGAAAAATTTGTTATTTCACAATATTCCGACATTTTATCTGACAAGAGTCATACCAAAGACTTTAAAAATGGTACTTGATACCTCCTTGCTTAACACTCAGCAATATAAGGTACGTATCAAGGGTAAAGTGGAGCAATCCATGGAAAGTAGTGTCGCCCTCCCCTACACTTCGGTTTAAAAGCTATTGAAAGGGGAGCCTTCTGGTCACCCTCGACAACGGTCACCAACTTTACTTTCCTTGGAATGGAGTAGCGCCCTCTCCAGACCTTGCTGTAGTAGCTATCAAAAATGAAGCCTTCTGGTCGCCCTCAACTACGGTCGCCAACTTTACTTTCCTGGGAATGGAGTAACCCCCTCTCCTACACCTTGCTGTAGTAGCTATCAAAAATGAAGCCATCTGGTCGCCCTCGACTACGGTAGCTATCTTTACTTTATTTGACAAGAGATGAGAATACTTCTCTTTCTTTGAGAAGGCATTCACCCAATCCCCTTTCTGTGGCCAGAATATGCCACTGGGTCAATTGTTTTTTGTTGAGTAAAGCTAATTTAAATTCAGAGCTTTCCTTCTGCTTAAATTCGTTTAATATTTTGAGACTACGAGCAACTGTAAAAACGATTAAGAAAAAAGTGGTGGAACATCTTTAAACATACAAAATAATGGAGAGCCAAGCTTTATCGTAGAATTTGAAACAAGTTAGGAATATTATCTTCATATTTATCCAATTTGTAAATCAAGAAACAATGGATTCCACTTCTTACGATATTATCAACGGCAATATCTGGCAAGTCACAAACGGCTGTGATCGATGTTATATACTAGTCTTTCTCTTTTCTTTCGTACTCTCTTCTCATACGTCACGCTGTCCCAGAAGAAACGGAATAGACAGAGTCTCTGACGTGTTTGGCAGGACAACATGATTTTAAGAGGTCCAGCGTGTGCCAAACGACCTCTGTTCAAACAGTTGCCAAGTTCAACTGAGTATAAAAACAATCAGTACGAGCTTCTTTTTGTGTAATTGGCTGTTCCCTGGAAGTTGTGGCTGAAGATGGTGTCTGGAACGTTGTTTAGTTGGTTGGTTGGTTGGTTGGTTGGTTGGTTTGGTATAAGGGGTGAAGAGAAAGAACAGACCTGAGGATGAATGATATTCTAATCTCTTTCTCATTCTCGCGCATTCACACACACACACACACACACACACACACACACACTTGTTCACAAAAGGAAATGGGTCAGCCAACAAAGACCAATAAAAAAAAAGTTTTTCCCGGTTTTTTTTTTTTTTCCTTGCTTTTATTCATTTTTTCCAGGCAACGAAAGAGATGCCAAGTAATGTATGTCTTTTTCAAAAGTCTCTTAAAACTTCGCCCTTCGAAAGGTCGCTCTTCAAATCAATATTCGACCGGCTTAGCTTACTGAACCACAAGGCTAAATATTTGAGTGAGTCAAAAGTTTTGCAATATTTTTGTAATATGCGGCTCACTTCGACCGCTACAAAAGCAATTGCCGAGGTCATAAAGGTGACGAATCACACTAGAATTTTGAAATTCCGAGCTCACCAGATACTCTGATACTGCTACTTACCAGATTTACTTCAATGGCTTGAAGTGCGACCTCAGAAATCGGGCTTTTAGGCCTATCTAACTTCGCCAGACCATCGAAATTTCCAGAGCCGTCTGGCTCCGGTATCAACAACTGCATCTTTATCTTTCGTATAACAAATGTTTTTGGTTGCATTTACGGCATTATGACCCAGTTCAAAGTTGTAAAGAGTATTTTCCCGTATAAGTTTACATAAGACATTCATCCGCGTGGCTTCCAAATCACGTTAGGACTGAAGCAATGCACGACATGTTAGCGCACCTTCAACCACGATACAACGGCTTAAGCTGCCTCAGTCTTGTTATATACACGCCGTAGACTAGAACACTCCGCTAAAACATCGCAAAAGTCTTACTCACATTACTAAAACAAAAATGAATCTATTGTGTTGTCTTTAAAAAGAGGCTCACTAAGCAAAACGGTTATCGTTGTAGAAATGAACTTAGAGACTCTAATTCAGATCTTGAATATAAAGTATAAACCAATTTCTTTTTCAGCTATGCCTAAAAATTAATGCAGGCTGTTTTCCCTAACCTTGGTAAGGTAACCAGTTTAAGAGAATGAAAAATTCTAAACAGCGGAAGTTCATTGAAAATTGGCCTTTTCTCTCATTCTTCTCTTGGCGGTATATGAATACCATAAAATGTGGATAATCAGCGTTTATTTGAAAAACATCTTCGTCCGTTTGTTTTTGAAATATTAAATGAATTCTGGTGATACTGGCTATGATAGCAAGACATATCAATCTCATCTTCCATGACGTATTGCTTTTGCTCAAATTATAGGATTTCATTCCAAACCTAAACACCTTCTCGCTCTTTCTCTCTCTGCCCCCACCATATATATATACATATATATATATATATATATATATATATATTTACTAATCTAATATCTACCAGTATTCACGGTATCGGAAAAAACAAAAAAAACCTGGCCAGGAACAAGAGATAAAAGTACCTCGAATCACCGCCCAGGGGAAAAAGAAAAAAGTTTTTTGGGTAAAAAAGAAAGAAAAGGCCAACCTCGTCCGACTCCTTGAAAAAAATCATGGGGTACGCATTCAGTGGTCAAAAGAAAACCAAAAAAACCTCCGCAAATGCTGCAATGCTATAATTACTAAAGTGCTCAACACAATACAATGGAGCCAATTATAGAATTAACTTAAATCGCGAGTCGAAAATCTTCTACTGAAGTTTCACCTTAACGGATCATCAGGAAGCCTAATTTCGACTAAATTTTAAGGAGAAATCGCCTTCTTATATTCACCAAATATATATATATATATATATATATGTATATATATATATATATATATATATATATATATATATATATTCAAATGGATCACCGTGCTACTCTCCCATTGTGCCGAATTTCATGTTTTCTAACTTATGAGACGGGTAGATATAACACTTAGCTACGTTAGAGGAGGGAGTTTGAATGACTGCTACTATTGTGTTTAAAAACTTTTCAAAATGTGTTTGGTTAGAATTATAGAAACCACATAATTTTGAACCAAAACCATTCGAGCAAAGCAAAGCCCATTAACAATAATTTAAAAAGAACAATTGGTCTTGAAAAGAATACAAAATGTTCTCCATGCTATAACGACTAAGTTGGTAAAAAAATGCATATAAATTGAACCCCACATGACTATCCCTTAAATGGGAGTTGCATTCATCGTCAGGGCAGGTGTGACGATTAGTAAAGTCTGGACTATATATGACTGCTTCAACAGTATTTAAATGCATTTTATAGTCTTTCACTACAAACGTAGAAGATATAACTAATAATAAAATTATCATTAAAAATTAGCTACGTTGCGGGGGGTGTATTCGTGGTGTAATTGTTAAAGCATCAGATTGCAGAATCGAAATAAGCGAGTTCGTACTCCAGTCGCACTGTTACGTTCACTTCCGGGCAAATACCCTTGGGAAAGGCATGAACCCCCTTATCCCCCTAGCTATGAGTTAAATAGTACAACTAATTTTCTTCTTAGAGAATAGCTTTGGGATTAAATAACTTGCAAAGGTTGATATGCCATTAAACAAAGAAACCAAACCTAAGCTATGTTATTCTTTACTTATTGTCGAAGGAACACCTAAGTTATAATAATTTTGGGTAAAAAAAATCAGAGAGACAGACAAATACAGACAAACCAGGAGAAATTATGCATGAGAGAAAAAGTGAGAGAGATTTTTGAATTGTGGAAACTTCGGATGCAACCTCAATTAATATCTAAGTTAAGCTAACTTACAGCTAGTAAAGCATTGATGAACCTGTTCACCGATTAGTTGCGTGCCCACTTAAACGGCTGGTTGGTAATTTGGTCGGCATTTTATAGCATATAAATGATTGTGCGTTTCGATCCCAGCTTAAAGTGTCCAACGTGTCTAGTCACACTGAAGTGTTGTGATACAATGAAACAGTATGTCTATGGATGACAATATATATTTGTATATATATATATGAGTTTATTTTTAAACGAGTTAGAGTTCATTTTATTACACCCTGTTAAAAGGTTTCATGTATAGTTAATATTAATAATTCTATTAAATACAAACACTTTGCAGAAATAGTTTCAAGTATTTCTGTTTTACACTTATAATTCTATTTAGTATTAAGCATTAGTTTGTTCACAGTAAAATTTGTTCAAGTATTGCTATTTTACACAAATAAATATAATCATTTTAATACTAATAATTTGTTTGCACCAATGTTAAATGGTGTCAGCTACTGTTATTTAACATTGGTGCTTTGGTTTATCAAGTATTCCTATCTAATACGAACAATTTGCAAAAAGATTTATGGTCTCAAATAAATAATAATCATCATCATCGTGTCACGCTACCAGCATGGATATTTCTGACCCCCTCTCGCCACACTCCCCTATCGTCCCTTGCTTCCGGCAGGTCCTCAAGGCTATATTTCGTATCGGCACAGAGCTGTTGTATGTAAGTACGAGCTGGACGTCCGGACTTTGCTCGTCCATGTGAAGGGGTTCACAGGAGTAATCACTTATGAGCTCGTCCCTACTTTTCCAGCGGTGTCTCGCACTAGTGGTTCGTCTAATTTTGATAGTTTTCGTGATGGGTGGTTGGTGGCCTTAGAGCTGTTGCTTTGGAGGGTGCTGTCTCCCGGATTTGTTCAATATTTCACGCAACATTCTTGTGTAATGGCCGTCAAGCTTTTTCTTCATACGTTTAGTTAGTGTCCATGTGGTGCATCCATATAGCAGTATCGACACGACAGCTGCTTGGAAGAAACTGTGCTTCATTTTATCGGTCAGATCCGACTTATAAAATAATAACCCTTATTACATGATTGAAATATTCCGATAGATAGAATGTTATATAATTAAGGAATGATTTATTTATATTAATCATTTTTCTTTCATTATATTTTACCATTTCGTTTGGTAGGGCTTTGAAATATTAGGGTTAAGAGCCCAGATGCATAGTCATTGGGTGCAGCTTTATGCTTGCCCACAAAGGATATCACAATTACCATTTGTCATCCAGACAGGAAATGGGGCTGGAGTGTGGATGACGTCATGCTAGGAAGAGATGGTCCTGAGAATTTGAGGATTTTGAAAAAAAGATTTGAGATTGGACCGTTGAGGCATAGAGTAGGATTTTGAACATTGAATGGTGTAATTGGGTTTTTCGAATCTCTACTGACAGAGATCTTAAACATCACAAAATGCGCCGCGCATTGGGATGGGGGTTAGCATAGTAAGAATTGTGTCTCCCCCTTCGTGTCACCAGAAACCGAAGTCAGAAATTCATAAACCGTTCGTATCTGAAACTACAGAGTCCGCCGGTGTTTTTTATTGGTAAATATGTATTGTATTATTTTGTGATGGATCTCATCACGGTATACAACAGGAACCCTCACAGGTACGACCATTCCGCATCAGTGTTGTTCTGGGAGTAATGTCAATGAAACTATATCTCATTCCTCAAAGATCCAAACCTGGAGTTTCACATGTTTAGTTAAGTATCATACCTTGAATACTCCTTGGTCGTGAGGTGGAGGCTTTACACCTGTGTTGAGGTACAGTCAACCAATTCTGCGGCCCCAGTCGACAAGACACTCTTCCGTATGAGATGATGACTTTATTTTTAAGGATTTACAAAAGAAATTTGATGCTTATTAGTGATATTCATAGTTATTTATCTTCTTTTGGTGACAATGCATGACAGGTGCTCGGTGGAATTATATTCGTATTCAGGAATATAAATTTGTTCTTTACTATTTCAGTAAATTCTTGGAAGCGCCTTATATTTATTTTGAGTCAAAGACAAATTCTTCAAATCCGAACATGCCATGTAAGTAGATATTGATTATCGTAGTTTTATGTAAATAAGAATGAATTCAAAAGGATCACACACACACACACACACACACACACACACACACACACACACACACACACACAAACAGACATATATACACACAAACACACGCATTTACTTCTGTGTATATACAAGTAGTAAGCAAGTTATGCTAACACACACGCACACACACACACACACACACACACACACACACACACACACACAAACAGACATATATACACACAAACACACGCATTTACTTCTGTGTATATACAAGTAGTAAGCAAGTTATGCTAACACACACGCACACACACACACACACACACACACACACACACACACACACACATATATATATATATATATATATATATTTATATATTATAATTAGACATATATGCAAACATTATTATACACAGAAAAGTGTATTTTTCTTAAAATTTTATTCACACACACACACATATATACATGTGTGTGTGTGTGTATGAGTGTGTGTATGTGTGTGTGCGTGTGCGCGCGTGTGTAAATAAAATTGAAAGAAAAATACAATTTTCTGAGTATAATGTATATATATATATATATATATATATATATATGCGTGTCTGTGTGTGTCTGTGTGTTTGTATTTATATAAGAAGATTATTAGCAAACACACACGTACAGAAAGACATATATATGTGCATATAAGCAATAATGTCTTTAAAGTCATATATATATATATATATATATATATATATAGTCCTTCTGCAGAACAATACGTTGAGACGCATATACGCAGAATGGTATATATGAATGGCATATATATATATATATATATATATATATATATATATAGAGAGAGAGAGAGAGAGAGAGCGGGAGAGGGGGAGGGAGAGAAAGAGAGAAACCGAGAAATGTTTCTATTTATTTTGGGACATTACGAATGCAATGTTGGCAAATAGAAGCCCATCTTTGTCTTGCATACTATTGACAGATTTAAATATGTAATTCCGAGACTATTTTCTTATCTTTTGTTGCATTCGTAGATGTTTAATTTAGCAGTACTGTAACTTCAAAGAACTAGATATCTTCATAAGAGTAACTACATTCAGATCAGGAAATAAAATTATCAACTCTGCTTCTCGAAATACTTGTAGGTATTATCAATAAATTAACGTAGCGCAGACAAGGAACACACAGACGCAGACATGCCTATTATATATATATATATACCAACCCCTCCGCTCGGTCAGGATATGACACAAGGTCATTTTTAAGCGGAGTTTAAGTAGTTTGAATTAAGAGTTTTCCTTCTCCTAGAGTAGCTGCCTTATCAAGGCTGAAGAACCCTGTCTGCCCAACTATTTACCCAAAGCTGGAGGGAGAATAATTGGATTCATAACTTTCCAGAGGGAATTAGTGCTATGTGAAATGCAATCAAGTGTCATCCAGGATTTGAACTCGTGTCGCCGTGTGCGTTTCCCTACGACGATAACCTTTACACCATAGTCACCGCATGCATATATATATATATATATATACGCTCCCCCATGGGGGTTGAGCACTCGGGCGAAGAAATTGTCGGCCGCCCCTAGCGTAATGCAAAGCTCTTCGTAAGAATTGAGCACTCTCGTAGTACAAAAAAGTACAAAAAGGTACAAAAAATGTAAACAAAGGCTGCTGCTGCTGTTGCTAAAATAAATACCTTAAACTTCTTTCAGCCAACGTAGTCCGCTTGGTGGCCGACAGGTCTGAAGCTTAGTCTAACGTTACGTTGGACGGGTTTCGATCCCGGCTTCGAGCGTCCTGCGTGTCTAGCCACACTGAAGAGTTCTGATAGAACGAAACAGCCTGTCTGTGGATGACAATATATATATATATATATATATATATATATATATATATATATATGTGTGTGTGTGTTACAACACTTTCTCTTTGCTGGGGAATTTCCCGTGCCGTAGGGGTAAACTAGCTGAACTGCGTCACCGTAGTGAACGAATTCAAACTCCACTTCCCTATTGAGATCACATTTGGACAAATAGAATTACTCAAGTTATCAACAACCTTCACCCCTCCCCAGTTATCGCAGCTGTGGGTTGAATCTTACTACTATTCTGCTCCAAAGATGCTTTTAGACTGAAATAACCCACAAAGGTTGATATGCCATTGAATAAAAGAGCAAAAGCAAACGTTAAAAGAATTCGCAGAAGGTTTTTTTTTTGTTTCAGTTCACAGCCCGGACCGTAGACTTGAGATAAATCATTGAATAACTTACAATGGTTGAAATACCATAAAACCCAACGAAAAAAAAGGACTTGACATTAAATAACCTACAATATTTGAAATGCCATGAAACCCAACCAAAAACAGGATTTGGAATTAAATAACCTACAATGGTTGAAATGCCATATAACCCAACCAAAAAAAAAATAGGATTTGGAATTAAATAACCTATAATGGTTGAAATGCTATAAAACCCTACCAAAAACAGGATTTGGATTTTAATAACCTACAATGGTTGAAATGCCATAAAAACCAAACAAAAAACAGGATTTGGAATTAAATATCCTTAAAGATGGCGTTGATATGTATCCACATTTGAAAAGAATAAACTGCCTGTATCACCAGCCTAGTTATGGAGTAACAGTTCTTCATATCAACGACCAAATTAAAATCAGACAGTTTAAACACTTCATTATAAAAATGTCTTCTCCCGAACTATGTGTCACATGATAAAAACATCTAATATATAAACGTTAGCTAGCACGAGAAAAGCAGTTTAGTATTAGAGCTGAAAAGGTTATTTTAGTTACAAGATATGCGAAGATACAAGTCAATCTAATGTTTAAGATATTTTATAACGAAACATTTTTTTTACCTATTTTATAGGCTATATCCAAATATTTTTCATATGATACAGTGAATATAATATATACTGAAATACAGGCACGCTGGTATTAGTCTCAACTCTATCCTTAATTATTTCTACCACGGATTCTCAGCATTACAAAGCATACAGTGGGATATTGAAATATAAAAATAACTACTAGCTTAGTATATTCTTAATTGGATGATTCTAACGGAATATTAACCGCTCAAGGATTATGGTGGTCAAGAAGTTTGAGAATCATTATTCGCTGTGCGTTTATATTTTTTACGGCGTTGTTTCTAAAATTTTTTATTGTCAGTTTGTCCATTCGAATACAACTATTTTCAAACGGATCTATTTAACCCAATAATGGGACCCTAAATGGTACTACCACTTAATGTTAAAGTGGACTTGGAAGTATTGGCAATAAAGACTTATTTGATATACTTCAGATAAACAGAAGAGCCGACTTACCATCATATGTAGTTTCTTGTCATATCCACAACAATTCTTATTTTTTTACGTCCTATCCAGCCGCTAGGGTAACTGCCATGACTTTCTAAGCACCAGTGATACAGCTGATTTTAACTCTGGCAATGGAAATCTGGATACGCATTCCAGGGTGGAACGATAAACTTGTCGCCATAGAAAAAACATGAGTCCATTTCCGTTTAATGAAAACCGATTTTCTTTTTTCTTTTTCTTTTTTTATTGCAGACGATCTACTAGTTGGCCAGTTGTGTACAAATCCTAAGAGCAATAGAAGCCTTCTATCATGTCTGAAAGTGACACAATGTTCAACGAGCGAAATCGGAGATGTGCCGCTGTACATGCACTCTAGCGATCCAAGTTATGATAACAGGACCATTGCCAGCACCCTCAAAATGCAAATCTGGATTGCCACGAATAAAAGGGACGTGCCCAGGGTGATTAAAACAAAGTTTCCGGCTACTGTTATAGTCTTTGGTGTGGTTTCAAGTGACGGCCACATCATGCCACCTCACATCTTCGAAGTAGGCTTGAAAGTCAACACCAAAGTGTACCTGGATGTGCTGAAGAGAGTGGTGATCCCCTGGTGCAATCTGGTGGCCGGTGGCAGACCCTGGGTGTGGCAGCGGAATTCGGCTCCGGCCTACAAGTCCAAAGAGACCCAGGCTTGGCTTCAGAAGGAGTGTTACGACTTTGTATCCTTCTCTCACTGGCCCCACCTTCTCCCTCGACCGGAACACGCTATACTACTTTGTTTGGTCATACGTCGAGAACATCACCAACATGACCTCCCACAACACCAAAGCAAGCCGAGTATTCGTCGAGCTCCTGGAAAAGGCATGCTCCTAGTTCCGGATCCGTATCGAGGCGGTGATTGAGGTTGAAAGGGGCCACATTGAATAGATGTCGGCTCTACTACATAATCAAGTTACCTGAATTGATTTTTTCAATAAAAGTTTTAAAATAAAGCTATAGTGTTGTTTTCTTTAAGACGACAATTTTATCATTCCACCCTGTATTGAACTAAGCAAGAGAATTAAATGTGCTCAAAGGAAACGGGTTGGTTGGTTGGTTGGTTGGTTTTACAAAGAAAAGAAGCAGAAGGTACCCCGCAAAAAAATTACCGACGCCGACTACGCTGATGACATAGCGATTCTGGCAAATGCACCGGCCCAAGCCGAAACACTATTACATAGTCTGGAACGAACTGCCGCAGGCATTGGCCTCCATGTCAATGCACACAAAACAGAATATATGTTGTATAATCAAACAGGAGACATTTCCACACTTAACGGTAACTCTCTGAAACAAGTTGACAAGTTCACCTACCTAGGAAGCAGTGTCTCATCAACCGAAAAAGACATCGATACACGACTGACAAAGGCATGGACAGCTAATAATAAGCTATCGGCCATATGGAATCAAACCTGAACGATAAAATGAAACGCAGTTTCTTCCTAGGAGCGGTCGTGTCGATACGGCTATATGTACGCACTATATGGACGCTTACTAAACAGCTGGAGAAAAAGCTAGACGGCAACTACACAAGAATGCTGCGAGCAATATTGAACAGGTCCTAGAGGCAACACCCCACAAAGCCGCAGCCATACGGCCACCTACCACTCATCAAGAAAATTATCCAAATTAGACGAACCAGACATGCATTACACTGCTGGAGAATTAGGGACGAGCTCATAAGTGATGTACTCCTGTGGACCCCTTCACATAGCCGAGCGAAAGCAGGGCGACCAGCTCGAACTTACATACAGCACCTCTGTAAGGATACGGGGTGTAGCCCTGAGGACCTGCCGAAAGCGATGAACGATAGGGAGAAGTGTCGAGAAAGGGTCAGGGATATCCGTGCCGATGACACGAAATGATGATGATACTTTTTAAAGAAAAGTATTGTTCCATATCTAACTTAAAAACGTAAAAGTTGATCCACTTTTTAAAATGTTATGATTTAGGGAGAAATTTTTTCTTCTGACAGCTTTTGGTTTAAATTTCTAAGGAACATTTATCATCTCTAAAATGATACGTGTTTCTGGTGTTATGCAAAATCTTCTACGTGTTTCTTTATCTCTGTAAATATATCTTTTATTTTTCCTACATCGTACGAGAATATGTGAGATACTCTTTCCTCATAAGCCACCAACCAAGGGTGATACTACCTTTTTGGTGGCTTAGCCGGTACTGCCACTAACACTATATATATATATATATGTGTGTGTGTGTGTGTGTGTGTGTGTGGTGCAAAAGTGAAATTAGGAATATTCTCCTATATTATTAAAAAGTCTCTATTATAAAACAATATTAATTTGAATAACAAGAAAATAAGAAAATAGACACAATACAGTTAATTTACTCAATATGGCCATTTTTTTTTTTAGTTATCGTATCGACACGCCCTTGAATCGATTTACATGCCTTCAGAATGAATTATTTGCACATTTTATTCCATTCCTCCTCAGTAGCAAACTTAATAGAACCAATATTTGGATGGGATGTTGCATTTCTTTAATTTTCTAAAACGTCCCATACAGTGTAATCAAGGTCGTTAGGTCTTGGCTTAAATTTTGTTTAATTGCTGTCCAAACAGTTTTATCTCGGACTTTCAATTCAATATCGTGCTTTCTTATAGACGAAGTGAAGTCCTTATTAATCACCGCAGCGAGAGCAGTTAAGAAGCCTTCTTTTTGTTTTCGTTCAATGCTACACTACTCCTTTTCCTTAAAAAGTATTTTCTCTGTAAAAGATTTTACTTTGCTTTGTATACAGCAGACAAAGAAACGTTGGCTTGGTTTCGGCGTTAAGTAAATCCTAGATTCTTTGTCGTTTCTTTTCTTGCTCACTCATATTGGACTTAATTCTAATTTTAAAAAGTGTTTGAATAATAAAGAAAATCATGAAAATCTAGATTTCTCACGCTTTTTTTTTGAAATATTCAACTAATCAGACAAAAAACCAAACGTTTCGAAAATTATTCCAAATTTTGTTTCAGCTTCCTTTATATATATATATATATATTAAGCAGATATATGTAAACAAAAACAAATGTGACACATAGGGGTTTAAATTTCCTTCACTTGCGCTGGTTTCCTCGTGGCTGAGTGGTAGAATCTTGGTGTGACATTATAGTCAGCCAGGTTTCGATCCCAGCTTTGGGAATCAAGCCCCACTGATAGAACCAAAGAAAACAAAAAAAAAAACGAGCAAACGAGGATTTTCTGGATATTAAAAAAACAAGTCGATGGCTGAAAAAGCTGGATTGAAGCGAATATGGAGGGGCTAATAATAGCAGCCTAGAACCAGAACATGCCAACAAGAAACTATGAGGCAAATATTATTTTTAAAAAACAAAACAGGTCTAAACCAATTTATAGATTGTGCGAACCAAAAACCGAATCCATTGAACATTTTGTGTCTGGTTGCCTAATTCGATCAGTGAGAGAAAATAAATTCAAGCACGATAGAATCGTACATTACATTCAGTTGAAAATATGTAAATACAATGGAGTACTGATATTAATAAAATAATGTAAACACCAAATGGAACTAAAGAAAGAGACGTAGATCGTTACTATTCTCTGGGATTTTACCATTCAAACTAACAGAAAATTAGAAAAAAACAACAACAAAAGATCAGATGTTGTCGTTAAGGACAATAAAAGAAAAACAGGTCTTCTAATTGATATGTCTGTGATAAGAGAATATAAGTCAAAGATTAAGTGAATACAAAGAACTGAAAATGGAAATTTCTAAAAAAAAAAATTGAGGTGCGTTGAAAGTACCAACGTGCCAGTAATAATGGATATGATCAAGAAAGAGTTTAGAAAAAAACACATAAATAAGATATCTGGTAATCACAGTAGATATGCAATACGAAAGAATGCACTTTGCAGGACTGCTCATCTCTTCAGATGACAACAACTAATGGAGATGGAAAAGAACAATTAAATGAGGCAGCAAAAATAAATATAAATTGGTATAAGGAATATAATCATTAGCTTTTCTCACATAAGGTTTTGTGTAAAAACACGGTTAAGGATTAGCTAAAAACAAATATAAATCAGAAAAATGTATTGTTTATCTACATAATACATATGCATGCAGAAACATAACGACGCAATGAAGACGAGCGGACCACGGTCTTTAGAAAAATATACCTCTCACTTTACTGAAAGGGTTGTGTGTGAGAGGGAGTTGGAGACCGAACAGAACTGCAACATATTGACCCCTACTCTTATGGCCATAACAGCGTTTCTTTCTCGTACACCTGGGCTGCTCAACCGGGGGTTTCTCTGGGACATGTTCCTCATTCCAGCATCTCTCCAACTGATCTGAGGCTCTGAACTCCAACTATAACTGCTCAATCGGTGGCCTGAGGGTCCCCTCTGCTGGATGATGGTTATCGCTACTGCATCTTATCACCAACTGATTGAACTTCCTGTGCACCGAGTTATAAAATATTTTAACGTCCACTCTTCTTCCTGTGAGCGTCACAAATTCGCACTCAGTTCAACCCCTTGACAGTTAAGGCCATATCTTGATATTCCTCGACTGGACACACCTGTTATTTACACAGGTAAATTTCCTATTTTGACTGCTTTGCCGGGTCGGAGGTCAATATACAACAAATTGACGCTCATAAACCTCAATGGGATGTTGATATACATGTAACATATAGGTCCAAAAATATTCGACCAGGATACGAATAAGTGAGATATACATAGGGAATCCCGAAATACGCGAAACACTCTGAGGACTCTCTTTTGGTTCAGGTACGAAACTTTTATTTACCTTTTTGAGTTTAAAGTTTTTCAACATAAGGAGAGAGAGACAAAATTTCTTACTATGCTGACTGTTCGTACATCGTCAGCTCTCAACTCACTGACTCAACCAAGGCGCGGGCATCTCGTAAACCCAAACTGGTCTCGCCTCACCCAGATCATAAATCGATTACCTTCCTCTAGCTTCAAATCTCAACTAACTGCTTTTTTTCAAATCCTAAAATTCTAAAATCCTAAAATCCTAAGCCCATCGTTTCTAGGCATGACGTCATTTACACCCCCAGTCGCATTTCCTATCTGGGGTTTTTATTGAGACATATGTGATTGTTACATCCTACCCGCGCGCGCGTGAACACTTGCACTCAATGTATGTACCTAACTAACCCATGCACTTAGCCGAAAGGTTCTCAGCCTAACTAAACGGAAAGGCAAGATATATAAAGATAAAAATGATAATATAAAAAAATCCCTCCGCAATTATATAACATACAGACAGATCACCTAATCTCGGCCAGACTTTAAAATTATCAACAAAAAAAAAGAGTGAGAATTTTCAAAATTATTGACCCTGCTGTCCCGGCAGACTACGGAATAAAACTGAAAGAATGTAAAACGAAAAATAAGTACTTGGAACTTTCTAGGAATTTTTTAAAAAAACTATGGAACATGAAGGTGTTAATTATACCAATTCTGATTGGTGCTTTCGATACAGTAACTACAGGATTATTAAAGGGACTGGAGAACTTGGAAGTTGGCGGACGAGTGGAGACCATCCAAACTCCAGTATTATTGAGAACGACCAGAATACTGAGAAGTGTCCTGGAGACTTGAGAAGATTTTATGTCACTCAAAATCCAATGAAAGACCATTAGCTAAAACTGACGTGAAAGAATTTTATGAGTAGAAATGAAAAACAAAATTCAAAAAGAATATCTCAGGAGAACTAGAAAGTTACACTAGACAGAACCCTCTGGTAGAAACCTCATCAAAGGAATAAGCTATGCCCCTCGGGATCTTTTCTCAAGTGGACTAGAGATGAACTTAAACAAATGGATCAAAGAACAAGAAAATTAATGACCATGCATAAAGTATTACATCCCAGAGAGGTCGTTGACAGACTGTATGTATCGAGAAAAGAGGGAGGAAGAGGACTTACCAGCATCGAAGACAACGTTGACGCATCGATACAACGACTCGAAGACTACATAGAAAAACACGAAGGAGGACAGATTACAGTCATCAGAAACGATACCGACAACACGTTAGACGTTAAAATGACAATAACTAGGAAACAAAAATGGAAAAAACAACAACTCTATGGCCGCTTTAAACTACTAATAAACATCTTTTACGAGAAAAATTGGACCTGGCTCAGAAAAGGAAACCTTTAGAGAGAAACGGAATCTCTCCTAATAGCAGTTCAAGAAAACGCCATAAGAACCAATCATATCAAAGCAAGAATAGACAAGACTCAAAAAATAGCAAATGTAGACTATGCTGTGACAGAGACGAAACGATCAATCACATAATAAGCGAATGCAGCAAATTAGCACAGAAGGAGTATAAGGCGAGACACGACTGGGTCGGCAAGGGGATCCATAGGGAAATGTGCAAGAATTTAAATTTGACCATACTAACAATTGGTATATGCACAACCCAGCACCTGTCCTAGAAAATGACACACATAAACTCCCATGGGACATTGACATACACACAGACACCTAATCTCGGTCAGAAGACCAGATATTATAATAATGAAAAACAACAACAAAAAAAAAAGAACTGGCAAAATTGTCGATTTTGCTGTCCCAGCTGACCACAGAATAAAACTGAAAGAATGTGAAAAGCAGGATAAGTACCTCGATCTTGCTAGAGAATTGTGGAACATGAAAGTGACGATTGTACCAATTTTGATTGGTGTTTTGGCACAATAACTAAAGGATTATTAAAAGGCCTGGAGGACTTGGAAGTTGGCGAACGTGTGAAGACTATCCAAATGACAGCATTACTGAGAACGGCCAGGATACTAAAAAGAGTCCCGGAGCTTTGAGGAGACTTGCTGTCACTCAAATTCCAATGAAAAACTGTCCGCTGATACAGATGTGAAAAACTCTAAAGGAGCAAATAATAATAATAATAATAATAATAATAGGAAGAAGAAGAAGAAGAAGAAGAAGAAGAAGAAGAAGAAGAAGAAGAAGAACAACAACAACAACAACAACAACAACAACAACAACAACAAAAAGATTCACCGATAGAACGGTGAGAAGACCATATAAAAAACCGCGGAGGATTACTGATTACAGCGACCATAAACAACACTAACATCAACAAATCAAAAATAATCCGAAAACAACAACGGAATGAAAAACAACTATATGGACATTTCAAGAGACAAATAAGGGAAATCTCACAGAAAAAAATAACTTGCGTATGGCTAAGAAATGGAAACTCTAATAAAGAAACTGAAACTCGTCGGTTGCAGCACGAAATAACCCCATAAAAACATTTTTAAAATAATAATAGACGAGACGTGACAAAATAGCAGATGTAGATTATGTGATGATAGAGACGAAACGATCATTCACATGATAAGGGATTGCACTAAGTTGGCGTAAATGTGTGTTAAGAGTAGACACTACTGAGTAGGGAAGCTGATCTACAGGGAATTCAGCCAGAAGATTAAATATGGCGATACAAACAAATAGTAGATGAACAAGCCAAAATTTTGAGTCACAAACGGATCATCTAATCTCGGCCAGTCGACCAGTCCCAGTCATCGTCAAAAAAAAAAAATTACAACTTGTCAAGACCTTAAGTCCTATTACCAGTCATGATTGTCTTATTTTTTTCGTCTTCTTGTGTTAAAATTAGTCTTTGGCATTTATTAGAGTTTTGCTTTCCTATTTTGTTTGGGGGACCTCACTTTTCAGAATTATGACGATTATTACCATAAATACTCTTTGGAGAGTTTTTAACACCAGCTCGTAGATTTTCAATGAGTTTTAGTGAAAGCATGCCTCCTCAAGTCTCTATGACTCTTCTCAATATTCTGACCGATCTCAATAATGCTATAGTTTGGATAGTCTCCAAGTTGTTTCCAAGTCCTCCATTCCCTGTACCAATCCTTTAGTGACTGTACCGAGCGCAACAATTACAATTATTATCACCGTCAATTTCATGTTCCATAGTTTTAACAGTTCTCAAGCAAGGTATAGATACTTATTTCTCTTTGGCTTTCTTTCAGTTTTAACCTGAGGTCAACCAGAACGGCAAAGTCAACTTTTTTGTTCATTATTTTCATTTTTGCTTTAGTTTTCTTAAAATCTTTCACCAGGTCTTCACCCAAGACCGAGGGTTTTCGAAAAGGTAGTGATTACGTGCATTTTTTCCGGCCGATTTTGGGTGTTATTCTTTTATTTAAATTGATTTTATTTTCCTGAGGAGATAAGCAGTTTCGGAAAGTGCATTGCTTTGTATTTGAGCCGGGGGACTGCTATCGATATTTTGTTTAAGTGTTTATCTTGCATATTATTAACTTGTTCAAATTTATTGTTTTATTCACTTTTTTGTATTTGTTTATTTTATGGTATTCTTTGACTGATATGTCATTATTTGTTGGGAATGCCATATCAATTAGAAAGCATATGTTTTTTACAACAGATAATCTCCTATCAGCCAAAGAATATCATAAAATAAGTTTATATAAAGATCTAGAAATAGAATTTGAAAAAAAGGGCACCTTGAGACTACGACCAAGTCAGAAATAATATATATATATATATATATATAGTCATCCACAGACAGACTGTTTCGTTGTATCACAACACTTCACTGTGGCTAGACAGGTAAGACGCTCGAAGCGAAACCGGCCCAACTTTATGTTAGACTTAGTATAAGACGGCCCGGCCAACAAGCGTACCACGTCGTCTTAGGGAATTATAAGGTATTATGTAGAAACAGCAGCTGCAGCAGCAGTGGCAGTAGCGTTCGTTTGATTACATTTTATACCTTACCGGATACCAGAGTGCTCAAATCGTTCGAAGAGCTTTGCATCAGGCGAGCGGTCGCCGAAAATTCCTTCGCCAGAGTGTTTAACTCCCATAGGGGAGCGTATATATTGCCATCCACAGACAGACTGTTTCGTTGTATCAAAACTCTCATATATATATATATATATATATATATATATATTGTAGAGTGGAAAAATCCGACAAGATACGAAAAAAATTCTCCTTCGTCTGGTCCCTCTGTCTTTGTTTCTATTTCCACTTATTGCTTGAGGCTATGAAAAACCCAACATTCTGTTGAAGTCTTTGATCAAATAAACCAAAATATCCATGTGAATCCGCTGTCCTTGTTACGGCTTATACGCTTTTCCATTGGGCACCTCTGGTGGTGTAACGGTTAGCAAGCAAGCAAGACTAGCAAACCTACACGAGTGAGTTCGAGTCTCACTGGGCGCCCCATTCATTTGGCCTTGTGCCACTTCGAAGCAAAGAGCTTTGTGAATTTCTATAAGCTTTTCCATTTATTTTTTCACACACACATGCACACACACACACACACAAACAATATATATATATTGGCCAAGCGGTTAGAGTGTTCGCCAATCGCCCGGGAGACCTGGGTTCAATCCCGGGTCGAGTCATACCAAAGACTCAAAAAATGGTACTTGATGCCTCCTTGCTTAACACTCAGCATTATAAGGTACGGTTCAAGGGTAAAGTGGAGCAATCCAGGGAATGGAGTAGCGCCCTCCCCTACACCTTGGTGTAGTAGTTATCGAAAAGGGAGCCTTCGGGTCACCCTCGACTATGGTCGCTAACTTTACTTATATAATTTAGATTGCATGTCTTTCTTTTATAATCTTTAAGTATCATATTTGGCCTATTGCTATTTATTTTCTATCCTTTTAGATAACAATATCTCTTAGTTACTTTAGCTACTGTTATTGGTTTTGGTTGGTGTTTTAGGCATAATGATCTATACTTAATTGAAAATAAATATATGAATTTTTAATATATTCCCAGCTTATGGTTGATACACCGAATTATATAGAATATATTGAATCATCTTTTGTAAATTTAGTCATGACTAATCAGTCTAGAATATAATTAACTTTATTTTCACTATTCAGATTTCAAAAAAACGTTTTATTCAATTTTTAATATTTAATACAAAACTCATATAAGCAGATATAAATGTCAAGTCACATCCATTTTAAATAATTCATTTAGTAATTACAGATATAGCTCAAAGCCAAGAAGATTCCATCAACAGTGTATATTCATGCAAGACATTATTCCGTTTTGGGGAAATTTTTTTTGCTTATCTATTTAGGTATTCATTTTTGTATGTTAAATACATTCACCCTTTATTCTGAGAAAATATCTATTCAGACAATTCAGCCCTAATTTTTTATTTAGCTAATTGACATTTTTTAATAACAACTCCGTACGTGCAGGATGTGACACGAGATCAATGTAAAGCGGAGTTAACTGGTTCGAATTCAGAGTTTTCCTAATCCGAAACTGGTTGCTTAACCAAGGCTAAAGATCCCAGTTTACCCTACTATTTAGGCTAATGGGAGAATAATTAGATTCATACCTTTTCAAGGGTATGTGTAATGTACTCAACCTCGTCCAGGATTTGAACTCGTGTTGCCGGGTCCATTTAATCTGACGATAACCACCAGCACCTGCAGCTTTTTAATCTTTTCCTAAGAAAATATTTATATATCTACCCGTGGCCACTGACAGCCCATCGAACATCCCGATATTTATGAAAGAACAGCAACATGTTTCGGCAAGTTTGTGAGTGTCTCAGAAACATTGTCTCTGGTGGAACTGTTCTGCTAGAAAATGAAAAATGGTCTAGAAGAATTAACTTATTATAAAAGCGAAACTGGCTATACTACTGAATTAAATCTCACACCGGAAACTGCAATGTTTCTTCTACAATTTCTTAATCAGCCAATATGCAAGAAATAAATTCAAAAAAAGAAAAAAATACGAAAATGCATTTCTATATTGATATAGATATAATTTGTAATATATGATTTACCCTACGTGTATATGTGTGATTGGGTGCGTTTTTAAATGCAGCAAATTAGCACAGAAGAAGTATAAGGCGAGACACGACTTGCTCGGCAAGGGGATCCACTGGGAAATTTGCAAGAAATTTAAATTTGACCACACAAACAAATGGTATATGAACAACCCAGCACCTGTCCAAGAAAATGACACACATAAACTCCTAGGGGACTTTGACATACACACAGACACCCAATCTCGGCTAGAAGACCAGATATTATAATAATCAACAACCAAAAAAAAAGAATTGGCAAAATTGTCGATTTTGCTGTCCTAGCTGACCACAGAATAACACTGAAAGAATGTGGAAAGAAGGATAAGTACCTCGACCTTGCTAGAGAGTTAAAAAAAAGCTGTGGAACATGAAAGTGACAATTGTACCAATTGTGATTGGTGTTTTGGCACAATAACTAAAGGATTATTAAAAGGAAGTTGGTGAACGGGTTGAGACTATCCTAATGACAGCATTACTGAGAACGGCCAGAATCCTGAGAAAAACTCCAGTGAAAAACTATCAGCTAATACTGATGTGAAAAACTCTATAGGAGTAAATAATAATAATAATAATAATAATAATAATAAGAAGAAGAAGAAGAAGAAGAAGAAGAACAACAACAACAACAACAACAACAACAATAACAAAAAATTCACCGTTAGAACGGTGAGAAGACCATATAAAAAACTGCGGAGGATTACTGATTACATTATAAAAGCGAAACTGGCTATACTTTTAAATTAAATCTCACCCCGGAAACTGCAATGTTTCTTCTACAATTTCTTAGTCAACCAATATGCAAGAAATAAATTCAAAGAAAGAGAAAAAAATATATATTTCTATATTGATAGAGATTAAATTAGTAAAATATAATTTACCCTACGTGTATATGTGTGATTGGTTGCATTTTTAAACGTAAAGACATGAATCATGAGCAAAAAGTACGTTATTTAATTCTTATTTGTTTTCCATAATCTTCAGACGGTCTTTTTGTAAAAGTAACCAGTAAAGAATTTACAAAATATGGAGTAACAAAATATCTTTTGTCGTAGTAAATGTTGTAATAAAACGTGACTAAATACAGACGCTAGCCCAGCCTCTTTTACCATGCAAACCACTGAAGATTCTGGAAAACACAATGAACTTGAATAATGTTTTAATGGTGCTCATTATATTATTATTTTTAGATTTCCATCTGCTCTTTTATGATTGCGTCTATAACGCTTTTCTTGTATATGTGTGTGTGTTTGTGTGTGTGTGTGTGTGAGTATATATGTGAGCGTGTTCATTTGTGTGTGTGTATATTGTGGGTAGAGTGTTCGCCAATTGGCCAGGAGATCTGGGTTCAATCCCAGGTTTAGTCATGCCAAAGACTTAAAAAATGGTACATGATATTTACTTGCTTAACACTCAGCATTATAAGGTACGTATCAAGGGAAAAGTGGAGCAACCCAGAGAAAGGAGTAGCACCCCTTACACCTCGGTGTAGTAGATATTGAAAAGGGAGTTTTCGGGTCGCCCTCGACTACGATCGCCAACTTATGCTTATATATGCTGGAGTTGTAAGGACGAACTCATCAGCGATATACTCCTGTGGGTCTCTTCACATGGAGGAGCAAGGGTTGAACGATCTGTACCATACTCATACATGAATATGGGAAACGTAGAGTGTTCGCCAATCCCCCGGGAGACCTGGGTTCAATCCCAGGTCGAGTCATACCAAAGACTCAAAAAGTGGTACTTGATGCCTCCTTGCTTAACACTCAGCATTATAAGGTACGGATCAAGGGTAAAGTGGAGCAATCCAGGGAAAGGAGTAGCGCCCTCCCCTACACATTGGTGTAGTAAGCAATCGAAAAGGGAGCCTTCGGGCACCCTCGACTATGGTCGCCTACTTTACTTTACTTACATAGAATGTTCATATATATATATATACATAGAACGTAGGGGTCCCGAAACACGAAAAACACGTAACAACTTCTTAGTTCAGGTACGAAATCTTTTATTACCTTTGAGTTAAAGGTTTCGACATAAGGAAGAGAGATGCACAATCTTTCTATGATACTATTTACCAACCCCTCCGCTCGGGCAGGATATGACACAAGGTCAATTTCTAAGCGGAGTTTAACAGGTTTGAATTCAGAGTTTCCCTTCTCCTAGACTAGTTGCCTAGCCAAGGCTGAAGAACCTAGTCTGTCCTACTATTTACCGATAGCTGGAGGGAGAATAATTGGATTCATACCTTCCCCAAGGGTATTAGTGCTATGTGAAATGCAATCCGTCAGGTCCAGGATTTAAACTCGTGTCGCCATGTCCATTTCCTCCGACGATAACGACTACACCACGGGCACATTTATATGATAACTTTTCCATCTGCCCACCCCATAACACGTGTAGCACCCGCCACCAGGCCACTGGTCTGGCTTCGGCGAGCAAGCGAAACCCAATCGTCTTCTTCCGAGGCAGAACTGAACTCTGACTTTTTCAAAATCTCCCAAATACTCCGCGCGCTTCCGGTGCGTGACGTCACCCACACTCTCTAGCCCCTTTTCCAATCTGGGCTATTGTGACAACTCTGAGTGACACGTCCACTCCGCCCACCCTCGAGAACACCTGCTGTTGTATACTCACATGCATATACATCTACATATACATGCAGAATCATAACGACACAATAATAAAGGACGAGAAAAGACTTCTTAAAAAATATACCTCTCACTTTATTGCAAGGTTTGCATGTGAGAGCGAGTTGGAGACCGAACAGAACTGCAATATATATTGATCCCCACTCTTATGGCCATCAGCGTTTTGTCTTTCTCGTTCTCAAGGGCTGCTCAACCAGAGGCTCGGGGTCCAGCCTCTCTGGGACATGTTTTCATTCCAGCATCTTCTCACCAACTGGTCTCCAAAACACAATCGGGGGTTCCAAATGCCCATTCTGCCGGGTGGTGATTTTTTTCTACCACATCTTGTCACCAACGGGTCTGATTTCCTACTCACTGACTTCTTGTCTTCACCGAGTTATATCGTAGTTCAATCGCCCACTCAATCTTTGGAATGGCATGTTTGCTCGTCATCAAGCGGACATAACTGTCATGCAGTTCACAGGTCACTCTCTTCCGGTGCATCAGTCTATAAGTGTACCATGGGAATTTTACCTTGTCCCATATTGTCAGCCAATCCCGCCTACGCGATTTTTTCTCATAACTGCCATCGGAATGGGTCATTTCTTTCCGGTGCATCACTTTGGATTGGCATTTTTGGCCGGGTCGAAGGTCAATATACAACACTGCGTTAATGTTACACCTAAGTAACCCATGTACAGAGCCGAAAGGTTCTCAGCCTAACTAAACCCTAAGGCATAAAACGAAATCTCTCGGCTATTATATTACAGATCAGCTAGAATCTATCTAAAACAGCTCTGCACTGATGCAGGATGTAGTCTGAAAGACCTGCCGAGATTGATGGACAATACAGATGATTGGCGAGAAGGGGTCAAGGAAAACCGTGCAAACAGCTCGAATTGATGATAATGATAATGCATATACAGTTGGTAGAGTGTTGGCCAATGTCCCTTTCACAAGTTATTTTACAATTACAAATAAGCATTTCACTAAGCACAGGAGCAGTTTCGCCATATGCATTTGTTATTGTTGTATAGTCACATATGATAAATATGCATATATACACATATACATGCAGAATCCATTTTGACGCAATAATAAAGACGAGCAAAGACTTCTTTAAAAAGTATACCCCTCACTTCATTTGAAAGGTTGCGAAAAAGGTTATTCAAGGTTTTACTGTGAGAGGGAGTTGGAGACCGAACAAAACTGCAACATATTGACTCCCACTCTTATGGCCATCAGCGTTTTGTCTTTCTCGTTCTCAATGGCTGCTCAAACGGAGGGCCTGAGGGCTCACTCCGCTCGGTGTTGGTTTTCTTTACCACATCTTCTCACCAACTGGGCTGGTCTCCAAACTAACTGACTTCCTGTCTTCACCGAGTTATATAATAGTTCCATCGCCCACTTAATATCTTTGGAACGGCATGTTTGATCGTCATCAAGCGGAAATAACTGTCATGCAGTTCACAAGTCACTCTTTTCCGGTGCTTCAGTCTATGACTGTACCATGGGATTTTACCTTGTCCCATATTGTCAGCCAATCCCGCCTGCGCGATTTCTTCCCATAACTGCCATCGAAATGTATCACTTCCTTCCGGTGCATCATTTTGGAATGGCATGTTTGGCCGGGTCGAAGGTCAATATACAACATTATTTCATATTGGCAGGGACTCTTTGAGGCTTTGTAAATGTGTTTATGTATCTGATATTTTTATCATACCCATGGCTTCCGCAATTATTATTGTGGTTATTGTTATTGTTATTGTAAAATATCCGTCAGCTCGCAACCGGGAAGTAAGTGGACTGCCCATTTGCCAAGAATATGTAGGTGAATAGCGACCTCTAAAGCAAATGTGTTGGGAAGATCCATCCTAGTAAAGTGGACCGATCAACATGCTCTTCAGATACTCTCTCATAAAAAAGGTGAACATAGTTGGCGAGATTTTCAAGAGGCAGCCATGTTATTTTTCACTTCTACAGGTGAGTGGTGTTTATTGTTATTCTATATCCCCCTCACCCATCGCGCGTGGCCAAGGGTCTTTCGGGGCGAGTTTTTCACATCAGTTTCATCACTGAAGTTTGAAAGACAACAGCAAGTCCCCTCAAATTCCCTGGACTCTTCTTAGTATTCTGGCCATTTTCAATAATGTAGTAGTTTGGATGGTCTCAACTCATCCTCTAACTTTTAAGTCCACCGTCCCTTTATTAATGTTTTGATGACTGTCGTAAAAGCACCAATCACGGTTGGAATAATTGTCACTTTTATGTTCCACAGATTTTTCAATTGTTTGGCAAGGTCGAGGAACTAATCCTAGTTTTTACTTTTTTTCAGTTTTATTCTGTTGTCAGCTGGGACAGCAAAGTCCACAATGTTGTGAGTTCACTTTTAATTGGAATAAGGATTAGAGTGTTCGCCAATGGCCCGGGAGTCCTGGGTTCAATCTCAGGTCGAGTCATACCAAAGACTCAAAAAATGGTTCTTGAGGCTACATTGCTTAACACTCAGCATTATAAGGTAAGAATCAAGGTTAAAGTGGAGAAATCAGGGAAAAGAGTAGCGCCTTCCCCTACACCTTGGTGTAGCAGCTATTGAAAAGGGAACCTTTGGCTCACCCTTTACTAGGGTCGCCAACTTTTCTTTACTTTATTTTCCAATAAGGTCTGTTCTTCTGGCCGAGATTAAGGGATCCGTTTGTATGTCAAAGTCCCATGGTAGTTTATGTGTGTCATTCTCCAGGACGGATACTGGGTTGTGCGTATACCACAACTCAGTATTGTCATTTGTTCGTATGGTAAAATTTAACTTTCTTTCACATTTGTTCGTATGGTCAAATTTAAGTTTCTTGCACATTTCCAAGTAGATCACTTGCTTCTAGTCTTTTACATCTTCTCTGCTAATTTGCATTATTGACTTATTATGTGATTGATGGTTTCGTCTCCATCTAGTCATAATCTACATTTGCTATTTTGTTGCGTCTTATCTATTCTCTCCCAGCTATGGGTTAAATCGTACCACTACTTTTCTTCTAGGCGAATAACTTTGGCATTAGATAACCTACAAAGGTTGATATGCCATCAAACCAACAAACCAAACCAAACCTCTATTCTCACTTTGATTCGATTTGTCCTTATGGCTTTGTTTTGAGTTGCTATAAGGAAAAATTATATATCTCTCTTAAGTTTTCCATTTCTAATCCACATCCTACTTTTCCTGTGTAGGATTTTGCTTATTAGTCTTTTCAACGCCCATTGAGTTGTTTTTTATTCTCCCATTTTTGTTTTCTAGTTATTGTCATTCGGTTGGTTTTTGTGTTGGTTTCTGGTGTCTGGAATCAGTCTTCTAACACGCTTTTCTATGTAGTCTTCGAGTCGTTTAGTAGGGTGTATTTCGAGTCGTTTAGTAGGGTGTATTTCGAGTCGTTTAGTAGGGTGTATTTCGAGTCGTTTAGTAGGGTGTATTCGAGTCGTTTAGTAGGGTGTATTTCGAGTCGTTTAGTAGGGTGTATTTCGAGTCGTTTAGTGGGGTGTATTCGATGCGTCAATACTGGCAAGTCCACTTCTTCCCTCCTTTCTTGAAACATATAGTCTGTCAACGTCGTCTCCGGGATGTAATGCCTTATGCATGGTCATTATTGTCCTTGTTCTTTAGTCCATTTGTTTTAGTTCTTCTCTGGTTCACTTCAAAAAGGGCCCTGATTATCTAACGGGGAGTACAACCTAGGCATTTATTCGCTTGATATGGTTTCTGCTAGATAGTTTTGTCTCGAGTAGCTTTCTAGTTTTGAGATATTCCTTCTTATTTTTTTTCCTTTTTCTCCACTTGTTTGATAGTGTCAGCTTCCAAGATGCCCTTGTATTTGTAGGTTTCTTTTGGTCCAAGCGTTCTAATCTTGTTTTGATTTGGCCGTTCTATTCCGTCCGTTAGGTGTCGTTTTCCTCTTTTCTTTACTAGTATGGCACATTTTTCGGTGACAAATTCCATCCCTCTGCTCTGACTAAATAAGTGTATTTGAGTTTCCAGTTCTTTTTATTTTTTTGCAAACAGTTTGATGTCGACTATGTACGTGGTGGATTCTGTTTCCAGACTTTTTTTTTGTACAGGTATTTAAATTTGTCGTAGACTCTTTAAAATTGAGTATGTCATTGCTATATGCCTTATGAGATGACTGACCAAATGTTATGATTTCAAGTTCAAAGGAACAGCTAGAGCAGGAATTGGAATACACCCTACTAAAGCCTGAATGTCACAGCTGGTGAATTTCAAATATACAATCTGGACGTGAGGACACTTTAAAAGAACGATATGCAAAAAAATTATGTTTTAAACTTGGAGAAAATGCGAAAGAAACGTATGGAATGCTTCAGACTGCTTTTGGACCATCTAGCATGAAACTAGCATCAATTTTTGAGTGGCATAAGAGATTTAAGAAAGGCAGGGAGGGTGTGAGGGATAATGATATGTGTGGACGGAGTAAAGAAGTCAATAGACTAGAGTTGATTGTCCAGAGGGTTAGGGTTACTATGTTGAGGTTTTAAGGGAGTTCAGGAAGAGATTCCATCGGAAGAGGCCAGCACTCTTCAAGTCGGGTCAGTGGCATTTCCACCAGCACAATACACCAGTCCACAACTCCATCCTTGTCACAGACTATTTGACCAAGATGGACATCAAGACAGTTCCTCAGGCTCCCAATAGTCCAGATCTTGCTCCCTGTGACTTCTGCTTATTCCCTAAGCTCATACGCTGTCGTTATGTGACAATTGAGTAGATGAAAGTGGTTGTATCGAAGGTCATTGACACGCTCACACAAGAGGACGTACATGGGGCCTTCCAGAAGATGTTGGAACGGCACAACAAGTGTATTGCAGATGAGGGAGATTTCTTCGAAGGGGACTAGATTTTAATGTGTGTACTATCAATAAAAGTGCTCATACAAAAAAGTCTGGAAACTGATTTAATGATCCTCGTATATATATATATATACATATATATTCGGTGATTGATCTATTCCTGCGATTTATAACGTATCTATCCGGCTGTACATTTTCAGAGTATGCGGTTAAGTGACATCATGGCAATGATGAATAGTAACGATGACAGTACATCTTGAAAAATACCTCTTTGGATCTTTACTTCAGCTAAGCTTTTTCCCTCCTCCTGTCCTTTCCACTCTCCTGGTTTTCATGGTTTTCTCGATAAATTTTATTACTTCATCTGATATTTTGTACATTTCATCATCATCATCATCATCATATCGTGCTGGTAGCACGGATATCCCTGACCCTCTCTCGCCACTCCTCCCTATCGTTCATCGCCCTAGGTAGGTCTTCAGGACAACAACCTGTATCCTCACATAGCTGCTGAATGTACGTTCGAGCTGGTCGTCCTGCTTTTGCGCGGCCATGTGTGGGGATCCATAAGAGTACATCTCTTATGAGTTCATCTCTGCTTTTCCAGCAGTGTCCTGCATGTCTGGTTCGTCTAACTTGAATAGTTTTCGTGATAGGGGGCAGGTGGCCGTACAGTTGGTGTCTTGTGGGGGTATTGCTGCCAGGACTTGTTCAGGATTGCACGCAGCATTCTTGTGTAATTGCCATCTAGTTTCTTCTCCAGCCGTTTTGTTAGCGTCCATGTAGTGCATCCATATAGCAGTATCGATGTGACCGCTGCCTGGAAGAAACTGCGTTTCATTTTGTCGGTTAGGTCTGATTTCCATGATAATTATTATTATATTGACCTTGTTAGTTTTTCACTTCAGTTTTCCCGGATGGTCTTTCACTAGAGTTTGAGTGACAAGTCTTCTCAAGTCTCTAGGATTCTTCTTAGTATTCTGTCCGTTCTCAATAATGTAGTAGTTTGGATGATTTTCACTACAGCACATATTTCCAAGTCCTCAAGTTTTTTAGGTGACTGTCCCAAAGCACCAATCACAATTGGTATAATTATCACCTTCATGTTCCAAGGTTTTTCTATTTCTTTAGCAAGGTCGAAGTACTCATAAGACTATTTACTTTCTTTCAGTTTTATTCTGAAGTCAGCCGGGACAGTGTTGCGTAGCCATATACACGAATATGGCCATGTGCGAAATAGACATGTAATGTTCATTACTACAGAACATATAAAGAACAGGAATCTCAAAAACACGTAACGACTTCTTGTTCAGGCACGAAACCTTTTTATTAACTTTGAGTTAAAGGTTTCGACGTAAGGAGGAGAGACACAATCTTCTATGCTGTCTTATTCATTTGGCCCCCAACTCGAGCGGCCCCCATCGGGCGCACGTTCGCCTCAAAAATCGATCCTTCTCGTTTTGCGTCCAAAACCCGACTCTTATTTTCTTCAAATTCTCACACAAACTTCAGCGTGCTTCCGGTGCGTGACGTCACCCGCACCTTGTCACCCAGTATCGTCTCGGACTGTTATGACATCTGAGTGACACCTCCATCCGCTCGCGCCTTCCCGCGTTAACACTTGCTTCAATTTTACACCCAACCAACCCATGTGCTGAGCCGAAAGGTTCTCAGCCTAACTAAACTCAAAGGCATGAACCGAAATCCCTCGGCTATTTCATAACAACAGCAAAGTCCTCAATGTTGCAAGTTCCCTTCTTTTTGTTGATTATTATAAGGTCTGGTTTTCTGTATGTCAAAGTTCCATAGGAGTTTATGTGTGTCATTCTCTAGAATAGAAGCTGGATTGTGCATATACTATTTGTTCGAATGGTTGTAATATAATGGCCGTGGGATTTCGTTTTATATATCTTGCTTTTGGGTTTAGTTAGTTTGAGAACTTTTCGGCTCACTGCATAGGGTTGTTAGGTCCAAGCTTAAGCGCAGGTGTTCACGCGCGCACGCGGGGAGAATGTGTCATTCAGAGATGTCAAAATAAAAATCCCAGATAGGATTGGGGACGTGAATGACGTCATGCACCGGAAGCGTGCGCGGAGGATTTGGGGGATTTTGAAAAAGTCAGTTGAGTTGAGTCCTGCCTCGGAAGAAGACGGTTGACTTTCGCTTGCTCGCTGGGGCCTTGTGGCGGGTGCCACACGTGTTGGGGGCCACACGTGTTGGGGAGGCAGATAGAAAACCAGCATAGAAATTATATGTATCTCTCTCCTTATGTCGAAAAACCTTTTAACTGAATGGTAATAAAAAAAATTTCGTACCTGAACTAAGAAGTCGAAAGTGTTTTTGTGTTTCGTGATTCCTATGTTCTATGTATATATGTTATGAATATTCTATGTTCGTTTCACATATCCGTATCATGAGTATGGTACATGGTCAACTTTCAATTTCTTGCACATCTCCCAGTGGACCACCTTGCCCACCCAGTCGTGTCTAGTTTTAAACTCCTTCTGTGCTAATTGGCAGCATTTGCTTATTATATGGTCTCTTATTATTATCATCATTATTATTATAACTATTTCACGAATTATTAGTTCTTTAAACAAGTCTCACTTGAGTCTAAGTGAGTGCGAGTCTTCTCAGATCACCAGCACTCTTCTCGTTTTTCTGGCCGATCATAACAAATTTCCAGTCTGGATAATGTCGACATTTTGTCTGATTTCCAATTCGTCAAGCCCCTCTTTCAAGCGTGTTCGCCAATGGCCCAGAAAACCGAGGTTTAATCCCAGGTCGAGTCATTCCAAAGACTCAAAAAATGGCACTTAATACCTCTTCGTTTATCACTCAGTATTATAATGAACGTATCAAGATTAAAGTGCATCAGAATATAATGGCAACCACCCATGTATCATTATTCTTTTTAATTATAAACATATACACACACAAGTGCATACATACATACATGTATATATATATATATATATATATACTCACACACACATATATATATATATATATATATATATATAATTTATATAATATATAGTTTATTAGCTTCTATCAAAATGTTCTCTGACTAATCGCCCCGGAAACAAGGATCCTTTTTAAGAACTTATGATGCATGCTCGACATAAGGCTATCCTAAACTTTTGTACATACTACAGAATATATATATATATATATATATATGTGTGTGTGTTTGTGTGTGTGTGTGTGTGTGTGTGTGTAAGTGTGTGTGTGTGTGTGTGTTAAGGAAGAAAATATCTTAATCAACAAGGAAATAATGAATTTTGATCCTGAACATACACAAGAATGCTGCGTGCAATCCTGAACAAGTCCTGGCAGCAACACCCCCACAAGACACCAACTGTACGGCCACCTGCCCCCTATCACGAAAACTATTCAAGTTAGACGAACCAGACATGCAGGACACTGCTGGAGAAGCAGAGATGAACTCATAAGAGATGTACTCTTATGGATCCCCACACATGGCCGCGCAAAAGCAGGACGACCAGCACGAACATACATTCAGCAGCTATGTGAGGATACAGCATGTTGTCCTGAAGACCTACCTAGGGCGATGAACGATAGGGAGGAGTGGCGAGAGAGGGTCAGGGATATCCGTGCTACCAGCGCGATATGATGATGATGATGATATCACAAATCTATCTCCTGGGTAATTATAATTGGTTTTGCCAGGAAGTCTATTTAGTGTCGTAGCTAAATTGCAAGACTACGACATCGTAGTAAGTACGTTTGAATTTTGGTCGTGCTCTTACGTTCATAAATAGACTAATATCCATTGGAAAGACATGAGTGCTGATCACTGCAGCTATGGCTCTAATAGAATTACTATTGTTATTCTACAAGAATAGCGTTGGTATGATCCACGAACGTTGATATTCCATTAAGCAAAGCACCTAAAGCAAACCAAACCATATATATTCTATACTTAGGCAGCAAATCGAGACATGTTCGGTTTAAGACCACTGATTGTCTTCTTTTCAAAATATTCAAGTGAAGACATTCAAGACTTTTTACTTATTTTTCTTCTGCCCGGGTCAAGGTGTTCAAGAAGGTCCACCACACAAGTCCAAGAACTTTCAACCAATTCACTGGTCATCCTCAGGAGTTGTGTTAATATGTTTGTTGCCCTGAGTTTTGTTTATATCTATTTGAAGTGTTTTTTTTTTTTTTTGTGAGGTTGACTCCTTCTGTTCGGGTGGGTGGTAGGTTTACTTATTGAATATGTTTAATATATTAGTACCAGTATTTAATGCTATTTTATTTATAGTTGTTTTTTTTTTATAGTTTTTGCTTCGAAGATTTATTGGCGGTTGTTTTGGATTTTTTTTTCATATGATTTTTGTATTGATGATTAAGATTTTTCTTATATCCGGAAATTTGAGTCTGTCAGTGTCTTTGTAATGCTTTATCATTAGATAATGTTTTATTGAGAGGTTGTGCGTAAAAGGAAATGATATGGGGCATTCTCTTCACCACGTTGACCTAGACATAAGAAAAATTGCGAGTCGACTTGAACGTCTTCACTTGAAGATCTACAAAATAAGACAATCCACGATAATTTATCGAACATATTTTATATATATATATATATATATATATATATATATATATATACGTCACATCTCCACTCTAGGGGGTAGCTCTCTGAAACTAGTAGACAAGTCCACCTACCTAGGAAGCAGTGTCTCATCAATCGAAAAAGACACGCGGCAAACAAAGGCAAGGACAGCTATCGATAACCTTTCGGTCATATGGAAATAAGACCTGACAGATAACGCAGTTTCTTCCAAGGAGCGGTCGTGTCAATACTGCTATATGGATGCACTACATGGACGCTAACTAAACAGATAGAGAAAAAGCTTGACGGCAACTACACAAGAATGTTGTGAGCAATTTTGAACAAGTCCTGGAGGCAACATCCCACAAAGCACCAACTGTACGGCCACCTATCACCCATCACGAAAATTATCCAAGTTAGACAAACCAGACACGCAGGACACTGCTGGAGAAACAGGGACGAGCTTATAAGTGATGTTTTTCCATGGATCCCCTCATATGGCCAAGCAAAACCAGGACGAACCTACATAGAGCAGTTCTGTGAGGATACGAGATATAGTCCTGATGACCTACCAGAAGCGATGAACGATAGGGAGGAGTGTCGAGAGAGGGCCAGGGATATCCGTGCTAGGGCACATGATTATATATATATATATATATATATATATATATATATATATGAGAAATATGTGGAAAGTTGATTAAATCAAACATCAACTCAGTGTGATATTCCGCTCTGGCTTTATTTCATCTTCAAACCTGAGACTGTTTTCTGAGTTTGTCTATTTAAAACCTTGTAAGAAAGATGGAGCTGTATAGTTGTAGCAGGAAAAATTACGAAGTATCTAAAGCCAAATGTATCAGGTTTCATTAAAGTTTTTTTGTTGTTTTGAAGTGGAGATAGATTTTAGTGAGTTTATAAGAAAGAACTAGAAAAGAGTTTGTGTGAAAGAAGGTTTCATGGAAAAGATATTGACTATAAAGTGATGATGCAGGCAAATACTCCATCATATTTTTAGGGAGATTTCTTACTCCTAAGTAGGTTTTGCCGTCAGGGTATTCTAAGCCTAACAACCAGGTTGAACACTCACCCTAGAGAATTACGTGGGGAACCTTTTTCCAGTGTTATTGATTTGGAATCCGAAATAAGGTGCACTCACCCGCTTATTTTATATGTATACCCGATTTCGAAGTTACAAGTGCCAAGTTTGAGAGACATGAACGCAGTCATCCCTGAGTCTTTCATGGAACATCTCAAATCTTTCGGCTCATTTGGGATGATATTAAACACCTCGGGCAGAATAAAAAGCGGGAAATAAAATAAAGTTAATGAGAGAAAATTCTGCCTTCGTGGTGATTATATTTTGTTAAAAAGGAGAAGAATAAATTATTTAATGGTTGGTCGAGGATGAATATAATTTTGGAACGTTCCTACGTAAATGGAAAGGAAAAAAAATGGTGTAATTTCTAAAAAGCAATGCGAAAAAAAAAAAAGGCTAAATTTTAATAAATATGTATTTGAGTATATTTACACGCGTAAATATCTAAGGCGTGCACAGACCCATGAATATATATATATATATATATGCGCGCGCGCGTGTGTATGTTATTTAAAGAGGAAAGTAGTTGTGAAATTGGAGTCCCATTAAAGATAATTGACTAATGAAAAAGCGAGAAAAAATAAAATAAAAAAATAAAAAAAACACCCCTTCTCCAAGAAAAGACCTTTTGTAATTATGGCGGAAAAGACTGGCACACAGATGCAGAAGCCAGCAGAGATAAACACAAATACGCAAAAACACACACACACACACACGCACGTGCGCGCGAACACACACACGCACACACACACACACACACCCACACACGGAGACATACTTACATACTCATACTTACTTATACACGCATAATTATATATATATATATATGTTTGTGTGTGTGTGTGTGTGTGCATGTGTCTGTGCTTGTGTCCGTCTTTTTTTTTGTGTGTATTCATGTGCTTTTATGTATGTGTGTTCGCATTTGTTGTGTGTTTGTGTGTATGTGTGTGTATGTGTGTAGATGTGTTTCTTTTGGGTGCAGCGTGGAAAGAATAATCAGGATATAAGAGAAAGCGGGAGAGATGGTGAGAGAGAGAGAGAGCGAGAGAGAGAGTGAGGGTGAGACAGATAGCGAATGTGTACATAATGAGATTTATGAATACACAAATGAGCAAGAAGATACATGAATCAATTATTTTATTGAAATCACGGGATATATATATATATATATGTAAATGCATTTGCGTATGTGTGCCTGTGTGCGAAATATTTGTGCGAATGTGAGTGTGAGTGAGAGTTATAATGTCATTAATAAACGGCACCAAAATGACACACACGTTATATGTGTATTTATCCAGCCATAGTCACATCCCAAACCACCTAGTATATATATATATATATATATATATATATATATATATATATATATATATATATATTGAAATAGACAGCTCAGTATCACTTATAGATTGTTATTTAAAATATATATATATATAGAGAGAGAGAGGGAGAGTGAGAGAGAGAGAGAGAAAATGAGAGAGAATGTGACTGAGAGAGAGAGAGAGAGAGAGAGAGAGAGGTATGGACAGAGTGACAGAGTAAGAAAGTGGCACACACACACACACACACATATATATATATATATATATATATATATATATATATATATATGCCTTGGCATCGGTAGTGCGTTCCTTGTTATTCATGCGTGAATTTCATGTTGATGTTCTTTTCATGCTTGATTTAGATTTAATGGTCTTTTCAATTAAATTTATTTTCGACCTTATAAAAGAACTATTTTTAAAGACTAACGAATTACTGTGAAACGTAACGCTTCAGGCTTGTAAACAGTCAATGTTATGGGATCACGTTTACTAAATTTCTCTCATGAAAACAGAAGCACACCAATTCATATATTTCTATTTTTTAAAACACTATTTCCTAGTATTCAGTGTGTATCAGGTGGCAGCAAATCTTCTTAGGATACATTTCATACTGAATTTTGCTGATTTTAGCTGAAATTTATCGTCATATATTTGAGTATATGTAGCCTTTGGTCAAAGTTTATTATTGTAGCTGATTCTTCTTATTATTATTATTTCACTCCTTGAGAGTTTTTCACATCAGTTTTAGCTGATGGTTCTTCAATGAAGTTTGAGTGACGGCAATCTCCTAAAGTGCCCAGGACTCTTCTCAGTATTCTGACCGATCTCATTAGTTTAGTAGTATGGATGGTCTCTGCCCGTCTTCTTATTTCCGAGTCATCCGGTTCTTTTAATAATCATTCGGTGACTTGACCAATTATAATTAGTATTAACATCACTTCCATTTTCCACAGTTTATTCAATTCCCTACCATGTCCAAGAATTTATCCTACTTTTCACTTTTTTCAGTTTTGTTCTATGGTCAGCTAGGACAGCAAAGTCCACAATTTTGCTAGTTCGCTTTATTTGGTTGATTACTATGAGTTCTAGTCTTCAGGCTGAGATTAAGTGATCTGTGTGTATGTCAAAGTCCCATAGAAGTTTGAGTGAGTCATTCTCCAGGAGAGCTGCTGGGTTGTGCATATACCATTTCTTCTTGCTTATTATAAGACCTGGTCGTCTGGCCGAGATTCGATGATCGGTTTGCATGTTAACATCCCCTAGCAGTTTATGTGTATCATTCTCGATTACAGATGCTGGGTTTTGTATATTGTTTTATTGATTTATTTGTTGGTTTATTGTGGATCTGAAATTAGAGTAGCCTGCATTTGCAGGATATCGATCAGTTCCCTTATGCTGGCAATCACAAGAGAACTAGCTGATCATGTCACCCAAGACCTGTTGTCTAGGTCCCACGTTGACTTAGATCTAATTAAATGGGTTGTCTATTTTTTCTATACTCGACCGAGACGTTGCTCATAAACTGTGCTCCTGTCACAGATTTGATCAGGTACTCTTACAAGAAACAGAACGCAAACGTGGATGAAAAAATAAATAAATTTACTTAGTTCAACAGTTAACCTTTTTGAAATCTATTGTTTTTTTATATTCATTCCTTAATCAATCTCTGGCTAAATTGTCTTGCAACTCAAAGAATAGAGAAAATCCCTTGTTAACAAATGTCAACATATTTTAAAAATCTATTCGTTTTTTATATTCATTCCTTACTTAATCTCTAACAAATCACAATACTTGTTGTGGATGTTGTGTTCGTGACTACCACATTTGTTTCCGACTGTTTGCTTTGTCAAGTTCTTCTGTGAAAGATCCACGAAGGGTGGGGGTGACACAATTCAGCCGGATCTTCTTCTGCCGTCCGGGTAATATGAATGGCTAGATTGTCTTGCAACTCAAAGAATAGAGAAAATCCCTTGTTAACAAATACCAAAACTGTCTTTTTTTAATTGACACACGTTTGTGAGACAATAAATAACAAGCAAACAATGCTTTCTTTTCTGGCAAAAAGAAGAAAATATATCGAGAGAGGAAGAGTAACGATGAAGTGCAATTATTATATGACACTAATGTCTCTAAAATCTGGGACATAATTTTGTAAAGTCCACAGGTTGTTCGGAGTTCCTGGGGTCTAGAATGGAAAGGATGCTTCTTTGGTAGTCTTGAGTTTCTTTTTAGTCTCTTTCCTCTCTGATGATTCATTTTACCATCCTTTTAAATTGATCAATATCTGCACTAAAAAGGTTTATGTTTGGTAGTCTAATCAGAGACAATTAGGAACATGTTCTCATTGGTCAGCCAATCCTAATTCAGGATCATATCTTACAGGTATAGGGAAAACTCTTTTTAGATACTTTGACCATTTGAGCAATGGGGTTGTACTAAAAAAGCTCACCTTACTGGATGAGCCCTGCCCAGCTAACCTTTATTTAGGGTGGAACAAAATTAAATCTCCGTTTTGAAATTGACCTTTAAAATAAAGACTAGAAAAAAATGTTTTACGAAATGACCCGTTTTATCATTATGGTCGATGGAGTTAGATGACAACCGAAAAATTGAATAAATTCACTGACCTTTAAAATTAAAAGCAATTGTCTCGCACATAACTGACCTTTAGGAACAATCAACCAGATTTTTAGGACAATTTACGCTTTGAAAAAAAAGATTCCTCTTTTAAGGTTCCTTTTATATATATATATATATATATATATATATATATATATATATATTAATTTTCATTTATTTCATAAATTTTGATTTTTGCATATTTATCAAGTATTTAACTGCACGTCGTGTCACAACGTAGTGTTGCATTGGTTAAATAACGATACTGATTAATTCTTTAAAACCTTGTAAATTTATGGTATTCGTAAATGCCCGATCATTTCTAGACATTTCAAGCATACTATATCATTTACACCAATTCTTTTTGCTGTTCTTTATTGATCACCTTTTTGTCAAAAGAAGTTCAAGTAACTAACGAGTAAATGGGAAGAGGATCTACAAAAATTCATGTTCATTTTGCCTCCTTTTTTCATCTTTTCTCTTTTCTTTCTCCTCAATTCATATAAATAAGAATTAAATTTAAAATTAAAAAGAAAAGCATTAAATCTAAATTCGTGAGTACGGCGGATATTTTTAACTCTATCCAAACTTGATACAATTGTATTTTCACTTCAACTCATCCTCTAATTATTAATTCCAATTAACCGCATATTTCTAATCTTTTTTGACAAAAGAGTTCTCCTCGTGTTACTTTTCAAGGAATAAGGGAAACTACAACTAAAATATTCGTCATTTTGCCACCTTTGATCCACATTTCTACTTCTTTTAAACCATATATATATATATATATATGTTATCAATATTTAACAACTTATTAATCGCAAGGAAAACGTATAGGCCTAGGGAAAGTGTGGGCATGTTTATTATTAAAAAATATATATTTGAACGACCGGTTTCGTATGGCTCTTGTCAAGATCTTAGCACCAGAAAAATATTTAAAAGGGGGAATGTAAATGGAAAAAAGTAAAGGAATGGAGAAAGGGGGGGGAAACACTAAGAGGGGGTAGTAGCAAAGATCAGATGACTAGAGACTAATCACATTCAATCCCAACAGACAATCCTTCTGTTTACAGGGGGAAAATTGAAGGGATCGAACGTAAAGAGTCTCTAACACTTTAAGATGAAAAGGAGAATGTGACAGACTCAGAATACTGAATCGGTCAACACTGAAGTCTGCAACACATTCCCTACTATTTATCATGTGCTCCGCTACACAGGACCCGGATGTATTTGCAAGCTGACCTCTTTTAAGCCTAAGATTTATAATTCGAACTGGAAGATACTGTCTTATGCGGAGATCTAAGCGATTAGAAGTCCTGCCTACGTAGTCACTGCCACAACAATATGTTTATTTATATATAACTGAATTAATGTACTATTGAACATTTAAAGATTCCCTTTTTAATTATATATATATATATATATATATAAATTCATAATTAAAAAGGAAATCTTTAAATATTCAATAGTACGGCAGATATTCTGGAAATACTTACCAGCATGTAACAGTTTTTAAAATATCAACGAAAGAAAGTTTAAAATTACAGAAGAGCTTCAGTCCAAGTCAGTCAGTCATCTGAGTAAGCAAATATCCTTCATGTTTTGTGCCAGAATAGATCTGTGTAAGTTACTTGGGAAAGGGATAAGGGACCAGGTACATAAGGTTATATTTATTTTGCACATCTTTTCTACTCTTTTCTCCTTTCGTATCCCCCTAAACATCTATATAAAGATTAAATTTCAAATTAGGAAAAAGCACTGAACATTACTTGGATTGTTTTATGTGGTTACATTTGTCTGAAAATTTATAAGATTTGTTTGAAATTCATAGAAACAACTCTTCTTATTCTTTATTAAAAAAACAGCCATTTTTGATATTTAGTAATTTACGATTGTATCTATCCTCCCTTCGATTAAGCTGCAGGAATTTATCAAATCTAGTTACTTACTTAATTGCGTCTTATGTCATAAAAACCTTTGTAAGATATCTAATGTCAGATTCATATATATATATATATATAGAGAGAGAGAGAGGGAGAGAGAATAGATTAAATCTAACAAAAGACTTAAAAGGAACTGTCCATACAAAATATATAATGTTAATATATTCTAATTAAATCTTCAACAAATGGCTATTATTGTATAAGAATATATCAATATATTTTTAAAAAGTCACATGTAAAGCAAATATATTATTATAATTATCTAATGAAACTTGAGGTTTTTAAATTTAATTAATAAATATTTCATGAAAGTAAAATTTTCAGTAGAAATACTATAAAAATTAGTTATTCATGCACTAAAAATATTTCTCGAATACATTTTAATCACTATAGGAAATTAATAGCTAACTGATATTTGAAAAATATGGATACACAGAAACCTCACTGTAATTGCAGAATTAAAGAATTATGCCCCTTGAATGGATACTGTAATTTAGAGAATGATAAATTTTACATAGTTATAACATCTTTGAAAGGAAAGTTCAGATATTATAAACACCGATGATCTTTCAATAACCCTTAACTTAAGAAGCAAACTGCTATTTTTAAATATTATTGGAAGCGAAAAGACCCCGGTAATAAATTGGAAAATATTTTTTAAAATCCTCATTGTCAAATAGTTGGTACATGCTATTTATTCCCATAGGAAAAATAGATACTAAAAGATACTAACATTTATTGAATAAGAGATGTGAATTTATATCTAAATGTAGGCATAGAAATAGATTTAAACAATGACATAAGTATTGAATTTACACTTTACCCTGTTGAATACATGGATATATCGTTGTTATATTACCCAATATTGTTTATATAAGGACCACTGTGTGATTAATAGATTAAAAGTAAATTTGGCGACCTTAGTCGACGGTGACCCGAGGGCTCCTTTTTCAATAGCTACTACACTGAAGCTTAGGAGTGGGCGCAACTCCATTCCCTGGATTGCTTTAATTTACCACTGATCCTTACCTCATAATGCTGTTTGTCAACGAAGATCACATCAAGTACCATTTTTAAGTCTTTGGTATGACTCGACGAGGGACTGGCAAACCATTGACAAACACACTACTCTTTAGGCCATTTTTTAAAAATGTATACATTTGATATAAAAATTACTCGTAAACTCATATAATAATATATTAAATTTTAAATTAAAATCAATGTAATTTTACGCCGATACAAGGGAGATAACTATAAACGATCCATCTTAAATCTAACATTATATTATTTATTGTCTACTCATTTTATTAATATATAAATATAACCTTATTATTATCTGAAATTTACACATTAAGACTAAGGATTCTGACATTAACTGATTAATTCGATGATAAGAATTTTAATATTATCTGATGACTTTCAGAAATTAAATTAATTTCAATATAGTTAATTATACGTTTAATTATACAATCGGTATTATAAATATATATATTTTTAAATCTTTTAAATAATTGATTAATTTAAGTTGGGATAATGTTGGAATTAAGATTGAAAAATTAGGTATGTATATAAAATATACAAAAAATAGAAATTAATCAATTTTTTTTTCTTATATGAGAACTTCGGTTTTTTAATGCATTTTTCTTTGGCACAACATCGGTCTATAACGCAATTAATTTCTAATTAATAATCTATTGGATTAATATTTCATCAGAGTATATTTCTTAATGTGTACCTTTTATATCTTCTTTTCACATTGGATTTAATTTCATTCAAGTTCTAAATTAATGTATAATGTATTCCACGGTATATCAGTAAAAATTTCATAAAAGATGTGTTATCCTCTGAAGATATATCCCCATAGAAAAGAGGGCGTTGAAATAATTTCATAACGTACTACATCTGTTGAATTTTACTTAATACTAATAATATATATATATGTGTGTGTGTTTATGTATGTATGTGTGTAAACACACACCCACACAAATATATATATATATATATATATATATATGTGTGTGTGTGTGTGTGTAAGTTAAATAAGTTTCCGACCGGAGTCGAGGGCAACACGAAGACTCCCTTTTCAAGAGCTCAGGTATCATTTTTGAGACTTTGCTATGACTTAGCCTGGGATTGAACCCCAATCATTCGGACCATAGATGGACGCTCGAACCATTATACCAGTACATATGTATATAAGTATATATATATATATATATATACCTAAAGAAACCGTAGCGGCAATAACGATTCTCTATAGAAACACTAAAGTAAAAGTACGATCACCAGATGGAGACACAGAATACTTCGACATTGTAGCAGGAGTACTACAAGTGGACACGCTGGCTCCGTACCTCTTTATCATTTGTCTAGACTACGTACTTAGAACATCAATTGACAAAATCAAAGAGAATGGCTTCGAACTGACGAAGAAAAGAAGCAGAAGGTACCCCGCAACAACAATTAGCCGACGCCGACTACGCCGATGACATAGCGATACTGGCAAATACACCTGACCAAGCCGAAACACTTCTGCATAGTTTTGAACGAGCAGCAGCAAACATAGGCCTCTATGTCAATGCACACAAAATGGAATATATGTGCTTTAACCAAACGGGGGACATCTCCACTCTGGAAGGAACCCCTCTTAAACTAATAGACAAATTCACTTACCTAGGAAGCAGCGTCGAATCAACCGAAAAGGACATCGAAACGAGGTTAGCGAAAGCATGGACAGTTATAAATAGGTTATCGATTATTTAGAAATCAGACCTAACCGATAAAATGAAGCGCAGTTTCTTCCAGGCAGCGGTCACATCGATACTGCTATATGGCTGCACTACATGGACGCTAACAAAACGGCTGGAGAAGAAGCTAGACGGCAATTACACAAGAATGCTACGTGCAATCTTAAACAAGTCCTGGCGGCAACACCCCACAAGACACCAACTGTACGGCCACCTGCCCCCTATCACGAAAACTATTCAAGTTAGACGAGCCAGACATGCAGGACACTGCTGGAGAAGCAGGGACGAACTCATAAGAGATGTACTCTTATGGACCCCCACACATGGCCGTGCAAAAGCAGGACGACCAGCACGAACATACATTCAGCAGCTATGTGAGGATACGGGATGTTGTCCTGAAGACCTACCTAGGGCGATGAACGATAGGGAGGAGTGGCGAGAGAGGGTCAGGGATATCCCTGCTACCAGCGCGAGATGATGATGATGATGATGATATTCACTGATGTACGTATATATATATATATATATATATATATAATCTTTAACGTCGATATCGCAACTGATCGAGGGCAAGGAAAAATTCTGAATTTTTAATCTTCAACAGAGATTTAGTCGTCTCATTTTACAGCCCTAACCAACTGGTATGTTTTTCGTTATTCTCTTAAAATGATGATCAAAGCTTTAATTTCCAATCGTAAACTCCATGTTTTTTCTTCATCGCAAGTTGCTCTTTTCTCTCACCTACTTTTTATGATGTTGCCATGAATTTCAAATTTCTCTCTCTCTCTCTCTTTTGCAATGATCTTCCAATTTTCAGTTTTTTTTTTTTCATGGAGAAAGATAATTCCCTAGTAATTACTTCAGTTTTATTTCTATCGCATTATTTTTTTGTATTCTATTTTTCTGGTGTTTTTTAAAACCTTTTTTTCTTTCCTTCATCTATTATTCTTTTTTTCTCTTTACTTTTTCCCTTCCTCTTTTTTTTAAATAAATTCTTTTGAGTTTATCAGACATGACTTTTTTTCTTAGCTTCTTAACCGTATTTTTAGTTTGATTTCTATACTTTTTCTGCATGTTTCCTATACTTTTTCAATATGGTTTTATTATGTCTTCTGCGCGATTTCCATACGATATCAGTCTGTTTTCCATGCATTTTCAGTATAATTTCAATACATTTTCATCTTTGTTTTTTTTTGTATTTTCAACATTTGTTCGATACGTTTTCAGCATACTTTCCATACTTTTTCAGCATGTTTTTCAAATATTTTCTGCACGATTTCCATATTTCTAACTTGTATTCCATATGCTTTTTGCATGTTTTCAGTATCTTTTTCATTCGTTTTCAGCATCATTCTCGTATGTTTTCCGCATGTTTTTCATGCGTTTTCCGCGTGTTTTTCATATGTTTTCAGCATGTTTTTCATACGCTTTCAGCATGTTTTTTTTATGTTTTCTGCTTGATTTCCATAAGTTTTAACTTGTTTTTTCATATGTTTTCAGCTTGTTTTTCATACGCTTTCAGCAGGATTTTTAATGTTTTTTGCTTGATTTCCATAAGTTTTTAACTTGTTTTTCTTATGTTTTCAGCATGATTTTTTAAATATGTTTTCTGCTTGATTGCCTTAGGTTTTAAACTTGTTTTTTTTTCCTATATTTTCAATATGTTTTTCACACGCTTTCAGCATGATTTTTTAAATATGTTTTCTACTTGATTTCCTTAGGTTTTTAACTTGTTTTTTCATATGTTTTCAGCATGTTCTCAGTACTTTTTCAGCACAATTTACATACGCTTCCAGCATGTTTTACAAACGGTTTCAGCACGATTTCTACATTTTTATCATGTTTTTCAAATGTTTTCAGCATGTATTCTAAACGTTTTCTGCTTGTTTTTCGTACGTTTTTTCTCTCTTTTCTTCTTTCTTTTTTTTTCTTTTCAGTTCTTCTAGTATTTTATTCTTCACTTTCTTCAATTTTTTCAAATCGTCTTCGACTCACTCAGCTGGGGCTATGGAATACACTGAGTGTATCTATTCAGAAAGGGGTAAAATATTCACCATGAGAATTTTTGATTTGAAATTAGACCATCCTGCTGGTGAGGCTCCAGTAATGCTGGATCTTTTGGGAATGCGGAGTAACTTTTCTTTACTATTGCTCCCGGTTCTACTCTATCCAAGAATAGTACCACCTCATAGTGTTCTATCAAATCGAACAATTTGACATTTAAACTGATTCCAAACAAATGACTTATGTTAAATTGAATTGTTTGAAAAAAGAACTGTTTGGTCATTTAACTGTGTGTAAGCAAATGAGGGTGTTTAATTGAATTGTTAGAGATTCATAGCTATACTTAGAACTATTTAACTTTATTGGAATATCCCTTTTAATAAATAAAAGGAAAAGAACTCCTTCGGTGTTTTTAAGTGTAGAACCAACACTGAAAAGATACAGACTCCAGAGGATAGACTCCAGAGGATAGACTCCAGAGGGAATCAGCTCAAATGTAGAGGGGTTATATTGAAGAATTTACCGATATCAAATCGTGTTTTGAACATGGATCTCTGGCCAACAAACACACGTGTTGAATTGGATTGTGTTACTGTAGTTCACGTGACTAGAAATGTTGGATATGTAAATGGGTCAGTCAGGTGTTGAGAGAGACACGTGCGTGCGCACAAACGCTAAATATTGCTGGGCTGGGACACACCTCGGTCAGCTGTGTTGGTCGGTACACGGATCGGGTCGGGTATGTTCTGGCTCGGCTGACAGTCGGTTGAGGTTCATCTTGACCGGCATCATCGAGCCTCAGGGAGGGCGTCCCCCCAGGTTTTAACCCTCCTCGGAGGGGTTAGGTTTATCGCCTGGAGCGCCTGAGATGCCCCTTTTTAGATGAATGCCAACGGTGCCCGTGGCATTTTTGGGAATGGTTGGTGTGTCTGCGCCCGGAACCCACCTTAAAAAGGCCTTTTGCCGGTTGGTACGACGGAAGACAAATACCGACACGTGCGTACGCACAGTCTATGAATGTCGCTGGGCTGGGATACACCTCGGTTGGCCGTGTTGGTCAGTACACAGATCTGGTCGGATGTGTCCTAGTTCCGTTGGCAGTCGGTCGAGGCCACCTGACACGGATTCCAAGAAGCCAGCATTCATGTCAGATGCACCATGACCGGGATCCTTGATCCTCAGGAAACCGTCCTCCCATTATAAAAATATGAATAGAAACCTATAAGAGAAATTCACGGTTCTTCCTTACTCCTTCAGTAGTGTTCCTCAAGTCTTGTCCATCTTAATTGGATGGTTTGTGAGATAGGTGGCAAGTGGCCAGACAAGAACTGTATTTTTTGAGGTACTGCTTTCAGGATATTTTCAAAACCGCACGTAATATTCTCGTGTAGTTGCCATTTAGCTATTTCTCAATGTTTTGTTAGCATTCATGTCATGCATCCATACAGTAGTATTGACACTGTAAGAAGTTGACAAAAATCCCGTTTTAGTTTATCAGAATGATCAGCTGCCCATAGGAACAATAACCTACGATAACCAATAACCAAAATCTATGACTTCACAAGGCATATGTTGATATCACTTTCAGTAGATGAGATATTACTGTCGAGGTAGGTAAGTGAAATGGTTTAAATACCTTTATACCAATAGTCTTCATACTGAGGCCTTGAAATGTGCGATCACTCTTCTTGAGAATGATTCTGTGAGTAAAGGAAATGAACGAGGGAATCCACAATATTCAAAGCTACGGAACTAGAAACTCACTACTGTTGTGGCCCCGGAAAGGGTTACTAATGAAAACGCAAACACGGATATTAGATAACAGATTATATTACACAAGAAAGATAGAGTTACACAGAAAAGGTAAGAAGTCTCGTACTGTTCGGATAACACCGATATTGATCTACCTCTCGGCAGCAAAATCTCTCTGTACTAATAACGGTGAGAAGAGTCCATTATGGTAAGATGGGTAAGGCTCCCACAACAACTACCTCATATATTTTCATCATCATAAAGTCACTCTGTTCTGACGGGTTTCCCTGACTCTCTCTCTCTTTCTATATATATATATATATATTATTCATCGGTCCCGGCAGATCTTCCAAACTAGATCCTGATGTAATTATGTTCTTCCTGGTCGGCAAGCATCAAGACATCTATATGTAGGGGTCTATAGACGAACGTCTCATATCAGTTTATCCTTGCCTTTCTAGCAATGTCCAACATGTCTTCTTTTTTCTTTGGTGTTTTTGAGATGGAACGTAAGTGACGTACAAATACGAGGTGCATTCAATAATATTCCAGACTTTTTTTAGAACAGGCATTTAAATTTGTCGTAGACTCTTGAAAGTTCAGTATGTTATTGCTATACGCCTTGTATACTGACCAATTTCTGAGATTTGAAGTTCAAATGAACAGCTACAGCAGCAATTGGAATACACCCTACTAAAGCCTGATTGTCACAGCTGGTGAATTTCAAAAATGTAATCTGACACCCGAGAAGAACGATATGCAATAAAATTCTGTTTTAAACTTAGAAAAAAAAAATGCAACAGAAACGTATGGAATGCTTCAGACTGCTTTTGGGGCATCTTGCATGAATTGAGCATCAGTTTTTGAGTAGCATAAGAGAATCAACGAAGGCAGGGAGTCCGTGAGGGATGATGAGAGGTGTGGGAGGAGTACGGAAGTCAATACACCAGAGTTGATTGGCCAAAGGGTTAGGTTTGGGGTTACTATATTGAGGTTTTAAGGGAGTTTAGAAAGAGATTCCGTCGGAAGAGGCCAGCACTCTTCAAATCGGGACAGTGGCCTTTCCACGAGGACAATACACCTGTCCACAACTCCATCGTTGTCACAGACTATTTGACCATGATGGGCATTAAGACAGTTCTTCATCCTCCGTATTGCCCAGACCTTGTTCCCTGTGACTTTTGGTTATTCCCTAAGCTCAGAGGCTATCGTTATGAGACAATTGAGTAGATGAAAGTTGTTGGAACGGTACAACAAGTGCATTGCAGCCGGAGGAGATTAGTTCGAAGGGGACGAGAGTTTTATGTGTGTACTCTCAATAAAAGTACCCATACGAAAAAAGTCTGGATACTTATTTAATGCACCTCGTATTATTTCGAGGCATTTTTGGGTATCTGTTCAAAATAGCTCGTAGTATCTTGTGCAGTTCCCATCAAGCCTTTTCTCAATGCGTTTAGTCTGCGTCCTTGAGGTGCATCCACAGGGTAGTATTGACTCAACCACTTCTTGGAAGAAGCCCAGTTTTATTTTATCGGATATTTCAGACTTCCATATGATCAAAAGTTTATAGATAGTAGTCCACACCTTCGCGAGGTGTATACTGACATCACCTTCAGTACTCTTGTATCATACGTATGACACTCCTTGAATAATCTGCATGTTTTATACCAAGTTATTAACGTGCAAAAATGTTAATGAAATCATTATAGCGAAATAATGAATATAACGGTATGGCTCCTTTTTTTAATAATAGCAACAAACCAACTATCTAATTGTAATTTTCCTAGCGTTTTTCAGCCTCTGTCCACAGCATCCATACCTGCAGTTTTAAAGTGGTCACTCATCTAAGTACTGAGCAAACTCACTGCTTCTTAACTTTTGTAAGCTGGTAGGAACCTAGGTTTTTTATGTGATCCATCTTTATATTTCAAGCGTTATTTCTATATATATGTGTATATCATACACTTCCTGGTCTTTGATAGATATTTCATATTTCGCAGAATTCATTTCAATAACTGTATCTTTACAGTCTTCCTTCTCAGTGGGGACACTATAGGCTGTAATCGATGCTTGGATATCTTTATTGTCTTCAACGCTTTAAATCTAAAAGCATGGCTTCATTCCCTCTATAGAAAAAAACCGTAAAAAACAAAATATCGGTCTTTTTCGCAGAGGAACGATTTAGAAAACCATCAGCCATAAAGTTCCGAATTGTCTTCCAATTTATTCTTTGATAAATGTTATAATTTTTTTGTTATTTTTTAAATTATTTTGATAGCGTAATAACTGTAAAATATGTTACTTGATATATGAATAAACTTTATATATCGACGAGGAGATTTTGTTAATACGAATATAATTGAAGAAGTATGACTATACCCTCACGGCCCCACGTTACATCAACTTCTTTAAACCATTTCAATCTTGGCCGGTGAATCATCTAGTGGTTCCGACAGGGGTATCGCACATTTCTTTACGGCACAAGAAATACAATCAAGGGAGTGGGAGAAAAAGAACAAAGATCAAACGAACAATATGGTCTTGGGTTAACTCAAGTGCAAGAAGGTTAAGTTGTGACACTCTGCATTCCTGGTGCATCTGTAGACTAACGCTAGCGTGTATTTCTAGCGAAATTTCTACAAGCTACTAAGAATGCCAACTCATCCTGACTGGCCTTCCCTCACTGCTTCTGGACCCTATCTCATGCCGACTGGTCTCATCTGCTGTCCGCTGTCGACTGCCTACTGCTCTTCTCCGTCGCCCGTCGCGAACTCTTTCTCTAAGTTCCTTTGTCCAACTCCTGACTCGCGTTTCCTTACCCACTTCTGGTCACGTTGAAGATCGCGAGCTCTGGCCTTTGTTTGGTTTCGCGCCAAAACAGACAAGGGGATAGTCTGCCTAGCGGATCACCCACATAGTGTCACAGAAGCTAGAAAGTACTTTAACTGATTTGCACATACTGTCATAGATAATACATTGGAAAGTCAAGAGGAAATACTTCGGATATAATGCCTATATTTGTATGAAATTGAAACAGTGATATGATTTCAAACCCCGAACGAATCTGTTTTGATTTGGGATAGCGCTAATTCCCTTGGGTAAATTATGAATCCAATTATTCCCCTTCCAGCGATGTAGGGTAGATTGTGATCTTTGACGTTGATATAGTAACTGGTCTAAGAGAATATGAATTTTAAGATACAAATTGCTTAATTCCGCGAAAAAAAATCACCTTGTGTTGCATTCAGCTCGTGTGGAGAGTTGGTTAAATACTGTTGTAGCAGAATCACCTACTAATGGACTCAACCACACTCCATAATACCGGAAGACGCAGCAATACAAAGTCAGTCTAGATCCGGAAGCTAACCTCACCCCCGCACGGTTATGCAAACTAGCTTACCGTCCTATGTTCTTGTAACCACGCTTTGTTCTTGTAAATATATACCTATACTAAAACCGTGGTGTTCCGTTCTCTTTGTGACCCCTTCCAGGACCATAACAAATACATACATTGGAAAGTGAGTAAGGCCATTTTACTTTACAAAGAATAACTGCAAAAACTAAACCAAAACTTGGGATTAATGTGATATAATTGAGTTTTAGCGAGAATATTTTTAGCCTTAAGTGAAATGGTTATTATTGTTTAAGGAGGGGAACCATTTTGCAGCCAGAGATTTTGTAGTTGAGATTTTTGCGAGGGAAACTTTGTTGTTAGCGAGGAAGATGGTTGTAACGTGTGTGTGTTTACGTTGTGTTGTTTCCTCTCTAAGAGTGTAAGGTCTTTCGCTAATTGTTGTTAGGTATTAAAGGAAGGATGATGAAGAAGTAAGATGGCGATAGTCGAAAGGTGTTTTTTAGAAATAGGTTTTTATTTGCAGCATGGACTATTGGTTTTGCTTTTGGTGCTGCAAGACTCTTGGTGTTTAAGCTTGTGAGTATTGAGACGAATTTCAGTTATGAGAAGTTGAGAAGATTGAGATGCCAGCGTATGTCGTCGGACATGTGAGGAATTGTGCTTTAGAATCACCGTGTAGTTTCGTGTCTGGTATTTGGTGATAAGAGTTTGTGCTATCTCCATTAAGGTGGCCCAGGGGTGAATTGAGAGCTAGGTGTCCAGAGCGGGAAATGTTAGCCGGAAATGAAGGTCCGGGTTGAATAGGATAGGTCATCCTGATTGGGTGAAATTAAGTGTCGAATTAAATTGTTCGCCAAACCAAAATACGAAATTTTTCCTTTCTCTACAAAGTTAATGATTTTTTTTATATTAATCATTTACCGTTAATTACCTTTTATTATTTAGTTTCGGTGTCTCTTAGTTCAGGTACCATATTCAGATGGTGCACTCTTACGCCCGCGCGGAAAGGATACGACAACCATCAGCAGTCACAATAAACCGCTGGGGCTGGGGCTGGGCGGCCGTTAGAGTGAATTGAGAGTGTGTACAATGTCATGCCCGGAAGTGATGTCCTGAGAATTTGGGGGATTTTGAAAAGTCCAGAGTTGAGGTTGACTGTTGAAATGCGCAGTTGAGTTTTTTGGATCTCGACAATTCAGACCCTTTTGGGTCTCTACTGGTCGAGATCTTAAACACTACAAGATGCGCCACGTGTGGTGGGGTGTCAGCATAGTATGCTTAGCATAGGCTTTAATGATTCGTTTTTCTTTTCGCGTCGCCAAGGACTAAAGGTTGAAATGAATAATGAATAATACCCCCTGTTGTTATCAATAACATTATCGCTATACAACATTACAACAAAATCATTCTTTTAAAACAAGACTTCAATTCAAACAGTTACAATTTCAACAGTGATGCAAAAGTCCTATCATAGAAAGAATAAAAAAAGAACAGATTGTAGATAATCTTGGTGATTAAAAAACATGGGGAGAAAAATGGATGAAACGTCTCCAAATACTGATTCAAGATGGATTTAGCATCAAACTAAACGGCGCTTCTTTGCAACGGGATTGACAGATTCTGGATAAGATATCAAACACTAAATAAGCAAAGAAACAAATCAAAGAATCACGACACTCCTCTAATTTCCACCATATATCTCCTAAATAAAGAGTTCGTTATATATATATATATATATATATATATATATATATATATATATATATATATATATAATGTGCAATTATATATATATATATATATATATATATATATATATATTTAATTGCTCATTATAGATATTTTTGTCTAGATATTTTTTGTTAATCAGTTATAGTTGCCGTATTGATCTTATGCTATTCAGCGGGAATTGGCTCATAAACCTTCCATAATTAGTTATTTTCCAAGTACCTTCTGTCCAAACTCGGGCCATCATCAGGTGGGGGAGGATTATTACAAAAGGTATGTAACTTTTGTATATACATTACTGCTTTGTAAGGATGAGCGTTTGTACTGGTGCATTGAGTAGCGTTTACTTTTAAAAAATTGTTTCAATGAATAGTGTATAAATTCCCGCCGAATATTATAAAATCGATACGGCAACTCGAAAGGATTAACAAAAAAAATACTTACAAACACTCTCAATGATGTTCAATCAAATTTGTATCAATGAAGAAAGGCTGCCAAAATATATATGTATATATAATTTTTAAAAAATGTTTCTATTTTATCGAACAGCGTGCGAGAACACATGCGATACCCTGTCCTCATCCACCACCAACTTGGTGTGATGCCAGAGTTTCAGTGGCTAAGGAAAGAGTGTGATGCCAGAGTTTCAGTGGCTAAGCAAAAGATGCTGGTGGCACCAGGGTTGTCAATACTGACAACCCTGGTGCCACCAGCATCTTTTGTCACTGGACAGGGTGTGAAGACAGAGTAAAAGTTGCTCTTGTCAAATGCAGTTGCTTTCAGATGTGTTCATAAGAGTTGTTATTAACGATCACTTCATGTAAACACGTTTGATCGTGGTATTTGATTTTCGGCGATTTCATCTTTTTTTTCTTTTTTCCGTCATATATAATTTACAAAAACAACAATCTCGTGTCTAATCGGACCCTTAAGATTGGTTTTAAGAATAAATGAAAGTTCTTTGTCATGATTAGCCTAAATATCTTTCTCGTTATATACATATACATATTAATACATTTATGATTGAACATAATAGACATTTTTTGTCTACATATTTTTTGTTAATCCTTTTGAATCGATCAATACGGGAAAAAATATGTCGACAAAAAATGACTATTATGTTCAATCAAATATGGTCCGGGAGACCGGAGTTCAATCCCAGGTCGAGTCATACCAAAGACTCAAAAAATGGTACTTGATCCCGCCTTGCTTAACACTCAGCACTAAAGGGTAAGGATCAAGGGAAAAGTGAAGCAATCCAGGGAATGGATTTGCGCCCCCCTACCCCTAGGTGTAGTAGCTATGGAAAAGGGAGCCTTCGGGTCACCTTTGCCTAAGGTCGCCAATTTACTTATATATATATGTATGTAAAAGAGGGAAGGAGAAACACACACACACACACACATATACACACTGAACAAACTTGGTGATTTTTAGTTTCTCACCAAAAGATCATCTGACCAAGAGTGTCAGGGGTGAGTGTCCTTTAAACATGGAATAGGTAGCCTATGGAAAATAAAATTGATGGTTTATTTTAATGGGGATTTCTGGAACGGCAGTCTACTTTATACAGCGTTCTTATATCCATTTTGTTTTTTCTACATTTATTTACTTTATGTATATTCATTATTTCATAATGTATTTACTATATATCTCTCACACACTGTCTCTCTCTGTCTGTGTGTATATATATATATATATATATATATATATATATATATATATATATATAAAGGGAGACAGAGTGATATATATATATATATATATATATAGAGAGAGAGAGAGAGAGACAGAGTGATGGATTTACCGTGGCCTATTGCAGGACACTGCTGGAGAAGCAAGGACGAGCTCATAAGTGATGTACTCCTATGGATCCCCGCATATGGCCGAGCAAAAGCAGGACGACCAGCTCGAACATACATACAGCAGCTATGTGAGGATACGGCATGTAGCCCTGAAGACCTACCAGAGGCGATAAATGATAGGGAGAAGTGGCGAAGGAGGGTCAGGGATATCCGTGCTAGCGGCATGATGTGATGATGATGATGATGATGATAGGCTAAAGTGTTGGAGCGCAGCTTCAAAGTAAGCGAGTTATAACTCCAGTCATACTATTACGTTCACTTTTAGTTGCCCAGTCCGCTGGGGCTGTGGAATAGACATTCTGCTTCTCTGCTGAGGCGTAAGACCCCCCCAAAGAGTGTCCAATATATGAAACTAAACAATCTGGTGGTGAGATTCCAGTAATGCTGGAGCTCTTGGGAATGCGGAGAACCCTTTCATTGCCATTGCTCTCATGTCTTCTCTGGTCTGGAATGGTAGCATCTAATATGGTCTTATCTAAGGGGTAGCGTGAACAAAACTATGTTGGTTGAGATGGGACCATTTTGACATTTAAACTGTGTACTTATTCTAAACTGAAGTGTTTGAAATAGAACCGTTTGACTCAACTGAATAGCTTGAAATAGTAATTTTTGTTACAATTAAATTGTACTTCTGCTTAACAGAATGTTTTAAAATATAACAGTTCATTTGTGTAAAAATGGATTTAGCATTAAATAACCTACAAATATTGATATACCATCAAACAAACAACAAAAAACAAACATCCCCAGTTATTGGTTAAATAATACCACTGCTATTCATCCATTAAGTTGGTTTTTTTTTTTGCATTTAATAACCCATGAAGTTTGATATAACATTAAACAAACCAAACTAATATATATACTGGGTCAGGCAAAATGATTTGACACATTTGTAGGTTTAATAAAATACAAATAAAGTAACGAAACAAAAAAGTGTTTTTATTTCCGAAAAGTACATATAATGCTATTTTGTTTCATTAGATTTTGCAAATTGAATCAGTCAAATGGGATCCGTTATTGTCTATACACTGTCGAAGGCGTTCACGAAAATTGTCTATAACTCGGTGGGTCATTTCATGTGGAATGGCAGTAATTTCTTGACGAATTGCATCTTTAAGTTGTTCAATAGAGGGAGGGAAATTGCTGTATACCTTTGACTTGAGGTATCCCCAGAGAAAAAATCGCACGGATTTAAAACAGGTGAACGGGCGGGCCAAACGATGTCACCATGCAATGATATCAAATGACCAGG
>OY757932.1:21509394-21584394 GCA_963585895.1 Sepioteuthis lessoniana | reverse complement strand
GTGTATTGTCCTCGTGGAAATGCCTCTGACCCTATATCAAAAGTGCTGGCCTCTTCCGACGGAATCTCTTCCTGAACCCCCTTAAAACCTCAACATAGTAACCCTAACCCAAACCCTTTGGCCAATCAACTGTGGTGTATCGACTTCCTTACTCCTCCCACACCTCTCATCATCCCTCACAGACTTCCTGTCTTTCTTGAATCTATTTTGCCTCTCAAAAACTGATGCTCGATTCATGCAAGATGCTCCAAAAGCAGTCTAGAGCATTCCATACGTTTCTGTTGCATTTTTTCCAAGTTTAAAACAGAATTTTATTGCATATCGCTCTTCTAAAGTGTTAGATTACATTTTTGAAATTCACCAGTTGTGACAATAAGGCTTTAGTAGGGTTTATTCCAATTCCTGCTGTAGCTGTTCATTTAAAGCTGAAATCATGGAAGTTGATCCGTCACCCCTTAAGATGTATAGCAATAATATACTGAATTTTCAAGGGTCTACAACAATTTTAAATGCCCATACAAAAAAAAAAGGCTGGAAACCTATTGAATGGACCTCGTATATCGACTTTCTATTTTGTATCATCTTCAGTTGAACATCCACAAACTCAGCTGGGTCCCGATAACCAGCCATTGGCACAGTGGGTAGAGTATTTGCCATTGGCCAGGGACACCCGGGTTCAATCCCAAGTCGAGTCACTCCAAAGACTCAAAATATGGATTTTGATACCTCCATGCTTAACACTCAGCATTATAAGGTACCTATTAAGGTAAAGTGGAGCAATCTAACGAAAAGAGTAGATCCCTCACCGACACGTCGGTGTAGTAGGTGCGGTTGCTTTCGACTACGGTCACCGACCTTACTTACTTCTCTAAAACGCTGACTCAAAACGTTGGATTCCAACGGCGTCAATCACCAGCTCTGGTTCGCAGTTATACCCATGATGTAACCAGTATCATGTTTTAACCCCCGATAGTATAATACATTAAACAACCCTTCAGCGCGAGTAGGATGCGGCTCAAGGTCAATTTTTAAGCGTTAAGGTTTTGATTTAGAGATTTACTTCTTTTAGATCGGTGACCGTACAAATACTTAAGAGCCAAGTCGTGCCTACTATTCACTCATTGCTGGGTGGAGAATAGATGGATTCATGCCTCAAGGGTATTAGAGCTATGTGAAATGACAATCTAGCCAAGGATTTGATCTTGGTTTGCCGTGTACATTAAATTCGATGATAACCAGTGCACTACTTGTGCCTCAATATATATACAGCAATTTCTTGGAATAATTAATGAGATTATGCGTCTTTTGGGTGAACAGGTAATATTTCCTTTAACTTGATGTGAAGTATTCTTTGTATATATTCGACTTAAAAGGAAAAAAAAAACTCAGTGAAACTAATATTTTGCACAAGTTAGTAAATATGTAGTACGTAATGAAGATCGAACTCACGATCCTATTATAATTTCGCCTTGTGAGGGCCTGCAGACAATTTTACCACGGCTTGCAAAGAAGTTCTCAGATTCGACTAAAAGTCGGTTCTGTGAATAATTGTCGCCTAAGCAATACAGATTGGGGAAAATACAGTTTCATTGATAATACTCTCTGTCCGTCTATCTGTGTCTGTCTGTCTGTTTTTCTGTTTGTGTCTGTCTCTCTGTCCCTCTCTCTCTGTCTGCCAGTCTTACTCTCTATCTCTATCTCTTTCTAGGTCTTTTTATATGACTGTGTCAGCTTGTCTCTCTGCCTTTCTCTGTCTATGTCTCTCCCTCTGTCTCCCTGTTTATCTGTGTGTGTCCATCTTTCTGTGTGGCTTTCACTGTCCGCTTGTATTTATGTCTCATTCCCTCTGTCTGTCTGTCTGTCTCTCTCTTTCTCTCTCTCTCTCTCTATATATATATATAAATATATATATATATATATATATATATATATATATATATATATATATATATGTTTGTGTGTCTGTGTCAGCCTGTCACTCTGCCTTTGTCTATCTGTGTCTCCCCCTCTGTCTCTCTGTTTGTCTGTCTGTGTCGATCTTCTGTGTGGCTCTCACTGTCCACCTGTATTTCTGTCTCACCCCATCTCTCTGTTTCTCTCGCTTTCTCTTTCTCTCTCACTCTCTCTCTCTCTCACACACTCTCTCTCTCTATATATATATATATGTGTATATATATATATATATATATATCTGTGTGACTGTGTCAGCCTGTCTCTCTGCCGTTCTTTATCTGTGCCTCTCCCTCTGTCTCTCTGCTTATCTGTGTCTATCTTTCTGTGGGCTCTCACTGTCCACCTGTATTTCTCTTTTTCTCTCTCTCTCTCTGTATATATATATATATATATATTTGTGTGTCTGTGTCAGCTTCTCTGTCTCTCTGTCTGTCTATGTCTGTCTGCCTGTTTGTCTCTTTCTCTGTCGCTGTTTCTGTCTACTACTGTCCAATTCAAAACGGGCTACGTATGAAATACCCCGTGAATGTTGATATTCCATTAAACAACGAAACGAAACCAAGACAAACCGATGAATATGAAGTAACTTTGCAATTGTTGTTTTTTCGGTTAGATATCTACACATGTAATACTTTCTTTTCGATCTGCACGGTTTTATTTCCGTGAAACATACAGAGCACACCAACATATCAATATGAATTTATTCTTTGTCGCAATAAATAAATAAATAAATAATCCCCGATCGTAGAACGTGAACTAAAAGAGTATTTTTTTTTATTTTTGTTTTTTGTTATTTTGTTTATATATATATATATATATATATATATATATATATATATATATATATATATATATATATATATATATATTACCTATTGTTGTTGCTTTTTTCTTTCTTAAGACGGTGCAAAATGACACGGATCAGTATAAATTGAAAACGAACTGCATGTTGCATTGTCGATATGAGTGCTATATCAGTTCAGAAGGAATCAAAGATGTCGTTTTGCTGGGAAAAAGAAACTCCGAGACTGAGAGAGAGAAAGAGAGAGAAAGAAAGAGCGGCCGCGCGGGAAATTTTCCTCCAATCTTCCGGAAGTTCTCCGAATGTGTACACGGAAATCCATTAGGAGAGATACGACCTTACTGGATGCGGTTGCTAAGTCTCTCTGTTTAAGTAGGCGAATGCTTTTCCTGCTGATCACGATTCACACAAATATGCATCTTTCCCTTTCTCATCTTATATAAAGATCAGTATATTTTCTAGGTTATATATCCATACGTCTAAAACTTAGAAGTATATACACTACCAGTATATATATATATATATATATATATATATATATATATATATATATATATATATATATATATATATATCAATTATATATATATATATATATATATAATTGATGGAATTTAGACTGCGACCCCTGGGTTTCAAAGAGTTTTTTTTGCAAAACAACAATCATCAGGCAGTTAAGAAAATGAAATGAATTGAAAATCGAAAAAATACAGTCAAAAAAAGAATACTATAAAATCCCGAGTGGTTTTTGACTGTATTTTTTCGATTTTCGATTCATTTCGTTTTCTTAACTACCTGATGATTGTTGCATTGCAAAAAAATCTTCTTGAAACCTAGGGGTCGCAGTCTAAATTCCATCAATTATATATATATATAGATATATTATTATTATTATTATTATTATTATTATTATTATATAATACCTCTATCCTAGATATTGTGCACTCCCCACATTATATTGCACTTGGTTCGACACAAACCCACAAAGTGATTTACTGACAACCAACACTGTTATAATATATATATATATATATATATATATATATATATATATATATATATATATATATATGTGTGTGTGTGTGTGCGTGTGTGAAGAGACTCTTCTTTGACAAAATAATTCTTCTACTGCAGTTTGAGATTTTCTTCCTGAGAACAAAGGTTTTTTTCATATATGAGTATAACTGAAAAATTGCTCAGCCATACGAAAGTCAAGTAAAATTATCACCAAAAATATTCTAACGAATACAATTTTTCAAAAAATGTCTACCTCATCAATATTTGTGCTTTTAGTCAGCAATCTTTTATTAATATACGTTTCGTTAGCTTCCTGCTAATGGCATATCATTCTTCACGGGTTATTTAAAACGAAAACACCCTTGTTTTGGAACAAAAGCGATATTATTCCAGAGATTCATACCTTTCCCAAAGGTATTAAGAGGAAAATAAACGTGATAGCTTCACCTTAATTTTAATTGAAGAACAGAAAATATGTCACAAGATTTCGTTTGGTTTCCTTTGTCAATTTATCACATAATCTGCTTTTTTAGCTTTTTCCTTTTCTATTTCGACCTTGTCCAATATATTTGCTCCGATTGAATTTGCCCCTCCCCAGGGGGTTTGGTCTAGTTCCTTTGTTTAATGGCATATCAACCTTCATGCGTCCTTTACTGCTGAAGTCACACTTGTTTGTCTAAATATCTGAGAAGAAGCCGTATATTTTTCATCATTTAGAATATTCGGACTGTTATCTTCATTGTAATTCTCACAACGTTTTATCAGATAGATGTTTCGGCCTCCTTCAGGTATTATTATGTCGAACTGGGAATACAGAACTTTGAACTGAAACCTTTATTCAGTCCACTAGAGCTGATTGTTATTGACCGATGCTATTGACCATAACCGGGAACAGGTCTTAAGCTATAGTAATTAGTCTTTGTTAGGGTTAAATTCCAGTGGATTAAAAAAGAATTTCAGGTCGAGGCTGTCAGTTAGCTCCCGAGCTCGACATAATCATCATCATCATCATGTCGCGCCGCCAGCACGGATCTCCCTGACCCTCTCTCCACACCCGTCTCTATCGTGCATCGCTGCCAGGAGGTCTACATCCTGTATTGAGTGGCATAAGAGATACAAGAAAAGCAGAGAGTCTGTGAGGGATGATGAGGTGTGGGAGGAGTAGTGAAGTCAATAGACCAGAGTTGATTGTCCAAATGGTTCGGGTTAGTTTTACTATGTCGGATTAGGTTGAGGTTTTAAGGGAGTTCAGCAAGAGATTCCGTCGGAAGAGGCCAGCACTCTTCAAATCGGGTCAGTGGCATTTCCACCAGGACAGTGCACCAGTCCACAACTCCATCGTTGTCACAGACTATTTGACCAAGATGGGCATCAAGACAGTTCCTCACCCTCTTTATAATCCAGACCTTGCACTCTGTGACTTTTGGTTTCCCTATGCTCAGAGGCTGTCGTTATGAGACAATTGAGGAGATGAAAGAGGCTGTGACGAAGGTCATTGACACGCTCACACAAGAGGACTTCCATGGAGCCTTCCAGAAGTTGTTGTAACGGTACAACAAGTGCATTGCAGCCGGAGGAGATTACTTAATGCTCCTCGTATAAGGATTTATACATGATTTTTATTCGTCCCTTGTGAGAAATAAGTTGCTCACGTTGATATTTATTAAGTTTTTTTTGTGTGTTTATAGACATCAAATAGTGGGTGTAATAAGAATTAGCTGGTGGCTATTATTGTAAGGCCATATGACCAAAAAAGAAGCGTGTAACACGACGGGGCAAGAAAGAATAGTGTAACGTTGCCGCACCGACTCTTCACAATCTCGAAAATTAAGAGCATTCACCACAAGTATAAACATATTAACCGTATTCTATAACTAACCACCCAACCTAATAGAATGAATTACCCCCATCTATAATTTATTTCTAAAAAAGCCACTCGGAATAAATATAAAACTCACTGCCACAAACGACCAAACACAACACCTGAAAATGATTAACAAAATGGTCGAAAGCCCTTGGGCATTTATAGAGTTCTTTCTTTACCAACTTGACCCAGATGTTAGAAGACTAGTGAGAAGAACTGAACATCTTCACTGGAAAATTTTAAAAAAGAAACTATTTGTGATATTCAACCAAACATGTCAATATATAATTTTTCCTTCTCCTATATCGGTCACAAACCAAAGCCAGAGAGCACAATGTACTCTTGAACGTCTTCACTGAAAGATTTTAAAAAAGAAAGAGTCTGTGATATTCAACCAAACGTGTTAATATATTATTTTTCCTTCTTTTATATCAGTCACAAACCCAAACTAGAGAGCCCAAAGTAATCTTGAACGTCATCACCGGAAGATTTAAAAAAAGAAACAATCTGTGATATTCAACCAAACGTGTTGATATATATTTTTTTTTCTTCTCTTATATAGGTCACAAACCAAAGCTAGAGAGCACAAAGTACTCTTGAACGTCTTCATTGGAAGATTTAAAAAAAGAAACAATCTGTGATATCCAACCAAACGTGTTAATATATAATTTTTCCTTCTCTTATATTGGTCACAAACCAAAGCTAAAGAGCCCAATGTACTCTTGGACGTCTTCACTGGAAGATTTAAAAAAAGAAAAAATCTGTGATATTCAACCAAACGTGTTGATATATAATTTTTCCTTCTCTTATATTGGTCACAAACCAAAGCTAAAGAGTCCAATGTACTCTTGGACGTCTTCACTGGAAGATTTAAAAAAAGAAACAATCTGTGATATTCAACCAAACGTGTTGATTTATATTTTTTCCTTCTCTAATATAGGTCACAAACCACAGCTAGATATCCCAATGTACTTTATTTTACCGATTCTTTTTTAGTATCACGTCTAATACGTTTTTTTAGTAATTGATTCCATAAAAAATTGTTTTATCAACTATTGAATATTTGGTGGTTCCCATGTCTTCTAAGAGGTAATAGTTAATGTTTATTTGGATGGTGGTAGCGTTAGATGAATGGCATGTTATTCTATGAGAGAGCTTGCTTCTAGTGTGTTTGATCTATTAATTAAAAGTTGTTTTATGATCATTAGTTTTGGAGATAATTATTTTAAAAAATCAACGATTTCAAGTCTTAAAAGTACTGACACCCTACAAAAATCTGTTTAGCTTTGTGAGTGGTAAGCTTTAAATTCAACTAGTCGAAATACATTGGTCTACAAAATCGGTTTGAGCCATAATCACGTGAACCTCAGCTGCTATCTCTCCGTTTCAAACCAGCGCCAATTACTTTGAATCCACATGGAACACCACTACCTTCTAAAATTTCCTTGAATGCTGAATCAATCCACTACTTCACCCCACAGGAGTATTTATAGGTTCGACAATGACTAAACGTGACCGAAAGTACCCAAAGTCGTATTATGGTTACGAAAATTTTATACAGATCCTAAACTACCTATAACCACAGTTGTGAAATCTTATTTGCTAAAAAGAAAAAAAAAACAGCTGACAAAATTAGATCTTAAATCCATGTCTGTCAATTTCAATATATATATATATATCATAACAGTGTTGGTTGTCACTGAATCACTTTCTGGGTTTGTGTCGAACCAAGTGCAATATAATTTATTATTATCTCTCTCTCTCTCTCTCTATATATATATATATATATATATATATATATATATATATATATATATATATATATATATATATATAAAGAGTGATAGTTTCGTACTATTTTCGAATATTCTTTTGGTTAAAATAGACTGGTGATTATACAGCTTATTTTTACAATATAATTCTTCAGCTCTTACATTTTCCTGTTTATTATTATTGTTATCAATATCTTCCTTTTATACAGTGGCTTTATATATGAAATAGTCAATAATGCAATTACCGTTTTAAGGACATCTCTTTCAATCCCATGAGTTGCATCAGTCGTTGTGTTCGCATTATTTTCACTATGAAATTTGCAAATTATATTCGCTAAACTTTTCTTTATGTTGTCCATACCAAAATAAAATTTTATGACAAAAAAAAAAAATTAATTTGCTAAGAAATGCAGATTTGTATCAATGTTTTTCCATCAACTATAAGAATCTATTCTTCAAGTTTATATAAACAGTTTTTCTGTAGGGCGAGGTTGAACAAAATTATATTTCTATTTCTAGTGCTGTAAGATTCACTGTTTTTATATTGTTTTTTTGTATGAGTCAATTTATAATATAACCTACTATTTTTAGTTGTTTTCTAGTCAATTTTTGCCTTATCTAATATATTTGCGTTGATAAAATTAGTGACGACCCTGAGGGTATGGTCTGTTTTCTTTGTTTAATGGCATATCAATGTTCATGGGTCATATAATACCAAAGCCATCCGTGTAGAAGGACAGTAGTAGTAGCATTTGACCTATCGTTGCAGGATAAGGAGGTTCGTACTTTTTCGGGGGGTATTAGCCCGAAAGTGAATTTAAATTTGAGACTGGGATTTGAACTGCTTACTTCGATGATTCAAGCAAGCGGGTCAGCCTCTACATTCCTTGGAATAGCCCTCTATTCTGTGGTCTAGAGGCAAATAAATAAGTTTTATGATCGTAAATGGTTTGTTTAATTTAGTGTTAATGTATTGTGGTTTGTTGTTGGTTGATCGACCGGTTAATTGCTTTTAATGTCATGTCAACTACCCTTTGGGCATCTTACGTCAAGAGGTTAGGGAATTGTTTTCATTGTATATTTATTGCATACAGTTATATGATATTGAGTAATCTTATCTATTACGAATAATGGGTATCGTATTTAGTATCTAATAATAATCCTAAGTAAATAATTTTACCTTCAAGATTTAAAACTTTCATTGAAATGGAATCACGTATTTCTTTATCCCACTAACAGTTTCTAAACAGATATTTTTGAGCCCAAGATAGGATCCTTACAAGTACCGTCACTCCTGGACCTGGATGTAATGACTTTGGTAGGGTAGTCCACAGGCCTAAGCTTTCCGGAATATGAGCCTCACTAACTATATTTACCAACCCCTCCGCTCGGGCAGGATATGACACAAGGTCAGTTTCTAAGCGGAGTTTAACAGGTTTGAATTCAGAGTTTTCATTCTCCTAGACTTGTTGCCTAACCAAGGCTGAAGAACCTAGTCTGTCCTACTATTGACACATAGCTGGAGGGAAAATGAGTTTCACTAACAGATGTAATTTCGTGTCATACCAATGACACCTCTTTTTGTGGCTTCTTATCCCTTACAGAGAGGAAATTGCATATTTTAAGATCTGTCGACAGAGGGTAAAATAAAGTAAAGTTGGCGACCGTAGTCGAGGGTGACCATAAGGCTCCCTTTTTCAATAGCTACTACACCGAGGTGTAGGGGAGGGCGCTACTCCTTTCTCTGGATTGCTCCATTTTACCCTTGATACGTACCTTATATTGCTGTGTGTTAAGCAAGAAGGTATCAAGTACGATTTTTAAAGTATTTGGTATGATTTTGGGATTGAACCCAGGTCTCCCAGACCATTGTCCAACACTCTACTCACTGGGCCAATGAGCCGATCTCGCAAGCATTGTGTGGCACAAGGTCAGATTTTTTAGCGGAGTTTAACAGGAGTTTGAATTCCAAGTTTTTCAATTCCTAACCAGGCTGCTTTACTAAGGTCAAAGAGCCCAATCTTCCTAATTATTTATTCATAGCTGGAGGGAGAATAGTTTCACGTATACATTTCCCAAGAGTATTATTGTAATATAATGGCCGTGGGATTTTGTTTTATATATCTTGCCTTTCGGTTTAGTTAGGCTGAGAACCTTTCGCTTAGCGCATAGGTTAGTTTGGTGCTACATAAGCGCAGGTGTTCACGCGCACACGGGGAGGATGTGTCATTCAGAGATGTCAAAATAAAAATCCCAGATAGGGAGATGTGAATGACGTCACGCACCGGAAGCGTGGACTGAGGTTTGAGAAAAATCAGTGAGTTGAGTTTTAGCGTCCGAAGAAGAAGGTTGACTTTCGGAGCTCGCCGAGGCCTTGCATCGGGTGCCGCACGTGATGGGGGAGCGGAGGGCAAATGGAATAGTCAGCATAAAAAGATTGTGCCTCTCTCTTCCTTATGTCGAAAAACCTTTTAGCTCACAGCTTTTATGTTATCTATATGTGCGTTATCATATCATATTTACCCAACCCCTCCGCTCGGTCAGGATATGACACAAGGTCAAATTTTTAAGCGGAGTTTAACAGGTTTGAATTCTGAGTTTTCCTTCTCCTAGACTAGTTGCCTTACCAAGGCTGAAGAACCTAGTCTACCCTACTATTTACCCATAGCTGGAGGGAGAATATTTGGATTCATACCTTTCCCAAGGGTATTACTGCTATGTGAAATGCAATCAGTCTCGTCCAGGATTTGAACTCGTATCGCCGTGTCCATTTCCTCCGACGATAACCATGACACCACGGGCACCTCCACTGTATATGTGCGTTATAGACATTATGAACGTTTTGTGTACCGGTATAAATATGTCTATTTCACATATTCATATATGAGTATGTAACATTACCTCAACGTGAAATGAAAACAGTTTCGTTCAGGATTGAACTCGGGTCACTCACTCCATTTCCAACGATCACAGACGGCTTGTGTTTCTATATTGTTGCCAAAGATCATTAATGAGATTAAATGTAATGGCTGTACATTTTCTCGTTTTAAAATTTGATATTGCTTACAAATTTAAGCGGTAGTCATTAAAATAAACTTTCTATTAAATTCATCCTGTCACAATCGCTTTGTCTTGTATTATAACTTTACACAGTTCAGGCAGGAGCTTTTTGTTGTGGCCTTGTTAAGGAGCAGAAATAAAAACACAAGAAAGGGATTGAGTTAAACAAATAAATTGAAAAAGAGCAGTAATACAACGTGTATAAATGAGAGGGGTTACCAGCGAGACTTTTCGGTCCGACTGCCAGAGCTGTCTGCTGGAATATTGCCTTCTGCAGTACTTGCTGCTATTTATAGCAAGGAGAGTTTATTCGTGCATGGGTAAATTTCCATAAAACCTTCTTTATCAAATTCATAAGCCCTTTTTTCACAACGATTTCGTAAGTTAAAGCTTTGACTCCCCAGCCATAATTGATGTCAATCATTTTTCTTGAAGGCTTTTAACCCATAAAACATTGTCAGGGAAGATAAAAATTTTGACTTCGGTTTGTAATTTTAATTTGTTCATCGTCAATGTCAAGAAATTGATAGGCTACGGTTGAAATATTATTGGAGAGGTCTTCAGTAATAGGAAGATAATTTTGCTAATATTTTACGAAAATCGGGTAAAATAAGAATATATGAATAATAAAAAATTAAAACAAAAATAGAAAAAAAACATTTTTCCAATGATGCTAAAAAATAAAAGAACCTGAATGGGTTTTTAGTTATCTGCCAATTTTTATTATCCCAAGTCAGCAAAGGAGAAGAATGGTTTCTTTTCTATTCCCATGGAGGGCATGCAGATGTGTTTTCGGTAGCTCCCATCAGAGAGGTCATGAAGTAAGTACAACACTTTCGTCTTTTGTTTATTCCCTGTCCAATGGTGTAAGACGAGCGGAGTGGTCATTGAGTAGAGGCTGACCTGCTCGACAGTGACATGGTCAAAATCTTGTAATTCAAATTGCGGTATTATGAATGTAGTATATTAAATTATTTAGACACACACACATAAACACACACACAAAAACATACACACGCACGCCCACACACACGCACGCACACGAGCGTGTACACACGCGCACGAGCGTGCACACACAAATATATATATATATATATATATATAATATTTGAGTTTATGTTACACTTACAACGTACGTGAATTTCTTGTTCATTAACGTATCACATTTGGCCGACTCAAATCCAATATATATATATATATATATATATATATATATATAATGGTTCGTTGGTCGGTTTAGGTTTTCTGGAATATTAACCTTTGTAGATTTTTCAATGCCAAATCATTTTTCATACAAATAATCAGTTCTATTTTAAACAATTCAGTTTAGCATAAGTACACAGTTTACTTATTTAAACCCTTCTATTTTAAGTTATTCATTTTAGTCAAACAGCTCTAATTAAAACGATTCAGTTTAGTATAAGTGTAATTTTTGTTTACACACAGTTAAACGTCAAAACATTTTTATTTCAAATAATTCTGTTTGGCGAAAGTACAGTTTCAATTTCAAAAACAGTCCTACTTCAAACACACAAAAACAGTTCCATTTCAAAAAATCCAGTTTAGAAAAGGCAATGACAAGAAAAACAGATGTAGAATCACTTATCCTAGAATTCCATCACTGATTGAACCTACTCTGCCCTCAGATGAGCTGCCAGTACTTGTATTTACTGAGTTGTCTCCATCTGAAGAAGAGTGTATCGATGAAATACAAGAGACTGACGATGTAACTCAAGAAATACTGACCGATTCGGACGGTCCTTCATATGCTACATGAATGTCATCAAACTCTGTTTAACCAGCCAGAGCTGAATCACCTCGTGTGTTATTAAGGACTTTCCAAAAATACTGCTGCAATTCAAGCTTCCAGGTTGCAAGAAAAGGCTCTCATGAATAAAACTACAAAAGTTTCATACCTGCGAAATCGGGAACAGTATTTTTTATGGACTTTTAAAGAGAAATATAAATTTGTTTAATGTCATAATATCTCAGGTATTCTCCTGGAATTAGTAATTTCATTGTATAATCCAAATGATTGGATAATATTTCAAGATAGTTATAAGCGCTGCATGAAGTGTGTTCTACAACGAAATATCAATACCTATGCAGCTATTCCAGTCGGTCATTCTGTGTTTACAAAAGCAGCAAAATGACATTAAAACTGCGATAGTCCTAATAATATACTACAAGCACCACTGGAAAATTCGCGTGGATCTCAAAATGGTGAACTTCCTCTTTGGTCAACGAAGATGGTTTACAACGTATACATGTTTTATTTCCATGTGGGACTGCTGAGCAAGAGACAAGCACTGGAACCAGAAAGAGTGGCCCTTCCGTGAGCCTCAGGAAGTTGGTATGCCAATTATTGTCAATCATCCAATCCTCAGTCAAGAAAAGATCATAATTCCTCATCTGCACATAAAACTGGACCTAAGGGAAGAGTTTGTCAAAGCATTGAATACTGACGGTGAATGATTCCAACACATAGTCCCGCTTCCCATGGCTTTGTCATTCGAGAAGATTTATGCAGGTGTGTTTGATGGGCCATAGATTCACGCCTTTGTGCGTGATCAAGACTTTTTCAGAACGATGAATGGTCAGGAAAGGGGACCATGGTTTTCATAGTAGCGGTAAGGAAAACTTTCTCGGTAATAAACATTGCAGCTACGGGTAAATAGTTGGACAGACTGGGTTCTTCAGCCTTTGTGAGGCAACTAGTGTAGGAGAAGGAAAACTCTGAATTCAAATCTGTTAAACTCCGCTTAAAAAATTGACCTGGTGTCATATTCTGCCCGAGCGGAGGGGATGGTAAATATATATATATATATATATATATATATATATATATATATATATATATATGATTATTTTAGTCTTTAAATGTAGACATATCTATCTATCGAACTATCTATCTATCTATCTATCTATCTATCTATCTTGTTTTTTCATCTCCATACTCTTAGCTGACATGTATTTTTCAGTCTAAGTTAAAGAGTGTATCATCTTATTGGTTTGGTTAATCTCATTGTCTGTTTCCTGAGAACATGTCACACACGGTTTTGTATTAATTAGTATTCAATGCTGGTAATATTTTATCAACTCATAATCCTCGATTTTTCCTCCCATGGCAGACTCTTCTCAAACATACCACATCAGATATCGGCATTCGAGGCGGCACTCGTGTTTGGTTTCATTTCACTTTCCTTTATCAAATGAGCTCTACTGCAGTGGTTACTAGTCTCTGTTTGCCGAGACGGGACACCATAAATCAACTCTCCTTTTGACACTTTCTTTATTTTTGGCTTTTAATATAGACTTTTTCGTAGCCTGAAAACGCTTTAACATAATTGCTCGGATTCTTGTAGATTTATGTTAGAGTTTTGCTGTTAATACGTCAATTGTTTTTTTTTTTTTTTGTTTTTTTAGGAAAATATGCATTCATACCTATCAAAAATATATTCCTTTTGCTTAAATTGGGAAAGCAGAAAAAAATTACAATTCTCGTTTAAATAGTTGACTGTATCTCAATCTGATCATTACTAGCTATTTCTGATAATATATATATATATATATATATATATATATATATATATATATATATATATATATATCAGTTCATATCAATCTATGTATCTGGGCTGTAGAATACACCGACTGCTTACTCTGCAGAGGAGTAAGATCCCCGCCAACTAGTGTCCTGGATATGACCCTAAACAATCTGATGTTGAGATTCCAGTAATGTTGGAGCTTTGGGGAATGTTGAGTACCTCTTTATTGCCATAATTCCCGGGTCCATTCTGGCCCGGAATGGTTGCACCTGATAAGGGTTCTATGTATGGGTTGAAAGAACTAAACCGTGCTTCCTTCACTATACTGATTTTTGCATTCAAACTGCGTATTTATGCTAAACAGAATTGTTTAAAATACAACTATTTGCAAAAAAAAAAAAAATGATTTGGCATTAAAAAACCTACAAAAGTTGATATGCCATAAAACCAACCCACAACCTGCATTGTTTGAAATGGAACTGTTTGTGTAAAGATGGATTTGGCATGGAATTACCTGCAATGGTTGATATGCCATGAAACCCAAACAAACAAACCAACTATCTACATCGCATCATCTCTCTCATTCTCTCTCTCTCTCTCTCTCTCTCTCTCTCTCTCTTTCTATCTATCTATCTATCTATCTCCATTCGTATTTAACTGTGATCTATCCATCTATCTATCTATCTATCTATCTATCTATCTATCTATCTCTGAACCCCCCCCACACACACATGTCTACTGATATATATGATAAACTAACTTTGAGCTAAAAAATGTTCATTTTTATCCCAAAATAGCCGCCAGAAGTTTTAATTTTTGCAGTTGTATTTTTTCATCGATTGAACAATAGGATTCTTCGTTTGAGAAGTACTATTTTATTAATTCATTGGGGATGGCAGACGATAATATTTGAATCGTAAGGCAAATTTTTAAGGATCAAAATTTAAGATAATTGGAGAAAGCGTTTGTCTCCTAGATTGTTATAGTACATTTCTTAACCGATTAGAATCATTGATCAATCAGCCCACTTTTTATCTAATTTGCAACTTATCTAAATCTTATTAATAACGTGATAAAAAAAAGGTAAAAACTACGTTTTTACAAAGATTAGTTTCCTTTTATATTCAAAATTTCGGTCTTTACTCCTCTTGGGTGAATGGTTAACTTTCCATTTCATCAATAGTGTATTTAACATTGCACGAAAACTTTCTTCTGAACCCCTTTTCAACAGCAATACTTTCTACTGATATTGCATTCACAAATGCTCGATAATTCAGCTGCATTACGCTGTCATATTAGTGTAAAAATATACTTTCTTTGTATCTAGTAACATACGAACAAGAATATCTTTTACACGCACAAAATATATTACGTACATTTTAAATAATACAAACTGTATTACATTTTTTTAAACCTCATATTAACGTTCTTAGCTTTTCTTATGAACAAAGACATTGAATCTTTTGCGGTTTATCAACAAACCTTTTCACTGAAAGACATAACAATTATTGAATTTGTAAGGTTGTTTTACTCAATCATTTATTCACGTTCCACTACAAATTATTGGTGAACCCCCACGTAAGAACAGACAAAAACGTTTGTACGTACGATTACAAATCAAGGGTCACTGAAGTAATTGGTGACCCTTGATGGTTGTTTGGTTGTTTGGGTTTTATGGCATATCAACCTTTGTAGGTTATTGTTGGGTATCACCTACCTTTTCGGCATAATGAGCTGTTCCATCTGCCATATATGGCAGTAGCGTAAATCAGTCTGAGAAGAAGCCTACAAGTCAGACCAGAAGAGCCGTTCCTATTGTTGAAGTATATCATTACTCTATCACCCGTGGTGTAATGGTTATCGTCACAGGATATGGACACGGCGATACGAGTTCAATTCCTGGACAAGACTGATTGCATTTCACATAGCACTAATACCATTGGGAAAGGTATGAATCCAATTATTCTCCCTCCAGCTATGCATAAATAGTAGGGCAGACTAGGTTCTTCAGCCTTGGTGAGGCAACTAGTCTAAGAGAAGGAAAACTCTGAATTCAAACCTGTTAAACTCCGCTTAAAAAATTGACCTTGTGTCATATCCTGCCCGAGCGGAGGGGTTGGGTAAATAGGATCATTACTCTATCACTAACCCTATGTTCTTATTACTAACAGTCTCTCTCTTGTAAATACTCTTTCCTGTAAATATAACTATTTTCCTCACATATCGTGGTTTGTCTTATTATTACTATGCAAATAATCAGTTCTATTTCAAACAGTTCAGTTTAGCTTTAGTACGCAGTTTATAGTAAAAAAAACATTTCTATTTTAAACTATTCAGTTTATTCAAACTGTTCTAATTCAGCTAATCCAGTTTACTATTAGTATAGATTTTGTTTACTCACAGTTAAATGTCAAAACAGTTCCATTTCAATCAATACAGTTTAGCATCAGTACGCAGTTTAAATGTAAGTACACAGTTTACTTGTAAAAACATTTCTATTTCAAGCTGTTCAGTTAAGGCAGTTCAGTTCTAATTCAAACAATTCACTTTAGCATAAGTACGCAGTTAGTTCTATTTAATTCGTAGACACGACCCTATCAAGTGCTATCATTCCGGGCCAGAGTGGACCTGGGAGCAATGGTAAAAAAAGGTGTGCCTTGCATTCCCCAAAGCCCTAGTATCAGTGGAACTTCACCCTCAGATTGTTTAGTGTCATATCCTGGACACTCGTTGGTGGGGGTCTTATTCCATTGCAGACGTGCAGTTGGTGTATACTACAGCCCAAGCTGACTTGGTAATGGTGACCCTTGAGTAATTATTTGTAATATCCCGAAGCCTGACTTAATAAAGGGTCACAAATTATGTGACCCATAACGAACACAGATAAGTCGTCAAATAAATTTTTACTGATTACCTTTAGAAACAATGTCTTCGGGATACATCCTTCTGCTATTAGGTTATTACATTCCGACGTGCGAACAAAAATATCAACACGTATAATTGGTGATCCCTAAATTTGAACAGTTCCAAAAATAATACAAGCACACGAAGACAATATTTCTCTGAATAAAACCACAGTCTTCTCAGCTGTTTTCTACAAAGAAATTGTCACTTAAATCATAAGTCACTCGACCGCAAACATCTAAACTGCAGATCTTGCTTCTGCTACAAATATCTGCATAGTCTTTACCTAAATTTCAACTAACTTTTCTACAATTGATTTACGAAGAAAACTCCAACAAATCATCAGTTGCCCAATCTGCTCTGCAGAAGGGTTAAGACCCCCATCAAGGAGTGTCCTGGATATATGACACTAAACAAGTTGATGGTGAGGTTCCAGCAATGCTGGAGCTTTGGGGAATGCGGAGTACCCCTGCATTGCCATCGTTCCCAGGTCCACTCTGGCCAGGAGTGATAGCACCTGATAAGGGTCCTATCTATGGGCTATATAGAACTAAACCGGGCTTCATTCACTATACTGATTTTTGCATTTAAACTACGTATTTATGCTAAACTAAATTGTTTAAAATAGAACTGTTTTGACATTGGAACTGCGTACTAGTGCTGTACTAAATTGCTCAGAAGAGAACTGTTTTGACTTCTAAACTGTGTACTTATGCTGAACTGAATTATCTGAAATAAAACTGTTTGACATTTACATCTGTTTATTGCCCAGTCAGCTGGGGCTGTAGAATGCACTGACAGCTTCTCTGCCGAAGGGTAAGACCCCCCAAAGAGTGTCCTGGTAAATGACACTAAACAATCTGATGGCGAGGTTCCAGGAACGCTGGAGCTTTGGGGAATGCGGAGTACTCTTTCATTGCCATTGCTCCCAGGTCCACTCTGACCCGGAGTGGTAGCACCTGATAGGGCCCTATCGATGGGTTAAATAGAACTAACAGCATACTAATGCTAAACTGAATTGTTTGAGTAAAATGAATAGCTTGAAATAGAAATGTTTTTGACAATTAAACTGTACTTACATTTAAACTGCGTGCTTATGCTTAAGTGAATTATTTTATATAGAACTGTTTTTCGACATTAAAACTGTATTTACACTTAAAGGAATTGTTACATATAACTGCTTGAATAGTTTGAAATAGAAATGATTTTGACAATTAAACTGTGTACTCATGCTAAACTGAATTGTTTTAAAAAGAACAGATTATTTACATAAAAATGGATTTGGCGTTAAATAACTTACAAAGGTTGATATGCCATAAAACTCAACAAACCAAACCAAAATAATTCAGACAGCTGCTTTGTTTCTTTCTCTTACTTTAAATACCACCATTGTGACTTTGATCTTATACGTATATTAGTTTTGAGAAACAATAAGATTAATAAGTGTGGAATTGATCCTTCTGTCGTAATTAATGTCGCTTCCCCTGTCTCTTATGTCACACAAACATTGAAAATTATGATTGTATCAAAGTAAAAAAAAAAATAAATAAAAAAACATATCTTATCAAAGAGTACATCTCTTCTAGGAATCCATGAAGATTGTCGGTTGAGTTTCACCGACTGTTATAACTGATGCAATAGGCTGCAATATGACAGCATGCTCGACAGCTTCAACCTCACGCATTTAGCTGTCGAACATTTGTTGTGGGTTCTTCAATCATCCATCAAGCAAACCTGTCCCAAACTCATATTACCTTTCAAAATGAAAACAAGATTTTTCTGCGTACTTCATTGCTATGTCAATCTTAGCGTGTATATATATATATATATATATATATTGGTAGGGTCTGATATTAAAATATACTTGCCATATAAATGAATGTTAATCATTTCGATTTAAAAAATTATCAATTATATTTGGTCGGTTGGTTGGTTGGGTTTTATGGTATATCAACCTTTGTAGGTTATTTAACGTCTAATCCATTTTATACAAATAATCGGTTCTATTTAAAACAATTCAGTTTATCATGAGTACACAGTTGAATTGTCAAAAACATTTCTATTTCAAGCAATTCAATCTCGTCAAACAGTTATAATTCAACGAATTCAGTTTAGTATAAGAACAGATTTTGTTTACTCACAGTTAAAAGTCAAAACAGTTCTTTATTAAACAATTCAGTTTAGTGTAAGTACAGTTTCAATGTTAAACCAGTTCCATTTTAAACAATTCAGTTTAGCATAAGCACGCAATTAGAATGTGAGTACACAGTTTATTTGTCAAACACATTTCTATTTCAAGCTACTCAGTTTAGTCAAACCGTTCTAATTCTGCTTATTCAGTTTAGCATAAGTATGCAGTTAGTTCTATTTAACTTATAGAAATTACCCTTTCAGGTGCTATCATTCAGTACCTGGGAACAATGACAAAGAAGGGGTTCTCCGCATTACCCAAAGCTCCAGCATCATTGGAGCCTGACCATCAGATCATTTAGTGTCATATACAGGACACACATTTGGGGAGTTTTATCCCTCTGCAGAGGTACAGTCAAAGTATTCTACACCACCATATATATATATATATATATATATATATATATATATATATATATATATATATCGTGTTGCCATTAGCGTTTATTGCAAGCCTCTTCATATATGAATTGAGGTAGCCGTTGAATGGATGTATGTAAACAACAGTAATTGTGATTCATAACTGTTTAAAATTACTTCGCAGCTAATGGCTCCTCGTGGCTGAATGGTTACTGGCTGGGAGTGGCGTTTGAGTCAACCGGGTTTCGATCGCAGCTACGAGAAGCTAATGTCTAGCCACACTGATGTATTCTGATAGAACGATACAGATCTGTCTGTGGATGACTTTATATGTATTATGAAATTGGAAAAAAACAAATAAACAAGAAGACTGTTATGCTGCTATTATAAATTAATTTCGTGGGCTGCCTTCAGGTAGCCTTCACCTTCTGATAGCGGTAAAAATAAAAAAAGTATAGAGAAATACACAAAGATTACTCTTTAAAAAAATTAAGAGGGTGGGGAAATAAATTTGTACGGATTTGGCATTTTCTCTAATCTAATGTCTTGAATTCATCTTGGGATCTTTTGCCTCTTTTTTTTTTTGTTTTTTTTTTTTTTGTTTTAATTACGGGTTATGTGGTTTGCCGCTTGTATCATTTTCCCTATATATCCTTTTCTCTTTCAAGAAAATACCTGTCAATATATTCTTTATATCTTTATTAGGGAAGCATAGACGTAATGTTATTGGTAATTCCAAACTTATCCAATAAATATTATTTCGGAGGTTATTTTTCTTTCGTGATCATGTTCGAATTTTTTTTTTTTTCATTTATTGGTGTAGAGCTTTGGCCCAGCGGTTAGAGTGTTCGCCAATGGCCCGGGAGACCTGGGTTCAATCCCAGGTCGAGTCATACCAAAGACTTTAAAAATGGAACTTGATACCACCTTGCTTAACACTCAGCATTATAAGGTACGGTTCAAGGGTAAAGTGGAGCAATCCAGGGAATGGAGTAGCACCCTCCCCTACACCTTGGTGTAGTAGCTATCGAAAAGGGAGCCTTCGGGTCACCCTCGACTATGGTCGCTAACTTTACTTTATTACTCTATTGATTAACCCTTGATAATTCCAAAGCGAGAGATATCTTTTAAAACTATCATGCACTTAAGCTGTTTTAATTTATATTAATTATAATTATGATTATTATAATTACTGTGCTCTAAGATTTTTCCTTATTGTCACCAGCTTTCGAGTGGGTGTCCGCGTGGCGCAATGGTTTAAACGTTTTACTGCAAAATCGTAGTAAGCGAGTTCGAAGTCCAATCGTTCTATTACGTTCACTTTTGGACAAATACTCTTGGGAAAGGTATGAACCCCCGTATCCTCCTACTTATGGTTTAAATAGTACTACTACTATTCTTTTACAAGAATGGCTTTGGCGTTAAATAACCCACGAAGGTTGATATGCCATAAAACAAACAAACCAAACCAGTATTCATGTTTAAACTGTTCTACTATTCTGATATCCAAACATTCCATTTTCTATTCTGGTATTCCAATCTTAATTCTCCTATAATGATATCATAACAATTCATTCAACTGGATATTGGTTGTCTAAATTTCTTAGACGAAGCTTGGTGATATCTGTCATTAAGGGTTTTCGGACTATTGTCTTCATCTTTATTGTTATTTCCACAAAGTTTCGGCCGATATGTCATCTAGCCTTCTTCAGGTGTTTGTCGAACTCGGGAATCTTCACGGAACTTCGAACGACATGCTTTATTAAATCCACGGTAGGGAACATGGGGTAACGGTTATAGGCATTGGTTCACTAAGCTTCTAAGGAGACAACCATCTGGAGCTTGCAGGTTCAATCCTGACTGCAGGCGAGTAACAATACAGTAATAATTAACACTTGCACCCAGTTATGGCTAACGGAATCAGAACTGGCGACCCCCGAGGAAATAACAATAAAGATGAAGACAATAGTCCGAAAACACTTTATGATAAAAATTCATTCTACTATTCTTGTATCCCAACCATCATGTTCCTTTTGTGATATGCCAAACTTCATTCTCCAATTCTGATTCCTTAACCTTCATTCTCCTTATGACATCCCAACCTTTATTCATCTATTCTGATGCCATCAATGATATATTAAATTGAAAGTATAAAAGTTTGTTTATAAAAAAAAAATTAAACGCAGTTCCTTCCAAGAAGCGGTCGTGTCGATACTGCTGTAGGAATGCACCACTTGGACGCTAACAAAACGACTCGAGAAGAAGATAGACGGCAATTACACAAGAATGTTGCGAGCAATATTGAATAAGTCCTGGCAGCAAAACCCCACAAAGCACCCACTATACGGCCCCCTGCCTCCCATCACGAAATCTATCCAAGTTAGACGAACCAGACACGCAGGACACTGCTGGAGAAGCATCATAAGTGATGTACTCCTATAGACCCCCACATATGGCCGAGCAAAAGCAGGATGACAAGCTCGAACATACATGCAGCAGCTATGTGAGGATACGGGATGTAGCCCTGAAGACCTGCCAGAGGCGATGAACGATAGGGAAAAGTAGCGAGAGAGACCCGTTTTCGCCACTTTTCCCTATCGTGATATCCGTGCTAGCGGCACGACTTGATGATGATGATGATGATGATGTACACATATCTGCCATATATGGAAATATTTTCTAAATTAAATCATTTATACTCAAATGATATATCTCTTTCTCTCAAATGAGAGAAAGAGATATATAATATGTATGTATCCCGGAATATGTAACGATATGAAGACGTCGAAACATACACCCGAATATATATAGAGAGAAAGATACTGATAGTAAGCCATTCTATATATATATATATATATATATATATATATATATATATATACTTATGGGGGGTGTATTTGTGTTTTTATATGTAATGATATGATTGCGCAAAAATTGATTGCCCAGTCAGCTGGGGCTGTAGAATACACCGACTGCTTCTCTGCAGAGGGGTAAGGCCCCCCCTAACGAGTGTCCTGATTATTACACTAAACAATCTGATGGTGAGGTTCCAGCAATGCTGGAGCTTTGGGGAATGCGGAGTATCCCTTCATAGCCATCACTCCCAGGTCCACTCTGGGGGGTGTATTTGTGTTTTTATATGTAATGATATGATTGCACAAAAACTGACACTCACTCATACAAGTGCACATAGATAGATTAATAGATACATGATAGGGTATAAGACACTCCGTGATAAAGTGACAGTGTGACTCAATGGAAGGCCGACACTGAAACAGAGAGAGAGAGGGGGGAGGGAGAAAGAGAGGGAGAAATAAATAGAGGGAAAGGGAGACAGAAAGAGAGATATATGTATGTATCTTGGAATATGTAAGGATATGAAGACGTCGACGCGTACACATGAATATAGAAAGAGAGAAAGATACTCATACAAAGTGAGGGATATCAATCCAGTGAAAATGTGTGAGACACAAAGAAATAAAAAGTATTCCAAGGATCCAAAATTAAAGTGAGGGAGTAGAATAAGTATGAATACTCGTAAATTAACAATCTATATATATATACATATATATATATATATATATATATATATATATGTGTGTGTGCGTGTGTGTGTGTGATGTTGTTTTCCGTGTCCGTGAAACCGTGATATATAGATTAAGAGCACTTCTCCCGGCTTAATTGAAATATACCGCCTCCCATTACTTATGTCTTCTTGAACGAGCCGTTAGCAATAGAAGCTGCCGTCAATTTCTTTCTTGTTCACTTTCTGTTTAAATGTCTAACCCGAGATATTTACCACTTATCTTTTGATTCTTCCATTTTTGGAAGTCTTTTTTTTTTTTTTTTTTTTGGTTTTTGTTGTTTTTTTGTTTGTTTGTTTTTTTTTTTTTGTTTTGTTTTCTCCTATGAATTGTCTTTGAAACATAGAAGTTATTAAATTTCTCTCTTGAAGCTAACGTGGCTCATTACATATCGCATTTTGTTTTTTGTATAAGTGTTTTCGTGATTATTCCTATTTCTTATTTACTTATTCAGGACAACCAGTGCCAGACGGTCGTAAATTTTCTATTCTTTAGAAATTTCTTATTTACTCAGAAACAATACACCAACTTTTATAGGATGTGCTTTTGAAGATTTGCTTCATCTTCTGGGATTATTAGCTTTATTACTTTAAGCATCATATTACGGCAGATATGATCTTCAACCTTCTTTGTTTTTCTCTGTCTCTCTCTTTGAGACGAGCAAATATTATTCTTCTCTGATGAGTTCGGAACAGTGTCTCTATTTTGTTTGTTGTTATAATCTTAACGTTTCAGCAGTTATGTCCTCCAGTGTTCTAAAGATGTCTGTTGATGTCAGAATCTTACATATGTAGGGTATATGATCATCAATTAGGTATAGGGTGTCTCAATATGGATGGGACCCATGTGACAGCTAATAACCCTACTAGTAATGATATTGCGTTCTTTTCTGTTTTAGATTTGAAAATAATATATTATAACAGCAATTAACCCTTGATCAGAATGCTTTGGACTAGAAAGGAAAACATATTTTGCGTAACTACTTATTTGGTGACAAAATAATTCAAAAAATAGATGCAACCCATTTATATGATAATGATTTTATTTCTGAGACAAGATACTCAAAAAAAGATTGCATGTCCTGGAAGAAGAAGAAAAAACATTGACCTGAGGTTTCTAGCTTAAAGGAACCATTTTTTCAGGGACGTGTTCCAAATGACTGTCATTGCGCTTGTCTTAATAAATCACCATCATCTTAATGAGTTGCATCTATTTTGAGACACGCTGTAGATGTGATTAGCATAACGGATATCTTCATGGGAAATGGAATTGGCGTTCAGAGTTCTAATCCTAGACCCGCTTTTTGAGGTTGCCCTGGGTTCTGATACTCTTCACAAAGCATGCATCTATGGTCTTCACCCTACCATATAAGTTACATGTAAAGAATTAGAGTACATTGGTTTCTTTAGGGTTGATTAGACAACCAGTACAGAAAAAGTAAAAACTCTGTGCCACAGTCTTTAGTAATAAGTATTTTCAAAAAGTATGGCTGGTTCTCCCCAAGTCTTTATCTTTAAAAACATCTCACATGTGTCCATAGTGCGGTGGTTCACATAATCTAACTCTACTTGAAAATTAACTATATGTACATCCTGCCCAACATGTGGGAGTAGGGTAAATATATGCAAATGTAGATAAAAGTGTATCTAAATGAATTCAATTCCAGGGTTATGCAAACACACACACACACACACACACACACACACACACACACACATATATATATATATATATATTAGATTTATATATTTAATCATATTTACCCAACCCCTCCGCTCGGGCAGGATATGACACAAGGTCAATTTTAAGCAGAGTTTAACAGGTTTGAATTCAGAGTTTTCCTTCTCCTAGACCAGTTGCCTAACTGAAGAACCTAGTCTGTCCTACTATTTACCCATAGCTGGAGGGAGAATAATTGGATTCATACATTTTTCCAAGGGTATTAGTGCAATGTGAAATGCAATCAGTCTCGTCCAGGATTTGAACTCGTGTCGCCTTGTCCATTTCCTGCGACGATAACCATTACACCACGGGCACCTCCACTTTATATTTATGTATTTAATACCATTGAAGTTCGTCTGCGACCTTTGGTTTCATGAAGGTTTTACAAAAAAAAATTCTTCAAGCGGATAACGAAATCACAAGAATAAATTGAAAATTGAAAAATGCAGTAAAAACAGCCGAGATTGTGTAGAAATCTTTTCATGTGTGTGTGTGTGTGTGTGCGTGTGTTTAAAATCGAAGAATCTATATTAAAAAGAATTGATAGAACAATTTTTTTTCTACTTCATGTAAAAGAAATATTTAAAAATAAACTTTCCCTACCGCTGAGCATTACGTCGATGATATAAACAAGCGTCACTTTGGTGATAAAAGCAAAAACGAAATAATAATTTAGTTTAAATTTTCAACAGTTTTAATCTAGAAATAAACAGACACGTTATCATGATAATTATTCTGATAAGAACCGAAAGTATTCGGTATACGACAAATAGATCCTTTAGAAAAATTAACAAATTTCAAGATTGTCCATATATATATATATATATATATATATATATAACCTATACGGATTTCCCTGTGTCTTACCATCAGTCCCTGTTGGTCCTCCAAACTATATCTATTGCCCGTATAGAGCCGACACTGGATTTAGTTTGGAGAAATAATTAATAAATTTCAAAAATGTAACATAAAAATAAAACAGAAAAAAGCATTAGAGAGAAAAAAAAGAAGAATAAAAACCTTCAAATTAGCAAGGATTCCATTTAATTCAATTAAACCTGCTTATATATATATATATATATATATATATATATATATATATATATATATATGTGTGTGTGTGTGTGTTTAAGAGAAAACAAAAGCGGTCACATTAGGACTATAAATTTATTTCCATCCTGTAATGTGTTTTTGATATAAACTAAAAACACGAAAAATTTAACAGGACTTCTTCAGATATAATGGATGAAATAATTCAGAATAGACACGGAAGGGAAGGGTGGAATGGGATAGAAAAGGGGTGAGGAGTTATCTCCTCGTTTAGCCCACGTCCGGTTTATTTATATATTCTATTTTATTTTATTGCCGGTTGGAATTATTGTAATTTACCTTTTTTATTTTTTATATTTTATTTTTCTTTTTTTAAACTTAAGACTCCATAATTCCTCACTGAATTAGATAATTAACTTTTTTATAATAACTTTACGTAAGGAAACAGTAATACTTATATTAATTCCGAGCCTATTAATTCAGTTACCCCCTTTTTTTTTGACGTGTACGTATACAAGATAAGTTTCTTCCCATTTTTTATAATTTTTATTTCATTTTTGTTCATTTACCTTAATTCTCAATCTAATTCTATGTTTTTTAAAACCATTATTTATGATAATTTGTCTATAGTTTAAATTTAGTCTTATGTCTACATCTAGGTATTAAAACACATCTCTTATTTAACAACTTTTCAGGGTCTGTGTTCGTCATTATTTGTATTTTTTCCTCTAGGCATAGATTACATCTACCATCAAAACATATTGGAGTATTTGACTTTTTCGATTTAGACCATTGAATTTCATTGGTCAACACTTTATTTTTCAAACTCCAGAATTGCTTAGATGGGGCTGTTTAGTGTTTCAGATGTTCGTGGGAGAAAGAATATTTGTGATTTGCGTATCTAATTTTCCATTTCGTGGAGGAAATTCCTATATATGTCTTTCTATCTATAATATACTCTTTCGGGTAAATGATTCCTTGATACACTACATTATTTAAGTTACATAATCCATTCAAATTTAAATGTTCACTTTTGAATGGTTTTCTTGTCCTGATGGAATTACGCCCAACTCTGGTTTAACTGGACCGAATAATACTTATAACATATATATATATATATATATATATATATATATATATATATATATATGGTGGATAAAGTGTGCAATGATTGAATAAAATAGGTGTTAAAAAAGCTTTACATAGGTTGGGCTATAATTCCCTCTTGAGTAGACCAGTTATAAAAATAAACATGATATGGGAACCAATAACTGAAAAGGCTAAATCAGAATATTTTTATAGTAAATTCCTTTAAAAATCAAAAATATCAAGAGTGACGGATGCCATTGCATTTTACCTTTCGAATTCATCTCATGAAGATTTACGAGAAACTTTTCGTGACGCTTCTTTGATTGAGAGGGGGAAAAAATAATGTCATTATTTGAATAACATCTTCATAGTTCATGAACACCTCGTTTGATCAACTTTAAAAATGATATCCCAGATTTAATCTGTACTCTAATCAGACAAACAATAGTCCCCTGAGGAAGGTTGGAGGATACAGCGACCAAAACGTTGAGGTTTAACAGATCACAATAAAATTGAGGACAACTGTCCGAAAAATCAAAACCAAAATAGTGAATATCAACCTCAACTCTAAAATTCAGCGGCATAAATAAAACAGAGTTTTAAAATGAGATAAAAATTATTTCTACAGATTGAAGGAAAAGTTTGTTGAAAACAAAAGCTAGTCTCTTTTCTTGATAAGAAAAATTAATATCAGTTAATTTTTAATATGCCCAAATATAGTATAAGCAAGAAAATAGTTCACAGCCGTGTACATTATATTATAACTACAAAATATATTTTACAAACATAAAATACGTGGTGAATTCAGTAAGTTTTCAGACTTTTTTGTACAGGCATTTAAAATTGTCGTAGACTCTTGAAAATTCAGTATCTTATTGCAATACATCTTATAAAATGACTGACCAATGTTCATGATTTCAGGTTCATATAAACAACTACAGCAACAATTAGAATACACCCTACTAAAGCCTGATTGTCACAGTTGGTGAATTTCAAAAAGGCAATCCTCATATGAGGACTCTTTAGAAGAACGATATGCAATAAAATTATGTTTTAAACTGGGAAAAAATGCCACAGAAACGTATGGATTGCTTCAGACTGCTTTTTGACCACCTTGCATGAATCGAGCATCATTTTTTGGGTGGCATAAGAGATTCAAGGAAGGCACGGAATCGTGAGGGATGATTAGAGGTGTGGGAGGAGTAAGGAAGTCAATACACCAGAGTTCATTGGCCAAAGGGTTTGGGTTAGGGTTACTATGTTGGGGTTTTAAGGGAGTTCAGGAAGAGATTCCGTCGGAAGAGGCCAGCACATTTCAAATAGGGTCAGTGGCATTTCCACGAGGACAATACACCAGTCCACAACTCCATCAGTGTCACTGACTATTTGACCAAGATGGGCATCAAGATAGTTCCTCAGCCTCTCTATAGTTCAGACCTTGCTCCCTGTGACTTTTGGTTATTCCCTAAGCTCAGAGGCTGTCGTTATGAGACAATCGAGGACTTTCATGGGGCCTTCCAGAAGTTGTTGGAACGGTACAACAAGTGCATTGCAGCTGGAGGAGATTACTTCGAAGGGGACGAAAGTTTCATGTGTGTACTATCAATAAACTATCAATTAAACCGGGACATTGGCCCAGCGGTTAGAGTGTTCGCCAATGGCCTGGGAGACCTGGGTTCAATCCCAGGTCGAGTCATACCAAAGACTTTAAAAATGGAACTTGATACCACCTTGCTTAACACTCAGCATTATAAGGTACGGTTCAAGGGTAAAGTGGAGCAATCCAGGGAATGGAGTAGCGCCCTCCCCTACACCTTGCTGTAGTAGCTATCGAAAAGGGAGCCTTCGGGTTACCCTCGACTATGGTCGCTAACTTTACTTTACTATCAAGTGCTCATACGAAAATAAGTCTAGAAACTTATTTAATGATCCTCGTATATTTGGTTTTACGAAATACAGAATAAGTTTCAAGCTTGCAAAGGAAAGAAGCAGAAGATACCCCGCACAAACAATTACGGACGCGGACTACGCCACTTACATACCCGTCCAAGCCGAAACCTTGCTACATAGTCTGGAACGAGCAGCTTCTGGCATTGGTCTCCATGTCAACGCAGACAAGAGGGAATTCATGTGCTTTAATCAAAGAGGTGACATCTCCAAACTAAAGGGTGGGCGTTTGGAACTAGTAGACAAGTTCACCTACATAGGAAACAGAGTCGCATCAACCGGAAAAGACATCAACACGTGACTAGCAAAGGCATGGACAGCTTTCCATAGTCTATTGGTCATATAGAAGTCAGACTTGACCGATAAAAGTAAACGCATTTTTATTCCAAGCAGCTGTCGTGTCGATACTGCTATATAGATGCCCCACAAGGACGCTAACTAAACGTATGGAGAAAAAGTTTGGCGACAATTATACAAGAATGATGCTAGCAATATTGAACGCATTTTGGAGACAACACCCACAAAACAGCAGCTGTAGAGCCACTAACCACCTATCACGAAAACTATCCAAGTTAGACAAACCAGACATGCGGAACACTGCTGGAGAAGTAAGGACTAACTCATAAGCGATGTACTCATGCGGACCCCTTCACATGGACCAGCAAAGGCAGGAAGACCAGCTAGATCCTATATACAACAGCTCTGTACGGATACAGGATATAGCCTCGAAGACCTCCCGGGAGCGATGGACGATAGAGATGGGTGGCGAGAGAGGGTCAGGGATATCCATGATGGCAACGTGATGATGATGATGATGATGATGATGACATTTACTGTGTAAAAACATTAATGTGCTAGTAGGCGAAAATAATCTGCAGTATGGGATGTTATATCAGTACGAGCATATATATTAAAAAGTAAAATAAGGTGAGATATATTGGATATAGAGTTTGTTAAATATTAGGTACTATTTACCCAACCCCTCCGCTCGGGCAGGATATGACACAAGGTCAATTTTTAAGCGGAGTTTAACAGGTTTGAATTCAGAGTTTTCCTTCTCCTAGACTAGTTGCCTAACCAAGGCTGAAGAACCTAGTCTGTCCTACTATTTACCCATAGCTGGAGGGAGAATAATTGGATTTATACCTTTCCCAACGGTATTAGTGCTATGTGAAATGCAATCAGTCTCGTCCAGGATTTGAACTCGTGTCGCCGTGTCCATTTCCTGCGATGATAACGACTACACCACGGGCACCTCCTACTACATATTCCGAGGAATTGTGTACAAGAAAGTAATTGAAATTCACTCGTTAAAATTAAACACGAAAGTGAATAATAATGAAGATCATAATATCTATATTAATGTTAATAAATACCGCCATCATAACAATGTATGCATTTTTAGCAAATGAGGTAATTAATAAAATTTGAGATGTCTACCTGCAGTGTTTAACTTAATGACATATTATTATCAGTAGTAGTAATAGTAGTAGCACCGGCTCATTGGTCTAGTGGGTAGAGTGTTCTCTAATGGTCCGGGAGACCTGGGTTCAATCCCAGGTCCTGTCATACCAAAGACTTTAAAAATGGTGCTTGATACTTCCCTTCTTAACACTCAGCAATTAAAGGTATGTATCAATGGTAAAGTGGAGCAATCCAGGGAAAGAAGTAGCGCCCTCTACGTCACCTCGGTGTAGTAGCTACTGAAAAGGGAGCCCTCTGGTCTTTATTATTATCATTATTATTAGTAGTAGTAGTATTAGTTGTAGTGATATGACACCATTCTTCCCTTTCCTCAACATTTTCAATCTCCCTTCCTCTCTCCTACTTCCCTAATCACTTCTCTTCTATCTTTTCCGTCTTTTGATATAAACTTAAAAAGAAGATGATTTGTGTTCATGGCAGCAGGAATTTCATTCTTGAATGAAAGAAAGAAAGAAAATTAAACAAGCTAACCCCCCGCCAAAAAAAAACACAAAATAAACTATTAAATAAATGTAAAAAACAAAACAAAACAAAGAACATAATGTCTATCCTTTCCATTGCAGAATTAGGTAGAAAAATAAACTCTTAAATTCCTTCAATCCCTTTAATCCATTCCTCTTGTCTTCTTTCTGTCTGCATCTTTCTTGATAGTGCGTTCATTTTTGAATTAGTAAGGGAATTAATGATACCAGATATTATTATTTTAATTCTTTTTTTTTTTTTATTTCAGTCACTTGTTGAACGCTGAAAAATAGAGTATTTTATCGTTTTAGTTATATGATTTAGATAGGCTCTATATTGAAACAGAAATTGGATTTTTCTATACATGATTTTAATAGGTAATAAAATGTATTTTTTTATAATCTTGGATGAGAAATATTTCTTAAATTATTTAATCAAATACTGAGGTATATGATTCGATGAAAACCCCAAAAGTTCTGAGTCACGGATTTGGTTTGTGAGGAATCTTTTGAAAAATGCTGAGTCGTAAAGTTTCTGGGAGTGTCTATTTTATACAGGAATTAACACTTTAGTTTAGTGTAGAAATTAATTCATTTTCCATATAAATATATATATATATATATATACGGAAAATGAATTATATATATATATATACATATATACAGATATGAATTAATTTCTACCCGTTTATTTCTACACATGCACACGCACACACGCTTATATATATATATATACATATATATATATTAATACATACATTTTTTCACGTACACGAACACACACACACAGTTTGTTTTTCAGGGTTTTATAAGCGTTTTAAGTTAAATAAACATGATAGAGGCTAAAAAGACAAGCAAGAAAACAGAGATATAGCGCTAGGGTTCCACTAAATAGGCTGTAATGATACCCCTTAAACTATCGGCCTGACCCGTGGTAACCTCACAAACAAAAAGAAGTCTAACACAAAGTGTTTCTGTTTGATTTGTACGTAAAATTTCATTTCTCGTCGGATTCTGTTTCTTGCAGTCAAACCAAAACCGGACATTGGCCAAATGGTTAGAGTGTTCGCCAATGGCCCGGGAGACCAGGGTTCAATCCCAGGTCGAGTCATACCCGAGTCTCAAAAAATGGTACTTGATGCTACCTTGCTTAACACTCAGCATTATAAAGGTATGGGTTAAGAGTAAAGTGGAGCAATCCAGGGAAAGGAGTAGCGCCCTCCCCAACAACTTGGTTTAGTAACTATTGAAAAGGGAGCCTTCAGATTACCCTCGACTACGGTCGTCAAATTTACTTTTACTTATATCTCCTGGGAAGAGACAGTGTACAGGGCAAGAGACGAAAGAGAGGCTACGGACAACTTTTATCATTTTTCTGCTCACCGGCTGTTAAGTGCGTGCGTGTGTGATTGTTCGTGTGTCCTCTGCCTTCATTGTCTCCCTTCGTGTCCCTCTTCTCTTAAAATCCTTCATTAACCTAGTGGGTAGAGTGTTCGTCAATGGTCTTGGAGACCTTGGTTCAATGCCAGGTCGCGTCATACCAAAGACTTTAAAAATAGTACTTGATTCCTTCTTGCATAAAACTCAGCAATATAAGGTACGTAGCAAGGGTAAAGTGGAGCAATCCAGGGAAAGGAGTTGCGCTTTCCCCTACACCTCGGTGTAGTAGCTATTGAAAAGAGAGCCTTCTGGTCGCCCTCGAATAAAGGGAGACAACTTTATTTTTATACCTATCCCAAAAAAGATTAATTACGTAATCTTTCTAAACTGACGCGTTACTGCCAAGGCCCAAATATCAGCAGATTCGAAACTTTAGCTTATCTTTAGAGATTTTTACTCCTAAGTATTTTCCTAACTTTCCAAATTCGTAAACAAACATTTATTACTATGTCTTTTTTTTATTCCTAAATATTAGCATATTAACCAATGCCTATTCTAGTTTTGAATTCTAGCTTACAAATGAAATTTTGCAGTTCACTTTTAAATTATAAACAAAGAATTAACTACAAAAATAATCAATTGAAATCCTTAATTATTTTACCGAGAGACAACGACAGGAATTGAAAGAAAAGGAGTCAAAAAATGAAACGGGAGTAGAAGAAAGAAAAGCTTAAGAAAAAGAATGGGTTGAATTAAGCCGAAAAAAAAAGCTCCAAAATAAGAATTTTTTTAAAAAATTAAGCAAGGCATATTGTAATTCTAAATAACAAAAATGCATAAGGAAAAACACCCAAGGGAAACAGTTGTGTATATATATATATATATATATAAACACGAACACATACACAACTGCAGTCCTCTAAAGTTGTAGAATACAACGACTGTAGAGGGGTAAAGCTCAAGTCTAATGAATGTCCTGGTATGACACAAAACAATCTGACCCTGTTTGGTAGCATCTGATATTACCCTATCTCTGGGTCAAAATGAACTATCTGACATTTAAACTGTGTGGAAAACAAATGACTTAGATTAAACAGAATTTTTAGAAATAGAAGTATTTGACCATGTAATCGTTTGTAAATAAATGACAGATTTTTCATTGAATTGTTAATAATGTATAGTGAAACAATTCAACAGTGAGGAATCAAATGACTAATGTTGAGCAGAAATATTTGTGTTGATTAGGAATACTTGAAAATCTTTAACTGTAGCCTAAATTGAATCAACACAATTGGCTGTAGATTATGCCGTCTCGGTCTCTGCGGACGGGTGGGACCCCTCCAAGTGAAGTGACTTATGCTGAGTTGAAATGTTGGAAGTGGAACTTTTTGCGCATTTAACGGTGTATACACACATGATTCCTTAATTCAATTGGCAGAGGTAAATAGCAATGCTTAGAACAATTTAACTATGTGCATTTAAATGAATAATGTTGAATGAAATTATAAGTCTTAGATAGCAATATTTAAAACATGACTCACCAAACCTTCAACAACTGAAATCTTGTCAACAAATTAACGTATTTTATTTTAAGAAGAAACTTAACTATTTATTCACGCATTTATCTATTAGAGAAAAGGTTGCGATAAACACATTTTCTAATGTCAAATTTATCTTGATTTGTTAAAAGAAAATATGGGTTTTATTTGAGATTTCAGCTTTTTAAGATTTAAATTTACTCTTTATTTAATTTCTCTATATTTTTTTAAATTACCATTTAAACCATCAACATCATTGTAATAATTATAAATCATTAATAATTAAATTACAACCAAAAAAGATAACTATTATCACAATTGTGCCAGGAAATTAACCTAATGAGTAGAGTGTTTGCCAATGGTCCAGCAAACCAAGGTTCAATCCCAGGTCGAGTTATACCAAACACTCAAAAATGGTACTTGATGCCTTATCAACGTTAAAGTGGAGAAAGCCAAGGAATGGAGAAGTGTCCTTACCTACACCTCGGTGTAGTAGCTATTGAAAAGAGAGCCTTCGGATTACCTTCGATTATGGTGGACTATTATTACAATTATTTCTAATTTATGATTATTATTATTTTACTCTAGGGGAGTTTTTCACATCAGAATTTGCTGATAGTTTTCCACTGGCGTTTGAGTGACATAATTATTATCATTACATTACCAATAATATTAATAGTAAAACTGATACTATTTATCTTATACTGCTATGGTTTTCGATATCATATTTTATCTCATTCAGCTTTCTCATATGAATTTAAATTTCTATGGTGGCATTTAGAAATTAGTTCATTATATTTATTTAATAGTTGGTTCATAAATTTATATTTTATTACGCCTATTTTTCCTTCAGGCAAAGGTTCCACCTATCTTTGAATGCTCCAGGAGTAAAAGATTTTTTAATAGATTTCCACTTAAATTCTGGAGTTAGAGAACTATCGCTGAAACTCCCAAAACAGCTCGATAGAGCAGTTTGGTTTCTGAGAAAATGGTTGGAAAAAGAGAGTCTACTATCGTAGAAGCTTTGTTTCAAAGTCCAGCTAAGATTCCAATATAAACCTTCCCCTTCTTATTATTTTCCATGCGGAAAATATTTGTTTGGAAGACAACGTTCTCTGAATTATACTTTCTTCTCATAATTACTACAATTACTACTTCTTCCTACCCTTACAAACAAATTTATCTGTTCCTTGATTATCTATCAGCGTTTTTCTATTAAACTCTTGTTACGATCATGAATTATATTTGATATATTATTCGTGTAAGAGTAACTAATTTTCAGTGTATTCGTATTAAACTTTTTTTTTATTTAATGGGGTGTAAATGTTGAAATGTCTATCAATTAACTTAGGGAAGTAATTGTCTTTATTATTATTTAAACATTTACAGAATAAGGTGGGGGACCAGATTACCTTTCTTTTCCTTTGCTTAGTTTTTGTTACTATTATGATTGATAATATTGTCACTATCTTCAAGTTTTTAATTTCATCGATCATTAATAATGTTGTTATTGTTGATTTTGCTGTGTTCAGAAAATTTATTATTTTAAAATTCTTCCTTGTATTCTAATCTTTGTTGGAATCCATTTTTTTCTTGGGCGTTAATATACATTCTATTATTATCATCGGAAAGTTTCTTGTTAGAAGACAATCTAATTATCCTTATGTTAACCGCATTAGGTATGTTGCCCTGTCGGTTGGGGCTGTACAAATACACCGGCTGCACCTCTGCAGAGGGGTAAGATTCCCTTAACGAGTGTCCTTGATATAACACTAAACAATCTGTTGATGAGGTTCCAGTAATGATAGAGTGTTGGGGAATATGGAGTACCTCTGTATTGCCATTGCTCCCAGGTCCATTCTGCGACAGATTGGTAGCACCTCATAAGGGCCCTATCAATGGGTTAAATAGAACTAACGGCAAAGTTATGCTAAACTAAATTGTTTGACTAAATTTTATAGTTTGAAATAGAAATGTTTTTGACAATTAAACATTACTAACATTTAAACTGCGTACTTATGGTAAACTGAAACCGTACTTACATTTGAACTGCATGCTTATACAAAACGGAATTATTTGAAATAGAACTGTTTTTGACATTGAAACTGTATTTACACTAAATTGAATTGTTTAACATAGAACTGTTTTGACATTTAACTGTGTGTAAACTGAATCTGTACTTATACTTAACTGAATTAACTGAATTAGAACTGCTTGACTAAACTGAATTGTTTGAAATAGAAATGATTATTCACATAAAAATGGATTTGGCGTTAGATAACCTGCAAAGGTTGATATGCCATTAAATCTAACCAACGAACCAATGCAGTTGGAATATTTGATTATTGATCTGGAGTGGTTTGAATTAACATTAGTACAAGAACGTGTTTGGTTATCTTTGCTAAATGGTTTCAAAGAATTATACTCAAGTTAACGATAATGTCAATTACATTAACTATTTTACATCCTAGTAACTTGATGTCTCATATAATTTTCTTATGAATTTTCCAAGCTTTTGGGTCAGTACTATCTAAGATGAAGACAAGGCCGTCATCCCTATAAAAAAAACCTACTTGCTTGATGTCTATTATACTACCGAGGGTGTCAAACATAGAAATGTTTATTAATTCATCTATTTACGTAGAGTTGTTAGCACTCTTGGAAACCCCTATGTTATCTGTGCATTTTTTTCCGAATAGACTAATTATCAGTACGAATAGAATTTCAACAAGTTTAAATAATTTCTATTTGCTCTTCGGTGATGTATATACAGTTCTTAGTATGGTTAAAACTTTAAAAAAATTATATATATATATATATATATATATATATATATATATATATATATATATATATATATATCCAGTCAGCATCCAAAGACAGTGGGTGTGGATTATTCTTGTATGGAATATATGAGGAATGTCATATAAATCTATGTGAGTGCTCGATGTATGGCTATTGTTACATCACTAATTTCTTTGCCGGGATGAATCAAAATTCACATTCAGAACGTAAACAGTGTAATTAGATGGGAACTCACACCTATTAAGTTGTCATAATAAGTTTGCAACTTATAGTATAGCATGTAAAAAGTCATCTGACGAGACGGAGAATATAGTAATATTCTCCGCCAAAATAAACTTATTATGACAATTTAACGAGGTTTTAGTTTCCATCTAATTACAATATATATATATATATATATATATATATATATATATATATATATATATTTCAAATGAGTTTGAATAAATTGAATGAATATTTTTATAATTTTTTCTCTCCACTCTGTGATGGATATTTAACGAAGTTAGATTCACCTTTTGACAAACTACATGAAATAAATATATAATCGCCCAATGACGGTCGTTCAATTTTTACACACACACACACACACATACACACACACACACACACACATATATATATATATATATATATATATAACAATTAGGGCACAGACTTAGAAATAAATAATACATCTAGTCTCCAAAAATAGTTGTTACATTTAATGAATAAAGTTTCTTGACAAATCTTTGTGTGACTCAAAACATTTCCAATAATCTTATTTGTTAGTGTTTGCAGCGTAGATACCAAGTGAACGAAGAAGTTCAACCTATGAAAGATGTATGGTCTGGCTGATAGAATCGTAGCATTTGGTCCACAAACTCGTTTGTGATTTAAAAGCGGTAGAGATGAAGGTAAAACGTATTCTAATTCACGATCTCTACGAGTTAAACTGGGCTATATTGGCGAGGAAGCAACGAAAAATATTCGTTGGGCGGATGATTAAGCTCAGTTTATCAAGTTACAATAAGCAAAAGGTCCAAGAGATTTAGCTTGGGTCGCAAGAACATCAACGATCAAGCAAGGTCAGCTAAACCTAAAACTGTGAAATCCGATGCCGTGCTCCAAGCCATAAAAGCAAAATCCGGCGAGGTTGAAGCCATTTCGTTTCGTTGTGGTTCGTTACTTTTACAGCCTCAACAAAAGCGTTCGAGTTGTAACTCACTTTATAAATATTTTACATAAAATAGTTTTTAACTCACTCAAATTTTACTTAGCCTGTTAGGCTGGACGTTACACTATAAGTATACTCGATTTCAGCAGAGGGGTAAGACAGCCTCATGAGCGTCCTGAAGGGGACACTAAACTATTTACTATTTGATTTTTTTGGAGTTTGGAGTATCCATTATTTGCTATTATTCCCAGTTATACTCTGGCGCGGAATGGTAGTACCTGTTATAATCCAATTGTTGCATATTGACCTTTGACAGAGACGGATGTTTTATCTGTGTGAACAATGTGAACTATGTGATTGCACGATGCATCGATGTAAATAAGCGGAAACGCGTCACATGGGTGACAACCGGAATACGTGGCTGTTTTGAAATAATATATTTACGGCCACAGTAGATACGGGGAATATTTTAGAGGTTAGTCTACAATCTGGAGTTTTGGGTCTTGGCATGTTCAGTCAGCTATATTGGCCCCCAGGCGCCCGGTGTGGCAATGGCCCGCAGTGGCCCCTGGCCGAGAACCAGAATAGGCAAAGGTGTAAGGCCCTGAAAATAACACAGCGCGGTATAGTCAAGAGAAGAAAAATAAGTAATGGGTTAATATAGCAATGTCCAAATCCTTTTAAGTTCTCCGTGTTCTTCGTCTTTCTCTCTCTCTCTCTCTCTCTCTCTCTCTCTCTCTCTTACAGTTAACTTCGTACCCTTACAAAAGTAATAAAGAGAGAGAGAGAGAGAGAGAGAGAGAGAGATCTTTATAAAAAAAGTACCATGTCTATTCCTTCATCTTCATTTGATGCGTCTTCCATCAGTATAAACAATAAACTCTTCCAAATTAAACCCACCTTGGGAGAGTGGAGACCAGCATCGAGAAAATCAAGAAGAGAACAAGTTGTTATATCCCGATTGCGAATTGATCATACAAGGCTTACTCACTCTTTCATTTTGAAACAGGAACCACAACCACGGTGTTTAACCTGCCAGACAACTTGCACGGTTAAACACATTCTTATAGAATGCAGAACTTTCGCTGTTATCAGAAAGCGATTTTTCAAAGTAAATAACTTAACCGATCTGTTCGAGAACGTCAAAATAGATGACATTCTGTCCTTCTTGAGAGAGACAGAGTTGTACCAAAAATATGACAACTTAAAACTGGTTAATCTTGTGCAAACAAATGAAATCCTTCTAATAGAAAATTCTACCTACCTTAATATTCGTTTTGAAATTTTTGGTTGAAAATGTATGTATATATAGACAGAATGTGGCGTTGAATAACCTACAAAGGGTGATATGCCATAAAACCCAAACAACAAACAACCAACAACCAACCAACCAACCATCATCATCCTGGCGTGCCGATAGCACTGATTCTCTCTCTCTCTCTCTCTCTCTCTCTCTCTCTCTCTCTCTCTCTCTCTCTCACTCTATCCGCTAAAATTCACCAGCTGTTACAACCAGGCTTTAGTAGGTTGTATTCCATTTGCTGCTGTAGCTGTTCATTTGAATGTGAAATCATAAAAATTGGTCAGTCATCTCATACGATATATAGCAATAATATAGTGAATTTTCAAGAGTCTCTGACAATTTTAAATGCCTATACAAAAAACGTCTGGAAACCTATTGAATGCACCACGCATATATATATATATATATATATATATATATATATATATATATATATATATAATTCGTAATTGAACAGATTGTTGGTAACTTTATTTCTAAATGAGTCAATTAAGCTCATTTATTTGCGCACTGCTAAATGGCTTGAAAATTTCTTATTTAATACAAATAATTATTTTCTACATTAATCATTTTTGTACATGGTTAACCTTCCAGACAACTTGCACGATTAAACACATTCTTATAGAATGCTGAACTTTCGCTGTTATCAGAAAGCGACTTTTCCAAGTAAATAGTTTAACCGATCTGTTCGAGAACATCAAAATAGATGACATTCTGTTCTTCTAGAGAGAGACAGAGTTGTACCAAAAATATTACAACTTAAAACTGGTTAATCTTGTGTAAACAAATGAAATCCTGCTTATAGAAAGTTTTACCAACCTAAGTATTCGTTTTAAAATCTTTGGTTGACTATGTACATATATATAGACAGAATTTGGCGTTAAATGACCTGCAAGGGTTGATATGCCATAAAAACAAAACAACCAACAACCAATCCATCATTATGCCGGTAGGGTATATCACGCCATCAATGGGTCAAATATACTTAATTAAGTAAGTAAAGTTGGCGACCGTAGTCAAGGGCGACCAGAATGCTCCCTTTTCAATTGCTACTACACCGAGGTGTAGGAGAGGGCGCTTCTCCTTTTCCTGGATTGTTCCACTTTATCCTTAATACGTATCTTATATTGCTGAATTTTAAGCAAGGAGGCATCAAGTACCATTTTTAAAGTCTTTGGTATGACGCAACCGAGGTCTCCCGGACCAGTGGCGAACATTCTACCCGCTTGGCTAATGAGCCGGTTTGCAAACAAATTATTAATATAAATTTTATTTTTCATATTTGATATCAGTACTTAAAACCATTTAAACTTGGCAACTGTAACCATTAGTATTTATACCATTTTTTTTTTAGTTTTCCATATTTGATCATACAATATGTAAAACAGGTTCGATACCCTGTTCTCATCTGTTATCAAACAGGATTGATGTCCCAGTTTCGGTGGCTAAGGTTATACTGCTACTACTGACGCTACAATCTTTGCCATTTAACTATTAGTATTTATACCAATACAGGTGTTAGAAATACTTGAAAATGTTTAACTCTGTGCATACAAATGAACGCTGGCTCGTTTAAAAACAAACTATTCTTTTACAAATTATATATATATATATATATATATATATATATATATATATTGGCTGCAGTTCTTCGTTAATTAAGAACTGATGATGTTGATGATATCCTTATTCTTGATAATAATATTAACGAAATCAACATACCACAAGACACCTTCCAAAAAATTCAGTTCTTCACTTTAGTCATGAACTAAACAAAAACAATAAAATTTCCTTTTTAGATGTTCTCATTGATACTAACAATAATAATAACTTCACTACCTCTACTTACAAAAAAAACACTCGAGTAATAACTCCAGTACCCTCAACTTTAAAAGTGAATGCCCTTTCAGATATAAAAAAGCAATTATTCATTATCTGATATCCCGTGCCAAACTGATCTCCTCCTTGAAAAAAAAAAAATTTTATAAAGTGGTAGAAAAAATAAAACAGGCTCTCACCAATAATGGGTTTCCTAACTATATTGTTGATGAACAAATTAAACGTATGATTAAAAATGTTAACCAACAAAATAAATACTGTACGATTCCATCCAGTCAACAAACATATATCAAACTTTTTACCGTAACCAAATGCACTACAATTATAAATCAGATGAAAAAACATTGAAAACATTGATACACAGAAACATACTCCACACTGATCCTAATAAAAAGATAAAACTTATGATATATTATAATAAGTTTAAAACCTCCAACTTAGTCATTAGAAATAACTCCTCTCCCTCGATTGGAGTTTTGCAAAAAAACAATGTTATATATCAATTTAAATCTCCTTTAGGAGATTGTATCTCTGATAATAATAATATATATGTTGGTTTAACCTCAACTACCCTGTCGAGGAGACTTACACTGCACCTTTCTGATACAAGTTCAATAGGTCAGCATTTAAAAAAACATTCATGCCCAACAACACAATTACGGAAAATTCTCACCGACAACACAACAATATTAGAACATCAAAATAATAAACAAAAACTACAGATTCTCGAATCCCTACATATTAGAAACATGCAACTGACACTTAATGGAATTAATTTTCAAACCAGTGCTAATGTACTTAAATGACTTTAGCTACTGACACTATTTATAGAAACGCATTTAAAAGCAAACGCTATACTCTTCAAAGGTAAAGACGCTCTTATATAGTAGTAATATGCGAAAACAAAATTACATCAATTTTGTAATAGATCCTCCCCTGATGATGGTTCAGATCTGGCAGAAAGTACTAGGGATACATACAACTATGGACAATACATAAATCAATTCCCGCCAAATACGATAAAAGCAATACGGCAATACGAACGGATCCAGAAGAAAATATGTAGACAGAAAATGTCTATTATGTTTAATAATATATATATATATATATATATATATATATATGCAAGCAACTCCTGATAATGGCCTATGAACAGTCCAAAAGCTCTCGGAAAAAATTTGGTAAATTCATCCACCAATTCCAACCTGAAACCAACACACTTATTAGAAAACTCGAAATGGTCATAATTAAATTACACAGACTAAATGTTGTTTTTTTAATATTTAATCAAACCTGCTTAAATGAACGACTGCTGAGTAACTAAACACACACACACACACACACACACACACACACACATATAAATAAATATATATATATATATATATATCATCATCATCATCATCATGTTGTGTATATATATATATATATATATATGTAGAAAAACTGATAACAACGATCCAAGTGGAAGGAATGATTTATTAACGGGTCGACACTATAGCGTTTCGGTTCTACTGAACCATCATCAGGACCATGCGGGGTGATAATAATAATAATATTAAGTTAACGATGGATGATTAGAAATGTGAAATACAAAAACCTAGAGGAAAATATGTATAGTAAGAAAAAGTTAGCCGTTTAACTGGCAAATCAGCGTTTGATGTGTAAATTACGTTATATATATAGGAAATGTCGCAATTACCTCGTCAAAAGAAGTTCTAGATAAAACAGATCAATTTCTGCACTATTGTAAATCTAAAAACACCCAACCTAAAAAAATCAAAACACTCAACCACATTATTCTAAACTCTATCAAAAGTGCTGATGTAATAGCTTAATACTTTCTAATGAATTTCTATAAATGATTTTAGTATTTTACTATATATATTATCATTCGTGGGAAATAAAATCTTTACATATGTTTAATAAATTCTATCACTGCTATGACAGGTTATGGAAATGGCAAGTAAATAATTAGCAATGCTTTTCTATGATAAAATAATTTCAATTGAGGGTTGGGTTTGTTGGGTTTTATGGCATATCAACCTTTGTATATTATTTAACGCCAAATCCATTTTTATGTAAATAACCTGTTCTATTTAAAACAATTCAGTTAAGCATAAGTACACAGTTTGTCAAAAACATTTCTATTTCAAACTGTTCAAGCAGTTACATGTAACGATTCAGTTAATTGTAAATACAGTTTTAATGTAAAAAAACAGTTCTATTTCAAATAATTCAGTTAAGCATAATCACGTAGTTTAAATGTAAGTACAGTTTAATTGTCAAAAACATTTCCATTCAGTTTACTCAAACAATTCATTTTAGCATAAGTATGCTGTTAGTTCTATTTAACACATAGATAGGGCCCTGTCAGGTGCTACCAGTCCGGGCAAAAGTAGACCTGGGAGCAATGGCAATGAAGGGGTACTCTGCATTCCCCAAAACTCCAGCATTGCTGGAACCTCACCATCAGATTGTTTAGTGACATATCCAGGACACTCGTTGAGGTGGGGTCTTACCCCTCTGCAGAGAAGCAGTTGGTGTATTCTACAGCCCCAGCCGACTGGGCAAAATTTCAATTGAAATTCTCTATATGATTTTAGTATTTGCTCAATCACAGAATGTATTATCATAAGAGAGAAATAAAATTTTGATTTTTCTTTTATAAATACTATCACTGATATAGTAATATTACGGAAGGGCGCTGTCGTTAATCAGTGAAGGTGTCACGAGACTAGCGCGTGCGGGAAGAATGACCTGCAAAGTTAGACGTGATTTTAAAATAATCACAGATGTATCATCACGTGTTTCACTAGTGACATCGAACATTCAAGGATCTTCGATTTGTTCTCTCAGCTCTCTATATAAGAAATCAAGTAACGAGATTTTAGGGCAGTGTTTCAGGCAGTTGTCAAAACGGGTGCGTTAAAGGTTCCGGAGGCCCCGACCCGTCATACCCTAGTTTGCTACGACCTATCTGCTGTGACAGGCGTGTGTCCAACAGCCAGCTCACACACTCACACCCCGTCACCACCGAGAAGAAGAGAGAAGGAAATTTTCGAGTTACAGTGATCATTGCTGAATAAAAACGACTGCTATATTTTCTTCCCTTACCTTCGAGTTTGATTTTTTTTTGCGGACTTCTTTCTTTACAGCAAAAAACCTTGGTCCTATGGTACAATATGACAGGTTACAAACATGGTGACTAAATAATTTGTAATGCATTTCTATTGTAAAATAATATTTAAAAAATTCTATATTTGCTTTTAATATTTGATGAGCCGCAGTATGTATTATCATTAGTAGGAAACGAAGTCTTAACATTTCTTTAATAAACTCTATCACTGCCATGACAGGTCATAGAAATGACTTCTGAATAATTTGCAATGTATTTCTGCAGTAAAATAATTTCTTATGAATTTCTATCATAAAATAATTTCTAATATTTTTTATAGATTTTTGTTTCGTTGGTTGAGCTAAAAATGCGCAATAACGTTCTTCTTTAGGAATTTCTATCAAAAAATAATTTCTGACATTTTTATGGATGTTTGTTTGGTTGGTTGTGCTATAAAAACACAGTCACGTTTCTTTGGGAATTTCGATCATATAGTAATTTCTAACGTTTTTATGGGTGTTTGTTTGGTTTGTTGTGCTAAAAATACGTAATCACGTTCTTCTTATGTAATTTCTATCATCAAATAATTTCTAACGTTTTCATGAATGTTTGTTTGGTTGTGCTAAAAATACGCAGTCACGTTCTACTTTGGGAATTTCTATCATAATATACTCTCTAGCATTTTTTTGGATGTTTGTTTGGTTGTGTTATAAAAACGCAGTCACGTTCTACTTTGGGAAGTTCTATCATAAAATAATTTCTAGCATTTTTTTTATGGAGGTTTGTTTGTTTGGTTGATTGGTTGAGCTAAAAATATGAAGTCACGTTCTTGTTTGGGAATTTCTATCATAAAATAATTTCTAGCATTTTTACATGGAGGTTTGTTTGTTTGGTTGGTTGAGCTAAAAATACACAGTCACGTTCTTATTTAGGAATTTCTATCGTGAAATAATTTCTAGCATTTTTACATGGACGTTTGTTTGGTTGGTTGAGCTAAAAATACGCAGTCACGTTCTTCGTTGGGAATTTCTATCATAAAATAATTTCTAGCATTTTTACGTAGAGGTTTGTTTGGTTGATTGGTTGGTTGTGCTAAAAATACGCAGTGACGTTCTTCTTGGGGAATTTCTATCATAAAATAATTTCTAGCATTTTTACATGGAGGTTTGTTTGTTTGGTTGGTTGGTTGGTTGAGCTAAAAATACGCAGTCACGTTCTTCTTGGGGAATTTCTATCATAAAATAATTTCTAGCATTTTTACGTAGAGGTTTCTTTGGTTGATTGGTTGGTTGTGCTAAAAATACGCAGTGACATTCTTCTTGGGGAATTTCTATCATAAAATAATTTCTAGCATTTTTACATGGAGGTTTGTTTGTTTGGTTGGTTGGTTGAGCTAAAAATACGCAGTCACGTTCTTCTTGGGGAATTTCTATCATAAAATAATTTCTAGCATTTTTACATGGAGGTTTGTTTGTTTGGTTGGTTGGTTGGTTGAGCTAAAAATACGCAGTCACGTTCTTCTTGGGGAATTTCTATCATAAAATAATTTCTAGCATTTTTACATGGAGGTTTCTTTGTTTGGTTGGTTGGTTGGTTGAGCTAAAAATACGCAGTCACGTTCTTCTTGGGGAATTTCTATCATAAAATAATTTCTAGCATTTTTACATGGAGGTTTGTTTGTTTGTTTGGTTGGTTGGTTGGTTGAGCTAAAAATACGCAGTCACGTTCTTCTTGGGGAATTTCTATCATAAAATAATTTCTAGCATTTTTACATGGAGGTTTGTTTGTTTGGTTGGTTGGTTGGTTGAGCTAAAATTACGCAGTCACGTTCTTCTTGGGGAATTTCTATCATAAAATAATTTCTAGCATTTTTACATGGAGGTTTGTTTGTTTGGTTGGTTGGTTGGTTGAGCTAAAAATACGCAGTCACGTTCTTCTTGGGGAATTTCTATCATAAAATAATTTCTAGCATTTTTACATGGAGGTTTGTTTGTTTGTTTGGTTGGTTGGTTGAGCTAAAAATACGCAGTCACGTTCTTCTTGGGGAATTTCTATCATAAAATAATTTCTAGCATTTTTACATGGAGGTTTGTTTGTTTGGTTGGTTGGTTGGTTGAGCTAAAAATACGCAGTCACGTTCTTCTTGGGGAATTTCTATCATAAAATAATTTCTAGCATTTTTACATGGAGGTTTGTTTGTTTGTTTGGTTGATTGAGCTAAAAATACGCAGTGACGTTCTTCTTGGGGAATTTCTATCATAAAATAATTTCTAACATTTTTACATGGGATGTTTGTTTGTTTGGTTGATTGGTTGAGGTAAAAATATGCAGTCAAGTTCTTGTTTGGGAATTTCTATCATAAAATAATTTCTAGCATTTTTACATGGATGTTTGTTTCGTTGGTTAGTTGAGCTAAAAATACGCAGTCACGTTCTCATTTAGGAATTTCTATCATAAAATAATTTCTAGCATTTTTACATGGACGTTTGTTTGGTTGGTTGGTTGAGCTAAAAATACGCAGTTACGTTTTTTTGGGGGGAATTTCTATCATAAAATAATTTCTAGCATTTTGACATGGATTTTTGGTTGGTTGGTTGGTTGGTTGAGCTAAAAATACGCTGTCACGTTCTACTTAGGGAATTTCTATCATAATATACTCTCTAGCATTTTTTTGGATGTTTGTTTGGTTGTGTTATAAAAACGCAGTCACGTTCTACTTTGGGAAGTTCTATCATAAAATAATTTCTAGCATTTTTTTTATGGAGGTTTGTTTGTTTGGTTGATTGGTTGAGCTAAAAATATGAAGTCACGTTCTTGTTTGGGAATTTCTATCATAAAATAATTTCTAGCATTTTTACATGGAGGTTTGTTTGTTTGGTTGGTTGAGCTAAAAATACACAGTCACGTTCTTATTTAGGAATTTCTATCGTGAAATAATTTCTAGCATTTTTACATGGACGTTTGTTTGGTTGGTTGAGCTAAAAATACGCAGTCACGTTCTTCGTTGGGAATTTCTATCATAAAATAATTTCTAGCATTTTTACGTAGAGGTTTGTTTGGTTGATTGGTTGGTTGTGCTAAAAATACGCAGTGACGTTCTTCTTGGGGAATTTCTATCATAAAATAATTTCTAGCATTTTTACATGGAGGTTTGTTTGTTTGGTTGGTTGGTTGGTTGAGCTAAAAATACGCAGTCACGTTCTTCTTGGGGAATTTCTATCATAAAATAATTTCTAGCATTTTTACGTAGAGGTTTGTTTGGTTGATTGGTTGGTTGTGCTAAAAATACGCAGTGACATTCTTCTTGGGGAATTTCTATCATAAAATAATTTCTAGCATTTTTACATGGAGGTTTGTTTGTTTGGTTGGTTGGTTGAGCTAAAAATACGCAGTCACGTTCTTCTTGGGGAATTTCTATCATAAAATAATTTCTAGCATTTTTACATGGAGGTTTGTTTGTTTGGTTGGTTGGTTGGTTGAGCTAAAAATACGCAGTCACGTTCTTCTTGGGGAATTTCTATCATAAAATAATTTCTAGCATTTTTACATGGAGGTTTGTTTGTTTGTTTGGTTGGTTGGTTGAGCTAAAAATACGCAGTCACGTTCTTCTTGGGGAATTTCTATCATAAAATAATTTCTAGCATTTTTACATGGAGGTTTGTTTGTTTGTTTGGTTGGTTGGTTGAGCTAAAAATACGCAGTCACGTTCTTCTTGGGGAATTTCTATCATAAAATAATTTCTAGCATTTTTACATGGAGGTTTGTTTGTTTGGTTGGTTGGTTGGTTGAGCTAAAATTACGCAGTCACGTTCTTCTTGGGGAATTTCTATCATAAAATAATTTCTAGCATTTTTACATGGAGGTTTGTTTGTTTGTTTGGTTGGTTGGTTGAGCTAAAAATACGCAGTCACGTTCTTCTTGGGGAATTTCTATCATAAAATAATTTCTAGCATTTTTACATGGAGGTTTGTTTGTTTGGTTGGTTGGTTGGTTGAGCTAAAAATACGCAGTCACGTTCTTCTTGGGGAATTTCTATCATAAAATAATTTCTAGCATTTTTACATGGAGGTTTGTTTGTTTGGTTGGTTGGTTGGTTGAGCTAAAAATACGCAGTCACGTTCTTCTTGGGGAATTTCTATCATAAAATAATTTCTAGCATTTTTACATGGAGGTTTGTTTGTTTGTTTGGTTGATTGAGCTAAAAATACGCAGTGACGTTCTTCTTGGGGAATTTCTATCATAAAATAATTTCTAGCATTTTTACATGGAGGTTTGTTTGTTTGGTTGGTTGGTTGGTTGAGCTAAAAATACGCAGTCACGTTCTTCTTGGGGAATTTCTATCATAAAATAATTTCTAGCATTTTTACATGGAGGTTTGTTTGTTTGGTTGGTTGGTTGGTTGAGCTAAAAATACGCAGTCACGTTCTTCTTGGGGAATTTCTATCATAAAATAATTTCTAGCATTTTTACATGGAGGTTTGTTTGTTTGGTTGGTTGGTTGGTTGAGCTAAAAATACGCAGTCACGTTCTTCTTGGGGAATTTCTATCATAAAATAATTTCTAGCATTTTTACGTAGAGGTTTGTTTGGTTGATTGGTTGGTTGTGCTAAAAATACGCAGTGACATTCTTCTTGGGGAATTTCTATCATAAAATAATTTCTAGCATTTTTACATGGAGGTTTGTTTGTTTGGTTGGTTGGTTGAGCTAAAAATACGCAGTCACGTTCTTCTTGGGGAATTTCTATCATAAAATAATTTCTAGCATTTTTACATGGAGGTTTGTTTGTTTGGTTGGTTGGTTGGTTGAGCTAAAAATACGCAGTCACGTTCTTCTTGGGGAATTTCTATCATAAAATAATTTCTAGCATTTTTACATGGAGGTTTGTTTGTTTGGTTGGTTGGTTGGTTGAGCTAAAAATACGCAGTGACGTTCTTCTTGGGGAATTTCTATCATAAAATAATTTCTAGCATTTTTACATGGAGGTTTGTTTGTTTGTTTGGTTGGTTGGTTGAGCTAAAAATACGCAGTCACGTTCTTCTTGGGGAATTTCTATCATAAAATAATTTCTAGCATTTTTACATGGAGGTTTGTTTGTTTGGTTGGTTGGTTGGTTGAGCTAAAATTACGCAGTCACGTTCTTCTTGGGGAATTTCTATCATAAAATAATTTCTAGCATTTTTACATGGAGGTTTGTTTGTTTGTTTGGTTGGTTGGTTGAGCTAAAAATACGCAGTCACGTTCTTCTTGGGGAATTTCTATCATAAAATAATTTCTAGCATTTTTACATGGAGGTTTGTTTGTTTGGTTGGTTGGTTGGTTGAGCTAAAAATACGCAGTCACGTTCTTCTTGGGGAATTTCTATCATAAAATAATTTCTAGCATTTTTACATGGAGGTTTGTTTGTTTGGTTGGTTGGTTGGTTGAGCTAAAAATACGCAGTCACGTTCTTCTTGGGGAATTTCTATCATAAAATAATTTCTAGCATTTTTACATGGAGGTTTGTTTGTTTGTTTGGTTGATTGAGCTAAAAATACGCAGTGACGTTCTTCTTGGGGAATTTCTATCATAAAATAATTTCTAACATTTTTACATGGGATGTTTGTTTGTTTGGTTGATTGGTTGAGGTAAAAATATGCAGTCAAGTTTTTGTTTGGGAATTTCTATCATAAAATAATTTCTAGCATTTTTACATGGATGTTTGTTTCGTTGGTTAGTTGAGCTAAAAATACGCAGTCACGTTCTCATTTAGGAATTTCTATCATAAAATAATTTCTAGCATTTTTACATGGACGTTTGTTTGGTTGGTTGGTTGAGCTAAAAATACGCAGTTACATTTTTTTGGGGGGAATTTCTATCATAAAATAATTTCTAGCATTTTGACATGGATTTTTGGTTGGTTGGTTGGTTGGTTGAGCTAAAAATACGCTGTCACGTTCTTATTTAGGAATTTGCGGATCTAACAAGCACATGTGTTATCCCAGCAGACACTATAAAGTCAAAACATTTTCAAATGGACTACAGTAGAATTTACTTGTATCCCAGGCAATACAATGCAACTTTGTCTCAGAGTGTTATATTTTCATCTTCAGCATCATAACGGCACAATAAATAAACAGACGCACAATGATAAAGACGCATTAATATACGACGCACACGGAAAGACGAACGAAGACTTCTTTATCAAAATATTTTACCTCTCACTTTATTTGTAAGGTTTCGAAAAGGGTTACTCAAAGTTTGCGTGTGAGACGGAGCTGGAGACCGAAAATAACTGAAATATTTTGACCGCAAAGTTATGGCCGTCAGCGTTGTGTTTTTCTCATTCTCCATGGCTGCTCAACCTGAGCCCTGGCTTTCCTTACTACCACTCGTCCAACTCCCGCTCCGACTATACTGCTTTTCCTCAACTCTACTCGCCTCTATCAACTGTCCTCAATTCGTCGGCCTTATATTACCTTCAAACTTCCATGCGGTGATATGGACACGCCTCCATGCCTCCACAACTTCTTCCGATATCAGGCGATCGGAATGTGTCACTTCTGCTACCTTTGGAATGGCCAGTGTGATCGTCATCGAGCGGAAATAACTGTCAGGCAGTTCAGAGGTCACTCTCTTCCGGTGCGTCAGTTTATGAGAGTATAACGGGATTTTTTTTTACCTCGTCCCCTTTTCATCAGCTAATTTCCGCCCACGCGATTTCCTCTCATATCTGCCATTAGAATGTGTCACTTCCTTCCTGTGCGTCACCTTGAATGGCATTTTTGGCCGGGTCAAAAGGTCGAAACATAACAAGAGTCTCATAGTAGCCAAACCTTGGTTGACGGACGGGCGACTCGTATCCACTTACAACTTTCAACTTTCAACTTGGGATATCGACTTGACGAGCGGGCTAAAAATTCACTGCTACCCAAGGGAACTTAACACAAGAACAATTTCATTTATTTGATTTCAGATCTATCCAAGAATAAAACTTTTCTATTTTAGTAGCACTCGCGTTAACAGTTTTACCTTTATTAACATGAGTCAACTACACACACACACGCATATATATATATATATATATATATATATATGGCGTTTGAGTCAACCTGGTTTCGATCCCAGCAACAGGAAGCTAATATGTCTAGCAACACTGATGAGTTCTCATAGAACGAAACAGATCTGTCTGTGGATGACTATAGAGATATATACTCCACTACCCCCGTATGATTGAGTTCTCTGACGAATGAATTAATCGTATTGTTATTAGCGTTTATTGCAAGTTTCTTCATATATGAATTGAGGTCTCGGTAGCCGTTAAGCTGATGTATGTAAACAATAGAAATTGTAATTCATAACCGTTTAAAATTTACTTCGCTGCTACTGGCTCCCCGTGCCTGACGGTTAGAAACTACGGGAAGCTAATATGTCTAGCCACAGTGATGAGTTCTGGTAAAACAAAACAGAACTGTCTGTGGATGACTATATATATATATATATATATATATATATATATATATCTAATATATTTATTTATTATTATTATATATATATGATAATAATAGATAAATATATATTAGATATATATATTTAATTGATGGAATTTATACCGTGACCCTTGGGTTTCATGAAGTCTTTTTTCAAAAAAACAATCATCAGGCAATAAAAATGACAACGGATTTTTAAACTCTATTTTTTCGAATTTCGATTCATTTCATTTTCTTAACTGCCTGATGATTGTTGTTTTGAAAAAAAAACTCCATGAAACCCAGTGGTTATAGTATAAATTTCATAAATTAAATATATATATATCTAATATATATTCATTTATTATTATCATATAATAGCTCTATCCTGTATATTGAGTACACTCCATTTTGTATTGCACTTGGTTCGACACTAACCTACAAATTAATTTAGTGACAACCAACACTGTTATATATATATATATACATATATACACACACACGCGTGTGTGTGTGTGTGTGTGTGTGTGTGTGTGTGTGTGTGTGTGTGTTGAATAACCTAAATATTGATATGCTGTAAAACACTATCAACCAAACAAGTAAAATTTTTCCCTAATAGTCGTAGTAATACCTACATATTGTATCCCATTATATTTATTATATATATTAAATTCCTATATAAATTTATCAACAATTATATAACAGGTAAAAAAATTAGCACGGTCCATAATATTTAATGGTTGAGAGTATACATATTAATTGTTAAATTCAGTTAATTAGCTTTATGTACAAATATGACTATTATTATAAAGAACTGAAAAAATGTATGGCCTCTCTCTCGTTTTATTTACTGCCAATGTGTATGCACACTTCTCTTAAATTCTTATAGAAATATAAGATTTATTCTGGGAGAGAAGTATTAATTGATAGCTACTTCTAGTTTTATAAAAATCACATTTTATTAAATTGCATTAATACCACGGGATTGCCCTCCCTGGTTTTAAAGGGTCTACATGACGTTTGCGACTTGTTTGTGTTATTAAGCAAATCGATTCGTTCCAGGCAAGACTGAATTAATTGCTTGGTGTCTGAGGCGCCTAAAAATGGGGAATGCTGAGCTGATTGCGTATTTCTTGTAACTGCTACGCTTGTGTCTAGATTTGTGTGTGGCACCCCACAATAAAATTATTTCATGTCAGATCTAACTTGGTGGGAAGTCAGCTAAATATCCCTCCTTACTTAATTATATTTGACAACATGGTGTGTAGTTCTTTCGTGATTTATTTACAAGATAATGTTGTACAAAGCCTCTAAATTCCAAATAATTGTAAAATAAATACTCTATGACTTTTGATAATCAGATATTTTTTGATATATTTTAAATAACTTTGAAATGAAACGAGTTTACTAAATGTGTCTGATATATACCCAATGCCAAGAACCGTAATGAATTTACCAAATAAAATTTTACACGCTGACATAATTTTATCAAGAGAGAAGAGAGATACATTATACGATCGAATTAATAACGAAAACAGATGTAGCGTGTAATCAATTCAAAATTGAGGAATTTCCGTGGAGGTGTAGCTAATGTGGTGAGCTGCGACATCGTAATAAGTGAGTCCAAATTCAGGTCACGTTATTACGTTCATTTTCGGACAAATTCCCTTGAGAAAGATATAAAATATTTTATTTACCTAGCTATGGGTTAAGTAATACTTCAGTGGCTCTTCTATAATGATGCCTTTAGTGTTAAATAACCCCAAAAGAGTGATATGCCATTAAAGAAATTAGGCAAACCCCGAACAAATGCTGTGGATCATGGAGGCAACTAGTATACAAATCAAGGAACCGTCAATTAAAATGGTATAGGGAAATATGAAAATTGGCATGAAATCAAAATGTTAAATATATACAAATTTATAGCGATGCGGGTTTTGTATTTTGATTGTTTAATTTAATTGTTATATCTGCGATTATGGTTATATTAAGAGTTTTGTAACCTAAATATCTTTGGGATCTAAGATATGGGAATAAAATAATAAAATAAATAAATAAAATAAAAATTTTAAAAATCTAATTTAAAGGTTTAAATTGAATTAAAATTCCCTGGCTACAAAGAACCCAACCCTGTTGATCTTGGGTTTGAGCCAACGAATGGTACAACCATTTTTCAAGGTTCCGAATGTCTTTATTGCTTTACCTCTCTTTGCTTATTCACCAGGAAATTTCCTTTATATATGTATATATATATATATATATACTCTCAACCATATTTGTCGATCTCATCCCCAGAAGAAGCCTGCGTGTGATCTGAAGAGGAGGAGATAATATTATTCGTCGAAATAAATTCATATTGGCATTTTAACTATGGTTGAGTTTTCTTCCAGCTTGATTATATATATATATATATATATATACTTGCTGGTGAGCCCATGTATGCTGTGAATAGAACGTATATTATCTATATATTACGAATACATGTCTATACAAATTTATTTGCTGTAGGCTTATATCTTGAAATCAATGCTTGATAAATTATGTTCAAGTGTATATTTTCTGTGGTGCGCATTTGTTCTGTGATTAATGTAAGTTCAACTAAAGTATAAATGATATGAGACAACAGTAATTTATTATTCGTATCAAATATTGGTTTCAGCCATAAATAGATAAAATCAAAATTTTATTACGCATTTCAAACTTCAAATATTTCAAATTCAACCCTGAAAAGACCAGATTAAAAAGTGCCATAATTGGTTATTCTTATTTCCGGGTTCCCAACATTATTTATTATATAATTGCACACTCTTAAAGTGAAAGAACTAAAAGTTCATATTCACCACGTATAATGTGATATAGGGGGTCCAAGTTAAAAAGAGAATTTTGAGAGAGAGAGAGAGAGAGAGAGAGAGAATAATAAGAAAGAGCAGACAGATAATCTACAGGGCAGCCGTCTGACTTCTGAGTTAAACAGGACAAAGTACACGTTGTAGGTCATCCAGTCACGTGTGAATGACAACGGCAACAAGTAGGTTAGAACTGCCACAGAAAAACAGAAAGAAAATTCAAGGTCAGTGAATGCTCTCTCTTTCTCCTCATGAGAGGTTTCTCTTTTTCCATCTAACGAGTCTGACTCAGCTTTAAATTCTCTTTCTCTTCCTGTCGACTACAATAAAAGAGTAGTAGCAAAAAAAAGAAGCCTTTTAGTAGTTAATAGTATATCTTTCAAAAAAAAGTAGGAAAGATGATCGTTTTTATCCTCTGTGAAAGAAATTTCCAAGTCCTAGATTCCCATTGATTAGTTTGAACTGATTCATACCACTATGAAGTAGAATTGCAGTGAGGTTTCAATTAAACTCATTGGTCAGAATTGTTCACAATTAAGAAAGAGGGTGTACGCCAGTAGGAATGGTAGTATTTTTGAACTACCAGTAAGTGAGAAAAGTATGTCAATTTTGTACCTGGTTGTGTGTCCCAGACATTTTCCAAATGTGGTTTTACTAATTCCATTGCAACTATAACCAATTCTACCATGCAATTGGTTTTATTGTATATCATTAAAAAAGCGGGGGTGTCCTCGTGGTGTAATGGTTAAAGCGATGGACTGCGGAATCGTAGTACGCGAGTTCGTACTCCAGTCGCGCTATTACGTTTACTTTCGGGCAAATACCCTTGGGAAAGGTATGAACCCCCTTATCCTCCCAGCTATTTAGTACCATTGTTCTTCTTTGGCATTAAATAAGCTAAAAAGAGTTGATATGCCATTAAACCAAAGAAACCAAACCATTAAAAAAGCTGGTGAATCTTAAGATGATGAATCATTCTCAACAATTTCATCAGGAGGAAAATATTGGTTCCCTGATTATTAAAAATCCGGCGTCGAGACCGACGGCATTAATTTGCTGTTGGCTTTGACGCAAGCGAGCACTGTCAAACAAAAGCTTCGGCTGGACCACCTTCGGGTGGGCGTGCTGCATCACTGACATCTTTGTCACCCTTGTATAACACTGTACCTTGTTGTCGAGATTAAGCAATAATCAGGCATACGTGCCTGGACCCAGATATGGGTCCATGACCAGTCAAGCTCATCAAGCCCACATTGCACTAAGTGGGCCGATGACCAGCATAGTCCAGTAGGGCTTGGGCCGTGACTCGTGTCTGACCTTCTCCTTCTCTAAATCTCCACTATAATTGACCTTTGGGTCATTGACTTTGTCTCAAGTCCTGTCCGGTGACAGACTGACAAATATACCCTGATTATCAAAATTAGTTATTGTTTTCAAATTTTCATTCCGATAATGCGTTATTGAGAGAGGAAGTCAGTGTAGGACGCCCATCATATCTCGATTAAGATGATTTAATGGAATTGTTGGAATGCAATCAACCCAATAGTATTCGATGATTAACACTTGGCCTCAGCACATATCAATTTCGCCATTTGCAGCGACTTGACAAAGATATTGAAGGTGAAAAGCTAGGCATTTGAAAATACAAAGTCACAGTCATTAAGAGTCACGAAGGAAAAATATTGGTTTCAAGCTACCATATTCACTAGACCTTGATCAGTTGATTTACATCTTTTTTGTTTTCTACAACATTCAATAAATAATTTTTTTCTAAAATAGATCAGGTGACAACTTTTGTGGAAAAAGTATTGAGCTGGAAACCGTATGAAACTGATAATTGGTTGTTTAGTTTTTATGGCATGTCAACCGCTATGAGTTATTTAATGCCAAATCCAGCTCACTTATGTTATATATGCATGATTTATAAACGTATATATTGTAGAGGACGTACCGAAAAAAAACCAAAAAAAAACCCCCAAAAAACATAGATCATTTTGTTGTATAGCCATAATACAACTGCATATACAAATATATGCAGAAATCTAGGCAACAATAATGACGAACTTCATTGAACGAACGAACACTTCTTTATAAAAATATATCTCTCACACTTTATTCTCGAAGGAGTTAATGTTGGTTGTGTGTGAGAAATGAGTTGGAGACGGTGACAGACTGCTACATATTGACCCAAGGTCTTCTGACCATAGGAGCACCTCTTTCTCATCTTGTCTGGGGTTGCTCAACCGTAGGTCACTGATGGCCCAAAGCCCTCTGTCTGCCGCTGGCTCTCACTTCGGCATCTTGTCCCCAACTGACTCCAACTGGTTCGAACCACCTCGGGCACCTGGTTATATAATTGTCTGACATCCACCTGCCTCCGCTGTTCTTCCGCTTATTTACACAGGTGCATCTCTTGATTGACGGCTTGGTCGAGTGTCAATATGTTACAATTTACTTTTACGCGAGTAAATGGTTTCAGGTATTTATATCTAACATGTGGTAGTCAAAATAATAGTGAATATACTATTGATTGAAATTAATCTATATTTGAATGATTCATGAATAAATTATATTTTACAAAATCGGAAATTATTTGTGGCAGAAAACAACAGACAAGATCTCAGCCGGAACTATAATTTCATGCAAATGTGCTTTGAAATTTAAAAAAAAAAAAAAAATGCTTCTATTTTATTCTTTCTTAGCGGAAGAAGTTGTATTTTTGTTTAAAGGTTTCTCGACTAAACCAGGGAACGATATTTATCATATGATATTTAGATTGGAATTTTCATTGTTTTCTTTTATTATTTACCCGAAAAAAGTAGAGAAAGAAACGCTGATCTAAATTTGGAACTACCCACGTGTAAATCTCAAGATTACTTTTTGTGATTACTTTGGATATTCAACAGCGAAGATATGTTGGCTACGCGCAATAGTATATATTTTTTTTTTTAATTCCAGAGGGTACCCTTCTATATTTAATGTCAGCGTGTACACAAAGGAAGCCGAATTTATTTATCTACGCACGCATTACCCCCACGTATATATATATATATATATATAAAGATAAATGAGCATGAGACGAGTTAGAAAGAAAAAGGGAATCGTGCTACCACAGCAAAGCAGTTATAAAACCAGGAAAATATCAAATTATCAACTCGAAGACCATTGCTTTAAGTATCTTGTGGTGTATACAATTATCAGACCTAAAAGTAAGAAAAATGGTCAACCAGTCGTAATTAAACCGTGATATGAAATTCACATGTTATGAAGGAAGATTTTATGAGTCTCATCTAAGCACACGTTTTTACGCCACAATATATTCATGATTGATTGATAACTTTCCTTGTTTTCCCATCTGATGATTGTGTACACCACATAGTATTTAAAAAAAGGATTTCGTGTTTATACATATATATATAGATAGATATAGATATTTGTTGGTCCAATGAGAGAAAAAAGGAAATACTTTAAGATGAATAGGTCTACGAAAGAATGTGTTTTGAACTTATTCATTTTTTCTTCGACTCGTGCTTTTGGCGTTTTAGGATGACTTCAGGAAGAACTATCCATTTAGTTCCCGAATACGACGTCAAACGCCGGAAACGCGAGTTGAAGAAAAAAACATAATCTTTGAAAATCCTTTAGTGGACATATTCATTATATATCATCATCATCATGTCATGCCGCTAGCACGGATATCCCTGACCCTCTCTCGCCACTTCTCCCTATCGTTCATCGTCTCTGGCAGGTCTTCAGCGCTACATCCCGTATCCTCACATAGCCGCTGCATGTATGTTCGAGCTGGTCGTCCTTCTTTTGATCGGCCATATGCGGGGGTCCATAGGAGTACTACACTTATGAGCTCGTCCCTGCTTCTCCAGCAGTGGGAACTAAGAGAATCTTTGTATAAATCGAGTCTCTTTTATGATATCTAAATACGCTTTTTTGAAATTCATTTAAACAGTATATAACATTAATCTAAAAAGACAGTTCTTACTATCTTCTAAATGAATTGAGATAATGAAGCCTCCCCCCGAGTCACTCAACCGGGCAACATCACCTAATAAATGTCCTGGATATGACACTATACAATCTGATGGTGAAGCTCCAGTGATTATGCTGGAGCTTTGAGGAATGCGGAGCACCCCTTCATTGCCATTGCTCCCAGGTCCACTCTGGCTCGGAATGGTAGCACCTGATAGGGCTCTATCTATGGGTTAAATAGAACGAACTACTTACTAAGGCTAAACTGAATTGTTTGAATTAAAACTGTTTGACTATACTAAATAGCATGAAATAGAAATGATTTTCGCAATTAAACTCTACTTACATTTAAACTGCGTGCTTATGCTAAACTGAATGGTTTATTATAGAACTGTTTTCTCATTTAATTGTGTGTAAACAAAATCTGTACTTATACTAAAATGAATTTGCTGTATTAGAACTGTTTGAATAAACTGAACAGCTTGAAATAGAAATGTTTTTGACAATTAATCTTTGTACTCACCTAAACTGAATTGTTTGAAGTAGAACTATTTACATAAAAATGGACTTGTTAGATAACCTACAAAGGTTGATATACCATCAAACCCAAACAACCAAACATACAAGCTGATAGGGTCCCATCTATCGTTTAAATAGAACTAAACTGCGTACTTTTGCTAAACTTAATTATATGAAATATAAATATTTTTGACTACAAAACCATGTACTTATATTTAAAATGCGCCATTATGCTAAACTGAATTGTTTGAAATAGAAATATTTTTCTCATTGAAACTGTACTAACGCTACATTGATTTGTTTGATATAGAACTGTTTTCCCATTTAACTGTGTGTAAATAAAATCCTTACTTATACTAAACTGAATTTGCTGGATTAGAACTGTTTTAATAAACTTAATAGCTTGATATACACTTTTTTTTTGACAATTAAACACTGAACTCATGCTAAACTGAATTATTTGAAATAGAACAGATTATTTGTATAAAAATGGATTTGGCATTAAATAAGCTACAAGGGTTGATACGCCATAAAACCTAACCACCCAACCAACCAACTAATTCACATTAGATTTGCGTTTCTAGTCGGTGATTTGCTGTTGGAATTCGAGTAGTTATTTTGTCCTCTATTTGTGGAATTCTTAATACAAAAGATGTGTTTTGCCAGGAAAATGCGGATAATTTGCCTTTCCTTTTTTATGGCTCTTGGTTATCTTGCAATTTTTGCTTCTATGTGTTGATTATAAAGTCTTAAAATTCTGTCAGTTGCTCCTCCTGATTCGGTAGAGTATTTGTTTGTTGTTTTAATGGCATATCAGCATTCTTGCGTTATGTAATACCAAATCCATCCTTCTAGAAGGACAGTAGCGATATTATTTAACACATAGCTTAGTGGATAAGGGGTTTCATACCTTTCCCAAGGGTTTTTATCCGAAAGTGAACGTAATAGCGCGCTTGAGGTTCGAACTCGTTTATTCCCATTCCGCAGTCCTGCGTTTTAACCATTACACAACTAGGACCCCCCTGTTTCGTTAGATAGCTATTATCATGAGAATCGGTGAATTTTACTCATCTAACTCTTTTAACATACTTTGATACTAGAAAATAAATCGAATAAGCTGTACTTTGCTTATCATAACCGACAAAGATGCCTTTTTCACCGGGAGGATCTAATATCGTTTTGCTTTGTACATTACGAAAGGAAGTCGGACCAAAAATATGTATCTTATTTAAATTCGGTTTCGAAACGGTGAAATTTTCATATAGATTTTTTCTTGTGTTTCTATTATAACAACCATTTCTAATATATGCTAGAGCCATAACTGCATAAATCCACCAGTTTTTGAGTCGTTTCAACACAATAAGGTGACATCTCACCATAGAAAAAAAGGCCCTCCACGAACATTCAATGTTCCTATTCTGATGCGGTGAATAACGGGCTGGTTTCTGAATTTTAATTGGATAATCTGCAAGGAACCGTTGAAAGGTTTCAGAAGTGAAATCAATCACATCATCCTTCTTTAATCGTTTTACATAGCTGTAAGGGGCTTGGACCTGTGGACTGGAAGCCGACTTAGCCAACGTGAGAGGGTGAGTCAGCGTTCCTGGTGGTTGTGTGGGAATTTCGCTCGGATACACGCTTGTGATTGCCAACAGATGCACAAAAAGCTACAGAAAAGTTCTCAAACTTCTCCCTTCTTGTGCTTGGAGCTAACCCACCTATGTGTTTGTTTATTCTTATTTTGTCCACCCTCTCAGTCGCGTATGTTGTGTCTTGTGTGTTTGTAAAGCAATCTGAAATGCCCTTGGTCGAAGATGAGAGAAACCACTAGACGATCGGATGGCCATGAGCTGGTTTAGGAGGTTGATATAGTGTGGACCAGCCAGCGGGTAAAATCTCTCATAAGGCCAGATTAGTCATCAATAACTTCAGAACATATCTATAACCTTCTTATCCAAGAGGTTATGTCGGCCCTGGTAAATCGCTGTATATGAGTGAGAGAATTTTTGTTGCCTTGTGATCTAAAATCTCATTTCTGTCATAATGCATATATCAAAGTTAAGAGTCGGTCTTCATTCCTTTTACTAAATTGGGTAACTTTTTAACATCAGGTTGATTCCGGGGGTCAAATATTTTATGTCTGATATGTAAGTCGAAAGTAATATTTTCGGCAGAAACGATATTTTTGAGATAATACAAACGTCCTCTCTGTGTAATGTCGAAAACTGCTCTATCAGGGTAAATTAATTTGGAGTTGTCACTCTTAAAACTTATATGTGCACCGTTTCTTTGTTGCGGCTTGAACTGAAAATATATTTCGTTTAAAATTTGGGATATATAAAGCATTTTTAAGATACTTCTAAAAATGTTTCTATTGTTATTGCGTAGATAAAAGCAGGTGTTACCTCTTTTCAGCGCAATATTATTCGCTCAGGTCCCAATGCCACTTCAACGAAATGCTTCATTTGTTCAAAGTTTTGATCAAAATGAATAAATTTTGATTTATTATTTATTACATGTTCTGTATCTCCGCAGTCCACTTACAAATTACTTTAGTCTGAAACAATATCATATCCTAAAGCAAATAGGTTTGGCCTTTTGAATAAGTTTTTATATTCTGACAAAAATATTTTCTCTTTTTATTTCGATATTGGAAAGCCTTTTTATTGCGCAAGTAATATATAATATTTGTCTTCCCTGTGTGTGGGGGGGTATTATTGTTTTTGCTACGGAGATAAGGTTTCTGGCAATTATTATAGTTATAATTTGTTGATTTACAATCATAACGTCGATGGGTACTTACATCATTAACAAAATAACGAAATGAAATGGAACAGTAAAACTAAAACAGTTTCCTTTTCAAAAAACAAAAAAAAGGAAAAGAAAAAGAAAACATTATCTTCATTTCAGCTTTTGAATTTCCGATTTCAATTGAATTATTAAAATGTAATTAATACAATTCTAATTTAAGAGGACTTTGGAAATGTGTCAAACTTACGTTATGTCTCCAATAGCAGTTCACGCCTTCCCTGTCCCCATGCTGACATCGCCTTCCAGAAATGAGATATTACAGCCTAAATATGTGAACTGGTCTACAGATTTCTAAGGCTTTGAACTTATTGGGGAAATGGCTACATCTTGTTTAAAAATCCGTCTTATTTACGTTTTCGTAGAGATCTATGACTTCTGCGACTTTATCATATTTACCCAACCCCTCCGCTCGGGTAGGATATGACACAAGGTCAAATTTTTAAGCGGAGTTTAACAGGTTTTTAATTCGGAGTTTTCCTTCTCCTAGACTAGTTGCCTCACTAAGGCTGAAGAACTCAGTCTATCCTACTATTTACCCATAGCTGGAGGGAGAATAATTGGATTCATACCTTTCCTTAGGGTATTAGTGCTATGTGAAATGCAATCAGTCTCGTCCAGGATTTGAACTCGTGTCGCCGTGTCTATTTTCTGCGACGATAACCATTACACCACGGGCACCTCTTCTGCGACTTTATGTAGATTATGCAGTAGATTCATCTTGGCCAGCTATATTAGTGATTGGCCAGTTGGCTGGGGCTGTGAAATACACCGACTGCTTCTCTACAGATGGGTAAAAAAAACAACAAGTATCTTGGATATGACACTAAAAAATCTGATTTTAAGGTTCCAGTAACGCTGAAGCTTTGGGGAATAGAGAGTACCCGTTTATTATCATCGCTGCAAGATCCACTCTGGCCCGGAGTGGTAGCGCCTGATAAGGGTCCTATCTATGGGTTAAATACAACTAAACCGTGTGTCCTTAACAATACTGATTTTTTTAAATTTAAACTGCGTATCTACGCTAGATTGAATTGTTTAAAATAGAACTGTTATGGCACCTAAACTGCGTACTTAACCTAAACTGAGTTGCTCGAAATAGAACTGTTTTGATGTCTAAACTGTATACTTATGTTAAATTGAATTATCTGAAATAAAACTCTTTGGACATTTAACTCTGTATATTACCCTGTCGGTAGGGGTTGTAGAATACACCGGCTGCTCATCTGCAGTGAGGTAAGACCCTTAACTCAATGAGTTAGGGGTCTTACCTCGGGTAGTGTAATGGTTAGCAAGCTTGACTCGCAAACCTGCAAGAGTGAGTTCGAGTCTCATTGGGTGTCCCATTCAATTGGCCTTGTGCCACATCGAAGCAAAGAGCTTCGTAAATTACAACTCAATGAGTGTCCTAGATATAACACTAAAAATCTGATGGTGAGGTTCCAGTAATACTGGGGCTTTGGGGAATGCAGAGCATCCCTTCCTTACCATTGGTCCCAGGTCCACTCTGGTCCGGCGTGGTAGCACCTGATAGGGACCTATCTATTGGTTCAATAGAACTAACGGCATACTTAAAAAACTAAATTGTTTGATTAAACTGAATTGCTTGAAATAGAAATGTTTTTGACAATTAAACCGTACTTACATTTAAACTGTATGCTTATGCTAAACTGAAACTGTACTTACATTGAAACTGTGTGCTTATGCTAAACTGAATTATTTGAAACGGAACTGTTTTTTGATATTGAAAACGTACTTACACAAACTGATGTGTTTAATATAGAACTGTTTTGACATTTATCTGTGTGTAAACAAAATATGTACTCATAATAAACTGAATCCCCGAAATTAGAACTGTTTGACTAAACTGAGTAGTTTGAAATAGAAATGTTTTACTCAATTAGACAGCACTTACATTTAAACTGCGTGCTTGTGCTAAACTGTATTATTTGAAATAGAACTGATTATTTGCATAAAAAATGGATTTGGCTTTAAATAACCTACAAAAGTTGACATGCCATAAAACCCAAACAACCAACCAACAACAAAGTTTATTTCTCGGACAAGCTCTTTTAAATGTTGTTGTCATTCGTAAAATACTGTTGGATTCAATTGGTGGGTAGCATATAAATTCTGTTTCTTTATAGCTTCTTAAACATACCATGAATTCAGAAGTTAAGGTTTTCTTCTTCCGGGTTATAACCGTTGCAAAAGTTTAAAGTTTGGAGACAACCCTTGAAAACCATGGCAATTAAAAGACCGTCGATTAAAACTTCTCTAGCTACTTTTAAAGAATTAGAAATATTCACAGCCTTTATTATATAGTCTGTAATAGACGCGGGTGACCCAAAGGCTCCCTTTTCGATAGCTACTACACCAAAGTGTAGGGGAGGGCGCTACTCTTTTCCCTGGATTGTTCCACTTTACCCTTGATCCCTACCTTATAATGCTGAGTTTTAAGCAAGGAGGCATCAAGTACCATTTTTAAAGTCTTTGGTATGACGCGACCTGGGATTGAACCTCGGTCTCCCGGACCATTGGCGAACATTCTGCCCTCTAGGCCAATGAGCTGGTTAATGGTGAGAGAATAATTTGGTGTGAATATTAAATTCTAAGATATCCTAGGATCTCCACTTCCCACAATTCGTACTTGGATACGTAGCGGTCAAAGAACAGTTTTGCTGACATGGACTAATAATCTTTTGGAATTCGGGTAGCCATCTTGTCTTCCAGATGTTGACTTATAAATTAAAAGATACGTCCTGTCAGTAGGAAACTGCAGAATCAGTAAAAGGATGCGGATAATTTGTGTCTCTTTTTATATGCTTCTTGGTGTCTCTGACTGGTTGATGTCGTTTTCCTGGTGTTGCTTCTTACTGGTAAATCGATAAATAGGTTGAACGATTCTCATGGCGGTTTGTATTCATAATACATCCTTTCCTGACAAGCCGTACAGGGTATGCAGTTGTGTTGGGATTGGATTGCGTTGTTGGGTCACGGTCGGTCAAGACTGCTTGACGAGACTGCCAGGTTAGCCAAGTAGCCACGTCTCGCACACAAGACTGATCCTATTCTCGAACGTCAGGGGGCTATTACCCCTGCTCTAAGACACTCCGAGGGGGCTAGGTTTATCGCCTGGGGCTTGAGGCGTTTCTCTTCAGAGGAATGACAACCGGGCCCGAAGCATTTTTGTGCTCGCCATGCGTGTCTGGGCTACGTTCAACTGCCTTCTCCACTTTAAAAGAAGCTTTGTGCCGCACTTGCTCGTTTGGTGAGGCATGCGATAGATACCTGTACCAATAATACATTCAACACATTTTCTTTTATTTCCTCAGTGGGGCAGCAAAATCAATTAAATCACAAGTTGTTCTAGCTAATTAACACTATGTAAGCGTTTCTGGCCGCTGATTATTTGATGTACTATCATTATTTAACCGGACATTGGCATAATGGTTCGAGTGTTTGCCAATGGCCTGGGAGACCTAGGTTCAATCACAGGTCGAGTCATACCAAAGACTTTAAAAATGGTACTTGATGCCTCCATGCTTAACACTCATCATCATAAGGTATGGATCAAAGGTTAAGTGGAACATTCCAGGGAAAGGAGTAGCGCCCTTCCCTACACTTTGGTGTAGTAGCTATCGAAAAGGGATCGTTTAGGTCACCCTCGACTATGGTCACCAACTTTACTTACTATCATTATCCAAATTTTTCACACCAGCGTTAGCTGATGGTATTTCACTGGAGTTTGAGTGACAGCAAGTATCCTCGAGTCTCCAGGACTCTCTTTAGTATTCTGGTCGATCTTAACAATGCCGAAATCTGGATGGTATCCGCTTGTCCTCTGATTTCTAAATCTTCCAGATCTTTGGGGATATAAGAGAGTTCATAATTAACCATTTGAGTGTTCCCCAATAATCTGGGAGATCAAGTCATACCAAAGACTCAAAAATGATACTTGATGCTGCCTTGTTTAATACTCAGCATTATAAGGTAAGGATCAAGGTTAAATTTGAAAAACCAAGGAAATGGAGTTGCACCATCCCCTACACCACGATGTTGAATCTATTGAAAAGGGACCTTCGGGTCCCCTTCAATTATAGTCTCGAACTTTACCGACTAATTATTTAAAATGATTGAACAGGGTCAAAACCCCGTTTAAGCAACCAAAAGATTTTGTTGCGCAAAATTTGAGTTTGCAGTTAATCACAGTACAGTGACCAGATAATACAAGAAATTTGGCTTAAGTTGCAAGAACCCCAATGATCAGACAAAGTCGTGTTGGTTTAATATTGTTTATACGTTGGCCAAAAAAGGAAATCCGTTAAATAGCACTATGAGAGTAAAAGGTGACGTCCGTATTACAAAGTCAATGCGGTTTGTTACGTTAATGACCTCAGAAAAAAATCTTCTCAAGTAGTGCAATTGTGTCACACGTTACCAAAATATTGCAAAACTTTTGACTCACGAAATAAAGCGGAACAATTATCTCCCCTTTAGTAGAAACACTATTTTTTTTTACAAACAAAAAAAATCATTTTTGACGAAGATATTTAAACAGCAAAAAATTTAAATTTAAATTTAGCCCACGCTATGTCCTTCAAAAAGATATGCATGCATACATATATCTGTGTACACGCACACACACACACTATATATATATATATATATATATATATATATATATATATATATATAGAGAGAGAGAGAGAGAGAGAGAGAGACAGGGAGAGTAAAATGTAAGAGAAAGGAACATACTTCTTATATATATACATCAAAACCAAAAAGAATATTAACATTCATGACAGACTTTCATAGACTATTTACACGCATGTATATATATATATATATATATATATATATATATATATATATATATATATATAGAGAGAGAGAGAGAGAGATTGAGAGAGACTTAAAGAGAATTTGAATTAGAACCGTTTGTTAAAACCCCTAAAGGCAACACATTCAATAAGATATTATACAATATATACTATCAATATTAATATATTATTATCAATATAAATGCACACACACACACACACACACACACACACACACACACACACACACATATATATATATATATATATATATATATATATATATACATATATATATATACATATATATATATATATATATATGTGAATGCATATATCGCTCTCTTTCTATTTCTATGTCCATCTAAATGTCAATGTATTACTATATATATATATACATATATATATGTATATAATGATAATAATAAATATATATCATATATGTATTTAATCTATGGAAAATATTGTTCTGCAACCTAAGGCTTCTTGAAGTTTATAACAACATTCGTCAGGCAGTTAAGAAGATGGAATGAAATTGAAAATCGAAAATGCGACAAAATGCAGAAGAAAAGGCGTTAAGATTTCGTTTGTGTGTGTTTGTAAGTACGTGTGTATATGAGCATGTAGATGCGTGTTTTTAAGTTAAGTCAGGCCAGGAACTTAAAGCGTTGATTTTAGCGGAAATGGGTAACGAATGTGTACACGTTTGTTTCGTTGACAGTGAGACAAATTATCATCACTGCAAGTTGTAGGGAATTGGTGAGATTTGTAAACGTGTATGGTGGGCAAGAGATGCAATGGGTATAAGTAAGGTTATATTGAGTCGTAAATATGTTGGTGTAATATATACGGTGGGGGGGGGTTGTATTGTAATACTAATAATAATAGGTAAATGGGATATAGCGTCAGAAGTGCATACTGTGGATCTTATCGGTGGTTTGTATGCAATGAAATAGAAAGGGGTAAATAATATTAAGGGGGTTAAATAATAAATATGTGCGTAATAAATTGTTATAATGCTAATAATAAAAGAATGAAATATTGCGTAAATATCATATATTGTGGGTCTTTCTGGTGGTGTGCGTGTAATGAAATAAAATAAAATGAAATGAAAGGGTTTAAATAATACATAACGTATTTGCGTACGAAGATTATTAATATTTAGGGGTAGGGTGTCGCTATTGAAAATTAAAGAAATTGATTAGAAAGCGGGTTGGGGTTGTTCTTTAATAGCCATATTATTTGTTGATGGTTGGTACATATACTCTTGTAGAAAAGTTTCAAGTGAATTTGGTAGGTAAGGTGAATGTAGAGTGTTGAGGTCTATTTTAATGCACGTTAAAACTTAAAGGTTAAAAGGGTTGAGGTGTGTGGGTGTATTGTGTGATGTTAGGAGGAGGAAAATGGTACTTACGGTGCTTTAGGGGGTTTTTTTTGTTGTTTTTTTTTTTTTTAATACGAGTACGAGTTCTTACGTGGGTAGTGTGAGTGGGTTCAAGAGTGAAAGATGGTGTTTGTTTCCATGCCTACATTTTGAGAGGATTTTAGATTTTTTGTTTAGGAGGGTAAGAACCCCCAATTTGTGTCCTGGATAAGACACTAAATAATTAAACACTATTTACATTTAAACTGCGTGCTCATGCTAAACTGAATTATTTGAAATGGAACTGTTTTTTGATATTGAAAGTGTACTTATACTAAACTGATTTGTTTAATATATAACTGTTTTGACATTTAACTGTGTTTAAACAAAATCTATACTTATACTAAACTGAATTAGGTAAATTAGAACTGTTTGACTAAACTGAATAGCTTGAAATTAAACTAAACTTATATTTAAACTGCGTGCTTATGCCAAACTGAATTCTTTGAAATAGAACTGATTAATTGCATAAAAAATGAATTTGGTGATAAATAATCTACAAAGGTTGATATGCCATAAAACCCAAACAACCAACTAACAACGAAATAGTGAGTAAGCACGTGTGAGAACTACAATAGAAAACAAGAAAGACAATATCAAGGTCTGTGTCTGCTCTCCCTCTTCTCACAACGTGTATTTCTCTTTGTCGAGCTAAAGCGGTGGGCTCATTTTTCATACTCTCTTCTCTCTTCTTGATAACTACTAAATGGCGTAACGTAAAAGTAAAGTTCGTGACCGTAGTCGAGGGCGACCAGAAGGCTCCCTTTTCAATAGCTACTACACCGAGGTGTAGGCGAGGGCGCTGCTTCTTTCCCTTGATTGCTCCACTTTACCCGTGATACGTACCTTATATTGCTGAGTGTTAAGCAAGGTTGAACCCAGCTCTCCCGGTCCATTGGCGAACACTCTAGCCACTACCGGCCCATTGACCTAATGAGCAGTGTGTTTGTTAATGGTCCGGGGGACCTGCGTTCAATCCCAGGTCAAGTTATACCAAAGACTCAAAAATGTCACTTGATGCAGCCTTGCTTATCACTCAGCATTATAAGGATCAAGGGTAAAGTGGAGCAGTACAGGGATTGGAGTAGGGCCCTCCCCTACACCTCGGTGTTGTTGCTATTAAAAAGGGAGCCTTCGTGTCACCTTCAACTAAGGTCACCAACTTACTAAGTGGGTAGTAGCGATTAAACATTTTTGTAAGCGAACCAACACGGAGTTCTGTGAGTTCGTCACTTTTTCTCACGGTGATGTAACAACGTTGGTTCAAATGACACCTAAAAACTTTGTGCTACATTCATAGACTATTTAGAACGGGGGTATTACATGTGTCTTTGTGGTACCGTCTCTCTACAATGGTCTGCTTTGAACGATGGTGCTTCATACCAATTTTTGATGACTTAGTGTTACAAATGTCTTTTTGAAAACCGTAGTGTTACATAAATATCATTTTTCCTCAAACACTCACTACATCTCAAATGATTTTAAACATTCTGAAAAGATCTGTATTACTGGGATTTAGGACTAAATTCAATTTCTGATTTGTGTCAAGCGTATCCTAGAGATACTTTCTAACTAATGTCTTTAATTTTAGATTATCTCTCGAGAAAATCCATGTTCTTTTTATATATTTATAAAGTATTTAAGTGAATGTTTTTGTTTAAGGCGATGTGAACCCTTTTTCTCTTTATTCAGATTTGCTTTTAAACTTGTATGTTATTTGCTGACACAAAATTTTAACTCTGTCCGAAGAACGCGGTCATATTTTAGCGAAGGAAGTAAAGAATATTGTACATGAGAATGTATTTAAGATATGAAATATTTATCTACTGGAGGCATGAGATTTTATTTATTTGTTTATTGTATATGTTGCTTTTTTTATTTATGTGATGCAAGGCATATTTATTTATGTTTATTTATTTATTAGTCATATTATTTATGGGATAACTTATTTATTTAGTTTGCTTGGTTTAGTTTTATTTTTGGCATATCCTCATCACTTGTTGGATGTTCAATGCCAAATCTTGTTTATATATATATATATATATATATATATATATGTGTGTGTGTGTGGATATTCTTCTCGATTATACTGTATTATAATATTTATATTACCAGTTCACTTGCATAATGGTTACAGCGCTCGTCTAATAGTCCGGGAGACCGGCGTTCAATCCCAATTCGAGTCATACCAGAATCTCACTTGCCTCCTTGTTTTACACTCACCATTATAAAGCATAAACCAAGAGTAAGTAGGGCAATCCAGGGAACAGAGTATCGCTCTTCCCAACACCTCGTTGTTATTGCTATTGATAAAAGGAACCTTCGGGTCGCCCTCGGCCAAGGCCATCTAACTTTACTAATATTATTTTTTATTACTTCTATGTGAATAATTTATAGGTAACATTATTTTTAATTGGGACCTTATTTTCAAACGAGTTGAATGGTTGATATTTTTGTTTGCACACAGTTAAATGTTTTCTAGTACTGTTATTAAATACTAATAGTTTTGTGGAACATTAATCATTTGTTTGCACATAGTTAAATTGTTTTAAGTTTTGTAAAGGATTAAATATGTTTTTTGACCGATAGATTGGATCGCGAAATGTACTACCACAGCGGATCAGAGTGGATCAGAGAGTGATGGCAATGAAAGGATACTCAACATTCCGGCAAAGCTCTTGGACTGAAGCCTCCTCGTCAGATTGTTTGGTATCATATCCATGAAAATCGTAGTGGTGGAGTTCTTACTTATTTGGAGAGATGCAGTTGGTGTTTTCTGGAGCCTAGGCTGAACATACTTTAATCTATCTCTGATCTGACCGATAAAATAGAACGCATTTTTTCCCAAGCAGCGGCTGTGTCGATACTGCAATATATGGATGTTAACTAAACGTTCGGAGAAAAAGCTTGACAGTAATTACACAAGAATGCTGCGAGCAATATTGAACAAGTCTGGAGGCAACACCCCTCAAAACAGCAGCTATAGGGCAACCTATCACCCATCACGAAAACTATCAAAGTTAGACGAACAAGACATTCGAGACACTGCTCGAGAGGTAATGAAGAATTCATAAACGATATACTCCTGGACCCCTTCACATGGATGATCAAAGGCAGGACGGCCAGTTTGGACATATATAAAACATCTCTGTGCTGATATAGCTTTGAAGACCTCTCGGGAGCGATTGATGATCCTATTTACCAACCCCTCTGCTCGGGCAGGATATGACACAAGGTCAATTTTTAAGTGGAGTTTAACAGGTTTGAATTCAGAGTTTTCCTTCTCCTATACTAGATGCGTCACCAAGGCTGAAGAACCAGTCTGTCCTACTATTTTATCCATAGCTGGAGGGAGAACAATTGGATTTATACCTTTCCCGAGGGTATTAATGCAATTTGAAATGCAATCATTCTCGTCCAGGATTTGAATTCGTGTCGCCGTGTCCATTTCCTACGACGATAACCATTACACCACGGGCATAGATGATGATAGAGATGGATGGCGAGAGAGGATCAGGGAAATCCGTGCTGGCAGCTCGACCTGATGATGACGATGATGATGATGATTTAACTACGGGATGTCAGGGATATTATTAATGAATTAATTTGTTAATTTATCTGTTCATGTGATGGCTGTATCGGATATTATTTATCGATTTATTTATTTATCTATTGTGTTACTTTTATCCATCGATTTATCTGATTAATTACTTATTTATTAGATAAGTAGTTAATTTATTCTTATGTATCTATCTACTTACGAGATGCAAGGGATATTATTCATTTATTGGAGGTGCCCGTGGTGTAATGGTTATCGTCGTAGGAAATGGACACGGCGACACGAGTTCAAATCCTGGACCAGGCTAATTGCCTTTCACATAGAACTAATACCCTTGGGAAAGGTATGAATCCAATTATTCTCCCTCTAGCTATGGGTAAATAGTATGGTAGACTGAGTTCATCATCCTTGGTGAGGCAACCAGTCTAGGAGAAGGAAAACTCTGAATTCAAACCTGTTAAACTCCGCTTAAAAATTGACCTTGTGTCATATCCTGCCGACCGGAGGGGTTGGTAAATATATATATCATTTATTTATTTATATATGAAAAAAAAATTTTAAGTGAATTATATAAAAGAACATTAACATCATATTTTTTTTAAAGACATGAGATATTTTTTCGATGATATAAAGGAGTTGAGGTAAAAATATGAAGTAAACAGCGTGAGTTCAATCTACTAAACCTCTCATTTTCGCTGTCATTATAACTTTAAACAAAAAGTCAGAGTCGATCTTGGAGTATAGAAAATGAACGGGCTGCAGAACCGGGACCTCACTAGCGGTAACACAGGACTCAGAATGAGATGGAAAGAGTTTTTTTTTAAACTCATTTTATCTCAGCCACCGAGTTATAAAGGAATTCATTACAGATGTAATTTTCCTCTGAGATTAAATTACAAAGCCACACAGTGATATATATATATATATATATATCTATGTATTAATACACACACACACACACACACACGAATACACAGACACCCACACACACTAATACACACGCACACATATGTATACAGAAATATATATATATATATATATATATATATATATTGGAGAGTTTATATTTAGGCAGCAAGTTATTTTTCAAGTAAGTTTTGTGAAAGACGATGGAACACTGTTTATTTGTTTTCATTTTATTTTTTAAAATCCCTTGTTTTTCGTGGATATTGTCACGTGATGGCTCACGGAGACGAAGAGGTAGGAATGATACTACCATCCCGTGTTGCTATTAGCGCTTTCTAGCAGTCAAAAAGTGACCGTTAGGAGAGAATGTGGGTCACGCAGATGTTCGCACTTAAGTGACCTTGGGTCGCCGGACATCGGAAGGGGAAAGAAAATGAAGCCAACTGATTGGCGGGGACCCCAAACGGAAGTGGGGTTCCCTTCCCCTCAACGGAAGTAAAATACTAAAAAGGCAGTTTTTGAGCAACGCTCGTGGCAGACGGACGATAGCCATTTTACTCCGGGCTGAAGACAAAAAGACTGAGACACGAAGAACTCCAAAATCCTTCAAGCCAGCATTAAAAACAGTACAAAGTCTATTATCCCGTGAAAGAAGAGAAATTCTCCAGTGGAACCCCGTCAAAAAAATAAGATAAGTAACTTTGGGACATTTTTCCGTTACACCCAAATTTTGTTTACCACTCTCTCTCTATTTGAAAAAGGATAAAAGCCAAGAAAAGACATTTATATTCATGGACTATCCTATTATATATTTTTGACACTTTGAACGTATATATATATATGACCGTAGTAAAGAACCTATATATTTTCATTTTACCATGTGGTCTATGTTATTATTCCATGCTTTCCTTTCAGCTTCTATTCGCCTTACATTATCTTGCTTAGAACTGTCCTATTAATTCCTAAAGTATCACATGGGAAACCGGAGTTGCCGACTACTACAACAACATTAATATTATTACAACTAAGACCTATAGGCCCGTATTCTTCTATTATCTAAGGGAAAGAAGTTTAGCGGCCTGGTGGGTGTGTGATTGTGTGAAATTTTGGACCCCTTTGCCAGCGGTGGCCAGTCTGGCCCTAAATTATTCCCTCATGTAATATGCCAGTTCTTATCTGCCTGAGAAAAGAACTCTGAACAGGACTTATTTCTGTAGGGGATCAAGTGCCAACCTGCCCCGTCTTCACACGTGCGAAAATAAAGTCCCATTTTGGGATTTTAGTCAATTTCCCCGTCACAGACCTTTTATGGGGGATGTCCGGGATGATTATTATTAATAATATTTATTGCTAGTAGTCGTGTGACAATTCCTGCCGTCTAAACCTACCCTGGGAGACCGTGAAAGGAAAAAAGGAATATTGTTGAAACAGTCAAATTACTTGTTGATATAACTGTTTGGAAAAATTATAGAAAAAATGGACAAAATAGAGAACTTTTTAAAAGAACCCTCCATGGAAAAGTTGGAGAGGCTGAGAAAAAGCGAGATAATAAAAATTGGCGAGAAGCTTGAGTTAAATGTTGAAAATTCTATGAGGAAACATGAACTCGTTATAAAAATAGCAAGACACATGGTCGACGAAAATGTGTTCGAGGAAGCAGTATTAGAAGAGCTACCAACGGAAATAATAAGAATGACTCCAGAAGAAATTGAACTGGAGAAAATTAAAATACAAGCACAAATGGAACTACAGAGAAATAAAATGGAACTGGAAAAAATAAAAATTCAGCAAGAAACAAGGCTGCGAGAAGTCGACTTGGCAATAAGAGGACGCCAAGAAAGCCATGACAGTTTCGAAGTAACGAAGCAAGCGAGGCTAGTCCCAAAATTTGAAGAAGCCAACGTGGACGGATACTTCGCACATTTTGAGCGAACTGCGCTAAATCTTGGATGGCCGAAAGAATGCTGGTCGATGCTACTCCAAACTGTGCTGACAGGAAAAGAACAGAGAGCATATGCAACTCTGCCGACAGAAAATTGCGCCGACTATGATTTGGTGAAAGCAGCGGTTCTTAAAAGCTTCGAGTTGGTTCCAGAAGCTTATAGACAGAAATTCAGAACACAGAGAAAAACTGAAAACCAGTCTTATGTGGAATTTCTGCGAGAAAAAGAGAATGCACTGGATAAGTGGTGTGACTCTAAGAGGATAGACGGAGACGCTGAGAAACTCCGGCAGCTAATATTAGCTGAAGAATTCTTAAACTGTGTGCCAGAAGAAGTCAGGGTTCACCTAAGTGAAAGAAGAACTGGCGTGACTTATGAAATGGCTGCACTAGCAGACGAATACATCCTCACACACCGAAAGACAAAGGAAAAAACGTTCACGGGAAACAGAGTGAAATTTAAAGCTGAGTTAAGACCCAAGGAAGAAAATAGAAGGACCTTCCAAAGTAGCAGCAGAACAGTGGTCTGCTACAAATGCGGAAAGGCTGGTCACATAGCCATAAGGTGTCAGCTTGGAAAAGGTCCTGAAAGAAACCAGACCCAGCCGAGAAAAACCTCAAGGAGCTGTAACAACACCTAGAGGGAACCAGTCCTATCAACCCTGGACGAAAAAAGGGATGATAAGAGGCCCACATGGAGGACCAGTGGAAGTCTCAATTTTACGAGATACCGGAGCATCTCAGTCGTTACTTCTACGAAATAAATTACCTAAAAGGGTAATAGAAGCAACACGTGA
>OY757932.1:21489394-21504394 GCA_963585895.1 Sepioteuthis lessoniana | reverse complement strand
CGCAAAAAACAACATTCTGGTGATGTTTTCATGAAATAAAGACGAAATATTAATTGTAAATGTTGTGTGTGTTTTTAGTTTATCAACTTGTTCACTTTATTATATATATATATATATATATATTTGCTGTGGGTCCAGAGAGAGAAATAAATATTTTAAAATGAGTAGGTCGACGAAGAGATTTGTATTTTTTTTTAGGATTTATTTATTCAGTTCGTACTTACATACGTGTATGTTTCCAGCTTGTTACTTTCGTCAGAGATCATATTGCACAAGGCTTTGTTAATGGGGTTCTTATGTGACTGGAACTCACTTGTGTTTGTAGTGGTGTAATGGTTAAAGCTCTTGGCTGCGGAATCGTATCAAGCGAGTTCGAACATCAGTCGCGCTATTATATCATTTTAGGACAATTGCCTTTCGGAAAGGTATATCCCCCCATATCCTCCAATCTATTGGCTAAATAGTACAACAACTGTTCAACTTGAAGGACATCTTTGAATAACCTAAGAGGGTTGATGTGCCATTAAACAAAGAAACCAAACCAAACCTATTTACTTAAGAAATAAATCAACGTTATTGAACTGAATTCTTAGCTTTTGTTCCACAATATAACGCTATCATACAGACACCGTTTTTAAACTGTCTCCTTAAGAAAACTTAAACTTTTCCCATTGGTAAAAAATGTCTGCGATCCTAACGTCTGATATATAAAAGCCAACAAGGATACGGAAATTAGTCCCAGTAGACCAAGTCATAACATTTCGCACATTATCCAACTTCATATAAATGTACATTACCGCTATTTATGTAATAACTCAAAGAGAATATATGATCGATTCTTTGTTTCCACTTGAAGATATTTATAACAACATTTTGATATTTTATCATAACATATGACGGCTTAGAAGGGACGACAAAAGAACTCACAAAGAAAAAAACAAAACGAATTGTAGGAAAAGTATTGAGATATTTAAGATAGAAATCTTTGCAAAAACTCTAGTAGATATTCTAAACTTAGTAAGCTTGATCACCAAAGCCTACAATATATTACAGACTAAATTATTTACTCTGCAAAAATAACAAAGTAGAAATAGAAGTCAGTTTTTCTAGTCAGAAATCAGATAAAGATTTCCTTTTATTATTGTATAGGGTCTATAAAAAGTGTATAAAGTCAAGTTTTCCTTAGTAATTAGTAACGGATTTAATTTTAAAAGCTGTTTTTGTTTCTGTGATTGAAAAAACAAATGAATGGTAAAACTAGACGACGGAGGAAATAGAAAATAAATAAATTGAGTTAAATTGCATCATTTCTGTTCTAATATTTCTAATATTTTTCATTCATATATTTTTTTTAATTACATATGCATTTATTTGGGACTTTTTCAAAGGAAGTTCTTTGTTTAACGGTCTCGGAAAACTAACTTTTCAATGATAAAATCATAAGTAATAGATTGTATAAAAGTATCTATCTATCAGTATTTACTCTCTCACTCTCTCTTACTCTCTCTCTCTCTCTCTCTATATATATATATATGTTGGCTATCACCCACCTTTTTCCACGCAATGTACAAGTCCATCTGCCATATTTAGCAGTAGCTACTAATACCAGGGCAGACTAGAAGGTGAAGAGCAGCTTCTTATAGGAATAGTATTAGAGCGTTGGAGACTGGAGATCGCACTAGATCACCTTACTTGCTACCGTATTAACGGATGCGAATACTATCGTTGGACTATATCTTTATTCTGTATTCACTAATCCAATTTTTTTGTCTACTAATAGTCTCTCTATTGTATAAACTCTTCCTGAGAATATATCTCTATTTCCTCTCATATCGTGGTTTGTCCTTTATTTATATTACAAGCGTTCACAAACCAGAATGCAACAATATATATATATATACTAATCGACTATCTACCAGCATTCGCGGTTACCAAAAAAAAAAAAAATAAATAAATAAAATATCTCGAATCACCGCCCGGGAGGAAAAAAGAAAAAAATGTGATTGGACAAAAAGAAACAAAAGGCCAACCCCGTCACACCAGTCGAAAAAAATCAAGAGATGTGCAGTCAGTTGGTCAAAAAAAAAAAAAAAATTAACCCCTGTTGTAAACGCTGCAAAGCCACAATTACAAGGGTGCTCAACACGAGTGGAGCCAATTACAACAGTTAATTTTGTATATATATATATATATATATAACAGTTGATAAAAAGGGGATCCAAGTAGAAGAAGAGATTTATTGAGAAGCAAAATCGACACTGTAGCGTTTCAGTTCTAATGAACCATCATCAGGACTATGAGGGATGATATTAGTGATGTTCAATCAACAGTAGATGTTTAAGAGTGAGACATACAAAAACCTAGGGAAAATTTGCTTCTCAATAAATCTCTTCATCTTTTTGAATTACCTTGTTATCAATTTTTCTTTATAAATTCAATATTATCTACTTTCATATATATATATATATATATATATATCACTCAATTCATATCCATCTACGCTCTTCTCTATCTTCACCACGCCCCCCCTCTCTCTCTATCTCCTTCTATATATATATATATAATCGTTTAAACAGTTATTAACTTATATGAAATACATATATATATATATATATATATATATATATATATATATATATATATATATATATATATTGTCACACATAGCAGACTTTTCGTTGTGTCACAAATCTTCAGTATGGCTAGACACGCATGACTTTTCAAGCTGGGATCAAAACCCGCCCAAATTTACCTCAGACTTAGTATCTTACTGCTCGGCCAACAGGCTCAGGAATTATAAATCATTTATATTGATTTTCTCTTGATTACATATTGTGTGATTTGATATCAGAGTGCTCTATTCGTTAGAAGAGCTTTGCATTATGTGGGTGGCAGCTGTCAATTCCTTCGCCAAAGTGCTCAATATTCAATAGTCATATGAAAACATTTTTTTCAGAGAAAGTATCTAACATCTGTTTTATAGCCCTGAAAATAGTTAAAAAAAAACAAAAGTTGGCATATTATCATACAAAAATACAACCCCTGAATAATTTGTTTTTCAAATTTTACATTTTAGCTCTCTCTCTATATATATCTATCTCTCTCTCTCACACACACTCACACACACTTATATATATATATATAGCGAAGGAATTAACGGCTGTCACTAGCCTAATGCATAGCTCTTCGTATGAACTGTGCTCTCTGGTATCCGATAAGACAAAATATAAACAAGCGACTGCATAATGCCTTATAATTCCCGTGCTGGCGTATGTCAACTGTTGGCTCAGTCGTATGATACTAAGTCTAAGTTGGGCGTGTTTCAATCCCACCTCGAAACGTCCTACATGTCAAGACATGTTGTTTTACAACGAAAGAGTATATCTGTGGATGACAATATATATATATATATATATATATAGTCATCCACAGACAGACTGTTTCGTTCTATCAGAACTCTTCAGTGTGGCTAGACACGCAGGACGCTCGAAGCCGGGATCGAAACCCGTCTAACTTTACGTTAGACCAAGTTTCAGACCCTTCGGCCACGAAGCGAACAACGTTGGCTAAGGGAATTTTAAGGTATTTATTTTAGCAGCAGCAGCCTTTGTTTACATTTTTTTATACCCTATCGGCTACCAGAGTGCTCAATTCTTTCGAAGAGCTTTGCATTACGCTAGCGGCGGCCGGCAATTCCTTCGCCAGAGAGCTCAACCCCCATGGGGGAGCATATATTGTCATCCACAGACAGACTGTTTCGTTCTATCAGAACTCTTCAGTGTGGCTAGACACGCAGGACGCTCGAAGCCGGGATCGAAACCCGCCTAACTTTACGTTAGACTAAGTTTATATATATGCGTGTTTGGGTTTGTGTAGTTTGGCAACAGTCGTTTATTTAAGCATGTTCGATTAAATAGTAAAGACACATTTTCTCTATATAATTTAATTAAGATCCTTTTGAGTTTCCTGATAAGTATCTTGGTTTCACGTTGGAATTCTAACCAGCAACCAAGACACTTATAAGGAAACTTGAAAGGATCCTAATAACATTATATAGAAATGTGTCATTACTCTTTAATCAAACACACACGCACACACAAACACACACACACACACACACACACATGCATATATACATACATACATAAATATATATATATAATTACTCGAGTCAAATATTTTGCAATATATATGTTTGGAATACAAGTTAATGACTTTCATTTGTTATAATTATGAGAGGATTATTCACAATGAGTTCTTTCCGATGGTCTAATCTTTACTCAGGACTTTTGGAGAATATGTATACTATTGTGCAGAAAAAACTCCACCATTGTATCTCAGAAGAAGAGGTATTCTTCAATATGGCAACTCCAACCCTCATACGACTCGAACGACCCAGAATAAACTCAAGGAACTCGAAGGAATGAAAGTGATACCAGGGTCAGCATATTGTCAAACCTATTCGAGATCTGAATATTTCTTTTTTTTACTACGTTCGTCGCCTTATAAGGGATGTTATGATAAAAAAAAATGATATCTATCGTACGAATTAACTTATATGAACATTGCACTTTTGTTTTACAAACCACAACAAAGAAGTTGCTCCAAAACGCATATTGTTTATAACTTGTTTCTTCAATTAAAAACTTATTTTTACCTAATGCTCGTTACATTTTCGAGTGAACATATCCTTGTCGTGGTTTGAATTTGGGGTAAATTTTGTGTTTCCCAAAAATATGTAAAATATCAAAATGTATTTTTATATATAAATATATACAAAGAAAGATCATATAACCTTTCAAGGATTCAGTCAGCGTCCTTTTTTGAAAAAAAATCTATCAGGTGATTAGCATAGACAATGATGTTTTTTTTTAATCCTTTTTGTCGCTTAGAAGTTCCATTTACTTAATCATCGTTACCTGGGCCAATTAAGTGACAGTTTTTCGAAAAAGAAAGCCGATTGAATTATGGAACAGTTTTATGATCTTTCTTTGAAGATATTTTTCTTTCCCCTATTAGAATAATTTATAAAGCATCCATTATTGTCTTATTTTTGCATGAACGAGCCGTCAATCAGAGATTCTCCGCACAGGATACACCTGAGAATATAAGCAGAAGCAGTCACGTGGTTGAACGGAAAGGTGTTGGTGTTATGAAATGATATACATAGATACCTACGTGAGATATAGTCACTATGAGTCTCAATCTTGCGTCTGTCACGGGAGTGCCAGTGGGTGGCTGGGCACCAAGTTGGGACAGCAGCTCACAGTACCCCTCCGGTGGAGTACTCCTCGGCTGAGAAGCTGAAGAACTGAGTGGAACATTGCAGATAACACAGCGTGGTATGGTCAAGAGAAAGAGAAGTTATGGGTCAGTGTGGCTGTGTCTATTTGTTTCCATTCGTCCATATGTCTCCTTCACCACAAGTTTTGACTCCAAGAAGAATAAAGAGAGTTCTATTTTTATTAAAGTAAAGTTGGCGAACGTTGTCAAGGGTGACCCAAAAGTGCCTTTTTCAATAGCTACTACACTGAGGTGTACGGAGGGAGCTACTCCTTTCTCTGGATTGCTCCACTTTACCATTGATATGTACCTCATATTGCTGAGTGTTAAGCAAGGAGGTATAAAGTACCATTTTTTTTAGTCTTTGGTATGACTCAACCAGGGATTGAACCCCGGTCTCTTGGACCATTGGTGAACACACTACCCACTTGGCCAATATTTTTATAATAAAGTGTTATGATTCTATCATTCATTATTTTTCCTCATTATAAGTATATAACACTGTCCACACTTGTTTTACCATGTTAAAGTCCTGACGAATATTTGTTATATAGCCACGATAATCATCTCAGTCACAACTTTACATATCAGTCATCATCATTATCATGTCGTGCGGCTAGAACGGATATCCCTGACCGTCTCTCTCCACGTCTCCCTATCATTCATCGCCTCTGGCATGTCTTCAGGGTAACATCCCGTATAATCACATAGCTGCTGTATGTATGTTTCAGCTGGCCGTCCTGCTTTTGATTGGCCATATGCGGGGGTCCACAGGAGTACATCACTAATGATCTTGTCCTTGCTTCTCCAGCAGTGTCCGGCATGTCTTGTTCGTCTAGCTTGTATAGTTTTCGTGATAGGTGGTAGGTGACCGTATAGTTGGTGCCATGTGGGGTGTTGCTGCCAGCACTTGTTCAATATTGCTCTTAACATTCTTGTATAATTGCCGTCTAGCTTCTTCTCCAACCGTTTAGTCAGCGTGCAGACTCAAATATAGGGAAGTACAATACACGGACGGACTCACTGTTGTTCAGTTACGAACGTTTATTAACTTCTTGACTTCTGAGTTCGGTTCTTCGGCACGAGGAGAGAGAGACACAATTCTTAAAGGTCTTTCGTATCATTACTATGCTAACAAAACTCAAACGCTACGCACATCTCGTGGAGTTTTAGATCTCCTTTCAACTTTACAGGACGGGACCCGAAAAACTTAACCGTGTGCCTCAACGGTCGAAACCCAAACTTCTCAACACCATGGTTTGAACTCAACTTCTGCTGTCCGTCTACATGGCCAAAGGCGACTACCAACTCGACAGGTCCCCATTCGACAACCAACTGGACTGGTCCCCAGTAAACTACAAACTCGACTGGTCCACAGTCAACTCCCAAGTGACGCCTTTTTACAAAATCTCAAAATTCTCAGCCCATCGCTTCCGGGCATGCCATCATTCACACTCCAGTCATTTCCTATCTGGGGTTTATTATGACAATTGTGATTGTCATATGCTCTGTGCTCCAGCGTAAACTGTACCCAATGTCTGTGCACCTGAACTAAGAGCCGTATAGTTCAAAGCCCAACCAAACTGAATGATAAAATATAATTAACGAAAAATGATTAATTTAAAAAAGTCATTCCGTAATTATATAACAGGTTCATTAAAACCGAAGCGTCGACTTTCTTTTGTAATAAATTCATTACTTTTGGATTTTTTTTTTTTTCAAATTTCACCATAGTGAGACATGTGAATTAGTAAACTACATCTGTTTGATCTCGAGTAAGTTCTTATTTTATTTTTTTATTTTTTCCACTGAGATTTGATGTCTTGAATTTGATTAAGTAGATGTTGAGTTTAATTTGTTTCAGGTGTTCTATGGGTTAAAAAATCCCGTTGAAGACAATTAATTGATATGATCGAAAGTACTCACGAGCAGAACCTAAGGCAACTACTCAATTAATTGAAATCTGATTTAAAAAATAGCAAGAAAGCTAGAGAAAAAACATTAGATCATAAAAACGGAATGTGCCATGATCTTGATCTTTAACAAAAATTCTATAATCAATACCTTGGAGCATACATATATATATATATATACAGAGAGAGAGAGAGAGAGAGAGAGAGAGAGAGAGAGAAATAAAGTAGTCCAAAAGTAATGAATTTATTGCGAAGGGAAGTCAACGATCTAGCGTTTCGGTTCAAATAAACCCTCATCAGGACTTTAAAAACTGTTATACCAAGTATTGATAGAACTACGATGGATGTTTATTCAAGACTTGGTATATTCATTTCTAAAGTCCCGATGAAGATTTATTAAAAGTGAAACGTTGTAGCGTCGACTTTCCTTTGCAAAAATTCATCTGTTTTGAATAACTTTGTCTTTCCATTTTTCTCCATACTCTCTGATTTTTTTACATTATTTACTCCCGTGCGTGCACACACACAGGCATATATATATATATATATATATATATATATATATATAAATGTGTATATATATATATATATATATATATATATATATATATATATATATATATATATTTATAAATATATATATATATACATGTATATATATATATATATATATGATGGAATATGCCATCTCTTGATGTATGCAGAAATGATTGTGGGGTTAAAGTTATGGTCTATTTGACTACCTATACATGTGATTTGTTTATTGTGGTGAAGTTTTATGAAGAACCAACCACACATCTTAGACTAGCTGATTAAAAGAGAATGGTGGCACCAGTATGTCACAGGTTGTCCTGAGTACGACACTCCAGGTCTCAAATTGAAAATGTTCTCATCTAGACTGGTTACGCTCCCAAAGCTGGAATCCATCTATCCTACTATTTTACTCATAGCTATGGACTGGACACCTTGCCATTGGTACCAAAAGATAGGGACATGGGTCACTTGGCTTTTTATGTCACCTTTTTCGACTGCTCATCATGTGGCAAAAGCAGCACCGTACCGAGAATATAGTGAAATAAGGACACTAAGACGAGAGTTACTGAAAATTTTCTATCCTTGCCACTGCCCATATGGGAAGTTTAAAGAATTTAGCACACGGTGGTATTCCGTACTGATCCGTATCGTTTTCTAACCATGGATTTTGAAATCTGTTAGTTCTCAACGTTGGTTGGTTTAGTTTCTTCGTTTAATGGCATATCAACCTCTGTAGGTTGTTTAATGCCAAAGCCATTCTCCAAGAAGAACACTAGTGGTACTATTTAACCCATAGCTGAGAGGATAAGGGGGGTATTTGCCCGAAAGTGAACGTCATAGCGTGACTAGAGTCTGAACTCGCTGACTACGATTCCGCAAACCATCGCTTTAACCATTATACCATTAGGACACCCTTAGCTGTCAACGAGTTCAAGGTATAACCAAAGAATATACGTGATTCCTTTAATACGTTTCTAGACGTTTTTGTACAGGCATTTAAAATTGTCGTAGACTCTTGAAAATTCTGTATTTTATTGCTATACATCTTATGAGATGATTGACTAATTGTCACGATTTCAGGTTCAAATTAACAGCTACAGCATGAATTGGAATATACACTACGAAAGCCTGATTGTCACAGCTGGTGAACTTCAAAAATGTAATCTGGACGTGAGGACACTTTAGAAGAACGATATTCAATAAATTTCTGTTTTAAACTTGGAAAAATTGACACAGAAACGTATGGAATGCTTTAGGCTGCTTTTGGAGCATCTTGCATGAATCGAGCATCAGTTTTTGAGAGGCATAAGAGATTCAAGGAAGGCAGGGTGTCTGTGAGGGATGATGAGATGTATGGGAGGAGTAAGGAAGTCAATACACTAGAGTTGATTGGCCAAATGGTTAGGGTTACTATGCTGAGATTTTAAGGGAGTTCAGGAAGATTCCATCGGAAGAGGCTAGCACCCTTCAAATCGGGCCAGTGGCATTTCCACCAGGACAATACACAAGTCCACAACTCCATCCTTGTCACAGAATATTTGTCCAAGATGGGCATCAAGACAGTTCCTCACCGTCCCTATAGTCCAGACCTTGCTCCCTGTGACTTTTGTTTATTCCCTAAGCTCAGAGTCTGTCGTTATGAGACAATTGAGGAGATGAAAGCGGTTGTGACGAAGGTCATTGACACGCTCACACAAGAGGACTTCCATGGGACCTATCAGAAGTTATTGGAACGATACAAGCGAATTGCAACCGAAGGAGATCACTTCAAAGGGAACTAGAATTTCATGTGTGTACTATCAATAAAAGTGTCCATACGAAAAAAGTCTGAAAAATTATTTAAAGATTCTCGAACGTACATACTACTGAACAATTTGCAATTGTGGATTATTTAAAGTCGTCATTGCTTATGTTGCATAATGCACAATTTCTACACCAGAGAAATAATGTATGTAGAGGTGAACTTGTGGATTATTTAAACTTGTGATAGCTTGGGCTGCACAATGCACACTGTCTGTTCTAAAGAAAAATTCCATTTAAAGGTCAAGATGTACATTCTTTTAAATGGTCATTTCATATACTACAAAATGCACACTATCTCCACTATAGTAATATGGCATGTAGGGATTAACTTGTGGTTTATTTTAAGTGGTCAGAGCTTTGGCTGCACTATGCAAACTCTCCACACCATACAAAAGTTGGTAGTAGAGGTGCAACTGTACATTATTTAAATTGGTCATCGTTTAGGATGCACGCTACACACTTTCTCTAATATTTATGAATTGCAAAAAGAGGTGCACTTATGGATAATCTTTTTGTGATCATTGTTAGTTCTACAAAATGCATCCTCTCACCATCGACTAACATGTCATGTAGAGATTCCCTTCTGTGTTGTTTTCAGTGTTCATTGCTTGACTTGCACAATGCACTCTCTCTCTCCACCTTTCCTACACTGGACATACAGGTACACTGGCTTATTATTTTAAAAGCTCATCGCTTGTGTCAAAAATGCAGACAGGCGCACCTGTGAATTATTTTAAGTTGTTTTTGCTTATGCTGCAAAGATCACTCTTTTTCTACCTTACAAACATTACTAGTACAGGGGAAATATGTCACCTTTTTCGACTGCTCATCATGTGGCAAAAGCTACACCATACCGAGAATGTAGTAAAAAAATATTTCTATGGTGTAAAAAGTGTGTATTATGCAACATGAGCAATGACCACTTTAAATAATCCACAAGTGCAAATTGTTCAGTCGTATATACGTATATTCTTTGGTTATAGCTTGAAGTCGTTGACAACCGGGGGTGTCCTCGTGGTATAATGGTTAAAGCGATGGTCTGCAGAATCGTAGTAAGCGATTTCGGACTCCAGTCACGCTATTACGTTCACTTTCGGAAGATGTAAGAGTGGTCGCAAGCATGCAGTAGATGGCCGTTAATATCAAGAAAGAGTTAATCCGCTCATCGACATTTTTTTTTTCGTCTGTGTGGGAAACTAGCTACCCACCTCAACACACAAGACAAATGGGAGTACACAAAGCTTTGCTGAACACGCCTTAACTGGACCAGGCAAGTATTGATCGCATATTTATCATACGCTCTACATATTTACCAACCCCTCAGGATATGATACAAGGTCAATTTTTTTAAGCGGAGTTTAACAGGTTTGAATTCAGAAGTTTCCTTCTCCTAGATTGGTTGCCCAACCAAGACTGTAGAGATTAGAATGCTCTACTATTTAACCGTAGCTGGAGGGAGAATAATTGGATTAATCCCTTAGTATTAGTGCTATGTGAAAATGCAATCAGTCTCGTCCAGGATTTGAACTCGTGTCGCCGTGTCCTTTTCCATTTCACCATGGGCACCTCCAAATTTATCATTCTTTATCATACATATTTTTTCATACGCTATAAAAACGAAAAAGTACGCGTAATCATGATTGACTTTGCAAATATCTATAAGGAATTATACTCATCACACACACACACACACACACATATATATATATATATATATATTTAGGCAGCATTTCTTTGTAAATCCAAATTTCATTAAACATAATAGACATTTTATGTCTACATATTTTCTTCTGGATCCGTTCGAATTCCCGTATTACTTTTATCGCATTCGGGGGGAATTGATTTACAATGCACTTTTCTGATACAAGTTCAATAGCTCAGCATTTAAAAAAAAAGCATTCATGCCCAACAACACTACTACGGAAAATTCTCACCGACAACACAACAATATTAGAACATCAAAATAATAAACAAAAACTTCAGATTCTCGAAGCATTACATATTAGAAACCTGCAACCAACACTCAATAGAATTAATTTTCGAACCAGTGCTAATGTACTTAAATGTCTTTAGCTACTGGCACTAATTATAGAATTACATTTAAAAACAAACGCCATAATCTTTAAAGGCAAAGACGCCCTTACACAGTAGTAATATGCTAAAACAAAAGTTACATCACTTTTGTAATAGATCCTCCCCTGATGATGGCCCAAAGTCGGGCAGAAAGTACTAGGGATACATACAACTATGGACAATACATAAATCAATTCCCCCTGAATACGATAAAAGTAATACGGGAATTCGAACGGATCCAGAAGAAAATATGCAGACATAAAATGTCTATTATGTTTAATGAAATTTGCATATATATATATATATATATATATATATATATATATAAATCATGAATGATAAAATAGATTAATTCGTACAAAAAACTATTTGATAAGACGGGTTTCTTTTAAATTTCAAACGCAATGCGAGAACGCTATAACTTAGACATAAACAATTGCAAAGTACTTTAGAACATAGCAAAAAAGAATGATTAATGACAAAACATATAACTTGAATAGCTCTTATATATATATATATATATATATATATATATATATATATATATATATATATCATGTCGTGCCATCAGCACGGACATCCCTTACCATCTCTCACCACCCCTCCCCAACGTCCATTGTTCCCGGAAGTTCTTCAGGATTACATCACGTATCGGCATGGAGCTGCAGTATGTAAGTTCTAGCTGGTCGTCCTGCCTTTGGTCTTCAATGTGAAGGGACCCATGAGAGTTTATCCTTCATGAGCTTGTCCCTACTTCTCCAGCAGTGTCCCGCGTGTCTGGTTCGTCTAACTTTGATAGTTTTTATGATGGCTGGTAGGTGGCCGTACAGATGCTGCTTTGTGAGTTGCTGCCCCAAAGAGTTGTTCAGTATTGCTCGTAGCATTCATACGTAGGTGCCGCCAAGCTTTTTCTACATACGTTTAGTTAGCGTCCATGTAGTGCATCCATATAGCAGTATCGACTCGACCGTTGCTTGGAAGAAACTGCGTTAAAAAAAAAAAGATATATATATATATATATGTGTGTGTGTGTGTGTGTAAGTATATATATATATATATATATATATATCAACATCATCATGATGTCATGTTCCGTTCACAGATTTCTCAAATTCTCTCGTCATCTGTCTCTATCATTTATCAATCTCAGCATTTTTTCCAGGCTGCATTCCGTGTCAGTACAGAGATGTGTAGATAAGTCCTAGCTGGTCATCCTACAATTGAACAACTGTGTGAAGAGGTCCATAAAAGAACGTCGCTTATGAATTATTCCTTGCTCCTCTAGCAGTGTCCTGCATGTCTTGTTCGTCTAATTTAGATGGTTTTCGAGATGGGTTATAGGTGGCCGTACAACTGCGTTTTTTGGGACGTTGCTTCCATGATCTGTTTAATATAGCTTGCAGCATCCTTGTGCAATTCCTGTCAAGCTTTTTTTCTGCATACGCTCAGTCAGCGTTTAACTGGTGCATCCATACACTAGTATGGACACGACCGCTGCTTTGAAAAAATGCGTTTATTTATCGGATAGGTTTGACTTTCGTATGACCGATAGCCTATCAATAGCTGTCCATGCGTTCGCTAGTCGTGTATTGATCTCATTTTCCCTAGATGAGACGTTGCTTCCGAGGTAGGTGAACTTGTTCATTAGTTTCAAAGAGTTACGAATTTGTGTGGAGATATCGCTACTTTGATTTAAACACAAGAACTATGTTTTTTTCTGTTTTCACGCAAACAATCGTATATATATATATATATATATATATATATATTTACTAATCTAATATCTACCAGCATTCATGGTACCAGAAAAAAAGAAAAAAAAACCGCCAGGAACAAGAGATAAGAGTATCTCGAATCACCGACCGGGGAAAAAACTCTATAAAACTCAATGCTCTATAATAAGGGATAGGTTTCGGAGAATTTATAACGTTTTTTTTTTAAATAAAAGTAAGGTTTTATATTTTTTTTTCTCTCTTTTGTAATGTAATTCTAAGCTAGGTGGGTTTTTGGTGAATATAAGACGGTGCTTTCTCCTTTAGCATTAGTTGGAGTTAGGCTTCCTGATGATCCGATGAGGTGAAACTTTAGTAGAAGATTTCAGACTCGCGATTTAAGTTAAATATATATATATATATATATATATATATATATATATATATATATATATATATATATATATATATATAGATTATAAATAATCGGTAAATTATATACATTAATTTTAGTAAAAGATTTATTCTGTAGTGATGACATTTTTCATTTCAAATAAGATGACACCGGCAAACTGTAAACGTAACCAATAAAGTAATCTTCAAAGGAAAAGCGAGAGACACATAAATAAATATATACATATATATATATATATATATATATATATATATATATAGAGAGAGAGAGAGAGAGAGAGAGAGAGAGTGGGGGAGGCCAGAGACAGGGAAACTGAGACAGAGAATGTCTGTTCAGTTGAATGTAAGTATAATAAATTATATTTTCTACAACAAACTATTGTACTTAAACTTAAAATTTTGAACAATAAAAAGCTATTTGATAATTCTTTTCAGTATAATAAACAACGAATGTGTGTACCAAACTTACTGATAAGAAAACTGTGCTGATTAGAAAATTATAGTAATTCATTAATCTTTTAGCTTAGATGGGGCACTCAGTGTGACTCGAACTCACTCGTGTGTATTTGCTGTTCTAGTTCGGTAACCATTTCACCAAACAAGGCGTCCACCGATGGCAAATAGTATTGAAATTTGTAAACGTATATGTTTACGGAAAAAGGTGCAAATTAAGAAAGTGTATGGGAAATGTGCAGGAAATGTCAATTCGACCATACAAACAAATGGTATATGCACAACCTGGTACCTGTTCTAGAAAATGACTCACATAAACTCCTATGGGACTTTGATATACAAACGGATCACCAAATCCCTACCTGAAGACCAGACCTCATAATAATCAACAACAAAAAAAAAAGAGAATCTGCAAAATTGTCGACTTTGCTGTCCCAGTGGACCACAGACCTGAGGAGACTAGCTGTCACTCTGACTCCAGTGAAAAACCATCAGCTAACACTGATGTGAAAAACTCTAAAGGGGTAAATAATAATAACAATTCTTGGATTTTGAGATACAAACGGGTCATCTAATTTCGGCCAGACGACCAGACATAGTGATAGTCATCAAAAAAGGAGAACCGGACAAAGAGTGGTATTTGCCGTTCCCTCTGACCACTGGGATAAACCGATAGAAAGTATAAAGAGAAACAAGTCCCTAGAACTTGCTGGAGAAGTAAAAAAAACTATAGAACTTCAAAGTTACGGCGATACAAATTATAATTTGTACAGTCACCAAAAATTGGTACAAGGACTCAGGGACTTGGATATAAG
>OY757932.1:21469394-21484394 GCA_963585895.1 Sepioteuthis lessoniana | reverse complement strand
ATCAGCCAACAATCGTGTGTCCATGTGTAGTAGTCCATAGGAGAACGGTTAAGCGTTGGTCTTTACATCTACAATAGTGCCAAGCTTGCCTTGGGCCACTTAGATTAATTGTGATATAAGAAGTTAATCACACACATCTGTTGCTTTGTGGAATGCTGCTTCTGGGCTTAAGCGAACCACCCTACCGTAACCATATAGCATTTTCAGGAGACGTTTGGCTAAAATCCAGATGTTACGACCATACAGCAGTACTCACACGGCTACAGCTTAGAAGAAATCTTGTATTATTTCATCAGTGATACCACTTTTCTATTTAGTCTTTAACCTATCATTATCAAAACATGCTTTGCTCATGTTTATTTTTACATTGTTTTCAGTGGATGAGATGTTTCTACCGATGTATGTACTTTTTTTTTTTCTTCTTGTTTTTGTTATTTATTTTTGAAAAATATAAGGAACAAAACATATAAGTGTTGAAAGGTGCACGTAGGTGCTGCTGTGCTGACTGGCACTTTTTTCCCTGGAGATGTATAACCCTCTGACAATAAAACAATGAACCGCAAGTCCTACCTGAGATGTAAAAATCCACAAAAACGACAAGAAAGTCATAACAGAGAGTTGTAACAACTTGACAATAAAATGATATCAATTTAGCCGTTGCCCAGTCGGCTGGGGCTGTAGAATACACAGACTGCACCTCTGCAGATGAGTAAGACCTCACAATGAGTGTCCTAGATATGACACTAAACAATTTCTTGGTGAGGTTCCCGTGATGCAGGAGCTTTGTGGAATGAGGAGCATCCCTTCATTGCCACTACTCCCAGGTCAACTCTGGCCCAGAGTGGTAGCACCTGATAGGGCCCTATATACTTATATTAAACTGAATTGTTTGAATTATAACTGTTTGACTAAACGGAAAAGCTTGAAATAGAAATGGTTTTGACAATTTAACTGTAATTACATTTAAACAGCGTGCTTATGCTAAACTGAATTTTTGAAATGGAACTGTTTTTGACGTTGAAACTGTACTTACACTAAACTGAATTGTTTAATATAGAATTTCTTTTTTACATTTAACTGTGTGTTAACGAAATCTCTACTTATACTAAACGGAATTAGCCGAATTAGAACTATTTGAATAAACTGAATAACTTGAAATAGAAATGTTTTTGATAATTGAACTGTGTACTCATGCTAAACTGTATTATTTGAAATAGAACTGATTATTTGCATAAAAATGGGTTTGACGTTAAATAACTTACAAAGTTTGATATGCCATAAAACCCAACCAACCATCAACTCGTACTGGTGAAGCAAAAGTAGGAGACAATAAAACGACGGCTACTAGTTTTTACCGGAAATGTGTAACTCCGCTATAATAGAATGGTAAACACAGACTCGTACAGGGTTTGGTCCTCGTGTTGTAATGGTTAAAAGTGCTGGACTGCGGGATTGTAGTACGTGAGTTCGAACTCCAGTCACGCTAGGAGTGGGTGTGCTCGTGGTGTAATGGTTAAAAGCGCTGGATTGCGGAATCGTAGTAAGGGTGTTCGAACTCCAGTCGTGCTTTGGGGGGAGGGTCCTCGTGGTTTAATGGTTAAAAGTGCTGAACAGCAGATTCATAGTAAGCGAGTTCGAACTCTAGGCCTGCTATTACGTTGACTTACGGATAAGAATCATTTGGAAAGGTATCAACACTCATATCTTTGAAGATATGGTTTAAATTGTACCATTACTGTCCTTCTAGATGGATGGATTCAGCATTAAATAATCCAAGAATTGTGACATACCCATACATGAATATGTGAATCTTACATAGTATGTTCATAACATATATACATAGAACATAAGAATCCCGAAACACGAAAAACACTTACGACTTCTTAGTTCAGGTACGAAACTTTTTATTACCTTTGAGTTTAAAGATTTTTCGACATAAGGAGAGAAGCTAAATTTTTTCTATGCTGGCTTTTCCATCTGTCCCCCCCCACACACACACACACGTGTGGCACCCGCCACAAGGCCTCTGGCCTGGCCCGAAAGTCAACCGTCTTCCTTCTGAGGCAGAACTCAACTCAACTGACTGTATTCAAAATCCCCAAAATCCCTCGCGATTGCTTCCGGTGCATGACGTCATTCACATCCCCAAGTCACATTTTTCTATCTGGGATTTTTAATTTGACATCTGTGAATGGCACACCCTCCCCGTGTTGGCATTAACACGTGCGCTCAAGTTTGCACCTAACTAACCCATGTGCTGAACCGAAAAGTTCTCAGCCTAACTAAACCCAAAGGCAAGATATATAAAACGAAATCACTCGGCCATTATATTTCAGAATGTCGATATGTCATTAAAAACAAAAAAAAAAATACTAAAACATAAAGCCTTCAAACTCATTCAGTCATCTTGCATCGGCTTATCACTAGGTAGAAGATGGGGTGTCGTCGTGGTGTAATGGTTAAAGCAATGGACTGCGGAATCGTAGTACGCGAGTTCGTACTCCAGTCGTGTTATTACGTTCACTTTCGGGCAAAATACGCTTGGGAAAGGTATGAACCCCCTTATCCTCTCAGCTATGGGTTAAAGAGTACCACTACTGTTCTTCTAGGAGAATGGCTTTGGCATTAAATAACCTAAAGAGGTTGATATGTGATTAAACAAAGAAGCTAAACCAAACCATCAGGTGGAAGAATGTTATACATGTCACACACTTGTGTAACATTGCAAACAAACTATGCTGATTACACTAAGCCTTTTTCTACTCCCCTCCTCTCTGTCTCACTGTCTCTCTCTCTCTCTCTATATATATATATATATATATATATATATATATATCTGTGTGTGTGTGCGTGTGTCTGTGTGTATTTAGTATTATTCGGTCCAGTTAAACCGGAGTAGGGAGTAATTCCATCCGGACAAAAAAAACAAACAAACATTCAACAGTGAACATTTAAATTTTCCTGGTAAAGAGCTCAATATAACAGACATTACAGAGCAATAATTTCTTTAAGAAAAAATAATGTGACCGGATTTTGTTTTTTTCTTCTAGTATATATATATATATATATATATATATATAAAAGGTAAGCACAATTATATATATATATATATATATATATATATATGCAAATTTCATTAAACATAATAGACATTTTATGTCTACATATTTTCTTTTGGATCCGTTCGAATTCCCGTATTGCTTTTATTGTATTCTGGGAGAATTGTTTTATGTATTGTCCATAGTTGCATGTATCCCTAGTACTTTCTGCCCGACTTTGGGCCATCATCAGGGGAGGATCTACTACAAAAGAGATGTAACTTTTGTTTTAGCATATTACTACTGTGTAAGGGCGTCTTTGCCGTTAAAAGTTTTGGCGTTTGTTTTTGAATGTGATTCTATATTTAGTGCCAGTAGCTAAAGACATTTAAGTACATTAGCACTGGTTTGAAAATTAATTCTATTAAGCGTCGGCTGCAGGTTTCTGATTTGTAATGCTTCGAGAATCTGAAGTTTTTGTTTATTATTTTGATGTTCTAATATTGTTGTGTTGTCGGTGAGAATTTTCCGTTGTTGTGTTGTTGGGCATGAATGTTTTTTTAAATGCTGAGCTATTGAACTTGTGTCTGAAAGGTGCATTGTAAGTCTCCTCGACAGGGTAGTTGAGGTTAAACCAACATATATATTATTATTATCAGTGATACAATCTCCTAAAGGACATTTAGATTTATATATAACGTTGGTTTTTTGCAAAACTCAAATCGAGGGAGTGGAATTATTTCTAATGACTAGATTCGAGGTTTTAAACTTATTATAATATATAACGAGTTTTATTTTTTTATTAGGATCAGTGGGGAGTATGTTTTTGTGAATCAATGTTTTCAAGATTTTTTCATCGGATTTGTAATTGTAGTGCATTTGGTTACGATAAAAAAAGTTTGATATATGTTTGTTGGCTGGATGGAGTAGTACACTGTTTATTTTGTTGGTTAACATTTTTGATCATACGTTTAATCAAAAATGTTAACCAACAAAATAAACAATTATAAGAGATCCGTTCTAATAATAAGCAGTTAAAGGAATGAGAAGAGTGTTCGCCAATGGTTAGTGGGACCGGCGTTCAATCCCAGGTCGAGTCATACCAAAGACAAACAAAATGGTAAATGATAACACCTTGCTTAGCACTCAGCATTTTAAGGTTTGAATTAAGGGTGAAGTGGAGCAGTCCAGGGAAATGAGTCTCGCCCTCCCCTACACTTCGGTGTAGTAGCTATGGAAAAGGGAGCCTTCGGGTCACCCTTGAGAAAGGTCGAAAACCTTTTACTTATAACACAATGCGAATTTTTCGCACCAGTTTTAACCGGTGGGGTTCACAGACATCTGAGTAACACTCTGTCTATTAAGCATCCAGGACTCGTCTTCGTAGTATCCAAACTGATTTTAATATAACGTTGGCTTATTTCGTTTCGATTCTTCCCAAGGTCTCCAATTTCCTTATTCTCTTTTTACAGACCATTTGGAAGTGTTTCATTTGGTATCATCATCCTTTTTACGAAATTCAGCTCTCTAGCAAGATCCAGGAGTTTGTCTATCTTTTTGTCGTGAGTGAATTTTGATTAGAAGGACTCTTCTAGGTATGCTGGTCTATCTTCTTAATGTTGCATTGTGAATCGTCTCCACTTGTTCTCTTATTTCCAAGTCTTTCGGGCCATTTATCAATCTTTGGGGATTGTTCCAAGCGCACAGACTAAAATTCGTATCACCATCATCTTCTTGTTTCATAGTTTTTTGTTGTTTGTTTTTTATTTCTCTTGGATGGTCTAGGAAATTATTTCTCTTCTCGCTTTCTTTTAGTTTTTCTCTCTAGTCTGCTAGTTTTCTTTTTTCTTTTTTTCTTTTTTTTTGGTTATTCTCATTCTGTCTCGTCATGTGTCTGTGATAAGGTAATCTGTTTGTATCTGAAGGTTCCAGGGAATTTTAAGCGTCACATTCTCTATGACTGATTCTGATTTGTACATGAACCATTCAGTAATATGGTCAAATTTCAATTTCTTGCACAGTTCCCTGTGGATCACCTTTCCCAATCAGTCATGCTAGGTCTTATACTCTTTATTGCACTCATTTTTTGCATTCGTTTATAATGTAACTGAGGGATCCGTCTTTCTCACCACGTAACCTACATTTGCTATATATATTTTTGCTTTAATCTAGTTGGTCTTTATAACATTGTTTTGTGCTGCTACAGAAAGAGATTCAATTTCTCTCCTAAGGTTTCGTTTTCTTAGCAATGAACAAGTCTTCTGGTGTAAAAGTTTATCGCTGGAAATATCTATACAATTGTTCCTTTTTTTTCTGTAATATATCATTTTGATCTGCGATGAACCAGCTGAAGTTGCTGACAGCTACATCTGGCAGTAAAAAATAAAAATGACTACCAGAAAACGAGCATTGTGTGGGCGTAAAAGCTAGCCAATGAAAAACAAGCAATGTGTGGCCGTAAGCTGTGAGCAATGAAAAACAAGCATTGCGAGGGTGTATGCCATGGCCACTGAAAAACAAGGGTTGCGAGTGGGCCACGTGGGAGTTTTAAGACAATGTTAGGCGTAGAATTTTGGTCGAAGTCAATTCGACTACCGACTGCTTCTTGGTGTGCTCGAACCAACTCCGACAGCTCTCTTGCCACTCATAAGCAGCATCATGGAAAAATAAAAATATAAGATTGCATTTTTTATATATACGTGTTCCTCGTTGTTTGTCAAGACCCAGGGTAATAGGCTACATTTCCATATTCATTTTTAAGTGATTCAAGTTCTTTAGATCCATTAGTGGTTTGTGTTGTCTCTGGTTGCTGCAATTAGTCGTTCTTTGCTCTTTTTTATGGAGTCTTCAAGTTGTCAGTACTCGTCCAAAGAAATGATACCTTTGGGAAAGTGCTATATTTTCCTTTTTATGCTTCACACCGGCTGGAAACGTCAGGTATCTCGTTAATATTTACCCAACCCCTCCGCTCGGGCAGGATATGTCACAAGGTTATTTTTAAGCGAATTTTAACAGATTTGAATTCAGGGTTTTTCTTCTCCTAGACTAGTTGCCTTACCAACGCTGAATAAATCAGTCTCCCCTACTATTTACCCATAGCTGGAGGGTGAGTAATTGGATTCATACCTTTCCCAAGGGTATTAGTGCTATGTGAAATGCAATCAGTCTCGTCTAGGATTTGAACTCGTGTTTCCGTGTCCATTTCCTACTATGATAACCATTACACCACGGGCACCTCCTTTTTATACTTCACACTGGATGGAACCGTCAGGTATCTCGTTAATGTCTTTATCGGTCCATTTCTTGATCATACCCAGGGCTCCCACCACCGCTGGCACGATGGTAACTTTATGTTCCCAAACATTTTTCAAGATCTTTGTATTTACTTATTTTATCTTACTTTTACTGATATGTCATCATCTGTTGGTACTGATGTATTACTTAGAGGGCATATTTTATTGACCTTAAACACTATATCTAGTATCATCGTCATCATCAAGTCACGCAGCTAGCATGAATTCCCCTGAATCTCTCTCTCTCTCTCTATCTCTCTCTCTCTCTCTCTATACGTCCCTATCATCCCTCACTCCTGGCAGGTCTTCCAAACAACATTCTGTGTCCACACAGAGCTGATATAGATAAATTCTTAATGGTCGAACAACACTGGCACGACTTTACGAAGGGCTCCATAGGGAAACGTCACTTATGAGTACGTATTTGTTTCTTCAGTAACGTCCCGCATATCTGGTCCTTCTTTCTTCGATGGCTTTTGAGATAGGTGTCAAGTGGCCTATCTATATTTACCAACCACCCCCAGCTCGGGCAGGATTTGACTCAAGGTCAATTTCTTAGCGGAGTTTAACAGGTTTGAATTCAGAGTTTTCCTTCTAGACTAGTTGCCTCACCAAGTCTGAAGAACCCAGTCTGCCCGACTAATTACCGATATCAGGAAGGAGAATAATTGGATTCATACCTTTCATGGGTGTCAAGTGGCTGTTCAGCTGTTGTTTCGTGGGATGCTGTTTTTAGGATTTGTTAGCCCGTAGCATTCTTGTGCAGTTCATAAATGGCTTTTTCTCTATGCGTTTTATCAGCGTCTATGAGGTTCATCCATAATGTAATATTGACACCACCGCTGCTTGGAAGAAATACTGTTTAATTCTATCAGATATATCAAACTTTCATATGATCGATAGTCTATCGGTAGTAGTCGACGCCTTTACTAATGTTGTAGACCAGTGAAAGGTTCTGTTAAAAGACACGAACTCGGGATTACGTGAAACAAGTATGTTGAACGAAAGTATAAATACAACCTAGGTAAAAGAGTGTTGAACGTCAATCTGACTGCCAAAGTGTTAGGCTGGAGTTAACTCGGGTATTTGTTTTCCGTCCCACCACCGGGAAAGTAAGGCACAAGGCCGTTTTATGGTGGGTCCGGTCACAGCCCACACGCGTCCAGCAATGCCAAAAATACCTTCGGCCCCGTCGGCATTCCCTTATTAGGGGTGCCTCAGGTGCCAGCCAATAAACTCAACCCCATTAAGGAGGTAAAAGCCTGGGGGATGGCTCCCTGAGGCCGGAGGAAATGGTGAGTCAACCAGCCTGCACTTGGCCAGATCCGTGCCCTGAGTCAAACACAGCCGACCGAGGATGGAATTAACTCAACAACGAGATGAATATTCTCCCGGTATTCATAGTAATAGGAAGAGTTGATTATAGTCCGTAAGGTAGGTACCATAACAACTAAACACATATTGATATCATTTTCAGCCTATAAGACATAACGATTGAAGTATGTGAACTTCCCAATTAATTTCACTGCACTGCCGTTTGGTGAGGAGATATTTTCTTTTCTAGTTTAAAAATATGTACTCCGTTTTATATGCGTTCAAGTGGGATCCAATGCTTCCTGCTATCTGCTCCAAATTATGCAGTAGGCATTCGTCTTGGGTGGGTGTATTAGATGAAATGAAGCGCTATGTCATTTGTATTATCTGGGTCCGTTGTATTTTCTGCGGCTTCTTGTCTGCTTCTTGGCTTTTTAGCGTAAAACCATTTTCTTTTAGATCAATCGACGTTCGAAGAATATCGTCCTGACAGTTTATAATCCGAAAGTGTTCTTATCTATCTCGTTGTAGAGTTCCAGCAACAAGGTCAGAGATGTCTGTGTCTCCATCGAGTGAGCAAACTTTGACTTTCGTGTTTCTTTAGAGGGTCATTATGGCTACAACGGATCCTTTGGGGAGGCCATAAGCTAGAAATATTTGCTCCGTGTATGGAATCAAATGCCGTGAGAAATGTACAAACAAAAGCTTCGGTTCGAGATTTTGCACGAACTCCTTTGATGATTCGATGGATTGTAAGTATCTCTGTCGTTGTGCATCGATTTCTCAGAGAAGCGTTATGATTTTTCTTAAGAATTCCCTCTGCTTCAGGTTCGATGCGATTGGTGGTTCCGAGGTCTTCTTTCGTAGATAAGTGAGGATTCATCCTTTTGTCCATCTCTTAATTGTATTCTGTCAATACATGACATTGCAAAATCGAAGAGGATATTTCCTTGTGTCCCATACTTCCGTACATAAACAAATCTACCCGCATGCTACTAGGTAAGCCTAAAGCCCCAAATATATATATATATATATATATATAACTGGCTCATTTGTCTAGTGGGTATAGTGTTTGCCAATGGTCCGGCTGACCTGGCTTCAATCCAAGGTCGAGTCATACCGAAGACTTTAAAAATGGTACTTGATACCACATTGCTTAACACTCAGCAATATAAGGTAGGTATAAAGGGTAAAGTGGAGCCATCCAGGAAAAGGTGTAGCGCCCTCCCCTACACCTTATTGTAGTTACTATTGAAAAAGCAGCCTTCTGGTCACCCTCGACTACGGTCGCCAACTCTACTTACTTATATATATATATATATATATATATGTATCTATGAAGACTATGACATAACTATATTTATATATTTAGATCTTTATATTCATATATATTAAAATACAGTAAAGGTTTCCGCCATTTTCAGACAATCTTTTATTCATAGGATCTCAGATTATCCTTATTCACGTGTTTGGATATTTTAACCTGGTTACTCATGACATTTTCCAAACTTTTAAGTATATAATGTATTCCATCATGAAATAACGGTTCCAATTTTAATTTTCAATATCAGGAAATTGTTTGAACTGCGCAGAATGTAATGACTCATAAGCTGTGACAACCCCAGAAGTCTTTTCATGTACATTATCCCTCCTCGGGTAGGATGAGACACAATATCAGTTTTTAAACAGAATATAACTGATTTGACTTTTTCTTTCTCCTAAATGGGTTACCTTAACAAGATTAAAGAGCACACTCTCACCGACTAGTTACTCGTAGCTGGCCGAGGGAAAATATTTAGTTTGCCTCGTTTCTTTGTTTAATGGTATATAATTTTTCGAGGGTTATTTAATGCCAAAACCTGTATAGTATTGTTTCAATTTAACCTATAGCTGTTGGAAAGGATAAGGAGATTCATACCTTTCCCAAGATATGAAAGTAATAGCGTGAAGTAAGTGATCAAATTTCTTTGTTGTATATTGACCTCCGACCCGCCCTAGCTGTCAAAAGATGATATGCGCCTGTGTATCTGATCGAAGGTTTCAAGGGGATAACCTTGACTGTCAACAGGTTGAATTGAGTGGGCGTGAAACAATAATATAACTCGGTGCACAAGAAGTTTGAGTTAGTTGGAGATAAGATGCGGTAGAGAGAACCAGCACCCAGCAAAGGGGGCCCTCAGGCCCCTGATTGAGCAGTTGGTGTTCAGTTGGAGAGAAGATGCTGGAATGAGAACCATGTCCCAGCAGAGGCCCCCGGTTGAGCAACCAGGAGAACAGGAAAGAAACGCTGTGATAGTCAGAAGAATCGGTGGGGGGGTCAATATGTTGCCGTTCTGTTCAGTCTCCAACTCACCTTTCACACAGTAAAACCTTTCGTAACCCTTTCGAACTTTCGAATAAAGTGAGAGGTATATTGTTCATAAGAACTGTGTCCGCTCATCGTTATTGTGTCGTCGTTATGTTTCTGCATGCATCGGCATATGAGTATACAACACTTTGTCTTCCACACTTCTGAGGGTATTTCACCGTAGCCTGCAGATTTTCAGCTTTTAATTTTGTCTGTAGTCCGTTGTGTTATTTTGTAAACTGATTTAGTTTGATGTCCACGAGGCTATTAATAATTTTTTTTTGATTGATTTATCCGTGACTTTAAGGGAGGGTCCCAGTAGATTTATGAATATTTCTTTCCACATCTGTATTCGTTCTTCTGTTTGGCAGCTTTTAGTTTTGCTCTCTTGGCGTTCTTCCTTCTGCGCACTTCGTTTACTGTCGGTCTTGCTATTCGTGATTGTTTATTTTCCACCAAGTTTCAGACTTTATTTATATTACCTTAAGTGTATTCGTTTTGTTCTTTTTTGTATATGTTAGTTTTCTTTCTACCTGCTGGCATTTGTTGGTCTTATTTATCACATAAGGATGTTTTTCACGTTATCTAGTGTTTACTAACTGTTAGTGTCTCCTATGGAACTCAATGTTTGGCTCTAAGCTTTGTTGTAATGCATTCTGCTTCAACTTCCATCTGGGCCTTGACAAAGTTTTCGTATTCTTCATTTGGAGTATGTATTTCAGCTATCTCGAATTTGTGTCTTATTGTTATGATGTATTTCTTGCTAATATATTCATGTGTGAGGGAGAATCAGTCGTAATTTGCGGTTTTGACTGTTTCTATCTTATTTCTGTGAAGAAACAGGAGTATCTTTGAGAATTAACTTTTATTTATCGCGGAATTTTTAGTCCTCTTCTTGGTAGTTTTTTTTTTATGTTGTTTCTTCTTCACTACGTTTCGGCCAAATTCCACCTCCGGCCTTCTTCAAGTGATTAACCACGACCATTGATAGGAATATCGAGTCTTGTTACCGTATCCCCAGTAATTACTATCTTCCATAGTTGTTGTCTATCACACCACGAGTATCTTTGCTTTGACAGTTTTGTTATCGGACGATCAGCTTTCAAAATAGGGATTCGCCTCTCAACCCTGAGCGCTATATATCCACTTCTTGTTTATGAGTATATAATTTATTTGTGCTTTAGCATTATTTCTGTACAAGTAAATTCATAATTTTCCTTCCCTTTTTTGGAATTTAGGATAGGGCAAGTTAATTCGCTTTCAAATGAGCAGTACGTTTTTTTTAATCCCATCAATAAACGCCACTCATTTAAATGAGAAGGAGTAGTTTCCTGATTTAACAACGAGGTGCATACGATAAATTTCCAGACTTTTTTCGTATGGGCACATTTCGAAGGCCCCATGGAAGTCATTTTGTGTGAGAGTGTCCATGACCTTCGTCACAGTCTATTTCATCTCCTCAATTGTCTCATAACCACAGCCTCTGAGCTTAGGGAATAACCAAAAGTCACAGGGAACAAGGTCTGGACTATAGGGACGGTGAGGAACTGTCTTGATGCCCATCTTGGTCAAATAGTCTGTGACAGGGATGGAGTTGTGGACTGGTGCATTGTCCTGGTGGATATGCCACTAACCCGATTTGAAGAGTGCTGGCCTCTTCCGACCGAATCTCTTCCTGAACTCCCTTAAAACCTCAACATAGTAACCCTAACCCTAACTGTTTGGCCAATCAACTCTGGTTTATTGACTTCCTTACTCCTCCTACACTGCTCATCATCCCATTTGAATCTCTGATGCCACTCAAAAACTGACGCTCGATTCATGCAAGGTGGTCCAAAATTAGTCTGAAGCATTCCATACGTTTCTCTGGCAATTTTTCCAAGTTTAAAACAAAATGTTATTGCATATTGCTCTTCTAAATTGTCCTCACGTCCAAATTGTATTTTTGAAATTTACCAGCTGTGACAATCAGGCTTTAGTAGGGTGTATTGCAATTCCCGCTGTAGCTGTTAATTTGAAACTGAAATCATTAAAATTGGTTAGTCATCTAATAGGATGTATAGCAATAACATAATGAATTTCCAAGAGTATATGGCAATTTTAAAAGCCCATACGAAAAAAGTCAGGAAACTTATCGTATGAACCTCGTATTTTACTGTAGTCGTTGATCTGTGAAGGTCTTCAACCTAACATTTTGTGAGGTTCACCGTTGACCCAACTTTCGATTCATCTGCCAGTCAGTTTTTTTTAGCAAAGTGTGAGAAATAATTACTTCTTTGGCTTCTGTAACTGGTTCTAGTTTTTATTCATATTCTTTTTCAGATAAACGTGTTTCATAGTATTTAAATATTTCCAGTGAATATAATGTCCTATTTCATCATACCTATCTTTTCCTTCTATCGATGTTAAACAGCAGCAACTGGACACTAATTATAATTGATACGGTTTTTTTTTCTTGACAGTTTTCATTTGGGTTTTGGTCCATTTTCGAATTTTTGATGGATTTTGTTTGCAGGCTTTCAACTTGTATAACTGTTATTAACCCTTCAGCCTGTCCCCTTTCAGTCATCAAGTAGGTCAGATATATCTATATTGTCTTTGCGTATCGTTCTTGTGGGTGTTTTGGTACCCATGCATTTGTTAATTGATTTAGGCTTTGTGCTTTTGATCCTTTTTTAAATATTTTTTTGCTGTCTCTATTTCTCTGTCATTCATATCTATTTCTTTGGGCGAGAAGACGAGTTGATTGGCTAATTTTTACCTTTCTTTTCTAATTGAATTTTGTTTTCTTTTGTTTCTCCTGTATGTTTGTTAACTGCAGCATCCAATCTATTTTAGTGGTTGTTTTGTTTGTTCATCCTAGTTGGATTAAGCCTCTTCCACCATTTTCTCTTGAGATATTGACATTCTATATCTGCACTTGTAGAAAGTAGTAATATCCGTTTCATTACTAGCATTGGTATGACTGTAAAAAAAAGACGTTAGTTATGTTGTCATTGTGTGGCGAGTTATTAGTATCCGAAATTTGGTACCTACAATCTTTTATTTCACCTACCATTTAGTTTGTAATACAAAAAGTGAATATCTCTTCTAGTATTGCCAGTTAGTTAATTGCTATAACTTTCTTTTTTTTTTTTTTTTGCATTTATATCTGTTTTTTATATGGTTCTATCGTCCCATATAATTATTTTCTAATTTTTTTCTTTATATATATTTGAATTGATATCAGTTTTTTTTTATTTTTATTTTATTCCTAAATATGTTTAGTTTTTATAGTGAATTGAATTTTTATCCATAATCTGTGTTTTTGAGTTTTATAGAGTTTTAGAGCTATGCATATGAGAAGAGGAGAGAATGAGCCCGCTTGGAATATTCCATTTTTGATAGGCAGATTATTAGTTTTGAGCTTATCTTTTTCATTGATTAATGAGTTTAGTATCATATTTACCCAACCCCTCGGCTCGGGCAGAATATGACACAAGGTCAATTTTTAAGCGGAGTTTTACAGGTTTGACGCAGTCAATGTATTCTACAGCCCCAGCCGACTGGTCCACAAGAAGTTACAGTATTCAGTTGAGTTACATAAGTTACAGTATTCAGATAAGTAACATACAAATACACGCACATGCAAAATTTCCTCCAGTTTTCAGTTGCGTTTTGTTTAAAGGTACTATTTACCAACCCCTCCGCTCGGGCAGGATATGACACAAGGTCAATTTTTAAGCGGAGTTTTACCGGTTTGAATTCAGAGTTTTCCTTCTCCTAGACTAGTTGCCTAACTAAGGCTGAAGAACCTAGTCTGTCCTACTATTTACCCATAGCTGGAAGGAGAATAATTGGATTCATACCTTTCCCAAGGGTATTAGTGCTATGTGAAATGCAATCAGTCTCGTCCAGGATTTGAACTCGTGTCGCCGTGTCCATTTCCTCCGACGATAACGACTACACCACGGGCACGTTTTGCTTCAAGGTAACATTGTATGATCGGAGATGTCTGCCGTCTAATTTTCTTATAGTTCAAACTTCAGCTCCGTAAATTATCCAAGTTCGTTGTTTATTATTTGAACGACAGGATTTTTTTTTCTTTAATTTGGGCTTATACTTCAAATGTTCTTTCCACTTCTGAGCTCTTGCTTCTTGGGTGATAGCTTTTAGTTTCTCTCTCGAAGTGCTTTTCCTTCCGTCCACTTCATTTAGTTAATGTCTCCCATGCAATTCATTTTTTTCTATCTTCTGTTTGTTTGTTTGTTTTTTGTTTGGGTTTTATGGCATAGGAACATCCACAGTTTATTTAATGCCAAATCAATTTTATACAAATAATCATTTCTATTTCAAACAATTCAGTTTACGTAAGTACACGAGTGGATTGTCAAAACATTTCTATTTCAAGCTTATCAGTTTAGTCAAACATTTCTAATTCAAACAAGTCAGTTTATTATAAGTATAGTTTTTGTTTACACACAGTTAAACGTCAAACCAGTTCTATTTCAAACAATTCAATTTAGCATACACAAACAGTTCCATTTCAAACAATTCACTTTAGCATTAGTACGCAGATTAAATGTCAAAACTGTTCTATTTCAAACAATTTGGTTTAATATAAGGACACTGTTTAGTTCTATTTAACTCAAAGATTGGACCCTATCAGGTACTACCAAACCAAGCCATAGTGGACAGGGGAGCGAGGGCAATGAAGGGGTACTACGCATTACCAAAAGCTCCAGCATTACTAGGACCTCAACATCAGATTATTTAGAGTTATATCAGGACAGTGATTGAGGAGGTCTAACGCTTCGGCAGATATGCAGTCGTTGTATTATACAGCCCCAGACAAGTGGACCACAGGAAACTCGTTGGGTGGGGATCTTACCCTTGGCAGAGAAGCAGTTAGTGTATTCTGTAGCCCCAGCCGACTAGGTTACTGGACATTCGTTGGCGAGGTGTTTCCCTTTCGGCAGAGATGCAGTCGGTGTATTCTACAGCCCCCAGCAGACTGGGAATATCTTCT
>OY757932.1:21414394-21464394 GCA_963585895.1 Sepioteuthis lessoniana | reverse complement strand
CTCCCTGATCAACCGTATCGATGTCTATCAACACGCCACTAGCAAAAGCATGGACAGCTAACAATAGTTCAGTAGGGTGTATTCAGTCAGACCTGACCAATAAAAAGCAACGCAGTTTCTTCCAAGCAGCGGTCGTATCCACTACATGGACGCTAACTATTCGTATGGAGAACAAAACTTGAAAGCAACTACACAAGGCCGCTGAGAGCAATAGTGAACAAGTCTTTGAGGCAGCACCCCTCAAAGCAGCAGCTGTACGGCCACCTACCATCTATCACGAAAACTATCAAAATTAGACGAACCATACACGCGGGACACTGCTGGAGAAGTAGGGACCAGCTCATAAGTGACATACCCCTATGGACCCCGTCACCTGAACGAGCTAAAGCAGGACATCCAGCAAGAACCTATACACAGCATCTCAGTGCCGACACGTGATATAGACCTGAGGACCAGCAGAAGCAATGGACGAAAAGGAGGGGTGGTTAGAGAGGGTCTGGTATATCCGTGCTAAGGCGTGAGTTTTTATTTTCTAATGAATATTTCTCAATTCGAAAACAAACTTTAAAAAATGTGAAATATTAGGCATGAAATTTTGAGTACTTTCGATATAGGATATTAAGATTCAAGATTATTTGTATAAAACCTAGAAAAAGTTATTAGAATATGAAATTATATGTATTTTTCAGACACATTCAGAATACATACAGATACACCTTGTTCAGTCGGCTGGGGCTATATAATACACCGACTGCTTCTCTGTAGAAGAGAAACACTTTCCCAACGAGTTTCCTGGATATGACACAAAGCAGCTGGATGGTAAGGTTCAAGTAATGCTGGAACATTTGCAGAATGCAATGCACCCCTTCATTACTGTCGCTCCCAAGTCCAATCTGGTCCGAAGTAGTTGCACATGATAGGGTCCAATCTATGGGCCAAATAGAACTCAACTGTGTACTCACGCTAAGCTGAATTACTTGAAAAAGAAATATTTTGATATTTAAAAAGCGTACTTATGCTAGAATTAATTGTTTGAAATGGCAGTGTCTTTAACATTGAAATGTTAATTAGGCTAAACTGAATTGTTTGAAATAGAACTGTTTTGACATTAAGTGTGTGTAAATGAAATCTATACACATATTAAACAGAATATGTTGAATTAGAATTGTTTGACTAAACTTAATAGGTGGAAATAGAACTGTTTTTGACTATTAAACTGTGTATTAACGCTAAGCAGAATAGTTTGCAATAGAATCGATTTGTATAAAATGGATTTGGCATTAGATAACCTACAAAGCTCGATATCCCATAAAAACCAACAAACCAACACTGATATGTATCTATATATATATATATATATGTGTGTGTGTGTGACGTTACCCCTTTGGCCCACCATACGTCAACCTTCTTCTAACCATTTCGCTTCTTGGGTGGTGATCAACTAGTGGTTCCGATAGGGGTAACGCACATTTCTTTACCGCTACATCAAATACAATCGAGGGAACAGGAGAAAAAGAACAAACGAACAAACGACTTGGGGTTAACTCAAAATGCAGAAGGAGAGTTATGTAACACCTTGTGCATGTGCAGACTAACGCTAGCGTGGGTTACTAGCGAAACTTCCGCAAAGCAACTGGAATGCCGACTCATCTTGACTCGATCTTCTTTCACTGGTCTGGACCCCATCTCCTCCGACTGGTCTCACCGCTCCGGTGTCCGGTGTCGACTGCCCCTGTCCGTGCTTCAACGCCAACTCCCTGTGAGCTCCTTTGTCCAACCAACTCTCTTCTCGCGTCCCCTTCCACTTCCGGTCACGGAAAGATTTCAAGTCCAAAACCATTTGTCTGGTTTCGCGCCAAAACAGACAAAAGAATCGTCTGCTTGGCGGGCCACCTACATAGTGTTACATATATATATATATATATATATATATATATATATATATATACGTGAGTGTGTGTGTTTGTTTTGGTAAGTTTGTGGGTGGCTGTATGTGTGTGTTTAAAGTATTTCAAAGTCATTTATCATTCAGAATGTTTTGTATTATGTACACTCACACATGTGTCTGATCACGCGCACACATATCCCCGCACGTGCACTTTTACACGTGCGCTCCCATAATTGCACTAATATGTACGGATATATAGATTGGTAAGGAGAAAAAAATTATGGATTGAAAAATTACAAATTTTCATTAGATGTATCAATATATATATATATGTTTTTTTGGGTGTGTGTTTGTATGAGCGTGTGTGTGGGGACAATTTGTGTTTTTGTCTGTGTATAAATTTATACGTATTCTGATCTCTCTCTCTCTCTCTCTCTCTCTCTCTCTCTCTCTCTCTCTCTCTCTCTCCCCATTTCTCTTTATCCCTCTCTCTTTATCTTTCTATCTCTCATTCTCTCTTTTTCTCTCGCGGCAATAATGATTCTCTATAGAAACACCAAAGTAAAAGTACGATCACCAGATGGAGACACAGAATACTTCGACATTGTAGCAGGAGTACTACAAGGGGACACGCTGGCTCCGTACCTCTTTATCATTTGTATAGACTACCTACTTAGAACATCGATTGACAAAATCAGAGAGAATGGCTTCGAGCTGACGAAGAAAAGAAGCAGAAGGTACCCCGCAAAAACAATTACCGACGCCGACTACGCCGATGACATAGAAATACTGGCAAATACACCCGAGCAAGCCGAAACACTACTGCATAGTTTGGAACGAGCAGCCGCAGGCATAGGCCTCTATGTTAATGCACACAAAACGGAATATATGTGCTATAATCCAACGGGGGACATCTCCACTCTAGAAGGAACCCCACTTAAACTTGTAGACAAATTCACCTACCTAGGAAGCAGCGTCGAATCAACCGAAAAGGACATCGAAACGAGGTTAACGAAAGCATAGACAGCTATCAATAAGCTATCGATTATATGGAAATCAGACCTAACCGATAAAATGAAACGCAGTTTCTTCCAGGCAGCGGTCACATCGATACTGCTATACGGCTGCACTACATGGACGCTAACAAAACGGCTGGAGAAGAAGCTAGACGGCAATTACACAAGAATGCTACGTGCAATCTTAAACAAGTCCTGGAAGCAACACCCCACAAGACACCAACTGTACGGCCACCTGCCTTCTATCACGAAAACTATTCAAGTTAGACCAACCAGACATGCAGGACACTGCTGGAGAAGCAGGGACGAACTCATAAGAGATGTACTCTTATGGACCCCCACACATGGCCGTTCAAAAGCAGGACGACCAGCACGAACATACATTCAGCAGCTTTGTGAGGATACGGTATGTTGTCCTGAAGACCTACCTAGGGCGATGAACGATAGGGAGGAGTGGCGAGAGAGGATCAGGGATATCCGTGCTAATAGCGTGACATGATGATGATGATGAGGATGTATATATGTATGTGTGTGTGTGTGTATATGTACATCCATATGCGTCGCTTCTAACCACTGGAGTCCTCAATAACTGTTTTCTTCCTCCGACGTTTCTCGAGATCTCTTCCTGTCCCTGGTCAGCAAATTTTCTACTTATCAAAAATACTTGCCACAATTTAAAACTATATACGAGAATCATTAAATAAGTTTCCAGACTTTTTTCGTATGGGCACTTTTAACGATAGTACACATATGAAACTTCGAAGTAATATACTCTGACTGCAATGCACTTGTTGTTCAGTTCCAACAACTTCTGCTAGGCCCCATGGATGTCTTCTTGTGTTAGCTTGTCAATGACCTTCGTCACAGCCTCTTTCATCTCCTCAATTGTCTCATAACGATAGCATCTGAGCTTAGCGAATAACCAAAGGTCACAGGGAGCAAGGTCTGAACTATAGAGAGGCTGAGGAACTGTCTTAATGCCCATTTTGGTCAAATAGTCTGTGACAAGGATGGAGTTGTGGACTGGTGCATTGTCCTAGTGGAAATGCCTCTGAGCCGATTTGAAGAGTGCTGGCCTCTTCCCTAGGAATGTCTTCTTGAACTCCCTTAAAAAATCAACATAATAACCCTAAGCCTAACACTTAGGCCAATCAACTCTGGTGTATTGACTTCCTTACTCCTCCCACACCTCTCATCATCCCTCACAAATTCCCTGCCTTCCTTGAATCTCTTATGCCACTCAAAAACCGATTCTTGATTCATACAAGATGCTCCAAAATTAGTCTGAAGCATCCGTACGTTTTCGTGGCATTTTTTGCAAGTTTAGAACAGAATTTTATTGCATATCGTTTTTCTATAGTATCTTCATGTCCAGATTGCATTTTTGAAATTCACCAGCTGTGACAATCAGGCTTTAGTAGGGTGTATTTAAATTCATGCTGTATCTGTTAATTTGAACTTGGAACAAAAAAAATGGCCAGTCATCTCCTAAGATGTACGGCAAATACATACTAATTTTTCAAGAATCTACGACTGTTTTAAATTCCTGTACAAAAAAAAGTCTGAAAGCTTATTGAATACACCACGTGAAATAATAAACTTGTGTTCCATCATCTTTAACAAAGTTTTTTGAATGATTTGCTGTCTAAATATACACTCTTCAAATAAAAAATATTTGTGTGTATGTGTGTGTGTGTGTACGGAATTTCGTTCATGGTGTGGCTGTGTCAATCATCATCATCATCATATCGTGCTGGCAGCACGGATATCCCTGACCCTCTTTCGCCACTCCTCCCTATCGTTCATCGCCCTAGGTAGGTCTTCAGGACAACAACCTGTATCCTCACATAGCTGCTGAATGTACGTTCGTGCTGGTCGTCCTGCTTTTGCGCGGCCGTGTGTGGGGATCCATAAGAGTACATCTCTTATGAGTTCATCTCTGCTTCTCCAGCAATGTCCTGCATGTCTGGTTCGCCTAACTTGAATAGTTTTCGTGATAGGGGGCAGGTGGCCGTACAGTTGGTGTCTTGTTGGGTGTTGCCGCCAGGACTTGTTGAGGATTGCACGCAGCATTCTTGTGTAATTGCCATCTAGTTTCTTCTCCAGCCGTTTTGTTAGCGTCCATGTAGTGCATCCATATAGCAGTATCGATGTGACCGCTGCCTGGAAGAAACTGCGTTTCATTTTATCGGTTAGGTCTGATTTCCATATAGTCGATAGCCTATTGATAGCTGTCCATGCTTTCGTTAACCTCGTTTCGATGTCCTTTTCGGTTGATTCGACGCTGCTTCCTAGGTACGTGAATTTGTCTACTAGTTTAAGAGGGGTTCCTTCTAGAGTGGAGATGTCCCCCGTTTGGTTATAGCACATATATTCCGTTTTATGTGCATTAACATGGAGGCCTATGCTTGCTGCTGTTCGTTCCAAACTATGCAGAAGTGTTTCGGCTTGGTCAGGTGTATTTGCCAGTATCGCTATGTTATCGGCGTAGTCGGCGTCGGTAATTGTTGTTGCGGGGTATCTTCTGCTTCTTTTCTTCGTCAGTTCGAAGCCATTCTCTTTGATTTTGTCAATCGATGTTCTAAGTACGTAGTCTAGACAAATGATAAAGAGATACGGAGCCAGCGTGTCTCCTTGTAGTACTCCTGCTACTATGTCGAAGTATTCTGTGTCTCCATCTGGTGATCGTACTTTTACTTTAGTGTTTCTATAGAGAATCGTTATTGCCGCTACGGTTTCTTTAGGTATGCCGTACGCTAGTAGGATTTGTTCCATCTTTCCTCTGTGAATGGAGTCGAAAGCCTTGGTAAAGTCGACAAATATTAATGTCGCTTGTAGGTTCTTTGCCCGTACACCTTCAAGGATTCTGCGGATGGTTAATATTTGTGAGGTCGTAGATCTATTTCTTCGGAAGCCATTTTGGTTTTTTTTTTTTTTTTTTTGGTTTTTTCTAAGTATGTTGTCGATTTTGGGTTCTATTCTGTTTCGTAGTAGGGCATTGTAGATTTTGGCAGCTATGGATGTAAGTGTTATGCCTCGGTAGTTTTTGGCTAATCCGAGGTCCCCCTTTTTAGGGAAGGGGAGTATGCATCCCTTCGTCCATCTATCTATCGGATTTTGATTGTATAAAGAAGCGAGAAGAAAACTACACAAGAATGCTTCAGGCAATTTGGAAAGAAACCTGGAGACAACATCTCAGAAAGCAACTCTTTCTTGTCGGCCATTTACCTCCCATCTCAAAAATCATCCATTTAAGAAGAACAAGATACATGGGATACTGCTGAGAAGCAAAGACAAACCTGAAAAAAAAAAACCTGGAGATAACATCTCAGAAAGCAACTCCTGCTTGTCGGCCATTTACTTGCCATCTCAAAAAATATTCATTTAAGAACAAGACACATGGGATACTGCTGAGAAGCAAAGACAAACGAAGTGACGTTCACGATGGACCCCTACATATGGATGTGTCAGCGTTGGCTAACCAGTAAGAACGTATTTACAGCAGGATATGGCTTGAAACTCCTATCCGGAGCGATGGATGATAGGGATGGGAAGAAAGGACCCGGTTAGTTGGTTGGATTTTATGGGTATCAACCTTTGTAGTTTATTTAACGCCATATCCATTTTTATGTAAATGATCAGTTATATTTCAAACAATTCAGTTTAGCTTGAGCACACAGTTTAATTATCAAAAACATTTCTATTTCAAACTATTCAGTTCAGTCAAGCAGTTCTAATTCAGCTAATTCAGTTTAGCGTAAGCACAGATTCCGCTTAAACAGTAAAATGTCAAAACAGTTCTATATATAACAATTTAGTTTTGTGTAAGTACAGCTTCATTGTCAAAAACGGTTCAACTCCAAAAAATTCAGTTTAGCATAAGCACACAGTTAAAATGCAAGTAGAGTTGAACTGTCAAAAACATTTCTATTTCAAGCTATACTGCTTAGTCAAGTAGTTCTAATTCAGCTAATTCAGTTTATTATAAGTACAGATTTTGTTTACTCACAGTTAATTGTCAAAACAGTTTTGTAATAAACAATTTAGTTTAGTGTAAGTACAGTTTCAATGTCATAAAACAGTTTTATTTCAAATAATTCAGTTTGGCATAAGCACGCAGTTTAAATGTAAGTACGGTTTAATTGGCAAAAACATTTCTATTTCAAGCTATTCAATTTAGTCAAACAGTTCAGTTTAGCATAAGAATGCTGTTAGTTCTATTTAACCCATAGACTGGACCTGGGAGCAATGGCAATGAAGGGGTGTTCCATATTCCCCAAAGCCCCAGCATCACTGGAACCTCACCATCAGATTGTTTAGCATCATATCTTGGACACTCATTAGGAGGTATCTTACACCTCTGCAGAGGTGCAGACAGTGTATTCTACTGCCCTAGCCCTCTGGGCCAAAAGAAACCGGGAAATCAGTGAGGATGATTATACTTGCTTATGTCCACTTCAAATTATCGACTATAGAGGTGATGTATATATGTATATATAGAGAGAGACACACACACACACACCCACACACTCACACACACATATACGTGTATATATTTTAATATCAAAAGAGGTTGGTCTACAATGAATTTAAATTCACTATTTTGTTTTGTTTTTTATTATTCACCCTCTTTAAATATAACTTTTTCTAACAAGTTTTCAGATTCGTACAAATTTAGCTTCTCTCAAATTTAATAGAGGTCATATATATATATATATATATATATATATATATATATATATATAAGAGAGAGAGAGAGAGAGAAAGCGAGAAAGTGAGAGAGCGTAGATATTTTTCTCTTTTTTTAACGTGTTTACTTGGCTACTGAGGATATACGTGTTTAAAATTGTGATGCATTTTGATTCTTGCCTACTCACATTTACTAAAATAGGCGGCCTTGGTATATTTCTAAGCCGATAAAAACCTTGAAGGTTGATTTAAAAAGTAAGAGAAACGTGCTCATCTAACAGTTAATAAGGTCATTCTCTTTCACGTACTGTTTCTTAGACGAGCAATTTTACAGTAAAATATTCATCTAAAATTTGAATAAATAACGCGCTTCTATTGTCTCTTAACTCTTCGTTACATTTGCCCAGTCGGCTGGGTCTGTAGAATACACCGAATGCACCTACGTAGAGGGGTAAGGCTACTGTTGCGTAGCCATATACACGAATATGGCCATGTGCAAAATAGACATGTAATGTTCATAACGTTAGAATATATAAAGAACAGGAATCTCAAAAACACGTAACTATTTCTTGTTCAGGTACGAAACCTTTTTATTAACTTTGAGTAAAAGGTTTCGACGTAAGGAGGAGAGACTCAATCCCTTATGCTGTGATATTCATTTGGCCCCCAACTCGAGCGGCCCCTCATAGAGCTCAAGTTCGCCTCCCGCCTGCGAGCTCCAAAATCGATCCTTCTCGTTCGGCGTCCAAAACCCGACTCTTATTTTCTTCAAATTCTCACACACACTTCCGCGTGCTTCCGGTGCGTGACGTCACCCGCACCTTGTCACCCAGTATCGTCTCGGACTATTATGACATCTGAGTGACACCTCCATCCGCTCGCGCACACCCGCGTTAACACCTGCTTCAATCTTACACCCAAACAACCCATGTGCTGAGCCGAAAGGTTCTCAGCCTAACTAAACTCAAAGGCATGAACCGAAATCCCTCGGCTATTTCATAACATACCTATCCAACCACAATAAAATCATTTGTCATCGATGATGACAAATTATTTTCTTAAACTATTGTGCCGCTCCCCCTTATGTCGAACTGAGCAACAAAATCTTCACCAATACAATTTCAACAAAATAATACAACAAAAAGCATGCGTCAGTCCCAAACTCAAAAGTCACTGAAATAAAAATAAAAACTGTTCGTATTGTCCATCCTTTTTTTTTCATTTTTTTTTCTTTTTCCGACCACATTTTCTGGTTCTTTTTTTCTTTTTTTTTTTTTTTTTTTTTTTCAACAGTCACTCGTTCGGCATGTATATTTTTTCAGTCTTTAATTTGTTCTCTTATTTTCATATTTTTTAATTTTTTTTTTTTGAATCTCAAGTCAATTGCTCAGTTTGTATTTTGCATTTTTGCCTTCCTTCTACGTCCGTACTTATTACTGCTAACTTTATATCTCCTTCGCACGTAATATCTGTCATTAATTAATGTACACATTTTAACCTTCCACAACCAAGCATAGCTCGTAATCGAACCAAGATACATGTTTCCCCGTTTTTTTTCCAACTTTGACCACCGTCAAACGGTCTATCTCACATCTTTTCAACAGCTTACGAGTACCCTTCTTTCTTATCTTCTTTCTTTCTTTCGCCCTTAAAATACTGGGTGTTCTTTTCTAAACCACCCAAACCTTTTATTAGCTCACTCAATAAAATTTCCCACTCGACACAAAATCAAGTCCGCGAATTTTCCAAACACATCCAATGAGACCACCAAAACTCTGCGCATATCTTAATTAACTAATCTCGAAACCCATGTTTTTCCGAACATCTTCCTCAACAAAACCTCACAGTCCTACTCCAGGGGGAACTCACAAAATAACCGTCTGCCCTGTCAGACACAATAAACATCCGTCTTTGATCTGCCTCTCTGGCGAGATATCTGAGACAATTTTCCAGTCGATACGGACATTCCACCGTACATCCGACTTTTTCGGATTCGACAACTTAAACAAAAACCTGGCCTGATTTCTTCAGCGCCCAAAACATCGATTCTCCAACATCGAAACCTGTCCCAAAGGTCCTAACTACAGATATGCAAAATTCTTCCGGCATTCCCATTGATGAGCGAAATCTCCAAGGTCTCGAATCAAAATTCTAATCCCCGAATATTATTAGCCCGGACAACCAACAAGTTACAAGTTTTCATTCATAAAAACGTTATTTACTACAAACTTCACCTACAATGACCCCGTCTATCGTAAAATCCATTCATAAAAATACGTTATGACTATAAAATTTCTTTACAAAATATTGTTTACTATTACTGTCAATCATGAGCGCGACACAATCCTCTGTCCCCACAGCGACCACCTTTCTTTCTTCTCTGTCACTGCGAGCTTATTTCTCTGTTACTCTTTCTTTCTCTCCTCCCACCACGGTACAAAGTCACATACTGTAGTAATCACAATTTTCTATGCTACCAACGATTTTTTTAAATTTTAGAATTAGTTCCAAATCTATCCTCCACAACCATTCAAACTCTATTCGTAAATAAAACTATGACAGACGTAAATGAGCAAATACCTTCTTATTCTTTTTCTTTTCTTCGTGCCTTTTTATTTTCTTTTTTTCTCGGAGTTGAGTTGTGTTGCTTCTTTTTTTTCTTTTCTTTTCACGCCTTCCATTTTTTTTTTCTTTTGCGGTTGCGCTGTTCTTCTTTTTTCGGTGCTGGACATTTTCCTTTTTCTTTCTGGGGGGAGCCGAATTTGTTCTTCGTGTTTTTGGTCTCTTTTCGTTGTTTCTTATTTTCTGGGGCCTTGTGTTTTCTCTCTCTCTCCCTCGATCGCCTGAACAAGCCGCTCCAAAATAGATTCCCCCTTGTTCTTAGCCGCTTCTCTGATCGTCTTCCTGGAACCATGTTAACCCAATCGAAAACCATATCATGAACGATATGCCCAAGTTATGGCACCAAATATGTCTATGTTGTGTAGCCATATACACGAATATGGCCATGTGCGAAATAGACATGTAATGTTCTTAACGATAGAATATATAAAGAACAGGAATCTCAAAAACACGAAACTACTTCTTGTTCAGGTACGAAACCTTTTTATTAACTTTGAGTTAAAGGTTTCGACCTAAGGAGGAGAGACACAATCTTCTATGCTGTCTTATTCATTTGGCCCCTAACACGAGCGGCCCCCATAGGGCGCAAGTTCGCCTCGAACCTGCGAGCTCCAAAATCGATCCTTCTCGTTCGGCGTCCAAAACCCGACTCTTATTTTCTTCAAATTCTCACACACACTTCCATGTGCTTCCGGTGCGTGACGTCACCCGCACCTTGTCACCCAGTATCGTCTCGGACTATTATGGCGTCTGAGTGACACCTCCATCCGCTCGCGCGCACCTGCGTTAACACCTGCTTCAATCTTACACCCAAACAACCCATGTGCTGAGTCGAAAGGTTCTCAGCCTAACTAAACTCAAAGGCATGAACCGAAATCCCTCGGCTATTTCATAACACTACCACAAAGCGTGTCCTGGATATGACACTAAACAATTTGATGACGAGGTTCTTGTAATGCTGGAGCTTTGGGGAATGCAGAGTAGCCCTTCATTGCCATCGCCCTCAGGTCCACTCTGACTCGGAGTGGTAGCACCCGATAGAGTCTTATCAATGGGTCAAATAGAACTAAACTGCGTACTTATGCTAAACTGAATTGCTTGGATTAGAACTGTTTGACTGAACTGAATACTTTAAAATAGAAATGTTTTGACAATTAAAAAGTATAATCATGCTAAACTGACTCGTTTGAAATAGGACTGATTTGTATAAAACGGATTTAGGATTAAATAACCTAAAAGAGTTGATATGCCATAAAACCAACCAACCAACTAAACATTATTTCATACATTGGCAATCTAGACAGGGACTTTAATTATTTCTGCAAAATACTTGTTATCAAAAACTCGTTGGGGAAGTCTTACTCCCGGGCCGAGATGCATTAGATGTATTCTGCCGTTCCAGGTGACTTGGCCATGATTTTTTTCATTATATCCAAGAATAGGTAATTGTTCTTTCTGATATAATCTCCTATTATATATATATATATATATATATATATATATATATATTCGTACGTTGGTGGGTAGAGAGATCGATCAATGATTGATGGGGATATTGGGTTTAGTTATCTTTGGTTTATTTAATGGGTGTATCTTAAAAGCTTTTTTTCTTGCATTTAATAAGAAGATTTTAGGGTATTTTAGGGAATGTACGATGTATTCAAATTATTTAGTAAGGTATTTTGGGCTACATATTCTGAGTGCTCTTAGGTAAAAGCATATTATAAGGCCTGATTTGATTTTGTTGACGTGGTGAGAGAAGAAATATATATATATATATATATATATATACTTTTATTGATAGTACACACATGACACCCTAGACCCCTTCAAAGTAATCTCATCCAGCTGCTATGCACTTGTACAGTTCCAACATCTTCTGGAAGGCCCCATGGAAGTCTTGTGTTAGCGTGTCAATGACATTCGTCACAGACTCTTTCATCTCCTCAATTGTGTCATAACCACAGCCTCTGAGCTTAGGGAATAACCAAAAGTCACAGGGAACAAGGTCTGGACTATAGGGACGGTGAGGAACTGTCTTGATGCCCATCTTGGTCAAATAGTCTGTGACAGGGATGGAGTTGTGGACTGGTGCATTGTCCTGGTGGATATGCCACTAACCCGATTTGAAGAGTGCTGGCCTCTTCCGACCGAATCTCTTCCTGAACTCCCTTAAAACCTCAACATAGTAACCCTAACCCTAACTGTTTGGCCAATCAACTCTGGTTTATTGACTTCCTTACTCCTCCCACACTGCTCATCATCCCTTTTGAATCTCTTATGCCACTCAAAAACTGACGCTCGATTCATGCAAGGTGGTCTAAAATTAGTCTGAAGCATTCCATACGTTTCTCTGGCAATTTTTCCAAGTTTAAAACAAAATGTTATTGCATATTGCTCTTCTAAATTGACTCTTTCATCTCCTCAAGTGTCTCATAACGACAGCCTCTAAGCTTAGGGAATAACCAAAAGTCACAGGGAGCAAGATCTGGGCTATAAGGAGGCTGAAAACTGTCTTGATGACCATTTTTCGTCAAATAGACCGTGACAAGGATGGAGTTGTGGACTGGTGTATTGTCCTTGTGGAAATGCCACTGAGCTGATTTGAAGAGTGCTGGCCTCTTCCCTAGGAATCTCTTCCTAAACCCCCTTAAACCTCAACATAGTAACCATAACCCTAACCTTTTGGCGAATCAACTCTGGTGTATTGACTTCCTTACTGCTCCCACACCACTCATCATCCCTCACAGATTCCTTGCCTTCCTTGATTCTCTTATGCCACTCAAAAACTGATGCTTGATTCATGCAAGATGGTCGAAAAGCAGTCTGAAGCATTCCATACGTTTCTGTGGCATTTTTTGCAAGTTTAAAACAGAAATTTATTGCATATCGTTCTTCCAAAAGAGTCCTCACGTCCAGATTGCATTTTTGAAGTTAACCAGCTGTGACAATCAGGCTTTAGTAGGGTGTATACCGATTGCTGCTGTGGCTCTTAACTTAAACCTGTAATAATAAAAATTGGTGAGTCATCTTCTAATATGTATAGCGAAAACATACTAAATTTTCAAGAGTCTATGACAATTTTAAATTTCCATACGAAAAAAAGGCTGGAAACTTATCATATGCACCTCGTATATATTCGGCAGTAAATAACCCGAAAAGAGTTGATATGGCGTTAAATAAGTAAGTCGAACAAAACAAGACAAAACCAAACAATCCATACTAAATACTTTCTAATATATATTTTTAAACACACACACACACATATATATATATATATATATATATATATATATATATATTACCATGTAAAAATTTAGGACAGTCGAACGGAAATACAAAATACCAAACAACTAAAAACATAATAATGAAAATATTAAAGAAATAAAAAAATATGTTTATTTTATAGATAATGCTGTTTATTATATTGTTAGGCATACAAAGAGAGAGAGAGAGAGAGAGAGAGCATGTACAAGCATGTCGAAATGTAAACTTCCATTACTCATATCCCATGGTTATCAGCATTGCAGTGGTTTTCAGTGTAAATATTTCCTGCCACTACCCATTATCTTATTTCCCTTCCTATTGGTGCGTATAAACATATGCCGTTTCCATGTGGCCGACCGAGATAGGACTAAATTGTAAGATACGATCCGGCATGAAGACCATGTTTATCTCATTTTTCAACTTGGATTTTTATTTGTTTTATTTTATTTTTTCTCCTTTTTCTTGCTCGTTATCTCGTGAGAGGTTTGCGCGCATCTAAACGTTAACTGACTTCGCTAGAACAGTGAATTATGACAGTTGCATGTTGCCGTAATTGGCCTCCAATGTTGATTAGGAGCTCGGTCCCTGTCCATCGTTGAATGTCCCAAGACGACGGTCTTAGTGAAAACGCTTTAACAGGCTTTCAGCTGGTGATATTCAGACAGGGTGGTCAGCGTTATAGATAAGACATATAACACCGTTTGTTCAATGGATTCCTATACACACGGTATAAAAATGTATGTCTATAAACATGCATATGTTCCATGTGGGTGTTATTATTTACTAAAAGTTCCTTCAATCTTGAACAGAAGTCTAAGATTGTTTACAGTACTTGGTGTTTCTAAGTGGTCACTAAACTAATGACTGAATAGGTTCGTTTTTGCTTAACTTCAATTGTCTGGTATATTTTTTCTTAATTGTCTTTTTTATTGGAATCATTTTGAGACGAGGCTTCTTAATCTGAGAATTAATTTTTATTTATTGCGGACTTTTCTGTCCTCATCTTGGTAGTTTTTTGTGTTGTTTCTTCTTTCACTACGTTTCGGCCAAATTTCACCTCTGGCCTTCTTCAGGTGATTTACCGTGACCTCGGATAGGAATGATAAGTCTTGTAACCGTATCCCCAGTAATTACAGCCTTCCATAGTTGTTGCCTATCGCACCACGTTTTTGACCAAGTAATCCTCTGGCCGGCTTTGGTAGGATTTGAAACCGCTATCTTTTGACAATGCTCACCCGGAACTCTATCCGCCGCGCCACGGGTCCCGAAGAGCAATAAAGGATGGATATTTTTGGTCTTATAAATCCTTATCTGGTCTTCCATAGTCAGGTCCGTACCGAATTTTTTTAATGGTCTTTTTTTTTTTTTTTAATTGGAATCATTTTTTTTTTTTTTTACAAAATTTTGCTGCGGTGAACTGTTTATTCACTTGATTTTTTCTTCTTTGTAAATCTTGCTATTACAATGTGGTTACTCACTTAATTATTGAACAGTTTGATTGTTGCTTAAATTCGACACTAGCCTATTTATTAAGCTTACCCAAGTTTGGCAAACGGTATTTGCCCAGTCGGCTGGGGCTGTAGAATACACCGATTGCACGTCTGCAGAGGGGTAAGACCCCCCAATGACTGTCCTTGATATGACACTAAACAATCGGATGATGAGGATCCAGTGATCCTGGAGCTTTGGGGAATGCAGAGCATCCATTCATTGCCGTTGCCCCCAGGTCCACGCTGGCCCAGAACAGTAGCACCTGATAGGGTCCTATCTATTGGATAAATGTACAGTATATTTATGCAAAATTGAATTGTTTGAATTAGAAATGTTTGACTTAACTGAATCGCTTGAAATAAAAATGATTTTGACAATTAAACTGTACTTACTGTAATGAATAACCCGAGGCGAATAAAATTAGGAAAGCTTTATTCAACTTAATACAACTAACCGCAAAAAAAAAAAATAAATAAAATAAGCTAGCTTATTTTATAAGCAGGTTGAGGGGAATTACTTACAACATTCTCCCCCACTTGTTAGTTATTCGTACAGAACAACGTCTTTCCAATGACCTAGCATTTTGCGGGTCCTTTGGGAACATCTTGATTGTCAGGTAACTGGTGGCCATCAACGTCAAACGACAAGTGATTGTTATCATGATTAACGCATTTTTGCGTAGAGGGTCTGGGCTTTAAACGGCACTGTTTTTTTTTTTTATGTTTCGGTTACTGGGTGTCTGAAAAGTAAGTGTCAGTCTCCGATGTAGGGTGAGCCCGTTTTTGTGGTATCGGTCTTTCTTCAGAATCAGATATAAGGATATCATAAGGATATCATAAGAATAATCGGATTCATTTGGTAGAGTATCTGGACTAGATGTACGCAGGATTTGATCGCCTAGCTTAACTGGGCTGGTTCTGAAAAGTGGATATTCGCGATTCTCCATCGCAGTAGTCTCTCCAGATGTATTTCAAGCCGGGGCGAAATCTCTTAAGGAGACCGTTGACTGTCTTCCTTCAGCAGTTTGAATCTGGGCGTATTGGGGGTTCGCCTCAATTAGTTTCATTTTGATGAGTAAGGGGTCATGTTTACTACGACGAACATGGTGTTTCAGTAAAACGATTCCAGGTTGAGCAAGCCATGAAGGGAAGGAAGTGCCTGTTGAGCTTCGTCGTTGGAACGAAATAAATCTCTCGTGTGGAATAGCGTTTATAGATGTACACAGTAGGGTCCTGATAGCGTTTAGAGCCTCGGGGATGACTCTTTCCCATTTTGAGATCGGCATTTTTCGGTTTGCCAATGCCAACTGTACGGTCTTCCATATTATTCCGTTATATCGTTCACAGAGACGTTCCCTTGAGGGTAGTAAGGGGAGGTTCGACTTACCGCCACTCTTCATTCAAGCAAAAAACTCTTGATATCTTCTGACATAAAAATGTACGCAGGCACTCCGAGAATTGCGAATAGGGACCAGATGCCTTGAATAACTGTAATGGCCGTTACATCAGGGCATGGAATGACGAAGGGAAACCTTGAGTACTCGTCAATTATCGTAAGCATGTATTTATTTTGTGTTTTAGAAGGTAGTGGACCATTGAAATCCAGATTAAGCTTTTCGAAAGGCTGAGTGGGCTTCACGAGTGTTGCTTGAGTGGGCTTATAGAACCTTACTGCACATATTTGGCAGGAGTTGGTAATTCTTTTTACATCTTCAACTGCATATGGTAAATTCCTGCTCTGGACTACATGTGTCATTCTTGTGATACCCGGGTGGGCACTGAAGATCAGATGACCTTGAAAGTGCGTCAACTGCAGCATTCTTCTTTTCCAGGGCGATAGGAGAAGTTGAATGAATAACAAGGGAGTTCCGTTCGCCATCTTGCAATTTTCTCATATATTTTACTCGAGGTTTTCGGGTAAACATAAATGAGACCGATTTTTTGTCGGTGATAAGGGGGAAATGTCTACAGATCAGATAATGCCTCCATTTTCGTAAAGCTTAAACTAGGGTGTACGCTTCTTTTTCTATGGCAGAATGCCTTGGTTTAGACTTCGAGAGTGTCCTAGAGAAAAAGCTACAGGCCGACCATGTTGTCTTAAGGAGGCAGCTATTGCCGAATCAGATGCATCGGTTTCAACGACTAGTGGAGCAGAAGGATTAATGTGCCATTAATCCTTCTGCTCCACTAGTCGTTGAAACCGATGCAACGGCAGGATTAGCAATATCCCTTTTTAAATTTTGAAATGCTCTAATGGCTGAATCAGATAATGGAAAAATTCTTACTTGAGTAAGTAAATGTATTTTTTCAGAAAAGGACGCAACCCATTGGGAATAATGGGCAAGCATGCCAAGCGCCCGTCGTAAAGCACCTATATTTCCAGGAATTGGTAATTCCATTAGAGGTTTAAGTCGCTCGGGGTCCGACTATGTACCCTTGTAGCTTGATGCTTTTCAAATTATATGAAAACTTTTCCTCATTAAGGGTCAGGTCATATTTATTTACAACGGCCATGAATTGTTTGGGGTTGTGGTTATGGTCTTTCTTGTTATAACCGCAAACTGTGACATTGTCTATGTATGCCACATACAATTTCTCATTAGAAATTATTTCGTCTATTACCCTTTGAAAACTTGCGACCCCATTTGTAACACCAAAAGGAATAACGGAATTGATATAAACGCCCACAAACTTCGAATACCGTGTAAGGTTTTTCCTCCGGCTTGATGCGTATCTGATGGTAGGGACTCCTAAGATCCAATGTGCTGAAAATACGATACTTAGTAATATCGGAAACCATTTCGTCAATACAGGCCAGCAGATACGCATCGAGCTGTGTATATCTGTTGATGATTTGGGAATAGTCAACAACCATCCTCTTTTTATGGTTTTCATTAGTTGTTGTTAAGACCTGGGCTCTCCATGGCGATTTGCTGGGCTCTATAGTATTTTCTTTAATAAGTCTCTTCACTTCCATTGCAATAAATTCCTTATCTTTCAGCAAATAGTGTCTAGATTTTATGGATATAGGTTTACAGTCTGAGGTTAGATTTGTGAAGAGAGATGGATACTGGATTTTTGCAGTTGCTAATCCACATATTTGCAGCGGTGCTTTGGTACCACCGAACGGAATTGTAAGGTGAGAATGTCGGTTAAGGAAATTGTGCCCTGAAACTACTTCGCAGCAGAGGTTTCTCATTACCAGTTACTTGATTTTAGAATAGAAATTTTCTTCTAGTTCGAGGTTAACCATGCTGTATCCGATTACACGGCAGAATAAAGACGAAGTGGCCATCGATACTTGATTAGAACAGGAAAAGATTTTCCATTTATTTGTTTCCACGATATGTGCATCGATAAAATTTTCAGAACTCCCCATATCAATAAGAGGGTGGATATTTAGTCCGTTCACTCTGGCCGGCACAATCGTTTTAGAAAGGCATTTGGGAGAGACAGTCGATGCGGTAGATAGAGATATGGTGGCGGCTAAACGGTTTTTCTGAGGGGGCGCAACCGACAAACCTTTAAAAAATGTCCCTGCTTACCACATCTATGACATCTACTGTTTTGAGCTGGGCAGGCTGAACGAGTGTTTACGAAGGCCGCAGAAGTAGCATTTAATCTCAGCTGCAGCAATAGTAACGGGTTGTTCAAAAGTATTTGAAAAATCCTTTTCCTGAGGGTCACAATGTTGTGAATTTGAGATGGGAATTATTTGGGAATGAGGCTGGGCATGAATAGTAGCCCCTGAAAAATCAGCTCACGAGTAGAGATCTGATTGTTTCCTGGCCATGTCCAACGTAAGGGCTAGTTCGTAGTCGGATGCCAGAGCCAAGTTCTTGTTTTCGCGTATCTTTTTTCTGATTTGGTTAGACCGTACTCCACTGATGAAGGCATCTCTTATTGCGATATCCCTGGCTAGACTTGCTGTCAGGGCAGTAAAATCACAATCGCGAAGGTACAGCTCTATACTTCAGGCCCTTGACGCCGAGTAGCAAGTAAGTATCTGGCAAAAATGGAGTTTTTCTTCTTAATGAACATACCATCTAGAGTGCTTATAGCAGCATCGTAATTTTGACACCCGGACAAACACTTATATATGGGAGTGGAAATATGGTATAAGAGGGTTAATTTCTGTGACCCAGTCAATGCTGACGTAGAAGAAGACTGCAGCTCCGAGAGAAATCCCTCGAACATATCCCTCCAATGTAGCCATTTGTCATTAGAGTCAGGGTCTGACATATCGAGTTCCAGGCGGTCGGGCTTGAGATATCGTTCCATTATTAAGTTGAATAAATTGCAATGACTAACCCGAGGCGCACAAACTTAGGAAAGCTTTATTCAACTTAATACAACAAACCGCAAAAAAAAAGAATCAAGCTAGCTTATTTTATAAGCAATTTTGGAGTCAGTCTATTACACCAAACAGGGGGATCAGGTTGTGGGGAATTACTAACAACTCTTACATTTAAACTGTGTGCTTTTGCTAAATCAAATCGTTTGAAATGGAACTCTTTTTGACATAGAAACTGTAATTACACAAAACTGAATTGTTTTATATAGAACTGTTTTGACATTTAACGGTGAGTAAACAAAATATGTACTTATACAAAACTGAATTAGCTTTATTAGAAGTGTTTGAATAAACTGACAATTAAACTGTGTACTCATGCTAAACTGAATTGTTTAAAATAGAACTGCTTATTTACATAAAAATGGATTTGGCGTTCAATAACCTACAATGGTTGATATGCCATAAAACCCAACCAACCAACCAACCAAAACAAACGGTATCCTTATGGCTTACAATAGCAGCTTTCACTAAATAGTCACTCAGCTAATTACTAAGGAGACTCCATGGGTGTCTTCGTGGTGTAATGGTTAAAACGATGGACTGCGGAATCGTAGTAAGCGAGTTCGTGCTCCAGTCACGCTATTACGTTCACTTTCGGGCAAATACCCTTGGGAAAGTTACGAACCCCCTCATCCTCCCAGCTATGGCTTAAATAGTATCACTACTGTTCTTCTAGGAGAATGGCTTTGACATTAAATAACCTACAAAGGTTGATATGCCATTAAAAAAAGGAAACCAAACCAAACCTGAACAGACTTCATGTTGCTAAACTTCGGTAATCTGGGAAGTGGCCATTTTACTATGGTCTTCTTTGTCTGGCAAACAGGCCTCTGGCAGCTTGCAAGTCCTGCTGTTGTTAAATGGTCAGTCAAGTATCTACTGACCATGAACATTATTGCAGAACTTCGGGAGTCGTTTTTTCACGAAGTTATTCTATAATCTGACGAACGTCTCCTGGAAAATTTGCATCTCCTGCTGCTACTAAATGGTCACCCAACCAATTACTGAACAAATTCATTATTGCTTAACAATAAAGTATTTACTCATGTTCTGTTACTAAGGCCTAAGATTGCTTGCAATACCAGCACTTACTAAATGGTCCCCCAACTAACGACTAAACAAGATCATTGTCGCTTATTGCCCAATCAGCTGGGGCTGTAGAATATACAGACTGAATCTCTGCAGAGCGGTAGGACTCTCCCAACGAGTATCCTGGATATAACACTAAACCATCTGATGGTGAGGTTCCAGTAATGCTGGAGCTCTGGCAAATGCTGTGTACCACTTCATTGTTATCACTCCCTGGTCCTCTCTGGCTCAGAGTGGTACGAACTGATAGTATCCTATGTGTCAAATAGAACTGTTTGACATTTAAACTGTGTAATCAAGCTAAACTGATCTTTTTATAGAACTGTTTTACATTTAACTAAGTCTAAAAAACTGATTTATCAACAAAATCTGTTTAGAAATCATGTATTTAATCCTAATAAATAGAGTGTTCACCATTGCTCCGGCAGACCGGTGTTCAATCCCAGGTTGAAAGACTCAAAAATGGTACTTGATGCTGCCTTGCTTAGAATTCAGTACTATACGTTGATGATCAAGGGTAAAGTGGAGCAATCCAGGGAATGGAATAGTTCCCTCCCCTATACCTCGGTGTTGTAGCTATTGAAAGGGAACCTTCGGTTCACCCTCAACTAAGGTTGCCAACTTTACATTTTATATATAAAAATGTTTTTGGCACTAAATAACATGCATTGGTTTATATGCCATAAAACCCAAACAAACCAAATCTTTTATATTTAATATATATTATAAAGAAGACTTGGCATTACATAACCTACAATGGTTGATATGCCATAAATCTAAACCAAACGAAAACCAAAGATTGTACCTTAACTATGGTAATCTAGAGTGTTGTGTATTTAATAAGTTTTTCTTTGATCTAGAGCCTAAGTTCATGTAACCAAACCTACTGCAAAGGAGTAATATTCTCACTGAACTGAGACGAAAATCAATCCGTTAGCTAATTTCCAGTTCCTGAACTATTTGAAGTGTTGAATCTCTGTTCATGGTTAAATCACCCACTTATACTCTGATACGGGATGGTTGTTGGTTGGTTGTTTGGGTTTTATGGCATATCAACCTTTGTAGGTTATTTAACACCAAATCCATCTTTATGAAAATAGTTCTATTTCGAACAAATCAGTTTAGCAAAAGTACGCAGTTTAAATGTAAGTACAATTTAAGTGTGAAAAACATTTTTATTTCAAGCTATTCAGTTTAGTCAAGCAGTTATGATTTAGCAACTCAGTTAATATAAGTACATATTTTGTTTATGCACAGTTAAATTTCGAAACAGTATTATATAAAAAATTTACTTAAGTGTATGTACAGTTTCAATGTAAAAAAAAACAGTTCCATTTAGATAAGTCAGTTTAGCATAAGTACTCAGTTTAAATATAAGTACAGAGTTTTTTTTTAGTCAAACAGTTATAATTTAGATCATTCAATTCAGTATAAGTAATGGTTTTGTTTGGACACAGTTAAATGTCAAAACAGTTCTATGTTAAACAATTCAGTTTATTGTAAGTAGAGTTTCAATGTCAAAAACAGTTCCATTTCAAACAATTCAGTTGAGCATAAGCACGCAGTTTAAACGTAAGTACAGTTTAATAGTCAAAAACGTTTCTATCTCAAGCTATTCAATTTATTCAAACAATTCAGTTTACAATAAGTATACTGGACAATGGAAATATGAAAGCAATTCAAAAATAAAACGTGATTTATTCCAAGCTGTGGCTGTGTCGGTAGAACTATATGAATGCAGTGGTCAGTCGGTCAGAAGTCATTTGTCAGTTAAAAGTTGGCGTTCAGAAAGTTAGGTCGGGTGGGGGGGGTCTTTTGTGCCTGTTCATAGACCCTTACAGATTTTCTCTCTATCTCTCGTGCTATTGTATGCAGTCTAAATATCATTGTTAATTGTTGACGGAGAGTTCTTTTTGTTTGAGAGTTGCTATCACCTTGGCAACTTTGTTCCAAATGATCACCCCGAAAAAGTTCCGGATGGATTGTGTCATTTCATATCTGTGGATCTTTCAAACACAGTGTGAGCACATAAGAAGATTGGTAAACAGACTATCTGGAAACGCATTTGGCTCCGTAACAAAGATAGGACCAGAGTAAAAGTGTCACGACAACTACAGTACTACATTTGGTGCCTCTGACGCAGTATTTTACCCTGAAAATCCACGGCACAGCCAGACGCAGGATTCGACCCTGAAAACCCACGGCCAAGCGATAGTACTACGTTTAGTGCGTGTAAATATATTACGCATATTTTTTGGTACCGGTAACCTGAGCAAACAATGGATTTATATTTAGTGACCGTGTCCAGAAAAATGTCACCAATGATCTTTACAAACCATTTTATTATACGAGGGACTGCATGCTACCGGAGCAACTTGATAACAGTGATGGTTATATTTATATCGAAGGATACTAGGAAAGACTGATGCCTGTATGGTTTGGTTTGGTTTGGTTTGGTTTTGGTTTTAAAGGCATATCAAACAGAGTAGGTTATTTAATGCCATATCAATTTTTATACATATAATCAGATCTATTTAAAGTACAAATGTATTTTTATAAATATTAAGATATATTTCAAGTACTCAGTTTCGTTCTATTTGACCCATAGAGAGGACCATATCAGGTGCAAACAATCAGGGCCTAAGTGGATCCGGGGGCGATGGCAATAAAGGAGTATTCTGCATTCTGTCATCATCATCATCATATCGCCCTGATAGCACGGATATCCCTGACACTCTCTCGCCACTCCTCCCTATCGTTTATCGCCCTAGGTAGGTCTTCAGGACAACATCCCGTATCCTCACATAGCTGCTAAATGTATGTTCGTGCTGGTCGTCCTGCTTTTGCACGACCATGTGTGGGGGTCCATAAGAGTACATCTCTTATGAGTTCGTCCCTACTTCTCCCGCAGTGTCCTGCATGTCTGGTTCGTCTAACTTGAATAGTTTTCGTGATAGGAGGCAGATTGCCGTAAAGTTGGTGTCTTGTGGGGTGTTGCCGCCAGGACTTGTTTAAGATTGCACGTAGCATTCTTGTGTAATTGCCGTCTAGCTTCTTCTCCACTCGTTTTGTTAGCGTCCATGTAGTGCAGCCATATAGCAGTATCGATGTGACCGCTGACAAAGAAAAGAAACTGCGTTTCATTTTATCGGTTACGTCTGATTTCCATATAATCGATAGCCTATTGATAGCTGTCCATGCTTTCGCTAACCTCGTTTTGATGTCCTTTTCGGTTGATTCGACGCTGCTTCCTAGGTAAGTGAATTTGTCTTCTAGTTTAAGAGGGGTTCCTTCTAGAGTGGAGATGTCCCCCGTTTGATTATAGCACATATATTCCGTTTTGTGTGCATTAACATAGAGGCCTATGCTTGCTGCTGCTCGTTCCAAACTAAGCATTAGTGTTTCGGCTTGGTCAGGTGTATTTGCCAGTATCGCTATGTCATCGGCTTAGTCGGCGTCGGTAATTGTTGTTGCGGGGTACCTTCTGCTTCTTTTCTTTGTCGGTTCGAAGCTATTCTCCCTGATTTTGTCAATCGATGTTCTAATTAGGTAGTCTAGACAAATGATAAAGAGGTACAAAGCTAGCGTGTCCCCTTGTAGTACTCCTGCTACAATGTCGAAGTATTCTGTGTCTCCATCTGGTGATCGTACTTTTACTTTAGTGTTTCTATAGAGAATCGTTATTGCCGCTACGGTTTCTTTAGCTATGCCGTACGCTAGTACGATTTATTCCATCTTTCCTCTGTGAATGGAATCGAAAGTCAACAAATATTAATGTCGCTTGTAGGTTTTTTGCCCGTACACCTTCAAGGATTCTACGGATGGTTAATATTTGTGAAGCCGTGGATCTATTTCTTCGGAAGCCATTTTGGTTTTTCCTAAGTATGTTGTCGATTTTGGGTTCTATGCGGTTTCGTAGTAGGGCATTGTAGATTTTGGATGCTATGGATGTAAGTGTTATGCTAATCCGAGGACCTCCTTTTTAGGGAACGGGAGTATGCATCCCTTCATCCATCTATCTATCGGATTTTGATTGCATACTGCGTTGCAGTGTCGGAGCAGTATGTCGTCGAATTGTCTGGTCTTTCATACTTCCGGGGGAATTTCGTCCAGACCAGCAGCTTTCCTATTTTTAATTTTTCTGAGAACCGAGTCGAGTTCTTCTTGTGTGAACGGTCCTAGTTTAATGTCTAATTTTTTGCTAATTATTCTGGTGATTGGTTCATGTGTTATTTTCGGTGGGTTTCCTAGTAAGTTTTCGAAGTGCTGTTTCCACAGTTTTATTCTTTCTTGTTGGTTTGCTGCTTTCAGTTTTGCTTTGGCTGTGTTCTTTCTTCTACTCACTTCGTTTATTGTTTGCCAGGCTATCCTAGATTGTCTATCTTCCACCGAGTCTCTAATCTTATCTATCTGATTTTGAATGTGTTCTGTCTGTTCTTTTATATACATGCCTGCTAATTGATATTGTGCCGTTTTTAGTTTTAAGGCATTTGTGTTTGTTGGTTTTTTTTCGATAGTTTTTGGAGGCTGTTTTCACTAGTGCACGTTTTTCTCTCACCGCTAAAGTTTCCCACGGGACTCTATATTTAGTTTTGAGTTTTGTTGGAATGCATTTCGCTGCTCCCTCGAGGTGTGCATTGACGAAATTTTCATATTCGTCGTTTGGTGTACTTTTTTCTGTCTTTTCTTGTAGTGTTTCGAATCTGTTTCTTAATTCTAATACGTATTTATCTCTTATATCTCTGTTGTTCAATAGGGCCCAGTCATAGTGTTTGGTGGTCGCAGTTTGTTAGGCGTTTTTTTCGTAGGTTTAACCGTATTTTCGCCGTGACTATTCGGTGATCGGTGGACACACCCTCAAAAGAGGAGTATGCCGCGCAATTCAATGCACTATTTTTCCATTTCTTGTTCATAAGGACGTCGTCTATCTGAGCTTTAGTATTGTTTGCGTACGTATATGTCCATAGTTTGCCCTCCCTTTTTTGGTAGTTTATATTGAGGCATGCTAATCTATTTTCTATCATGAAATCTGTTAGATGTTGCCCATTCCTATTTGACGTATTGTGGAGGCTGTATTTGTTGTTTCCGTTTTTCCCGATTTGGGCATTCATGTCTCCGCCAATGACTAACATGTTGTGTTTCGGGATGCTACGCACTAATGAGGATAGCTCATCGGAGAAGGTGACGAGTTCAGTTTCTTCACTAACATTGGTAGGGTTGTAGCAGGAGATGATTGTTGCTCTGGGGTTGCCGTTAAAAGTAAGTGCCATCATTCGAGGCTGTATTTTCTCAATGCTATTTAGCCCTTTTAATGCTCTAGGTCCTATAGGTAATCCTACCCCTCCTACTGCGGCGTTGACAGAGTTTTTCCATGCGGATACAGTGACGAGCGACCATCCATTGCCAGTTTCGTGATATTTGATATCTTCGGTGTGCGTGTATCTGTGTTCTTGTATGCATATTATGTCAATTTTATGTTCTTCGGCCGATGCGATTAGCTCTGGTAGTTGTCCTATTCTATTTAAGGTTCTTACGTTAAATGTGGCTATTTGTAGTGTTTGCTTGCATTTTAGTAGTTTTGGTCGTTTGAGCTCTGAAGCTGATTTTTCGAACACTGAGGCCAGGGCTCCAACCTCAGCAGGACGCGCCCCTTTTTTACCCGCGCGAAGAGCGATGCGGTTTGTGTATGTGGTTTGAGTGTGGGTCATGGTTATCTTTCGATGGCTGTTTTATTCTCTTCTATAGAAGCCACTCTTATAGAGGAGCAGCAGTAGTTCCCCGATCGAACTAACGATCCTGAGCGTAACGTCAAACTCACGTCCAGGACCTGTTTAGGTATTGAATTTGGTCGTCCATGGGTTTATTCAAATACCTTTACGTACATCATGCTGCTTCCCATGTGTACGTAAAAAATAAATAAGCGGGGGTAATTTTGATTTAAGTTTTCTTAAGTTTTAACTTAGTTAAAGTCCAACATCAAGGTACTTTCGTCAGACTTTCACTGATACTGAATTTTTGTTTTTTTGGCGGTATTGGGACATTTTCCTAGGCTTTTTAGTTTTTTCTTCTATACTACCGTTGGGAACCGAGGAGGCTTCAGGAATTATAGAGCTTTTACAAATGACTTTTTTTTGCGTGTTTTAGGCTTTTACTCTTTTTTTTTCTTTTTTTTTCTAAACTACTGTTAGGGCTTTCTTTAAGAATTTTTACATTATATTATAGAAGAGATTCAAAAACGTTTTGCCGTGTTCGCTGACAATTGGACAGAGTCTTATAATCAATTTGGGTTTGTAGTAGAGTAAGCGTGTCTTTACATTTAAAACGCATAGTTTAAGCATTATTTTACAAACAAAAATACAGCATAACATTTTGTAAAATTATGCATTTTAAATTAATAGGACTTAAAGTCATACTGACCAATATTGAAACATTTTTCCTCCGTTGGCAGGTGAGTTCAAATCCTTCCTCTCCCTTTTAACGTTTATTTACTACTGAATTTTAGGTAGTTTTGGAGACGGTCTACTGTTCTAGTCAGGGGGTGGGGTGGGGATATTAATTTCATCATTTTTTTTTTATCCTGCATTCCCTAAACCTCCAGAATTACTGGAGTCTCAGTATCAGAAGGTTTAGTGTAATATCCAGGACACTAGTTGGTGGGGGGTACTCCTCTGCATAAATGCAGTTGGTACATTCTCCAACCTCAGCCAACTGGGGATTATTAGGGGCGTCTTCACCTCTGCATAGATGTAGTCGGTGTATTATCCAGCCCTAGCAGACTAGACCTTTTGGGGTGAGTCTTAATCTCTGCATTGAGGCAGTCGTTGTATTCTCCAGCCACTGCCGACTGGAGTCTTAACCTCTGCATAGATGCACTCCGTGTATTCTCCAGCCCCAGATGACTGGGCATTATTGGGGAAGTCTTTAACTCTAAATAGATGCAGTCGGGGTATTCTCTAACTACAGCCGACTGAGTCTTGTTGGGCGGAATCTTAATCTCTGCATTGAGACACTTGAGGAGATGATAGAGGCTGTGACGAAAGTCACTGACACGCTCACACAAGAGGATTCCATGGGGCCTTGAAGAAGTTGTTGGAACGGTACAACAAGTGCATTGCAGCCGGAGGAGATTACTTCGAAGGGGACTAGACTTTCATGTGTGTACTATCAATAAAAGTGTCCATCCGAAAAAAGTCTGGAAACTTATTTAATGATCCTCGTACATAAAGAAATAATCTTGTTCTGCTTCCACATCTTTAGGCTTGAAAACAGTTGAAATGTCACCATCTCCTGCAAATGCTTGTATAATGAACGGTTTTTCATGACCGATTTTTCACCTCATAAACAGAAAGTCCTTAATTGCGCTACATATGTTTTTGTCACTAAGTATAAACTACCAGTAACTTTCATAAAAAGTATCTTTGCATAGCCAATAGCTAAACAAAGGCTGTTTGTTAAGATGATAAATGTGTTACTTAATATTGTTTTCTATTTATATTAGATGTGCATATAACATGTAATACTTCTAATAGGTGTCTGTTGTATTTGATAATGATGTCCTGCTGATTTTTCCTCCACTTTTTCCCGATTTTTAGTCAGGAATTGCCAATTATCAAAAGGGATGTTCATGACCACCAGGTTTTGTTTAGGATAACCTATTTTTTCTTTGTTGATCATTTATGGCTCCCACACAGATAAACTGTGGTAAAGTCTTTTGAGTTCATTACAGGCTGAAATATCTGGAGTTTAGCAGCATTTGTCAGACACCATCTATTTTTGTGGTCTCTCCATCTCTGTCTGAGAAGTTGACATCATGTTCTACATATGGCTTTAACAAACTTGGTGTTCTTGCTGGCCTTAAAAGACTTGGTGTTATTCCTGGCTAGGCTCCTGTCGTTAATAAGGTCTTCCGGCTTCATGCTGCTTTTGTTGAAATAGTCTTCGTGCTTCCCTATTGCACTGACGAGTTTCACTTTAAATAGCTTGGATAGAATTGATTTAAAACCGTTCTACATTTCTTCGAGAATAACGGTAATTGTTGCACGTCCCACCTTACGAATGCGTGTGGCACAAGGCCTTTTTGAAGATGGGTCCAACGCAGGGCCGTAGCCCAGACATGCCTGGCATTGGGCCTTGGAGCGATGGTAATAGAGGGGTACTCTGCATTCCTTAAAGCTTCTGCATTACAGGAACCTCACCATCAGATTGTTTAGTGTCATGTCCAGGACACTCGTTGAGGGAATCTTACCCCTCTGCAGAAATGCAGTCGGTGCATTCTACAGCCCTAGCCGACTGGGCAAGATTTTGAAAGTGGAAATTTTTAAGAGATGTCTATTCTACTGCCCCGAGCCAACTGGTCTATTTTCAAATAAAATTGGACGAGATTACAATTCTCTCAAATTTAGTAGCCAGTTCGTTGAATTAACGGAGAAATAAGGCTTTTATTGGGAATCCTTTTGAGATTAGGCTTCTTAATTACTGGGTATACGGTTACAAAACTCAGCATTCCTATCCGAGGTCGCAGTTAATCACCTGAAGAAGGCCAGAGGTGAAATTTGACCGAAACGTACTGAGAAAAACAAAAACAAAAAATATATTCCAAGAATAGGACAAAAGTCCGCAATAAAAAAAAATTAGTTCTCAGATTAAGAAGCCTCATCTCAAAAGGATTCCCAATAAAGACAATTACAAATTCGGTGCAGACCCGACTATGGAGGACCAGATAAGGAGAACAAATAAATGGATTTATAAGACAAAAAATTGCAACCTTGATCGCCTTTCAGCGTATAGAGGCGTTGAGTCTCTACAGTTCCAGGTGTGCATTATCAGAAGATAGCGGTTCCAATTCCTACCCAAGCCGGCCAGAGGTTTACTTGGTCAAAAACGTGTTGCGATAGACAACAACTATGGAAGGCAGTAATTATTGGGGGATATGGTTACAAGACTCAGCATTCCTATCCGAGGTCGCAGTTAATCACCTGAAGAAGGCCAGAGGTGAAATTTGACTGAAATATAGTGAGAAATACAACAACAAAACTACCAAGATGAGGACAAAAATCTGCAATTAAAAAACTAATTCTCAGATTAAGAAGCCTCATCTCAAAAGGATTCCAATTAAAGACAATAGATCGATTTCAACATGATTGATTTATTTCAAAATATTAAAAAAGATAGATATTTACATTTAAACAGATTATGATAGATAGATAGATAGATAAATGTGATATTCCCACCATCCTCATGATTCATGACAGTAGATATGATGACGCATAATTGACACGTGACAAGTGGAAGGTTATAAATACTATAGTATGCTTGATCAACTGTGGATATCCTATAGGCATTCAGTCGTTGGAAAAAGGGAGCCATATGCCCAGGAAGAAGTTGTTCTCTGAGCTTTTAGGTCAGAAAGTTGGAGTTTTCAGAACAGGAGCCTCTGACGTGTTTTGAATCATTTTAACCTTCGAAATAAATTTACAGGAGCTTCAATAGAAAAGGAAAAAAAAAGTACAAAGTATTTTCTCTTCCAAATGAATCCAGTGAAAAGTTCGGCCTGATTAAAAAAATAAAAAAATAAAAAAAACACCGAGTAATAAACGAACTCTTCACCCGGGTATGAAAATAAGTGCCAGAAAGATACGAGGGTCGTTTAAAAATATCCAAACTTCACGTTTGTATGGGCCTCACTTGCACGGAAACTGAGACAGAAATCTGAATTAGTTTTTCTATCTTAATAAGAAGTGATAGTGTATTGCCACAACAAAATTGTACAGCTATCGCTCTTCTTTCTAGGTGAGGCTTGTAACTTTCTAAACCACCCACATACCTCAATGATGCTACATATAGATTGATTAATAGAAACAAACAAGAATAACCTTAGATAGATAGATTGATAGATAGATATTAAATTGTTCAGATAGATAGATTGATAGATAGATAGATATATTTTAATAGGTTTCGATAGATAGATAGATAGATAGATATCAAATTGTTCAGATAGATAGATTGATAGATAGATAGATATATTTTAATAGGTTTCGATAGATAGATAGATAGATAGATAGATATTAAATTGTTCAGATAGATAGATTGATAGATAGATAGATATATTTTAATAGGTTTCGATAGATAGATAGATAGATAGATAGATATTAAATTGTTCAGATAGATAGATTGATAGATAGATATCAACAGGTTTAGACAGAGATAGATAGATAGATAGATAGATAGATAGATAGATAGATAGATGTACAGAACATGAAGCAGCTGAAAATGTCATGATAAAACAGTTTATTGTGCTAGTGTGAAAAAGAGAACACATTTAATTGCACTTTTAAAGTGGAAAAGACCTTTGTTCACTAATCACTGACTAATAGAGTTCTCACCTTTTCAAAAATCTAATTTAGTAGAATATTAAATTCCCGTGACGTCTTGAAAACAAGCGCTGTTTAAATATAAACGGGAGGCGGTAGAACAGAAAAAAAAAGAAAAATCAAAATTAGATTAGAAAAAACTCCTTTGAGAAAATCATTGTCTCTCTCACTGCACACACACACACACACACACACACACTGATATATATATATGTATATATTTATATATATATATATATATATATATATATATATATATATATATATATCACTACGTGTGTCTGTGTGTGGTTTTCTTTATGTCTGTGAAGGAATGTACCAAGGTATGGAATATATTAAGAAAATTCACATCGACGCGCGGCTAACGAAGGCATGGACAGCTATCGATAAGCTATCGATCATATGGAAATCAGACCTAATCGATAAAATGAAACGCAGTTCCTTCCAGGCAGAGGTCGTATCGATACAGTTGTATGGATGCAATACTTGGACGCTAACTAAACGGCTGGAGAAGAAGCTAGACGGCAATTACACAAGAATGTTGCGAGCAATATTGAACAAGTCCTGGCGGCAACATCCAACAAGCCACCAACTATACGGCCACCTGCCTCCCATCACGAAAACTATCCAAGTTAGACGAACCAGACATGCAGGACACTGCTGGAGAAGCAGGGACGAGCTCATAAGTGATGTACTCCTATGGACCCCCACATATGGCCGAGCAAATGCAGGACGACCAGCACGAACATACATACTGCAGCTATGTGAGGATACAGGGTGTGGCCCTGAAGACCTGCCAGAGGCGATGAACGATAGGGAGAAGTGGCGAGAGAGGGTCAGGGATATCCGTGCCTGCGGCACGACATGATGATGATGACTAATTGTTAGATTTTAAAGAACATTTCTTTCTAAATTCTTAGATAGCGACACGAGAATGCACTTCTAGCGAAATAAATTTACATTTCAAATATATATATATATATATATATATATAAAGTAAACTCACATGCTTAATTGATTTTAAAATCAAGTTTGGCAGACTTTGCTTAACACAAACACCTAAATAAACAAATTAAGTAGCCGGGTAGTCTCGGCTAATTCGAAATGATTTTCCAGAATGAACGTAGACTTCGCAAATGAAAATTGACCTGTCAGTTGGGACTGTAGAATACACTGACTTCACCTCTGCAGAGGGGTAATACCCCCTCTAATGAGTGTCCTGATATGACACTAAACAATCTGATGGTGAGGTACCTGCGATCTGGAGTTTTGGGGAATGCAGAGTACCTCTTCATTGCCAGTACACCAGGGTCCACTCTGGCTCGGACTAGTAGCACCTGATAGGGCCCTATCTATGGCTTAAATAGAACTAACAGCATACTTATACTAAACTGAATTGTTTGAGTAAACTGAATAGCTTGAAATAGAAATGTTTTTGTCAATTAAACTGTACTTACATTTAAACTTCGTGCTTATGCTTAACTGAATTATTTAAATAGAACTGTTTTTCGACATTAAAACTGTATTTACACTTAACTGAATTGTTACATATAACTGCTTGAATAATTTGAAATAGAAATGTTATTGACAATTAAACTGTGTACTTATGCTAAACTGAATTGGTTTAAATAGAACAGATTATTTACATAAAAAAAAGGATCCGGCGTTAAATAACCTACAAAGGTTGATATGCTATAAAACCCAACAAATCAAACCAAACCAAACCAAACCAACCACCGTCACAGCTAAAGAGTTACATCTGAATTTCGAGCTTGTGCTAAACTGAATATTTCAAATAGAACTGTATTTATACTAAACTGAATTGTTTAAGATAGAAGTGTTCTAACATGTAACTGTATGTAAACAAAATATGTACTTTTACTAAATTGAATTAGCTGAAGTAGAATTGCTCGACTAAACTGAATAGCTCGAAATAGAAATGTTTTTTTACAATTAAACTGTACTTACATTTAAACTGTGTGTTTTTGCTTAAATAAATAGTTTTAAATTGAACTATTTTTGACATTGAAACAGAACTTACAATAAACTGAATTGTTATATATAACTGCTTGAATAGTTTGAAATAGAAATGTTTTTGACGATTAAGCTGTGTACTTATGCTAAACTGAATTGTTTTAAATAGGATTGATTATTTACATAAAAATGGATTTGGCATTAGATATCCTACAAAGGTTAATATGCCATAAAACCAAACCAAGGAAATGAATGACTCATTTTCAGGTGTCATAATTTAATTTCAACAGACTGATATGCTACGTCACCAATGTATTTTTGTCACTTTTTACATGGCACATCGATACTATTAACAGTATTAAAAGAAATCTCGTTATTTTTTTTTTTACGAACGCTTTTCTTTCGACAATGACCGAAGGTTGAAAGTTGTTGAGAACAATTAAGTTATAGATAACACAACTGCAATTGTCCTACTTCACACCCATGAAACGAGTGTTCTGGAAATGACACTAAACAATCTGATGTTAAGGCTCCAGTAATGCTGGCGTTTTGGGGAATGCGGAGTACCCCTTCATTGCCATCCCTCCCCGGTCCACTCTGACCCAGAGTTGTAGGACCTGATCACATCCTATGTATGGGTCAAATATAATTGACATTCAAACAGAGTGCAAACCAAAAGACTTACTTTAAATTGAATTATTTGAAATAGAACAGTTTGATTATTCAACTGTGTGTAAACAAATGACTGATGTTCAAAGGAATTTTTGAGATACATAGCAATACTTGGAACCACTTAAGCTTTACTTATGCTAAATGTAATAGCTGGAAATAGACCTGTTTTATCCTTTAATAGTGTGTATATACGAAATGTGTTACAAATCATATATTTTATATATATATATATATATATATATATATATATATGTAAAAACAAGATTTGACTTTAAATAACCTACAATGGTTGATATGCCATAAAACCAAACCAAACCTCTCTTTCTCTCCCTTTTTCTTTTCCTTTCTTTCTTTCTTTCTTTCTCTCTCTCTCTCTCTCTCTCTATATATATATATATATATATATATATATATATGTCCAATCAAATTATCTTACTCGTAAATGACGGAAAGTTTAACACATGTAAATTAACTTTTACAGGTCCCAGGCGTTTTTGCATATTTGTCTAATTTTCGAGAAGGAAACAACAAAAATATCATTTTCTTTAATTTTAACTATTTAAAATAACAATAAAGTATTGTTAATTTGCAATGAAATTTATTTGAATAAAATATAAAATAATACTAAAACTAAGATAAATACTAAATGAGTTCGTGAAAAAATCGTTTGAATTGTACACTAATTTCTTGAAACAGATAATAAGTGAAGGAAATTGATAAAAAGCAGACGATATTTTCAGACATGTTGTGTTTTTTTATTGTTTGTAGTTTGTTTTTTCTTGTTGTTTTTGTTTTCATTTAGTGAATAGAAGAGACGCAGAAGCGTCAAAAAACAAATTACTGACTGTTGGTGAAATGAATCAGAGTACATCTAGCTATGATGCCTAATAAGAAATTTACTTAAAACGACAAACGACACACTCCAATAATAACATAGCATTAAATATTTCTTAACTGAAGAATTAACACTATTTTTTTCCAAAGCCAAAATTAAGCTGTGAAGCCGCCATAATGATTTATCATTTGAAATAATCTTACAGATATGAATGAAACCTTTTTTTTTCAATTATTAGCGGTAAATAGTAAAGTGTCTAAATTTCCTAAAACAGCACTTTATGTGTCAGACACTTAGTTGCAGAAGGCTAGAACATCGTACCTCCAGGATATGTAGAATAAAAAGAAAAAACAGCAATTTAAATAACTAGATGTTGGATATGGTGAAGAAAGATATCTAACATATTATTAGTGTAAAGATTGCAGCAGAAACTAAGACAGAAATCTGAATTAGTTTTTTTTTGTGGTTTAAGGAGTAACAATGTATAGTCATAGCAAAAATGTTCAGGTATGAATCTACTTACTGTTTGAGTCTTCTGGAACGAACTTTATACACACACACACATATATAGTCATCCACAGACAGATCTGTTTCGTTCTATCAGAACTCATCAGTGTGGCTAGACATACTAGCTTCCCGTAGCTGGGATCGAAATATGGTTGATTCAAACGCCAATCCAAGACTCTACCCCTCAGCCACGAAAGTCATGAACAGGTCAGCATGTTTTGGTTTTACGAAAACTATTTACTCAAAATTGATTATGTCATGAGATAGAAGTTTTTTTTCTGAAAAGGCAACATCGTTTTACGGTTTGAGATCAAATTTGATTTCAAATCGTAAAAAAGTAAATTAGTATATAAAATATCATCAATTTCACCAGATATATATCTTTCGTCCATATATATATATATATATATATATAAACGGACGAAAGATATATATCTGTTGAAATATTATCAATTTCACCAGATATATATCTTTCGGCTAGCATGATATTTTTTTCTATAAATATAATTTTATTTAATATTCATACTTGAAATAATTTTTAACAGAATGTCTTTTTATGCCGGCAAATTTGAAGTCGAAATACGTGTTGGCAACAATTGATAAACGCATAAATATATGGAAAAACTAATTAGACCAAATATATATCTTTCGTCCGTTTTTCTTTTTCAACATATTTTCTTTCTGATTAATATCATTTCCTGTCACACACACACACACACACACACACACACATATATATATATATGTCAGCTAAATGGCTGAGCGATAAGATACTAAGTGTTGCGTAAAGTTCAGCGGGTTTCGATCCCAGCTTAAAGTGATCTGTGTGTCTTGCCACGATACAGCGAAAGAGTCTGTCTGTGGATTACAATATATTCGCCCCTCTGCCGGGGTTTGAGAACTCTGGCGAAGGAATTAACAGCTATCACCCGCGTAAGGCAAAGCTCTTCTAACGAACAGAGTACTCTGGTATTCGAGATCGCAAAAATGTAAACAAACGAAAGCTAATAAAAATGCGTTATAATTCCCAGGGTGACGTATGCCACATGATTGGCTGAGCCGTAAAATACCAAGTCTAGCGTAAATTTAGCAGGGTTTCCATCCCGGCTTGAAGGGTCCATCGTGTCTAACTCCACTGAAGTGTTGTAATACAACGGAACAGTGTGTCTGTGGATGACAATATATATATATATATATAGTTGAATATATATATATATATATATATATATATATATAGTTGAATATCATCATCATCTTGTCGTGCTACCATCACGGATATCCCTGACTCTCTCTCGCCACTCCTCCGTATTGTTCATCGCTTCTGCCATGTCCTCAGGGCTACATTCCGTATCCTCACAGAAGCTACTGTATGTAGGTTCGAGCTGGTTGCTCTGCTTTTGCTTGGCCATGTGAGGGGGTCCATAGGAAAACAACACTCATGAGCTCGTCCCTGCTTCTCCAGTAGTTTCCTGCATGTCTAGTTGATCTAACATTGATTGTTTTATGATGGGAGGTAGGTGGCCGTACAGGTGCTGCTTTGTGGGGTGTTGCCTCCAGGACCATGCATGCATTTCACAACGTTTTTATTAGATGATGATAACAATGGAGTCTGAATAGCTTTCTAAACGAAAATATCTTTACCATTAATCCTGAATGTGTCAGCATTATATTAAATTATTTTTCGACATTTATGTTTTTTTAGTACCTATTGAGAATGCCAATATGTAAACGTATAGTTTTTTTTTTTTTGTTTTTGTTTTTTTTTTGTTGGGTTCACAGTTTCAGAGCAACGAAGCGTTAATTCAATGATGTAAGATTTTGATTAACAGATAAGATGGCATGCCATTAGGCTGATCGTGAATGAAAATAGAATATCCGTGAGATTCACGTGAGAAGTCAGTGTACAATATCTCAATTATAATCATTTTTCAATGAGGCGAACTGGAATTATATAATATGAGTAGAAACCTCTGGAAAAGGTGAGACAACATTCTAGAGAGTTCAAGTTCAATCAAATAATACTTAAATAGGTCACTCTCCCTTCTCTCTCTCTCTCTCTCTATATATATATATATATATATATATATATATATATATAGATAGATAAATTGACAGCTAGATAGGTATATTATTAGTTGCCTAAATTTCTGAGACGAAGCTTGATGATTTTTATCATTAAGAATTTTAGGACTTTGTCTTCATCTTCATCTCGCAGGACACATAGCGTAACGGTTATAGACGTTGGTTTCCTAAGCTTCTAAGGAGACAATCATCTGGAGGTTGCAGGTTCAATCCTGACTGTAAGCGAGTAATGATACAGGAATACTTAACACTTGTACCTGGTTATGGCTAATGGAATCAGAACAGGTGACCCCCGTGGATTCAATAAAGGACTTAGTTCCAAGTTCCGTGTGGGTTCCCGAGTTCGAAAATTACCTGAAGAAGGTCGGAAAAGATATCGACCGAAACCTTGTAGAAATAACAATAAAGATGAAGACAATAGTCCGGAAACCCTTAATGATAAAAAAGATATATTTTTTCTCAAACTTTTATGCATATGATATATCAATATTATTGCGAGACTATGAAACGCAGCTTCTTCCAGGCAGGGGTCACATCGATACTGCTATATGGATGCACTACATGGACTCTAACAAAACAGCTGGAGAAGAAGCTAGACAGCAATTACACAAGAATGCTGCGAGCAATCTTGAACAGGTCCTGGCGGCAGCACCCCACAAGACGCCAACTGTACGGCCACCTGCCTGCTATCACGAAAACTATTCAAGTTAGACGAGCCAGACATGCGGGACACTGCTGGAGAAGCAGGGACGAACTCATAAGTGATGTACTCTTATGGACACCCACATATGGCCGTGCAAAAGCAGGATGACAAGCACGAACATACATTCAGCAACTATGTGAGGATACAGGATGCTGTCCGGAAGACCTGCCTGAGGCGATGAACGATAGGGAAAAGAGGCGAGAGAGGGCCAGGGATATCCGTGCTACCAGCACGACATGATGATGATGATGATGATTTATCATATACTGTATGTGTCTCTCTTTCTCTCCTTCTTTCTCTCCTTCTTTATCATTCTCTATCTACCTTTCTCTCCAAATCTTCGTATATATATATATATATATATATATATATATATATATTTAATTCAGTAAAAACAATAAACCGGTCACATTAGGATTATAAATTTATTTCCATCCTGTTACCCGTTTTTGAAAAATTCAAAAACACGACAAAAATTTAGCAGGACCATTTCAGATCCTTTGGATAAAATAAATCAGAAAAGACTTACTGACCAAACTAGGATGATGCTAAAGAAAATTTAGTTTTCTGATCTTGAAATAGTTGAAATGCACAGAAAATAGGGACTCATGTCAACAAGAACTTATTACAAAAATCGAGACGCTAAATACTGGAAAAAAAAGCTCTAACCGAATCAAAATTCAAAGTAATAGTAATCGAAGATCCACACAACCAAATGATACACAACAAAGACTAACGCAAGAACAAAAAATGAACGTAGAGATTTTAAAGAGAATTATGTCTGAAAAAGAGGTTGTTAGGAACCAAAAGCACCACACAACCAAACGATACATAACAATGACTAATGCAAGAACAACAAATGAACGTAGAGATTTTAAAGAGAATTATGTCTGAAAAAGAGGTTCTTTGGAACCAAAAGCACCACACAACCATACGATACATAACAATGACTAATGCGAGAACAACAAATGAACGTAGAGATTTTAAAGAGAATTATGTCTGAAAAAGAGGTTCTTAGGAACCAAAAGCACCACACAAACATACGATATATAACAAAGACTAATGCAAGGAGAAAAAATCAACGTAGAGATTTTAAAGAGAATTATGTCTGAAAAAGAGGTTCTGAGGAACCAAAAGCACCACACAAACATACGATACATAACAAAGACTAACGCAAGAAAAAAAATGAACGTAGAGATTTTAAAGAGAATTATACCTGAAAAAGAGGTTCTTAGGAACCAAAAGCACCACACAAACATACGATACATAACAAAGACTAATGCAAGGACAAAAAATCAACGTAGGAGTTTAAAGAGTATTATGTCTTAAAAAGAGTTTCGTAGGAACCAAAAGCACCACACAACCAAACGATACACAACAATGACTAATGCGAGAACAACAAATGAACGTAGAGATTTTAAAGAGAATTATGTCTGAAAAAGAGGTTCTTAGGAACCAAAAGCACCACACAAACATACGATACATAACAAAGACTAATGCAAGGACAAAAAATCAACATAGAGATTTTAAAGAGAATTATGTCTGAAAAAGAGGTTCGTAGGAACCAAAAGCACGACACAACCAAGCGATACACAACAATGACTAATGCAACAACAACAAATGAACGTAGAGATTTTAAAGAGAATTATTTTCTGAAAAAGAGGTTCGTAGGAACCAAAAGCACCACACAACCAAACGATACATAACAATGATTAATGCGAGAACAACAAATGAACGTAGAGATTATAAAGAGAATTATGTCTGAAAAAGAGGTTCTTTGGAATCAAAAGCACCACACAACCAAACGATACATAACAATGACTAATGCTAGAACAACAAATGAACGTAGAGATTTTAAAGAGAATTATGTCTGAAAAAGAGGTTCTTTGGAACCAAAAGCACCACACAACCATATGATACATAACAATGACTAATGTAAGAACAAAAAATGAACGTTGAGATTTTGAAGATAATTATATCTGAAAAAGAGGTTCTTAGGAACCAAAAGCACCACACATCATTACGATACACAACAATGACTAATGCAAGAACAAAAAATGAAAGTAGAGATTTTAAAGAGAATTATATCTGAAAAAGAGGTTCTTAGGAACCAAAAGCACCACACAACCATACGATACATAACAATGACTAATGCAAGAACAAAAAATGAACGTAGAGATTTTAAAGAGAACTATGTCTGAAAAAGAGGTTCTTAGGAACCAAAAGCACCACACAACCATACGATACATAACAATGACTAATGCAAGAACAAAAAATGAACGTAGAGATTTTAAAGAGTATTATGTCGGAAAAAAAGGTTCGTAGGAACCAAAAGCACAACACAACCAAATGATACACAACAATGACTAATGCAAGGAGAACAAATCAACGTAGAGATTTTAAAGAGAATTATATCTGAAAAAGAGGTTCTTAGGAACCAAAAGCACCACACAACCATACGATACATAACAATGACTAATGCAAGGACAACAAATGAACGTAGAGATTTTAAAGAGAATTATGTCTGAAAAAGAGGTTCTTAGGAACCAAAAGCACCACACAACCAAACGATACACAAGAATGACTAATGCAAGAACAAAAAATGAACGTAGAGATTTTAAAGAGAATTATGTCTGAAAAAGAGGTTCTTAGGAACCAAAAGCACCACACAACCATACGATACATAACAATGACTAATGCAAGGACAACAAATGAACGTAGAGATTTTAAAGAGAATTATGTCTGAAAAAGAGGTTCTTAGGAACCAAAAGCACCACACAACCATACGATACATAACAATGACTAATGCAAGGACAACAAATGAACGTAGAGATTTTAAAGAGAATTATGTCTGAAAAAGAGGTTCTTAGGAACCAAAAGCACCACACAACCAAACGATACACAAGAATGACTAATGCAAGAACAAAAAATGAACGTAGAGATTTTAAAGAGAATTATGTCTGAAAAAGAGGTTCTTAGGAACCAAAAGCACCACACAACCATACGATACATAGCAATGACTAATGCAAGAACAAAAAATGAACGTAGAAATTTTAAAGAGAATTATGTCTGAAAAAGAGGTTCTTGGGAACCAAAAGCACCACACAACCATACGATACACAACAATGACTAATGCAAGAACAAAAAACTAACATAGAGATTTTAAAGAGAATTATGTCTGAAAAAGAGTTTCTTAGGAACCAAAAGCACCACACAACCAAACGATACACAACAATGACTAATGCAAGAACAAAAAATCAACGTAGAGATTTTAAAGAGAATTATATCTGAAAAAGAGGTTCTTTGGAACCAAAAGCCCCACAAAAACATACGGTACATAACAAAGACTAACACAAGGACAAAAAATCAACGTAGAGATTTTAAAGAGTATTATGTCGGAAAAAAAGGTTCATAGGAACCAAAAGCACCACACAACCAAATGATACACAACAATGAGTAATGCAAGAACAAAAAATGAACGTAGAGATTTTAAAAAGAATTATGTCTGAAGAAGAGGTTCGTAGGAACCAAAAGCACCACACAACCATATGATACATAACAATGACTAATGCAAGAACAACAAATGAACGTAGAGATTTTAAAGAGAATTATGTCTGAAAAAGAGTTTCTTAGGAACCAAAAGCACCACACAACCATACGATACATAACAATGACTAATGCAAGAACAACAAATGAACGTAGAGATTTTAAAGAGAATTATGTCTGAAAAAGAGTTTCTTAGGAACCAAAAGCACCACACAACCATACGATACATAACAATGACTAATGCAAGAACAACAAATGAACGTAGAGATTTTAAAGAGAATTATGTCTGAAAAAGAGGTTCTTAGGAACCAAAAGCACCACACAACCAAACTATACACAACAATGACTATTGCAAGAAAAAAAAATGAACCTAGAGATTTAAAAAAGAATTATGTCTGAAAAAGAGGTTCTTGGGAACCAAAAGCACCACACAACCATACGATACATAACAATGACTAATGCAAGAACAACAAATGAACGTAGAGATTTTAAAGAGAATTATGTCTGAAAAAGAGGTTCTTGGGAACCAAAAGCACCACACAACCATACGATACATAGCAATGACTAATGCAAGAACAACAAATGAACGTAGAGATTTTAAAGAGAATTATGTCTGAAAAAGAGGTTCTTGGGAACCAAAAGCACCACACAACCATACGATACATAACAATGACTAATGCAAGAACAACAAATGAACGTAGAGATTTTAAAGAGAATTATGTCTGAAAAAGAGGTTCTTGGGAACCAAAAGCACCACACAACCATACGATACATAACAATGACTAATGCAAGAACAACAAATGAACGTAGAGATTTTAAAGAGAATTATGTCTGAAAAAGAGGTTCTTGGGAACCAAAAGCACCACACAACCATACGATACATAGCAATGACTAATGCAAGAACAAAAAACTAACGTAGAGATTTTAAAGAGAATTATATCTGAAAAAGAGGTTCTTAGGAACCAAAAGCACCACACAACCAAATGATACACAACAATGACTAATGCAAGAACAAAAAATCAACGTAGAGATTTTAAAGAGAATTATGTCGGAAAAAGAGGTTCTTAGGAACCAAAAGCACCACACAACCAAACTATACACAACAATGACTAATGCAAGAACAAAAAATGAACGTAGAGATTTTAAAGAGAATTATGTCTGAAAAAGAGGTTCTTTGGAACCAAAAGCCCCACAAAAACATACGGTACATAACAAAGACTAACACAAGGACAAAAAATCAACGTAGAGATTTTAAAGAGAATTATGTCGGAAAAAAAGGTTCGTAGGAACCAAAAGCACCACACAACCAAATGATACACAACAATGACTAATGCAAGGAGAAAAAATCAACGTAGAGATTTTAAAGAGAATTATGTCTGAAAAAGAGTTTCTTAGGAACCAAAAGCACCACACAACCATACGATACATAACAATGACTAATGCAAGAACAACAAATGAACGTAGAGATTTTAAAGAGAATTATGTCTGAAAAAGAGGTTCTTTGGAACCAAAAGCACCACAAAACCAAACGATACATAACAATGACTAATGCAAGAACAACAAATGAACGTAGAGATTTTAAAGAGAATTATGTCTGAAAACGAGGTTCTTAGGAACCAAAAGCACCACACAACCAAACTATACACAACAATGACTAATGCAAGAAAAAAAAAATGAACCTAGAGATTTAAAAAAGAATTATCTCTGAAAAAGAGGTTCTTGGGAACCAAAAGCACCACACAACCATACGATACATAACAATGACTAATGCAAGAACAACAAATGAACGTAGAGATTTTAAAGAGAATTATGTCTGAAAAAGAGGTTCTTTGGAACCAAAAGCCCCACAAAAACATACGATACATAACAAAGACTAACACAAGGACAAAAAATCAACGTAGAGATTTTAAAGAGAATTATGTCTGAAAAAGAGGTTCTTAGGAACCAAAAGCACCACACAACCAAATGATACACAACAATGACTAATGCAAGGAGAAAAAATCAACGTAGAGATTTTAAAGAGAATTATGTCTGAAAAAGACGTTCTTAAGAAACAAAACTGGAAAAGAGTCCTGGCAGAAGCTGAAAAATAAAGAAAAATATTATACATATCTGAAAATTTACGGAATTAAACGAATTAATCTAAACAGAAACAAAATTAGACTATGCTAAAGTTGGCTTTCTCTTAAAGAAAATAAACAGACTCTCAAAACCTGCATAGAAAATTAGACCGGAAATGTTGATGGGAAAACTACGACAACAAGCAAAAATGATAAGACAGAAAAAAAACACTAGAATATGTCGAAACGAAAAGAGGAACACAACACAACAATTATATAAACAATACAACTCGAGGAAATAAATCAGAAGTTACTGGCGTAAGAAGAGAGACTTGAAAGATATTGAGACAGAATGAAGCAGACAAAACATCATTCCAAAAGAACGAAAGAAAAGTCTACCTGCAAATTTCGGGGAGAATCCATGGAGATATACTTACTAAAGGATTCAAGGGAAGCAAAACTATTTGAGAGCAAAATATGGGAAAGAAGAATAATAAAATAGCTAAACGGATAAACACCGGCGAAAAAGAGTAACGTTCAGTAATATTCTGATTTAGCTGGCGACGGAGTGCCATGGATGAACTTAGCAGATTCTATGCGGTCGCAAGATAACATCAACAAAGTGGTTTCACGGTAAAGAGAAAAAGAAAGAAGGATGTAATTTATTTTCTGGGGATAGAATGACAGATATTTCCGTTCGCAGATAAGATCAACAAATTACCAGAAAAAAAAACCCTGATGTAAGTTCCGATAACCAGCCATAAACAGAAATACGTGGGCGAAGAGGCGTGTTCCTATTCCTGCGTGGGAGTTGAAAGGCAATATAAGGTCTGTAATTTTGGACTGAGTATGAGACCCGCTGGTCACTCATGTAAACCTGTCGGCTCCCCCGTGAGTTTTCTCCGGCCGTCGCTCTAATACACACAAAAGGGTCCCTGCGACAGAAGAAAGATATGTTCTAACTCTCTCTCTGACGGTATTTCTATTTCGCACAAACGTTGCTGTCTAAGAATAAAAGTATAAATTATATTTTTAGATATCTACATGGTCTTCGTCGTTTGTCCAGCGGTATGACAGTTCCTGTCGCGAAAATACGACACGGTTCATTCAGAGCAACGCTCAAAAAAGTACTTAATTTTAAAAAAATCTCCAGCCTACGATACTTTGATAATGATTTTAAATATTCACTTCCATCCACGACAGAGTTATCAACATCAGTAGTGGCTTAAAAGAGATAGAAATATCCGAATGGATGACCAAAGGAAAGACGACCCGGCTCCATAAAAGACCACCAAAAAGAACTGCTCCCCCACAACAACAGACGCATAATGTGTTTACCGATTTTGTGAAAAATTAAAGAGGGGATTTACTATTCGCTAATAAGCTGCGGATTGTTTTCCGAAGAATAGAAAGGATGAGCCAAGGGAACATGATGAACAAGATATCTACAATATAGTGAGAGCAAAATGAGGCGAAAAAATGCGGCTATTGCGAGGATTAACAATAAAAAGGCATATGGTATAGCCCCACAAAAAAATGGAGAATGGAATTGATAGCTGGCGGAAAAAAAAAATTGTTGACTTAAAAATACAGCGATGAATTTTCCAGGGAGATGCGTTATCACTATTACTATTTGAAATTGCGATGATGCCACTCAATCACATATTTAGGAGATGCACAGGAGGCTACAAACGCTATGAATCACAAGAAAAGATTTACAATCTAATATACAAGGACGATGTCAAACAATTTGATAAAAATGAAAAAGAATTGGAAACCCTAATATATACTATCAGGATATACAGTGAAAATATTGGGATCAAATTAGGCATAGAAAAATGTGTCATGCCTATAATGAAAAGCGGAAAATGACAAACGACGGACGGAATAGAACTACGAAATCAGGAAACATTAGAACCCTCAGATAAAAGGGAAATTAGTAATACTTGGGGATATTGCAAACGGACATCATCAAATAAGCGAAGACTAAATACAGAAAAGAATTAAAAAAGAGAATATCAGGAGAATGAGAAAACAACTCAAAACTAAACAATAAAACAGAAATCTCATCAAAGGTCAATCAAGAGATGCACTGTGTAAATAAACGGAAGCAGATGGATGTCAAACAAAAATATAATCAGGACACAGACGGTTTGAGTCAGTTGGAGTTGGAACCAGTTCGGGACAAGTTGCCGAATTGAAAGCCAGCGGCAAACAGAGAGCTTTGTGCCCTCAGTGGCCCACGGTTGAGCAACCAAGCTAAAGATGAGGAAGAAGTGCTGCTATGAACGAAAGAAGAACTTTGGGTCAAAATAACAGTCTGTCCCCGTCTCCAGCTCATCTCTCACTCGCAACCAACATCAACCCTTTCGAGAGATAAAGTGGGAGAGATATATTTTTTATAAAGAAATGTGTTCGTTCGTTCATTGAAGTCCGTCAATATAGTTGACTATGTTTCCGCTTATATTCATATTTACCAACCCCTCCGCTAGGGCAGGATATGACACAAGGTCCATTTTTAAGCGAAGTTTAACCGGTTTGAATTCAGAGTTTTCCTTCTCCTAGACTAGTTGCCTCACCAAGACTGAAGAACCTAGTCTGCCCAACTATTTACCCACAGCTGGAGGGGGAATAATTGGATTCATACCTTTCCTAAGGGTATTAGTGCTATGTGAAATGCAATAGGATTATGAATTTTTTTCCATCCTGTTATGTGTTTCTGATGTAAACAAAAAACATGAAGAAAAATTTAACAGGACTTCTTCAGGTCTTATGGATAAAATAAATCAGAATAGACACATGAGGGGATGGAAGAGGTGTGAAGAGTTTTCTCCTCGTTTTTTCTCACTTCCATTTATTTATTTATTTATTTATTTTATTAATTTTCATTTATTTATTCTTTTTTATTTTACTGTTGGTTGGAATTATAGTAATTTAACTTTTATTTTTTATTTTTCTGTTATTTATTTTATTTATTTTCTTTTTTAGCAAAGTTCGGTACTCAACTCCCAATTACTCCCAACTCCGGTTTAACTGGATCGAATAATACTATATATATATATATATATATATAAGCTCTCTGGGGAAGGAATTGCCGGCCGCCGCTAGCGTAATGCGAAGCTCTTCGAAAGAATTGAGCTCTCTGGTAGCCGATAGGGTATAAAAAATGTAAACAAAGGCTGCTGCTGCTGCTGTTTCTAAAAATAAAATACCTTTAAAATTCCCTTAGCCAACGTTGTCCGCTTGGTGGACGAGTCGTCTGAATCACAGTCTAGCGTCAAGCTGGACGGGTTTCGATCCCGGCTCCGAGCGTCCTGCGTGTCTAGCCACACTGAAGAGTTCTGATAGAACGAAACAGTCTGTCTATTAACATCAATTCAAACCACCCTAAAGCTATAATTAAGCAAGTTCCAAAATCTATCAGCAAATGAATGTATGATTTATCCAAAATTCTTATATAAAAAAGGGTTAAAAATAATAAAACTGATTTTTGTCATTTTTAATATATATATATATATATATATATATATATATATATATATATATAACCAAATTTTATAAATCAATTGCAAACTAGATTAATTAATCCCTCTAAAATAGAGTTAGGAAAATTTTCTAAAAATATAATTCAAAATATTGTTACGAATGTGAGAGAGGCTAGCCATAGTAATATTTGGAGAGACTCTTTTGATACCATTGAATGGTTTAGGAAGATAAAAAACAAAAGTAAAGCTAGCTTTATACAATTTGACATCATTGACTTTTATCCGTCTATATCTAAAAAAATCCTAATAGATAATATCAACTACGCAAGAGAATATATAGATATAACTAAGGAACAATATGATATGATATTAGCGTGTAGAAAAACTGTCTTAGGAAATAATGGAACCACATGGATAAAAAGTTGACCTATGAATTTTGATGTACCTATGGGGGGATATGACTCCTCCCAAATAGCAGACCTTGTGGGTCTATATATATTGCATGTACTAAATAGAATTATCAATTCAGATTAAGTAGGTCTGTATTGATATGATGGTATAATGTATATCCCGAATAGTAATGGCCCAAATAGCTCTATTATACAAAAGAAGATTATAAGAGCCTTTAAACTCTTAGGTTTTAAAATAGAAATATCATCAAACACTAAGATAGTCAATTTCCTGGATGTGACCCTAGACCTTTCTAACAACACCTATAAACCTTTTTATAAAAATGGATCAGTCCCATTCCTATATTAACATCAATTCAAACCACCCAAAAGCTATAATTAAACAAGTTCCAAACGCTGTAAATCTAAGAATGAGAAATCTATCAGCAAATGAAAAATATTCCGAAAAGGTAGTAAAATGTATATCGATGCACTAAAACGTAGCGGGTATAAAGAAAACTTTACCTATAAAGAAGAGAAGGTGCCTAATGATAATAATAAAGAAATAAATAAGGAAAATAGACGTAAAAATAGAAAAAGGAAAATAATGTGGTTCAACCCCCCGTTCTGTAGGCTAACTAATATAAATATAGGAAAATATTTCTTGAAACTAGTAGATAAACATTTTAAACACGGAAATAAACTACATAAAATATTTAACAGAAAAACGTTAAAAATAAGTTACTCCTGCACGGAAAATATTTTTCAAATAATTAATAGCCATAATAAAAATATAACTAAAGATTTTCAGGATCAAATTAATAATAATAATAATAATAATAATAATAATAACGGTATAAAAAATGTAATTGTAAATCCCGGGACAATTATCCTATGAATGGACTATGTAATTTAAATAATGTAATATATCAAGCTATAATTTACCCTATAGAGAATATTACAGATAAGAAAACTTATATCGGGTTGACGTCCACGAAATGGAAGTAGAGGTATTCAAACCATAAATTTACCTTCTCCCACGAACACCTAAAACACCATACGGCACTATCGAAACAATTCTGGTGTTTAAAAAACAAAGGATTAACCCCTGAGATAGAATGGTCTATTTTTAAAAAATCAAATACTCCAAATAGTTTTGACAGTAGATGCATTTGGTGATTAGAAGAGAAAATACATATTTTAACACATAAATGTCCTAATAAGTTATTAAATAAGAGAAGTGAATTAATAGCTAGATGTAGACATAAGACTAAATTTAAACTATAGACTAAAAAATTTTAAAAACATAGAAATAAATTGTGAAACCAGACAAAAAACATATCCAATATACACCCTAGGAAAAAAAAGGTAGCTAATTAAATTGTATCGAAATTAATATAAGCATTAATATTTCTCTTAAAAGTTAATTATCGAATTTAACATGAAAAGAAAATAAATTAAACAAATAAATAAAAAAGTTAAATTACCATTATTATAACTGACGGAAGAATTTTGAAAATAAAATAAATAGGTAAATAAAAAAACGGAAATTCAATAAAACGAGGAGGTAACTCCTTTAATCTCATCTCCCTCCCCCTCCCTCCACGTGTCTATTCTGTTTTATTTATCCATTGGATCTAAAGAAGTCCTGTTATATTTTTCTTCGTGTTTTTGGTTCACACCAAAAACTGAAAAACAGGATGGAAATAAATTTATAATCCTAAATTAACCAGTCTTTGTTTTTTTCTTTAGATATATATATATATATATATATATATATGAGCTAAATTGATTGAAAATTATTTTCGAGGAAATAAATAGAACGCGGCCATGTTTAATCCTATTTACCAACCCCTCCGCTCGGACAGGATATGACACAAGGTCAATTTTTAAGCGGAGTTTATCTGGTTTGAATTCAGAGTTTTCCTTCTCCTAGACTAGTTGCCTCACCAAGGCTGAAGAACCCAGTCTGTCCTACTATTTACCCATTGCTGGAGGGAGAATAATTGGATTCATACCTCTCTCAAGGGTATTAGTTCTATGTGAAGTGCAATCAGTCTCGTCCAGGATTTGAACTCGTGTCGCCGTGTTCCTTTTCTACGACGATAACCATTACACCACGGGCATGTTTAATGATGTTTTGATTAACGTCCTCACTGTTTGTTTTGCCTTCCCCGACCGTCAGCCGCATCGAACAAGGCGTTATTTGCGTAACACGTTAAAGCCGGTTAAATTCTTCAACTATTCATTTTATAATCAGTTTTTCTGCTAATTTTTTGCATTGGCGAAAAAAAGTTTTACCCTTTAACCTGAGATCAACCGTTTAAATCAAGAATGAAGAAAACCGATTTCTTTTTTTTTTTTTGGTTTTAATATTCACATGTCTAATAATCAGGTATATTAGTCACTTTCAACTTATCAATTCACCAAAATAAACTGAATAACCCCCAAACAGTATTAATATCTTAGTTTAGTAATAGCATAAGGCTCCCTCAGCGTTTTGTTCTCAGCCTTGAATTTTGTTGGAAGTGTAGAGTGTAATATATTTCTGCATTTCTCTTCCCCTGTTGCCGTAAAAGCTGATAATAATGCCTTTCTGCACCAAGCATGACTGGACACAGACGATATACACTGTTAAGAAGTGCCCTGCCCATTGCTTGAAAACACCTGGTATAATTCAGCTCGCACTGCGAATGTTCAGAGGTGTCGGGTAATTTCCAGGAAGACGGCTTTTCAGGACAGTGTTAACGTAAAAGGTGACGATACCGCAAATATGTCAGATTTAGCGACTTTGATAAAAGCAAAAATTACCGGAGTAGTTTCTGAAGGTCTGTTCATTTTCATTACGGAGATGTTGACATTTAAATATGATTTTTTGACTAGTCTGAATTTTTTATGCTTTGTACCAAAAAGCTCATTGCTCGATTAGTGGGTTTCCCTAGAAGTATGCTGGTTTTTTTTA
>OY757932.1:21316894-21406894 GCA_963585895.1 Sepioteuthis lessoniana | reverse complement strand
CTTCTTCTTCTTCTTCTTCTTCTTCTTCTTCTTTTATTGATAAATAAATTTGAAGTTATATATATATATATATATATATATATATATATATATATATATATGTCTGTTGGCTATAAGATAGAATAAGACAGTAAAAAATATGTATTCGATCGACATCAAACATGTAAATAGAAAATCGTCGAAGATCATACAAACAAAAGTTAGGGATTATTCTTTTGTGATAATCCGTGAGAAGATTGTTTGCATTTCACTTTGTACTAATGTCCTTTCAAAAGGCATGAACTCCACTTCTCATCAATCGATTTTTAAATAATCGGTCTGTATGTGTTCTTCAGTCGTGTTTAACCAACCAGGATAATTGAAAGAAAACTCTGAATTACATGAATTTTTACTCCGTTTAAAAATTGGCAAAAGCGTTGGGCAAATACATACACCTTGTTTTCGACTTGTGATTATTCTTGATTGCGTAACACATTGTAATTCGACGTATCTATTTTTAAATCGAAAACTTTACATAAACTATAGATACGAGTGGTGTCGGAGACAAAGGAAAATGTATACATATATACGTATATCAACGGGAGAGGGAATATTTGGAAAGCTTTAGATATATAGCAACTGAGATATACATTACTAGACTAACAGCCAGAATGGCTGAAATATTCAGGGTTTCCATATAGGAAATCACAAAAAGATGCCTGCAACAATAAAACGCTTCAAACTGATTTTTTATAGGTATGTAGCTTTGTCACCAACAATAGTAATGTTGATAGTCGTTATCTAGTGAGTGAGACAAAACAAGAAATCACAACTTCTGTTATTTATTATTTTGACTTTGTTTAGCAACTGAAATATGGAGAGTTTTTGTTTGTTTATTTTTAAGCAAAAAATAACTTCTACTCTGATCTGTGTGCTTATTTTGTCTCCCCCTAAATAAGTATTTAACTAACCTCTACGAGAATCGATTTAATAATCCTGTGCCTATCGTCTGTCTGTCACTCCGCGGTTTTATTTAAATTGCTGACTCATTTACCAAAGGGATGTAATCATGTCAGGTTCCTTAACAGGGCTTGTTTCGAAATGTCGTCGAGAATGAAAAAAAGTATTTTCGATCAATAAATAAAGTCTATGTTGTTTTTAGTTTTCTAGATATTTACAACTAAGTATTGCTTTCTGATACAGTGCCCATGAAAATACACCAGATACTCAGAATATAACCACCAGGGACCTTTCCTTTTGTAACAAATCGCTATATTTGAATGACATGAAAATAATTACCCATATTCAGCCAATAATCCGATTTTAATGAAATTTCTACAGTCCATTTATTTATGAAATGGAGTAGCGTCCTCCCCAACACCTCGGTGTGGTAGCTATTGGAAAATGAACTTACAAGTCACCCTCGACAAAGGTCGTCAAGTATTTTCTCAAAAATATTGCTTGTGTCACGAGCCACAAATTCATTGACCAATTAAAACCGAGCTACTTTTAGGGGAATGGTTACAGAACATCGAACCCGACATTTCGTCTACGTAAGTGGCATAATTGACCCATTTTCATGTTTACTAAAACGACTGAGAACATTTCGATTATTTTGGCAACCTAAGTTAATTGCTCTTTTCACGCTTGTGTGTCATATATATGGTATCATCATCATCATGTCGCGCCGCCAGCGCGGATATCCCTGACCCTCTCTCGCCATTTCTCCCTATCATTCATCGCCTCCGGCAGGTCTTCAGGGTTACATCCTGTGTCCTCACATAGTTGCTGCATGTAAGTTCGTGCTGGTCGTCCCACTCTTGCACATCCATGTGTGTACATCGCTTATGAGCTCGTCCTTGCTTCTCCAGCAGTGTCCTGCGTGTCTGGTTCGTCGAACTTGTATAGTTTTCGTGATGGGGGGCAAGTGTCCGTAGAGTTGGAGTCTCGTGGGGTGTTGTCGCCAGGACTTGTTTAATTCTGCTCTCAACATTCTTGTGTAATTTCCGTCCAGCCTCCTCTCCAGCCGCTTCGTAAGCGTCCATGTGGTGCATCCATATAGCAGTATCGACACAACCACTGCCTGGAAGAAACTGCGTTTCATTTTATCAGTTAGGTCCGACTTCCATATGATCGAGAGCCTATCGATAGCCGTCCATGCCTTCGTCAGTCGTGTGTCGATGTCTTTTTCGGTTGATGAGACGCTACTTCCTAGGTAGGTGAATTTGTCGACTAGTTTCAGAGAGGCTCCGTCTAGTGTGGCCATGTTGCCCGTGTCTATGGTGAATATTGAGGCGAAGTTAACTGATTGTAATGTCAAAGAGTTAAATTACTACTAAGAATATCACAATGATAAATTTTCTTCACAGCCGCGTGGATTGGGTTAACACAAAAAAATGAAACTTTTGTTGATTTTTCAGAGAACAGACATTTTAAGCTGGCAAGAGGTAACAAGCACAGTGACTAATAATATTGGAATATTTGTTTGATTAAGGAAATTGTCAAAGTCTGACGTTACCCACTCGGCCCCCACGTTACATCACTTCTTCGAACCATTTCGCTTCTTGGCCGGTGATCAACTAGTGGTTCCGATAGGGGCATCGCACATTTCTTTACCGTGTAGGGGTGAATGTATTTATGCTATTTATGGACCCCGACAATTTTATGTTGAAGTTCGTTTTTTGAATAAGGTTTGGTGTTTGATATATTTTGTTTTTAGTTTTTAATTAAGGTAGTATATGGCATAATATAAGCACATGGGTAAAACAAATGAATGAATAAAGCATATTATGGGCACATGAGTAAAAGATATGAAACGAATGAAACGGGTAAAACGGCGCGAACAAAATGAACATTAAAAACAAGGCGACGAACAAAAACAAATTTATATATTAAAATAATAAAATTTACATAGATACCTAAAATAAATTACTGACTCTACTAACAAAATAATAGTGTGTATATATGTGTGAGCTCGTGTGTGTGTGTGTAACACAACTAAGCTACAAAAAGAATTACAAGTTTAAAATGTCCTTTTTTATGGCTAGAAACGGGCAGTTTCTCCGAGACTGGAAAGCGTTTCATAGTCATTGTATATGAATGTCTGCGAGGCCCATTCATGGTGTTGCTTCTCTCTCCTGTCGATTCACGCTGAAGGGAGTATGTTGCTGCTGCGGAAGAAATTTGGTCAAAGAGAACAAGGGTGTTTGAAGACGACGTATTTATAGAAAATACGCGTCTGGTAGGTGGCTCAAAAACGCAGGACTTGAATTTACGCGCGGACCTAGTTTTAAACATGTCACGTGGTCCTCCTGGCCAATGGTTTCCCGAGACTGAATATGTGAGCGTCCACCATCTTTGTGGGAACAAGTGGCATACCGCCCAAAATAATTTATAGGAGTGTAAAGTCCTATAACCGCTACAAGAAATACAATCGAGGGAGTGGGAGAAAAAAGAACAAACGAACAATATGCTTTGGTTAACTCAAGTGCAGAAGGGGGGTTATGTAACATTGTGCATATGTAGACTAACGCTAGCGTGGATTTCTAGCGAAAATTCTACAACGCTACTGGAATGCCAACCTATCTTGACCGGACTTCACTCACTGGTCTGGACTCTCCCTCACTGCTCTGGACTTCATCTCATCCGACTCGTCTCTCTGCTGTCCGGTGTCGACTGGCTACTCGCGTCACCCTTCGCCAACTGCCTTCCTCAAGATCCTTTGTACAACTCTCTGACCGGCGTTCCCTTCCTACTTCTGGTCACGCCGAGATCTCGAGTCCAAAACCCTTTGTCTGGTTTCACGCCAAAACAGACAAGGAATCGTCTGCTTGGCGGACCACCTACATAGTGTGACACAAGGACTTGATTTGAACAGTAGCTTACTCGGGAAATATTTTTAGTGGGGTAAAGATTTGGATTAGGAAGAGATGGATATGTTATATACTGTTATTTTACGTCATGAGTTGGAGTTTGGACTGCGAAGAGAACAGCTCGGCTCGTACCGAGAAGAAAGTATCGTAACCCAAATTTGATAGCAGTTAGTCGAGAAAAATTTCTAGCTCTGCACTCATCAGTAAATGACTCAAGCATTTGACTACGTTTCAAAATATATCTTAAGACCGATACAAATATTGCCAGTCCAGACGCTGTTTTCTGCTTTATATAATTATCAAGATAGTTTATTGTATTTCACATGATATATTGTTGTTATACTGTTTATGTTTAATCAAATTAGCTTTATTGTTCAAACGGAGAAGGTGTGACAACACCCCTTCGCGGCCCCCGTACTTATCAGTTTCTTAGAAACAATTCTGTCTTGGCCGGTGATTCATCTAGTGGTTTCCGCCGGTGTATCTCACATTTCTTTATGGCCGCAAGAAATACAACCGAGGGAGTGAGAGAAAAAGAACAAAGAACAAATATGGGCTTGGTCAACTCAAAGAGCAAGAAGGGGAGTTCTGTAAAACTGCATTTCCTGTGCATCAGTAGACTATCGCTGACGTGTATTTTTTTGGCGAAACTTTTACAAGCTACTAGGAAAGCCGACTCATCTTTGATCGTCTTCCTCACTGCTGACCGTTGTCGACTCAGGACTGCGAACTCATCTTGTCTGTCTTCCTCACTGCTCCTGGTCTCTATCTCACCCGACTGGTCACTTCTGCTGTCCGTTGTTGACTGCCCCTCTGCATGACTCTTCGCTCACTGACTTCTCTGGGTTCCTTTTCCCAACTCCTCTGACTGGCGTTCCCTTGCCCACTTCCGGTCTCTTCGAAGATCTCGAGCTCAAGCCTTTGTCTAGTTTCGCGCCAAAACAGACAAAGGAATCGTCTGCTTGGTGAACCACCCACATAGTGTCACAAAGGGACTGATTTATCCTGTTCAGAACATTCGTCACCAGAAGAGATTACCACGGCTTATTGGTTTGGGGAACTCCCATTTCTAGGGCCTAAAAGAATCACAACACTTTTTAAAAAATCAAACCGTGCCTTCGGGAAGTTTTGAACTCTAATCAACTCACCATTCCCAGAGATGTGTAGGAAGGGAGATTTCACTCGGTGTTCGAATCGAAAGGGCATCGATCACAAATACGAAGTTTGGTTTGATTTTGGTTGGGCTTTGTGTCATATCAATAAGTAATTTAAGGCCAAATCATCTTTATACGTATATATCAAGTATATAGGATTTGGTTTGGTTGTGTTAGATGACATATCAACCACTTGGGGAGTGCGGAGTACTCTTTCATTGCCAACGCTCCCAGGTCCAATTTGCCCTTGGCCGGGAGTATTTCACATGGTATACGGTGATTATTCTTTTTATGTGCAATCAACTAGCTTTATTCTTCTTAGGGACAAGGGACCAATTTATGCTGTTCAGAACATTCGTCACCAGATATATATATATATATATATATATATATATATATATATATATTTCTTTAAGAAAACAAAAACCGGTCACATTTTGATTATAAATCTATTCCCATCCTGTTATGGGTATTGATATGAATCCATAACACCAAAAATAACAGGACTTCTTCAGATCTAATGGATAAAATAATTACAGTCAGAATAGACACAGGAAGGAAGGGTGGGAGGCGGTAAAAGAGGGGTGAAGAGTTTCCTCCTCATTTACCCACTCCCAGTTTTTCTTTTTTCTTTTTTCTTTTTTTATTACCGGTTGGAATCACAGTAAATTGATTTTTTTTTAAGTTTTAAATCCTAAATACATTTCAACGTAAGACTCCAGATTTAATGATAATTTAGGGAAGTACAACATTCCTTAATAACCTTGCGTAAGGATTACAGTAATACTTATCCTAAAATAAATTCAAAATTTAAAATTAAAATTTAAAATTCAAAACTTATATCCCTATTAATTCAGTTACCCTTCCATTGTAAAGTACCTACATATCACATGGTATCTTCCCATTTTTTTATTTTATTCATTTCACCTCAAATCTAAAAGTAATCCTATTTTTTGGTTAATTAAACATTTTCTATAATATTTGTCTATAGTTTAAATTTATTCCTATGTCTACATCTCGCTATTAATTCTCATCGCTGATTTAATAACTTTTCTCAATTAATATCATTAGGTATATTTTCTTCTTGGCAGGTAAACTCTTCCTTAAAACCACTATAAAATAAGAAGTCATCATCATCATAATGTCGTGCTGGTAGCACGGATATCCCTGACCCTCTCTCGCCACTTTTCCCTATCGTTCATCGCCTCAGTTGCTGAATGTATGTTCGTGCTGGTAATCCTGCTTTTGCACGGCCATGTGTGGTTGTCCATAAGAGTACATCACTTATGAGTTCGTCCCTGCTTCTCCAGTAGTGTCCTGCATGTCTGGTTCGTCTAACTTGAATAGTTTTCGTGATAGGAGGCAGGTGGTCGTACAGTTAGTGTCTTGTGGGGTGTTATCGTGGAACTACTGCTGCTCCTCTATAAGAGTGGCTTCTATAGAAGAGAATAAAACAGCCATCGGTTGATAACCAAATAAGAAGTACTGTCAAAAAAATAGAAAAAGAAAACTTATATCGTTTAAACCCCTTTTTGTAGACTAGCAAGTATAAATGTAGGTAAATATTTTTTTAGAAATTGATAGATAAGTACTTTAAACATAATAATATACTACATAAAATATTTAATAGAAAAACGTAAAAAATTAGTTACTCCTGCACGAAAAATATTTTCAAATAATCAATAATCATAATAGAGAGAAAATTAAGGAATTTCATGAACGAACGAACGAATAATAATAATAATAATAATAATAATAATAATAATAATAATAATAATAATAATAATAATAAAGAAAACGAATGTAATTGTAAAACTCGAATGAATTGTCCCGTGAATGGATCATGTGATTTAGATAATGTAGTATACCAAGGAATCATTTACCCAAAAGAAAATGTCCAGAATAGATAAACTTATATAGGGATTTCATCGACGACATTGAAATCCAGATACAACAGTCATATTTTTTCTCTCTCCCATGAACATCTGAAAAACCAAATAGCTCTATCTAAGCAATTTTTGAGTTTGAAAAATAAAGGTTTGACCCCTAAGATTTAATGGCTCATATTGAAAAAGTCGAATACTACAAAATGCTTTGATAGTAGATGTAATCTGTGCCTAGAAAAAAAAGTATAAATAAGGATATACCCAGACCCTGAAAAATTATTAAATCAGCGATATGAATTAATAGCTAGATGTAGACATATGAATATATATGTATATATACATATATATATAAGCGTTAGTCTATCGTAAAGTTGGACGGGTTTCGATTCCAGCTTCGAGCGTCCTGCTTGTCTAGCCACACTGAAGAGTTCTGATAGAACGAAACAGTCTGTCTGTGGATGACTATATATGCTCCCCCATGGGGGTTGAGCTCTCTGGCGAAAGGAATTGTCGGCCACTGTTAGCGTAATGCAACGCTCTTCGAAAGAATTGAGCTCTCTGGTAGCCGGTAGGGTATGAAAAAATGTAAACAAAGGCTGCTGCTGCTGTTTGCTAAATATAAAATACCAAAAAATTCCCTTAGCCAACGTGGTCCGCTTGTAGCCGTGTGCTCTGAAGCCTTATTAAAGTTGGACGGGTTTCGATTCCGGCTTCGAGCGTCCTGCGTGTGTAGCCACACTTAAGAGTTCTGATGGAACAAAACAGTCTGTCTGTGGATGACTATATATATATATATATATATATATCGTGTCCACGTTCATCAACATTAGCAGATAGTATTGCTCGTTAAATGTTTGGTTCATGTCCTATGAAACCCCGTAGGTTGTTTTGTGCCAAATACTGTTTATTCATATTTGATTTTTAAGTGAATAGTTGGTATGTAATAATTTTTAAAGAAGCCATCGATCATTTGTTTGCATTCATTTAAAAGGTTTCAAGTATTGCTCTTTGCTTGCACATAGATAATTTCAAGTATTTTAAATCGAACTCTGATTGTTTAATTTGAACGCAGTTAATTGGTTCCAAGCATTAATAAGTAAAAAGTTGGCAACTGTAGTCGAGAGTGACCAAAAAGCTCCTTTTCCAATAGCTACTACACTGCGGTCCAGAGAGGGCACTACTCCTTTACCTGGATTATTCCTATTTATCCTTGATACGTACCTTATATCACTGAGTGTAAAGCAAGCATTTTAAATATCTTTAGTATGACGCGACCTGGGATTGAACCCAGGTCTTCCAGACCATTGGCGAACACTCTCCTCCCTAGGCCAATGAGCCGGTAATAGTTCACTTTAAAACAGAATATTTGCTTACACACATACGATTTTACATATAGTAAACTATTAAATATTTCTATTTGACCCATAAATGGGACCCTAACACGTATAATCACTCTGGGCAATAGTGGACCTGGGAATAATGACAATGAAAGGGTACTCTTCATTCCCGAAAGTGTGGAGCATCAACCTAAAGTGGTCTAGCGTCTTATCTTGGACAGCCGTTGGTTGGTCTTACCTCTTAGCTGAGATACATTTGGAGTATTCTACAGCCCTAACCGACTGGGCTAAAATCGAGATAATGGACGGTGAAGACTTCGTGATATGATTGGGAGATGGATCTTCAGAAGTCGGAAGCCCATTAAGTAACGGAAAGAAGTTATTTTCTTTAGGTCCTCATGCATGTGAATGTATTTTAACAGTTTTAACGTATGTGTCTTCTATTGACTTTGGAAATGTAATATAATTGCCGAGGGATTTCGTTTTATACCTTTGGGTTTTGTAAGGCTGAGAACCTTTTGGCTCAGTGCATGGGTTACTTAGGTGCAACATTAACGCAGGTGTTCACAATAGCCCAGATGGGAAACGGGGATAGCAAGTGCGAATGACGTCATGCACCGGAAGCGCGCGGAGGATTTTGAGGATTTTAAAAAAGTCAGAAAGTGGAGTTGAGTCCTGCCTCGGAAGAAGACGGTTGACTTTTGCTTGCTCGCGGAGGCCTTGGGCAGGTGTCGCACGAGATGGGGGTGGGGAAGATGAAAAGGCCAGAATAGAAAGAATGTGTATCTCTCTCCTTATGTCGAAGAACCTTTAAACTCAAAGGTAATAAAAAGTTTCGTACCTGAACTAAGAAGTCGTAAGTGTTTTTCGTGTTTTGAGAGCCTATGTTCTATGTTATATATTGTTATGGTGAGATATGTAATCACCACCGGAACAGTTTAAATAAGGAACCATGTCACCGGTCACCGGACAGAGAAACACGGAGAGACACCCTGGACAGAACACGTGAAGAACTACACACTCTCTCTGTGTAAATATTACAATAAACTTCTTCTTTATTTATTCAAACATATAGTACCTATTATTTCCTCTATTTCCTTTCACGGAACACTATCTCTTGATTATCCTCATATTATTGCCACCTCAAGATATATCATATGAACATTATATGTCCATTTCACACATAGCCGTATCTGGCTATGGTACAGAAAGAGGTAGAAGAGTTTATGGAAATTGAAATCTTGGTTATGAGTGATGGGGACTAGATGGATTCCGTCAGTCCAGAGAGAAAATAAAAATGATTTTGATATTTTACAATTAGTTTTTTGAACAAAAGAAAAGCTTTTGTTTCAAAATGCAGACAAATGTATATTATGAAATATAAAATAATATACCAATAACCTAATGTAAGACAGCCGACGAATTCAGGTAGACGGACATAGATATTAAGGGAGCTATTTAAGTATTTATAATTTAAGCAACTAATTAATTCGGTGAGTCGATGTCAAATTATGGAGGAAGCTGTTTGTATTACTGCCCTTAGAATAGAATCCATCTCTTCTGACTCAAACTATGGCTAAATTGTTAGGCAGGCAAAGCTGTCTACCATTAGGGTGGCAACCAGTCTAGGATAAGGAAAATTTTGAATCCAAATCCTGAAGTTTTAAATTTTGTGGGGACAAAGGAAACTGCTTTTTCAAATAAAGCGAAAACCGTTACGAACATAGTTTTCACAAATGACTGCATTTAGCCAACGCATTTGCCACAAGGTCAGTTGTTCAGCCGTTTACAACAATTTTGAATTTTACCCTTTGTAATGTATACCTGATTTATTAATAGAGGTCAAGGATTGTGACAAGCCAGTTAGAATATTGTATGAGCTGATAAAAGGAAAATGGCGCACCAGTGTAAATCAGATTCTTCTGAAGATGCTTTTGAATTCAGATTATTTCCTTCTTCTAGATTATATATAAATAATTTGGAAATTACGTGCAAAATTCACCAAATTTGCGCAGATTAGTCTGGTTTCAAGTATTCCTAGGAAATGCTAATAATCTTTGCTGTGTTCTGGTTAGGGAGCATAAGTAGCAGTAATAATAAGACAAATCACGATATGTGAGGAAAATAGATATATTTACAGGAAGAGTATCAACTAGAGAGAGACTGTTAGTAGTAAGAACATAGGATTAGTGATAGAATAAGGATATACTTCAACAATAGGAGCGGCTCTTCTGGTCTGACTCGTAGACTGATCTCACACTGATCTGTACTGGAACCTCTTGGTATTAGAACTACTGCCATATATGGTAGATGGCCTAGCTCATTATGCTGAAAAGGTAGGTGATACCCAACAATCTTACATTGTGACTTGGTAGTGAATAGTCTTGCTTGATTTCAACTGATGCACCAACTCACCGGTAGGCGAAAACACATGATCAAAATAAGTCACTGATTAACGACAGCGTAGCGACAATCTTTTTTTCATGTAGAACGGTCTGAAAATTTAGGCGAGGTTTTATTTTTAAGTTGATTGAGGATTCCTCTTGGATAGCAGGTAAGAGAGTATTGGAAGTCTGTTTTCAATCGTGAGGGAAGTTTGGGCCGTTGGTACAATGTGTTTTAGAGCGAAAGAGAGTAAATCCGACCATCAACCCGGACCGTTTTGGAGGTGCCCGTGGTGTAATGGTTATCGTCGTAGGAAACGGACACGGCGACATGAGTTCAAATCCTGGACGTGACTGATTCACATAGCACTAATACCCTAGGGAAAGGTATGAATCCAATTATCCTCTCTCCAGCTATGGGTAAATAGTTAGACAGACTGGATTCTTCAGCCTTGGTGAGGCAACTAGTCTAGGAGAAGGGAAACTCTGAATTCAAACCTGTTAAACTCCGCTTTAAAATTGACCTTGTGTCATATTGTGTCCGAGCGGGGGGGTTGGTAAATAGGATCAACCCGGACCGTCAAGAAAGATTTTATCTCCCAAATCCAAGAGTCTAGTAGTTGGAATCAGATGCATGCCACCGGAAATACCTAATTATCAGCCTCATACTTGCTTGAAGTGCGAGAAACCCTTTTTCCTCTTTCCTTTGGGCAAGCCGCCTGGGATTCGTGCCAGTTAATTGGAAAAATTATCATTTTGCCCCAGGGGGCCACCCCCACATATCTTTTACCTGCTAACAGGACTAAGATGATTGCTTGGTGATTGAGGCACCCCATTAGGGTAATACCGACGGGGTCAAATTATTTTTGCCCCTGTCTTGCATTAGTGTTAATTTGTATGTGCCTCCCTATTAAAATGAATTTGTATCAAGTCCTACCTAGTGGGAGGCTCGGATAAATATCACCTAATTATCAGCCTCTCCCCCCCCCACTATCTCTCTCTCTCTCTCTCTCTCTCAGTCTCTCTCACTCTTTTTATCAATCAATCTATCTATCTATTTATCCATCTATATTTTGCATCACGAAGCAAAGATATTTTGATTAATTATTGACAGACGAATAACCAAAGTAAAACTATTATTTCTTGCGTTGGTGTGGTTGACACTTAATGTGACAAAAGCAATCTCATGCATCCTGAAAGAACCTTTTTACTTCTCGAGAAATCACAGTTTAACCAAAATCGGACCACCCTTCTCATAAAAAGCCTGGTAAAGAGCCAATCTCCGAAAAACACTTAACCAATGTATATTCCGGAAGGGCTATCCATCACACACTCCTCGGACCAAAATTTACACCGCCATTTCTCATCCCGGTTATTGCTGAAAAACAATACTACGATACTTACACAAAATTCGTTGTATTAGATTTGGTTTGTTTGGGTTTTATGGCATATCAACCTGTGTAGGTTATTTAATGCCAAATATTTTTTATAAAAATCAACACTTTCATTTCAAACAATTCAGTTTAACATAAGTACACAGTTTCATTGTCAAAAACTTTTCTATTTCAGTCTTCTATTCAGTTTAGTCAAACAGTTCTGATTAAAACAATTCAGTTTAGTATTAGTATAGTTTTTGATTACACACAGTTAAATGTAAAATAGTTCTATTTCAAACAATTCAGTGTAGCATAAATACTGTTTTAATCTCAAAAACAGTTCTATTTCAAACAATCGAGTTTAGCATACAAAAACTGCTCCATTTCAATCAATTCAGTTTAGCAAAAGTACGCTGTTTAAATCCCTAGACAGTTCTCTTTGAAGCAATTCAGTTTAGCGTAAGTCAACGAATATTGTTTAGTTCTATTTGACCAATAGTTAGAACACGATCAGGTGCTACCACTCCAGGCTAGAATGGACCTGGGAGCGATGGCAATGAATGGGTACTCCAAATTCCCCAAAGCACCAGTATAAGTGGAACCTGACCATCAGATAGTTTAGTGCCATATCGAAGACACTCGTGGGGGGTTGGGTCATAATCTTATGCAGAAAAGCAGTCGGTGTATTTTACAGCCCCAGCCGACTGGGCAATCGTTGTATTTGGGTCACTTACGTTTTGGCAGATTATTAAAACTGAACACAGAAGCAGGTACAATAATCTAATCCCAATTATTAAGTTCTAAAACATGTTCCTTTTCGATTAACATTAGTTTTTTGTACAGTTACTTCTTAGTAAATAATTATTTCTTCTTGTAACTATTCCTGATACAATAATTTAAACACAGTTATGTGGTATCAAGTATTTTTAACTAATTCGAATAAGTTTAAAATATTTAATGGCACTCTATGACTAATTGAGCGAAAATTACTACAAAGAGGAAGTTTCGCTCAGTTTGTTTTCATACCCTGCCCGGTGACAAAAGCTGCAAGTGGTGCCAGGGGTAGCTGTACCACATTAGCCATATGAATTGGAATCACCCCTCGTTGCAGGCTGAAAAGGACAAGGTATCACACGTGTTTTCATAAGTTTTATGATAAAATTGAAAAATAAAAATTATCAAGTATTCTTATCAAATACGAATATGCTTAAAACATATGTTTGACTTGTAGATCTCAGTCTATGACGTACAGAGCGAAGGTTTCTTGAAAGAAGAACGAGTTATGCCACTTAGAACAGAATGGACCTGACAAGAAAGAGAGAGTCCAAACACTACAAGATGCAATTTAATGTCATACGCAGATCAAAAGTCTGTTTTGATATTTAGATTTAATAGACTTCACCGTCATTAGTTGCAGACATTATACAGTTTCAAGTATTTCAATCCAGTATTTATTTGATACGTATTTATTTGATACCTGATTTACAGCTTAACCCAGATTCCAATCTATAATAAATTAGACTACAATTTATAATTTCAAGTATTCCAATCTAAAGCTATTAATCTATTCACAATTTTATGGTCTAAACTAACTCTTCCCCACAAAAGTCGAAAAGCTCCGCACGACCTAGTTTTAAACCAATATTGAGAAGAAAGATGGATACCTACGAGTTCGAAGGTCATTACACAATGCAACCGTGTGTGTGTGTGTGTGTGTGTGTGTGTGGTTGTTATTCTCTAGCAAGTTCTGTTTTCAGAAGAAAAACATATTTACATGAATCAACAGCCACAAATATGCGTATCACACAAGCCAAGATGTCGACATGCAATTTCCTTGTGGAAATTAGGTTAGTTTCGTTTCGCCTGGCATAGAATAAAAACTATCACTGATTTATTGTGCGACTCTGAAATATCCATACAAGATAAGTCCCATACGTTCAACGTCTAAAATGAGAAATGTATAAAAAAAAAGGGAGCAAATGAGAACGTTGAGAAAAAAAGGGATAAAAAGCAAACAAATAGCACTATTGAAATCGATTGGCTAATGGGCACTCTTCGAGAAGAATGTTATTGAAAGAAGAGCTGGTCATGAAGATGACGGTAAAGGAAGTCGGGCGTCTTTGTATTTTGTGTTTGTAATTTACTGAGAAGTAGTCGTTTTATGTTTGGTGATAGGATATAATCTTTCCTATGTTGACGATATTCAGAGACATTCGATTACTCCATTGAAACTGCAAAAGGGAAAATGTTTTGGGGTTTATAAACATGGCTATTGGTTTCTGAAGACTAAAAACAAAATAAATAGGTTGTATTTTTTAGTTATTTGTAATTATTGTCTCACTAAGTGTAGCACGTATTTTCAAGAAACGAACTTTAAATCTGACCAAGTCAGAAATATTAGGCACATAACCAATGAGCTGCGATTATCACTTGCGAACAGTTAACCCATACGAATTCTCAGGGGAATTTATGATTAGTAGTCCGACATAAATCATATACCTGGGATTTGGAGGTGCCCGTGGTGTAATTGTTACCGTCGTGGGAAATTAACACGGCGACACGAGTTCAAGTCCTGGACGAGACTGATGGCATTTCACATAGCACTAATACCCTTGGGAAAGGTATGAATCCAATTATTCTCCCTCCAGCTATGGGTAAATAGTAGGACAGACTAGGTTCAGCCTTGGTTAGGCAACTAGTCTAGGAGAAGGAAAACTCTGAATTCAAACCTGTTAAACTCCGCTTAAAAATTGACCTTGTGTCATATCCTGCCCGAGCGGGGGGGTTGGTAAATAACATATACCCGGGATTTGTTTTAATGTATTTTTAACAGCATATCAACATCTTATGGGTCATTTAATGTTGAATTTTTATTCAAAACTAAATGTGTGATGGTAATATAAAATATTTTTTTCAAGGAGTCCCAGCATTACCGTTTATTCTTATAACTAGGAAGCAAATATCCCATCTACCGAAAGCAAAGCCAATATACACGTTGAAGAGGCTTGGACCGCCGTTGGCATAAAATCCGATATCTCAAATAAAATGAAGCGTAATTATCTCCAACCTGTAGCCGTGTAAATACAAATGCACTTGGCATAATGGTTAGAGTGTTCGCCAATGGCCGTGGAGACCTGGGTTCAATTGCAGGTCGAGTCATACCAAAGACTCAAAAATGGTACTTGATGCTACCTTGCTGAACGCTCAGTATTATAAGGTAAAGATCAAGGGTAAAGTGGAGCAATCCAGGGAAAGGAGTTGCGCCCCCTTACACCTCGGTGTAGTAGCTACCGAAAAGGGAGCCTTCGGGTCACCCTCGACTACGGTCGCCAACTTTACTTACGTTGACGCTAAGAAATGGATGGAGAAAAGGCAAGACGAGAACTTCGCAAGAAATCTACGAGCTGTTTTGAACCGATCCCGGAAGCAATACTACACAAAAAGCAGCTGTATGGTCACATAAATCCCGCTCCAAAATATTTTTCTCTGCCTCCCAACAAACTAGACTTGGAACAAAGTCAAATGACCCAAAGATCAGATTATAGTGGGGGTTAGTGGAGTGGAAGGTTGGACACGAACCGAGGCTCGAGCCCTGCTGGTCTATGCTGGTCATCGACTCACTTAGTGCAATGGGAGCCGATGAACCTTGTTGAACATGGAGCCAAACATGAGTTCAGGCACAGATGCTAGATTATAGCTTAAACGGGATCACAGGGTCCAGTGCAATACGAAAGTGTCAATATGCTGCTCGCCCCTCCTAAGGTGACCAAGCCGAAGTCGGAAGCCTTCGAACCTCGCGTCTGCTTTAGATGGACAATGCCCCGTGCAACACAAATGCCAGACGGCCCAGCTAAAAAGCTGGGAGGGCACGGCCAACAGCAAATTAATAGAGTCAGCCATATCCCCGAGGAAAGGCCACTTACACATATTTACCAACCTCTCCGCTCGGGTAGGATATGACACAAGGTCAATTTTTAAGCGGAGTTTAACAGGTTTGAATTCAGAGTTTTCCTTCTCCTAGACTAGTTGCCTCACCAAGGCTGAAGGATAAGTCTGTCCAACTATTTACCCATAATGTCCTGTTTACTTTATACTTCTTTGGGTTGGTCCTGCTAGCCAGTTTTTGCCGAGAAGATTGCCTCCTCTGTGTACCGTTGTTATCAAGCTATTAATGTTCGACCAATTTTCACTACTAGGATGGCCTTTATTTCGAGACATAAGGACAAGATGCCTATCTTTAAACAAAGTTTGTTGATATATAAATTCGAATGTCGAATTAGTTCGACATGCAAAGATCGGACTTGTCAACGCCTGGAAGTGAAAATTAGACAGTATGTACCCAGAGGTATCATAACTAAAGGCCTACAAACATCCGGGAATTCTCAGGCAATGGACTCTGCCATTGAGAAGCATTTGCTTGCCATAAATAGTTGCAGGATCAACTATCAAGATGACTGCTTTTCTGTTCTGCATAGAGATAGAGACAACATTCATCTCAATGTCTTAGAGGCGATCTATATCACTATAGATCGCCCCTCTTTATGTAGACAGTTAAGCAGTCACATTTTAAATACATTTGGGGAAATATTGGAGACTGGTGTGACTTGATATTTTTTCGTCCACCTTGTCCCTTCAATCCAATTATTTAGTATACATCCCGTTTTTAACTATTCTTTCCGGTGACTAATCCTGAGAAGTGCCGGACGAAAGGGCCCTCGCTGTTTCTTTTTTTTTTAATTAGTGGTCACCTTGCCAATGATTTCGCTACTTATTTGTTTATACAAATTTGCGTGTACCAAGAACAGTATATATATATATATATATATAGTTGGAGGAAAAACTCAATGGACCTTCATTTAGCTATTATGAATTTATTACAGCTGTGAATAACCTTGAAAAAGGTATGAACCCTTTAATCCTCCCAGCTATGAGTTAAATAGCACCACGTCTGTCCTTCGAGATGGATTGCTTTAGCTTTAGATAAGAAGTTGATATGCCATTAAACAAAGAAACCAAACCAACCCGCTATCCACAATTATGATGCACAATATTGCAAGGTACAATAGAAACCAACGTGTAGCAATCGAAAAACTTCCAGAAGAACTTGAATCTTGACATGATAATATTGGCTGTGAATTAATTTATCTTCATTCAGCTCCCTGATAAACATTACTGAATGCAAACGAATTTAGAGGATGTTTTGTAAGTTTATTTAAAAATTTCGTTATAGATAAATTATTAACTGCTAAGACAGAAATCAGATTTTATTTAATAACTGGACATTCTGGCTTTATTCCTTAAACATCATCATCATGTCGCGTAATCAGCACGGATATCCCTGACCCTGTCTCACCACTCCTCCCTATCATCCATTTCTTCCAGATGGTCTTTAAGTTTACATCCCGTATTGGCACAGAGCTGCTGTATGTAGATTCTAGCTGGTCGTCCTGCTTTTGCTTGTCCATTTGAAGGGGTCCACAGAAGTACCTCACTTATGAGTTCGTCCCTACTTCTCCAGCAGTATCCCACATGCCCGGTTCGTGTTTGATAGTTTTTGTGATGGGTCTTAGGTAGCTGTACAGCTGCTGATTTGTAGGGTGTTGCCTCCAGGACTTGTTCAATATTGCTTGCAGCATTCTTGTGTAGTTGCCGTCAACCTTTTACTTTATACATTTACTTAACGTCCATGTAGTGCATCCATATAGCGGTATCAATACTACCGCTGCTTGGAAGTAACTGCGTTTCATTTCATCGGTCAGGTCTGACTTCCATATGACTGGTAGCCTATCGATAGATGTCCATGAGTGATGGAGAGGAAAATATTATAGAATAATCATGGAATTCATAGAAGAGAAATGTTGGATTAAGATTTAATCGTTCCTTTGTGAGCATGCAAGACAGTCTTGATTATTTTAAGCCTGGATTTCACTAATTAAAAAAAAAAATTCCTTATCAAAGAGTTTCCAACTTACCCGAATATCTTTATTTGATTGATCTTTTCATAGACATTTTGTTTTTAACTTTAAATTTGACGAGGATTATATCTGTGAGTTGTGTTGAAGAAGTATAGTGTCTGAATCTTTATCTATCAAGTGAGAAATGAACAAGAAAAAATTCCTTCAAAATGAGAGTTATATTCTTAAGACCAAAACTGTTTTTACCAAGACAGGGAGTAAAATGAAGAAAACATTACTTTTATAAAAAAAAAAAAAAAAAAAAGATAAGAGCCGTATTTAAATGTACGAACTCTGAAACTGAATTTACTAAAACAAAAACGGACACAAAACGAAACGTTAATTTTCTTCAAAATACAATACGCTTTCAACAAGGATCGTAACTGATGCTTTATTGACCAAGACAGAAACAAACAATGAAAGAAAGGTTGATTTTCTACAAAATACGACCTGTGTTTAAAAATTATCCAAACTTATATTGTATTTGCCAAGACAGACACACACGGACATTAATTTTCTTTAAAATACGCGCTCTTTACAAAAGGCATTGAGACTGAAGCAGTATTTAGGATAACAATCGAACATGAAGGAAACGTTAATTTTCTTCAAAACATTAAATTTAGCATTCACCACTCATGTATCAATGAGGCTTCCCATTGCCAAAACCAACTTCAAAAACTGTATTTTGACAATGATAGAAGCTGTGTCGTTATGTTTGTTTTAATGTTCTGCAAGTTCGCTAACCAAGAGATTAATTTTTAGTTTAAGAAAAACGGAAACGTAGCGGGAATTTCAGTCTGTTGAGTAAGGAAGATGGAGCTTTTAAAGCAGGAAGTCAAGTAACATCTCTGGTCATTTTGTGTGAACTGAAAATTTTTTAAATTTATTCGCTCACTGTAGGAAGGCATGCGCATCACTTGTTTTGGGAATATTCATGGCCGTTCCTATGAGTTTGAGCTTTACTTTAGTTCTTTTAAATATGTGTAACTAATATGAGTTTTTTTTTTTTGTTTTATTTTTGCCTTTTTTTTTTGCCAGTCTTAGAAAACTGCAAAGTAAATACGGAGTCCAAGAGGTTCTGATAAACATTGCCATCTTAAATAACGAAACGAAGATAACTTTTAGAATTCTATGTTTTCACATCCTCTATTAAAAGTAAAACACTTGATAAATTAAATAAGTACATGAGGTATTGTCGACTAATCATATATAGTTGGTTACCATAAGGCTCCCTTTTCAATGGCTACTACACCGACGTGTAGAGGAGGACGCTATTCCTTTCCCTGGATTGCTCAACTTTACCCTTGATACGTACCTTATATTGCTGAATGTTAAGCAAGGAGGTATCGAGTATCATTTTTTAAGTCTTTGATATCACACGACATGAGATTGAACCAAGGTCTCCCGGACCACTGGCGAACACTCTACCTATTAGGCCAATGAGCCGGTATTAAAAAAAAATCATATATAATGACGTGTTATTGTGAATATATTATGGGAGATAAGTACATCTAGAGAGATTTTCGTACATATATTCCCATCGAGGCGCTCTCAGCAAGACGGTTATTGTTGTCAAAAGGAAGATTGGTGATCTGAGTACAAATCCTGTTTGCGTTTCACTTTACTTTAATGTTATTAGGAAAATTATGGATCCATTTTTTCGTCCCTCAGCTATGTGTACCCCTTCATTGCCATCACTCCCTGGTCCACAGTAACCGAGAGAGGTAATACCAGATAGGGTCCTATCTAAGGGTTAAATAGAACTAAACTGAACTTTTTTGACATTTGAAATGAGTACTTATGCTTAACTGACTTGTTTGAAATATAACTATTTTGATATTTAACTGTTTGTAAACAAAAGAATAATACTGAAACTAAACTGAACTGTTTAAAATCTAATTCGACGTTAAAAAACTCGAAAAGGGTTGATCCGCCGTAAAACAAAACAGCCAACCAACCTACCACATAAACTTTTTTAAGTTTTTTAATGCCAAAGCCATCCTTGTATAAAACCAGTTGTGGTACAATTTAACCCATAGAGGGGTTGACAGAAACAGGGTTCAGAGCTCTCCCAAGGGTAGTAATTTACAAAGGTCTTTACTTCGATTTAGCACAAGGCCAAATGAATGGGGCACCCAATGAGAAGCTCTCCCAAGGGTATTAGAGAACGTCATCGCGCAACCGGAATTCGAACTTGCTTATTAAAATGTCATAAACCAGAACATTAGCTACTACACCATTTGTGCCCCTCCTATAGTTAGTTTGTTAAATAATTAAGTAAGTAAAGTTGGCAACCGTAGTCGAGGAGAACCTGAAGGCTCCCTCTACATTAGCTGCAACACTGAGGTGTACGGAAGGACGCTACTGCTTTCCTTGGATTGCTCCGCTTTCCCCTTGATCCATACCTTATAATGCTGAGTGTTAAGCAAAGAAGCACCAAGTCGACTTGTTTGAGTCTGTGGTATGACGACCTGGGATGGAACCTCCGGTCTCCCGGGCCTTTGGCGAAAACTATAACCTCTAGGCCTAGGGATCAGTTGGACAATTAACTCAGTGTATTTTTATGTTTTTTTTAATTTTTATTTATTTATTTATTTATTTTGTGCAGCTGTATGAATTCAAGCAATTGATTATAAATAAAGGGTCGGAGGTGCCTTGCGTAACGGATATGCTTGTCTGAAAATGAAATTTACGGGCCAAGTTCAGATCGAGGATGAGGCAGTTTGCCTTTCACGTTCACGTTCAATCTAATGTTTCCCGGTTGACCAAAAAGTAAAACTGTAAGAAAGCAAAAAGAAGAATAAGTACCTAGTGGACCTTGTTAGGGATTTGAAAGTGACGGTGATAGCAATTGTAATTGGTGCTCTTGGTACTGTTACCAAAGGATTGTTATAAGGACTAGGGGAAATAACTGCAGTGAGAAACCATCGGCTAACGCTGGTGCGAAAAACTCGATAACGAGTAAATAATACTTGATCATACTTCAAAATGAAATCTAGAATTCGGCTAAAACCTTATCACGTGCTCCTACCAAGGAAGCAGTGTCCCATCAACCGAAAAAGACATCGACACGTGGCTAACGAAGGAATGGAAAGCTATCGATAAGCTATCGATCATATGGAAGTCAGACCTGACCGATAAAATGAAACGCAGTTACTTCCAAGCAGCGCTCGTCTCGATACTAATATATGGAAGCACTACTTGGACGCTAACTAAACGGCTGGAGAAAAAGCTAGATCACAATTACACAAGAATGTTGCGAGCAATATTGAACAAGTCCTGGTGTCAACACCCAACAAAGCACCAACTATACGGCCACCTACTTCCCATCACGAAAATTATCCAAGTTGGACGAACCAGGCATGCAGGACACTCTAGAGAAGCAGGGACGAGCTCATAAATGATATACTCCTATGGACCCCCACATATGGCCGAGAAAAAGCAGGACGACCAGCTCGAACATACATACAGCAGCTATGTGAGGATATGGGATGTAGCCCTGAAGACCTGCCAGAGGCGATGAACGATATGAAGCTTCAGTATTACTGAAGCCTCACCATCAGATTGTTTAGAATAATATCCAGGAAACCCGTTGGGTGGAGTCTTACCCCATTGCAGAGATGCAGTCAGTGTATTCTACAACCTCTGCAGACGGAGCATTTTAAAACTATTATTATTTGATAGGAATACTTAATAACATATAGTTGTTTTTTTATCATAGACTCATCTCATCATCTTGTTGTGCTGCTAGCACGCATATCCCCGTCCCTCTCTCGCCAAACCTCCCTATCGTTTATTGCTTCTGGCAAGTCCTCTAGGTTACATCCCATATCAACACAGAGCTGCTGTATGTAGGTTCGAGCTGGTCGCCCTGCTTTTGCTCGGCCATGTGAAGGAGTCCATAGTAAAACATTACTAATGAGCTCGTACTTGGTTCTCCAGCAATGCACTGCATGTATGGTTCGTCTAAATTTGATAATTTTCGTGATGAGAGGTAAGTGGCCGTATAGCTGCTGCTTTGTGGGGTGTTACCACCAGGACTTGTTCAAAATTGATTAAAAAGTGACTGCACCTTTTTTTTTTTTTATTTCTTTGCTTTTTTGTTATACATTTGGTGAGATAGCGTAAATGTTCTAAGTTTTAAAAAAATGTTAATTCGTTTACTTGAAGAACCATGGAAAAATGTAATTGATAGAGCTTGATGCAGAGCTCACTTTCTTGCAGTTATCTGATTGGTTGATTCAGTCGTTGGAACAGGCAAGTGAGATAAAGTATTTCAAATTAGCAGCAGGCACTTAAGAGAATAGACGCGCGCTTGGAATGGCAAATTCTCAAGCTACGTCACTATATGGAACACGAAGGAAATAAAGATGTCTCAAAAATAAACAAAGTTTTTGTGTCCTTTAATTAAAAACTGAAATGGATATCAAGATGAACCCTAGTCAACCCAAACAGCACCCAGTTTGAAGATCAGAGGGTGAAGCCTGTCAGACCAGCAGGCAAGGTTAGATTCGAAGATAAAATGAAAAGAAGTGGAATAACACATTATGTTGATTTGGTACTGCTCTGGTACATTTTAATGCTATATCAACCTTCGTGATATATTTAATGCCAAAACCATCCTCGAGGAAAGATAGTGGTTGTACTTTTTAAACCCTAGATGGGAGGATAGTGGGTATTAGTCAAAAACTGTACATAAGAATGCTGTTAGAGTTTGAACAGGCTTACTTCGATGGAGCAGTCTTGCGTCTTAACCAGTATTTACCCCGGTGGCGAACGGAAATAAAAATTGGTAAAAAAGGTGTACATTAAGAAAAATGTTTTGATTGGTTAGTGGTGAATTGAATCGCCACGACCAGAAAATCCAGGGAACACTTACGCACGATATACGGAAACACTGGACAGCTGTTTCGACCTTATTAAGTCTCATTAGAAGTGTATACCGTGATCTCCACCACTGGAAATCGAACCAACGATCACAGAGCCGAAACTCTACAACTGAGCCTACAGTCCATATCGCAAATGTTTTGAGATTTTTTAAAAACTAAATCAAATAACAAAACTAAACAAACAAAACAAAAACGAAGGGGGAGAATTGCGTGGTAGATTCTTTGTAACTGAACGTCAACCTGTCGAGATTTATTTCATGCATAGGGGTTAGAGAATCACGTACAATTTCCGTTAAAATTTACGTTTCTGTTTAGCTGTTTTTGACCGTTTTATTTTATTTATTTTTTTTGTTGGCCAAAGTTCTATCAAATACGAATATTTTTAAACAGATCTATTTGATCCATAGATGTGATTCGAAAGGTGGGTAAGAGCACTCCAGGTCCGAGGAGTAGACGTAGGAGTAATAGAAGGATGAAGGTACTCTGCATTCCTCATATATCTAGAATTAAACCTCATCTTATATGAAGTAGGAGCCTCATTATAAGATGTAGTTTAGTGCAATATCAGCGTATTCTATATAAGCCCAGTTAGGTAAACCCAATTTTAGAAGATAAAATAAATTCAATATTAAGAAACCTTCTGTCACATGATCCCTTGAAATCGTAACTTGAATAAATATACTGACATATAAACAAGCACTTTATGAAGATAATACTGGAGTTTGAAGGAGTTTTGATATCATTTGATATCCTAAACCTCTTTCCGATATTAAATACGTGATAATTCATGAAGTACCGAGCATAATTATCTTAATAGCAATTATATATTCTTTATCTGCTCCGTTTACTCTCTTCTTTTTCTGTCTTCTTCAAGACCGATGTTACCCATAAACACTTGCGTATCTCTAAAACCGGAGGTTAGGCCGTGAATTGTACGGTAGGCTGATTTAATTACATCGAAAGCAATCGCTACATGATGAATTAGGTTCATACGTTGTTTCCATAAGCCTTTTTACGCTGCTGTAAATCAATCTAGGGCGTTGCTCAATCAAGAGCCTGTGATCAAATCCATCTCCTTTCCCCTCAACACAAAAGATTCTCCCTCTCCAGTGACTAATTTTATTAGCCTATTTCTTTAAAGAATGCTTAATTTAATTATCATAGATTCTCTCTAAAATCGATAACGAAGATTCCACAGGTGGATACAACTCTCATCCACATTTCACCGGCATATTTTAAATAGAAGCGTTTATATAGTTAGACACCTCAGCTGTCTGTTATTTCCTTGCATTTTCATTGATGATGTATTCCACGCTGTATTGTTGATTAATGTGTCAGTACAATTCTTACTTTGAATGGTTTCCTTTCATTGTTTAATGGCATATCGACCTTCTTACATTTTTTTACGCCAAAGCACTCCTCCTAGAAGTACACCAGTGGTTCTATTTAATCCATAGCAAGGAGGATAAGGTGGTTCATGCATTTCCATGAGGTATTTGTCCCAATGTGAACGTAATAGTACGTGTGGAGTTCGAACTCACTTACTACAATTCCGCAGCCCACTGCTTTAACCATTACACCACGAGGAAAACGTTCCTTAATTTGTCTGTCAGTTCCTGTAAGTGAGGCTTACAAGATACTGACTGTTGTCCCTGCAAAAGGGGAGGGTCAGGCTTGTGACAGCAAATTGCAGGGTGCAGAAGCAAATTATTAAAAACATTTATGCATGTGTGTGTGTGTTAATTTTCGGACTATTGCCCTCATCCTTATTGTTGTTAGCTGTAACACAAAGTTTCGGCCGCTGCATTCACCAGTATTCTTCGAGTGTCCCTTGTTTATCTGGGGTACGGAAATGATTCTACCTAGAAAATCACTTTTAAAGTTTGACTGTTGGTCAAACAAGGCGTTGAAGAGATATGAAGATGTTATTCAAATAATGACGTCTTTGATGTTCTCGTTTATCAATCCAAGAAGCATGACAAGAAGTCTCTAGAGAAGTGAGATGAAATGAATTCGAAACTTAAAATCAAATGGCATCAGTTATTCTGATATTTTTTAAAATGTTTTTTGTCTGATTTGCCCACTTTAAAAAAAGAACGAAAAAAATTTAAATTTTCATGATTAGCTTTAGGTATTCAAGCCCTTTTTCTTTATATGCAAACCGGCTCATTGGCCTAGTGGGTAGAGTGTTCACCATTGGTCCTGAAGATCTGAGTTCAATCTCAGGTCGAGTCATACCAAAGACTTTAAAAATGGTACTTGATACCCCCTTACTTAACACTCAGCAATATAAGGTAAGTATTAAGGATAAAGTGGAGCAATCCAGGGAAAGGAGTAGTGCCCTCCACTACATCACGGTGTAATAGCTATTGAAAAGGGAGCTTTCTGGTCGCCGTCGATTACAGTCGCCAACTTTTTTAATATAAAAATTCATCCCAAAATGAGAGAAGTATTTTGCCCGTCCGGGTGATGACGCCAAACAGTATCTAATATTGAGGATTCATCTCTGAAGATCCTAGACATGTGGAAAATGTCTTTATTGACAATATTCACTGACGCAAATTGGTTGTTAGGTTTGGTTAGATTTCTTAGTTTAATGGAATATCGACCTTGGTAGGTTATTTAATTCTAAAGCAATTCTCCTAGAAGAAGAGTAGTGGTACTATTTAACCCATTGCTGGGAGGATAAGGGGGGTACATACTCAGGGTATTTGTCCGAAAGTGAATGTATTAGCGCGACTGGAGTTCCAACACACTTACTAAGATTTCGAAGTCCATTGTTTTAACCATTACATCACGAGGACATCCCCGAATTGGTTGTTATTGTTGCTGTTGTTATTACGGTCGCGTCTATGAGTCAAATAGCTCTTCTTACAAATTATTTATGACTATTTGTTTGGGTTATATGGCATATCAGCCTTCATAGTTTATTTAATGCTAAATATTGTTTATATATATATATATATATATATATATATATATATATATATATATATATATATATATATATATATGTTGGTTTATTTGGGTTTTATGGCATATCAACTTTTGAAAGTTATTTCATAGTATATCAATCTTATACAAACAAACAGTTCTATTTCAAGCAATTTAGTTTAGCATAAGTACACAGTTTGTTAAACACATTTCTATTTTAAGCTATTCAGTTTAGTAAATCAATTCTACTTCAAGCAATTCAGTTTATTATGAGTATAGTTTTTGTTTACACAGTTAAATGTCAGAACATTTCTATTTCAAACAATTCAGTTTATCTCGAGTACAGTTTCAATGTCAAAAAACCTTTCCATTCCAAACAATTCAGTTTAGAATTAGCACACAGTTTAAATGCTAAAACAGTCCCATTTCAAGTAGTTCAATTCAGCATAAGTAAGCATTTTAGTTCAATTTGACCCATAGATAGAACCCTATCATGTGCTACCACTCCGAACCAGAATGGAGCTGGCAGCAATGGCAATGAAGTGATATTCCACATTTCCAAAAGCTTCAGCGTTACTTGAAACTCACCATCTGATTGTTTAGCGTGATATCCAGGACACTCGTTCGAGGTGTGTTACACCTCTGCAAAGAAGAAGTCGGTGTATTTTACAGCCCCAGCCGACAAATTATTTATGTTCCATAGGACCGTGTGACAAAAATACAACTATACATCATCATCATCATATCGTGCTGGCAGCACGGATATCCCTGACCCTCTCTCGCCACTCCTCCCTATCGTTCATCGCCCTAGGTAGGTCTTCAGGACAACATCCTGTATCCTCACATAGCTGCTGAATGTACGTTCGAGCTGGTCGTCCTGCTTTTGCGCGGCCATGTGTGGGGGTCCATAAGAGTACATCTCTTATGAGTTCATCTCTGCTTCTCCAGCAGTGTCCTGCATGTCTGGTTCGTCTAACTTGAATAGTTTTCGTGATAGGGGGCAGGTGGCCGTACAGTTGGTGTCTTGTGGGGTGTTGCTGCCAGGACTTGTTCAGGATTGCACGCAGCATTCTTGTGTAATTGCCATCTAGTTTCTTCTCCAGCCGTTTTGTTAGCGTCCATGTAGTGCATCCATATAGCAGTATCGATGTGACCGCTGCCTGGAAAATGTAGAATAAACGTAATTTCCAAATCTCTGGTTTTAAACATTACCCCCTCTCGCCCCCACACACGTTAACTTTCTTCTAACCATGTCTTCTTCTTACGCCGGCCGGTGATCAACTAGTGGTTCGAAGGGGTAACGCACATTTCTTTAGTTACACAAGAATACGATCGAGGGAACGGAGAAAATAGAAGGACAAACGAACAAACACGAACAAAGCTTGGGGTTAACCAAGAGCAGAGGGAGGTATTGCAACACTATATGCATGTGCGGACTATCGCTAGCGTGGGTTACTAGCGAAAATTCCACAATGCTACTGGAATCAGACTCATCCTGTCTCACTCGCGCTGGACCCTATCCCATGCTGCCTCGCCTCTCTGCTCCGGTGTCTGGTGTTGACTGCCCCTGTCCGTTCTTCCACGCCAACCCTCTGCTGTTCCCTCTCTGCTGTCCAGCCGCCAACTGCCCTCTGCTGGGTCGCGTCGTCAACTCTCATTCGCGTCCCCTTACCACTTCCAGATACGGCGAGATTTCATGTCCAAGAATCCTTTGTCTGGTTTCGCGCCAAAACAGACTCGTCTGCTTTGGCGGCCTACCCACATAGTGCTACATACCACCCTCTCTTACCCTTGTCATTTATTCTCAATAAATTACAACACAATTTAACAACAAGCAAAAAAAAACAAGAACATTTACAGGAAGTAAAAAACGAAATTGCAAAATTTTAAAGGGGTTCGGTCGTCCCCTAAAAAAATAAATAATATAACAACACCATATCATCATACACATAAAAAAATAAAAAATAAAAAATATTTAAAAAAATAAAAAAATATTGCTGGATTCAGCTCTTCCACCTTGCTCTCCTGTGAACAATTCTTGGGTCTCCTGACTCATCCTTATTCTTCATTCCAATAGGACTTTTCGATTCACCTCCAACATTATTCAATTTTCTTTCAATTCGCCCCGCCCCCACCCATTAAAACACAGGGGAATTTTAACCACCCCTACCCAACGATTTTAAGAGGACTTTTCCATTCACCTCCAACGTTATTCAATTTTCGAACATTTCACCCCATTCTCCAACCCATCAGAACACAGGGGAATTTTAACCACCCCTACCCAACAATTCAGGAGTATTTTTGGACTTGTCTCCCCCCTTTCCTTACGACGTGGGAGCATCAGTAATCTCCGCAGTTCGATCGGTGTCGTAACAGGAATAATGTTCCAGAAAGCACTGTGGAATTCCCCTCCCAACCTGGGGGCCTTCACTGCCCCCTGCAACAAACAAAACAAGTCTCTCAGAGTTACTGAAAGTTCACTGTAACTGATTGCCAGCCATCAATCCCCATGGATTTTCAAAAGATAAGAAAAAAACAAGCAATTGACACCATCTCCCAGATCGTCCAGCCATGACCAGCCAGGGGGGAGGAGCAACCGGACACCGCCCCGCGCCCAGGTATCGTCTTCCCAACCCATCGTCAACCGTTTCCTAGGTACCATGTTCATCAATTCTATGTCAATCAGGTCACTCGCTTTCCCAAATCATCATTTGTATAACTTACTACCCCTCGATACCAGTCCGCGAAACGGGGCCCAAGTGGGGAACACGATCAGACGAAGTGAAGAAGTGCCAAGAGCAGTTAAACTTACAAAAAATAAACCCAGAAAATCCATGAAGGTAAAAAAAAAAAAATAAAATGAAAATAAATTTAAAAAAAAGAATAAACAAATAACAATAAACAACAAAGCAAATGACACGGTAAGCCCAGTCCCCCAAAACCAACAAAAAAACAAGGCAAAGTATAACAAAAAAAACAAACAAACAAAAAAACAAAGGATAGCAAAAAAAAATCCACACAAATTAAACAACAAAAAAAAAAAATTAATAATAAACAATTCACAGAGAAAAAAAAAAAAATAAATAAAATAACTACAATTGACAAATATATAAAATAAAATTGTTCTGAAGGAATCTGTCACGCATCCACCTTCTAACCCTTGTCTCTCTTCCCTTGAGATCTCTGCCCACTTCTACCATTTCTCTTTGCGTCTTTTTTTTTCTTCTCTCCTGTCCACTTGAATTCCTCCCTCTACCGGGGGTGGTGTGGGAGGGGATAGCGTTTGCTTCCAACCGTTTTTTTTTTTAAATCCACAAAAAACAAAAACTTTCTTTTCTTCCGAAAATCCAAAGTTTACTTATTCTTTTTCTTTCTTTTTTTTTTTTTTTTTTTTTTTTAACTGAGACAGGCATGGATGCAGTGACAAAAATTCCCTTGCAATCTTTCTTTCTTTCTACTTTTCGTTCTCTCTTTTTCTTTTTTTTTTTCTTGACTTTATCTGTTCTTCCTTCTTTTTCTTTGTTCAAATTTTTCCGCCATTTTTATTTTTTTTTTATTTTATTATATTTTCCATTTTTTTTTTTTTTGTGGTAGAAGCTTTCCTCCACCCTCTACCCTCTGCACTCGGATGATCCGACTTTGACCAGTCGATTTTAACCTAGCTTAGAAATCTCACTTTCTCTCTAATTTTTCGTTTCACCTTCCCTTTCTCTGGGGTTTTGAAATACCACAATTTTTTTTTTCTTTTAGTGAACCTTGCAGCAAAAATTTTTTTTTTTTTTTAATCGGTGACTTATCACCTTTCCAGCATAAAAAAATACTATAAAACTTCCCAGAACGGACTAACTTTCTTAAGCCACTGGTCCTAACACTTAAGTATAAAAATTACTATGTGAAACTGCTACGAAGAAGGAGGAAAAAAAAAAAGCATTTGAATTCTACCGGTCAAGTTAAGTGTGAAAAGCGGGTAGGGGAAGAAGAAGACCTTCCCTTACCTTCTAACAAAAATACAACAAAAATTATCAGCAGTTAAGGGGTTAAACATATACACACACACAAAAACGAAATAGATTACTTGTTTTGTTTTTTTTTCTACATCTTAAAATTTCCTTAATCTAACAAATCTTTTTTTTTGTTCTTATATTCGAGTGCAGTGGGGAAGTGGGGAATGTGTAATCCTACCTTTGTAGATTTCTTTCTTTTCCACTTTTTTTCTTTGTCTCTTCCGTTTTCTTTTTCTTTTCTCTCTGTCTCGCTGGTGGCGGGCACTTATAGCATTTTCTTTTTTTTTTCTTTTTCCGTTCGTCTGTCAGCCTCTACACACCCCGCTCCCGGATCAATTCCAATTTTTTTTCATCAGGTTTTTTTTCTCTGGTCAACGGCACCATTTGTAAACGTTACCCCCTCACTCCCACCACATTATCTCTGTCTTCTAACCATGTCTTCTTAGCCGGCCGGTGATCAACTAGTGGTTCGAGGGGGTAACGCACATTTCTTACCTACACAAGAATACGATCGAGGGAACGGAGAAAATAGAAGGACAAACCAACAAACACGAACAAAGCTTGGGGTTAACCAAGAGCAGAGGAAGGTATGCAACACTACATGCATGTGCAGACTATCTCTAGCGTGGGTTACTAGCGAAAATTCCACAATGCTACTGGAATCAGACTCATCTTGACTCACTCTCGCTGGACCCTATCCCATGCTGCCTCGCCTCTCTGCTCCGGTGTCTGGTGTTGACCGCCCCTGTCTGTGGATCCACGCCAACCTCTGCTGTTCGCCTCCCTGCTGTCCAGCCGCCAACTGCCTCTCTGCTGTCCAGCCGCCAACTGCCTCTCTGCTCTCCAGCCGCCAACAGCCTCTCTGCTCTCCAGCCGCCAACTGCCCTCTGCTGGGTCGCGTCGTCAACTCTCATTCGCGTCCCCTTCCCACTTCCGGATACGGCGAGATTTCATGTCCAAGAATCCTTTGTCTGGTTTCGCGCCAAAACAGGCAAAGGAATCATCTGCTTTGGTAGCCTACCCACATAGTGCTACATGGTTATAAAATAGATTTAGAGAGTTGCCAGGTTAAAATCACTTACTCGGTCAATCAATCATTCATTTGTTTATTCATATTTCTATTGGAGATTGTAACATTGTCGCGACATAGCAAAGACTTTAAAAGTGGTATTGCCCAGTCGGCTGGGGCTGTAGAATACACTGACTGCACCTCTGCAGAGGGGTAAGACCCCACCCCGAACGATTGTCCTGGATATGACACTAAACAATCTGATGGTGAGGTTCCTGGAACGCTGGAGCTTTGGGGAATGTAGAGTACCCTTTCATTGCTATTGCTCCCAGGTCCACTCTGGCCCGGAGTGGTAACACCTGATAGGGCCCTATCTATGGGTTAAATAGAACTAACGGCATACTTATGCAAAACTGAATTGTTTGAGTAAACTGAATAGCTTGAAATTGAAATGTTTTTGACAATTAAACCGTACTTACATTTGAACTGCGTGCTTGTGCTTTACTAAGTTGTTTGAAATAGAAGTGTTTTTTCGACATTAAAACTGTATTTAAACTTAACTAAATTGTTACATATAACTGCAACTGTTTTTTGACATTGAAACTGTATTTACACTAATCTAAATTGTTTAACATAGAACTGTTCTGACATATAACCGTGTGTAAACAAAATCTGTACTTTTACAAAACTGAATTAGCTGAAGTAGAATTGCTTGACTCAACTGAATAGCTTGAAATAAAATTTTTTTTTTTTTTTACAATTAAACTGTATTTATATTTAAAACCGTGCTTTTACTAAACTGAATTGTTTGACATTGAACCTTTTTTGACCTTGAAACTGTACTTACCGTAAACTGAATTGCTATATATAACTGAATAGTTTGAAATAGAAATGTTTTTGACAATTAAATTCATGCTAAACCGAATTGTTTAAAATAGAACTGATTAATGGATTTGGCGTTAAATAACCTACAAAGGTTGATATGCCATCAAACCAAACCAACATATCAAGGGTAAAGTGGAGCAATCCTGGGAAAGACACTGCGCCGTCCCCAACACTTTGGTGTAGTTGCTATTGAAAAAGGAGCCTTCTGGTCACCAATTTTACTTTTATGCCATTAAACCAAATAACTTAACCTAACTTATTACAAACTTATGAGTTTAATGTTTTCTTTTGAGGACGACATGTGTACTTGACAAAGAAAACACGGTCACTGCTCTCCATACGTCCTTAACTAATATCCAATTTTTCAGGTACCTCCAATCTCACATAAAATAAGTTGATTAACTTGGCCCAGTCGAATTGAACTGTAGAATGCAACGACTACATCTCTGTAGAGGTATAAGACTCCCCCAGAGAATGTCTTAGATTTGACTCTAAGCAATCTGATGGTGAGATTCCAATAATGTTTTTTGCTTCATTGCCATTGCTTCCGGGTCCACTCTGACCCGGAGCGCTAACACCTTATAGGGTCCGATCTATTGGTTAAATAGAACTGTTTAATATTTAAACTGAATGTAAAAAATGACTGATGTTTAATTAAATTGTTGAAGATGCATAGCAATACTACAAATAATTTCACTGTAAAAAAAGAATGAGCTTAGCTTCGGTTAAAAAACTTATTTGCAAAATATTCTAATAAATCATATGTATTTCATATATATTCATAAAAAGGATTTAACATTAAATAACTTACAATGGTTGATATGCCATAAAATCCAACCAAACGAAATCCTATATATTTGATATATATGTATAAAGAAGATTTGGCATTAAATAACTTACAATCGTTGATATGCCATTAAACCAAACCAAACCAAATCCTATATATCTAACATAAACGTATAAAGAAGGTTTGGCATTAAATAACTATCAATGGTTGATATGTCATAAACCCCAACCAAACGAAATCCTATATATTTGATATATATGTATAAAGAAGATTTGGTATTAAATAACTTTCAGTGGTTGCTATGTCATAAACCCCAACCAAACGATATATATGGAAATTTACTAAGCTTTTTGCTTAGATGTGGCACAAGGCCATATGAAAGGGGCACCCAATGAGACTCGAAATCACTCGTGTAGGTTTGCTAGCCGAGTTTGCTAACCATTACACCACCAGAGGCGCCTTTTATATTTGATATATATGTATAAAGAAGATTTGGTATTAAATAACTTACATTGGTTGATATGTCAAAAACCCCAACCAAACGAAATCCCATATATTTAATGTATATGTTTAAAGAAGATTTGGCATTAAATAACATACAATGGTTGATATGTCATGAAACCAAACCAAACAAAACCCTATATATTTAATATATATGTATAAAGATGATTTGGCATTAAATAACCTACAACGGTTGATATGCGATAAAACCAAATAAAATAAAATCAATCTAAGTCAACTATATGTTTTTATTAAGGAATCTCAAATGATGAATTGTTCCAATGACTTATTTTTCTGCTGATGGATAGGGTTCCTTAAAGCGGTCCAGAAGATACATCATTGCATTTTTTTTTGTTCTGGTACATGAAGCTGCACGAAGCGTAACAGTTATTGTACTGAGAAGGTGACTCGGCGACTTGAATTTAGATCCTGAACGAGGCTGTTTGCAAATCACATGCCACTAATATCCTAGAACGTATGAATACAACAATGGGTTTAATAGGATTTCAGACAAGAAAAGTCTGACAACCACTCGTGGAGGAAAAAAAAAAACGAATTCAAATCATTTGCAGACCTGGAGAGGGATTGGCTCCGTCCGGCTCTTTCTTTTCTACCTAAGACACGGTACATGGTTAGAGACCCCACAACCGAATCAGGATGTTCTAACTCCGAAAGAAAAGGAAGGTTGGACACCTTTTTTTTTTTTGTTGACAAAATGCATTCATTTTCTAAGATAGGAAAACAACGTTTAAAAACATTTCTCTTCAAAGAAAAAAATACACTCTACAAACGTACAGCACAATAAATCCTACTGCATCTGAGATAAAACGCATAGAAAAACGTTTGCACATCAAACCAAATAACAGCATTTAACGAATTTGAAATAACTTGGACGACAGAAAAACATGTCCCACTCACACACTCTCTCTCTCTCTCTCTCTTTCTCTCTCCAAAATATAGTGCACATCCGATAAGAGCAAGAAAGTCAAGTGTCTTCCTTTTTCTCCGAGTTTTTTTTTTTATGGGTTTAGCTTTTATTTGAAATTTTCAGCGTCAGCATTTTCACAAAAAGCCACTTTTTTTCTTTCTTCCAATTTATTTATTTATTTATTTTTGCAGTTTCTTTCTTCTCTTTTTTTCCTTTTAATTTTTTCTTTATCTAACAACAATCAAACGGTGAAAAAACAAACGGACTCTTAGTGCTTTCTTTTCCTCATGTAACATTATCACGTGTATCAGAAAATGCTGTCACTTGATCTGCATAGAAAAAAAAAAGGACAGACACGTACATAACGAAACAAAAAAAAATTACCTTTATTAACAAGAAGTACATATCGATCATATGGAAATCAGACCTAACCGATAAAATGAAACGCAGTTTCTTCCAGGCGGCTGTCGTATCGATACTGCTGTATGGATGCACTACATGGACGCTAACAAAACGACTGGAGAAAAAGCTTGACGGCAATTACACAAGAATGCTGCGATATAGCTTTGAAGACAAGCCAGAAGCGATGAATGATAGGGAAAAGTGGCGAGATAGGGTCAGGGAAATCTGTGCTAGTGGTATGAGATGATGATGATGATGTTGATGATGATATTTTGTTTATTAATTTAATGTTTATTTTGGTTTGGTTTCTTTGTTCGATGGCAAATCAAACTTAATGGGCTTTTTAATTCCAAAGTCATCCTTGTAGAATAACTGTAGTTATTCTATTCTAGCCATTGCTAGAGGATTAAATGGGGTTTGTTCCTTCCTCTAGAATATTAGAAAGACTGGAGTTCGATCTTGCTTCCTACAAAGCTTCATTCCAGAACGATAGCCTCTGCACCCCTTGTTATGTTTTGACCTGTTGACCCGGCCAAAATGCCATTCAAGGTGATGCACCGGAAGGAAGTGACACATTCTAATGGCAGTTATGAGAGGAAATCGCGTGGGCGGAAATTGGCTGATGAAACGGGACGAGGTAAACAAAAATCCCATTATACTCTCGTAGACTGACGCACCGGAAGAGAGTGACCTCTGAACTGGATGACAGTTATTTCCGCTCGATGACGATCACACAGGCCATTCCAAAGAAAGCGGAAGTGACACATCCCGGCCCCCAGATATCGGAAGTAGTCGTGAAGGCGTGTCCATATCACCGTGTGGGAGTTTGAAGGTAATATAAGGCCGACGAATTGAGACAGGCGAGAGCACAGACAGGCGAGTAGAGTTGAGGACAAGCAGTATAGTCGGAGACGTACATAGACGCGGTGTAGCAGGAAAAGCCAGCATCCCGGAGTGTGGACTCTCAGTGCTCGGTTGAGAAGCCATGGAGAACGAGAAAGACACAACGCTGACGGCCATAACTTCGGGGTCAAAATATTTCAGTTATGTTCGGTCTCCAGCTCCCTCTCACACGCAAACTTTGAACAACCCTTTCGAAACTTTCAAATAAAGATGAGAGGTAAAATATTTTATAAAGAAGTCTTCCCGCATCTTTCTGTGTGCGTCGTTTATTCTTGCGAATTTATCATCGGGCGTCTTAATTATTATTGCATCGGTATGTATCCAGCATATATATGTATATTTCTGCATGAATCAGCAGATGACTATATAACACCCTGAGATTTCCTCAGATATATCTTGAGACGAAGTGTTTGTCACTTGAACTCGGTGACAACCATGTTGCAAAGACTTATACACGTTTATATTCGGTTCCTATGAGTGTTTTTGATACCGGTTCTATGAACGAGAGAGCGTGAGGTGGTTGTGGATCAGCCGATGAGGGAAAACTTTATCATCATCATCATCATCATCATGTCAAGCTCCACCCTTCTCTATCGTCTATCGCACCGAGTAGGTTGTCAAGACAACATCCTGTATCGACACAGAGCTGTTGTATGTAGGTTCTAGCTGGTCGTTCTTCCTTTGCTCGTCCATGTGAAGGGGTCCACAGGAGTATACCATTTATGAGTTCATCCCTACTTCTCCAGCAGTTTCCCGCATTCCTGGTTTGTCTAACTTCGATAGTTTTCGTGATAGGTTGTAAGTGGCCGTGAAGCTGCTGCTTTGTGGGATGCTGCCTCCTGGACTTATTTGATATTGCTCACAGCATTCTTGTGTAATTGCCGTCAAGCTTCTTCTCCATACGTTTAGGTAGCGTTCATGAAGTGTATCCATACAGAAATATCGATAAGACCACTGTTCGGGAAAAAAAATCTGCGCTTCATTTTATCGGTCTGGTATGACCGATAATCAATCTCTGGCTGTCCATGTCTTTGCTAGTCACGTGTTGATGACTGTCTCGGTTGATGAGACACTGCTTCCTAGGTAGATGAACTTGTCTACTTGTTTCAGAGAATCAACGTTTAGTGTGGAGATGTCGCCTCTTTAATAAAACACATGTATTCCGTCTTGTTTGCGTTGTCATGGAGGCCGATCCCAGTAGCTGGTAATTCCAGTCTATGTAGCCGAGTTTCGGCTTGGGCGGGTGTATTTTCCAGAAGCGCTATGACATTGGAGTTTAATAAATCATAGCCTGCCTCAAAAAGAAGCAGGCTGGTATCACTTAATCCACCAAATGTACGTCTGTTACTCTTGGTATTTAAAACTCGACTGCTTCATTTTCTTACTCTTTTTAAGACTTGCCTAGTTGTCTGGGGCAGTAGAATACACCGACTGCACCTCTGAAGAGGGGTACCCTACCCCAACGTGTATCCTGGATATGACACTTAACAATCTGATGCTAAGATTCCAGTGATGCTGAAGCTTTGGGGAATGCGGAGTACCCTTTCATCGCCATTGCTCCCAAGTCAACTCTGGCCTGGATGGGAGCACCTGATATGGCCCTATCTATGCGTTGAATAGAACTGCATACTTTTGCTAAACTGAATTATTTGAATTAGAACTGTTGGACTAAACTGAATAGCTTGAAATAGAAATGTTTTTGAGAATTAAACCGAACTTACATTTAAATTGGGTGCGTATGCTAAACTGAATTATTTGAAATTGAACTGTTTTTTGGCAGTGAAACTGTACTTACACTAAACTGAATGGTTTGATATAGAACTGTTTTGACATTTAACTGTGTGTAAAGAAAATCTGTACTTATACTAAAGTGAATAAGCTGAATTAGAACTCCTGGACTAAACTGAATGGCTTGAAATAGAAATGTTTTTTATAATTGAACTGTACTCACATTTAAACTGCGTACTTATGCTAAACTGAATTGTTTGAAATAGAACTATTTTCATGAAATAGATTTGGTGTTAAATAACCTACAAGGATTGATATGCCATAAAACCCAAACAAACGACCAACATATTTTTCAGTCACATGTAATGTAACTGTTCGTATGTGGCGTGTATGTTTCACTAATTCCCTTTTTTCCCCTTTTCCATTGTCCTCGTATAAATCCTTTTTTTAAAAAATCTCTAAGTGTACTCGATATAAGAGTTTTTTACAATTTCTCAATAAAAGATGAGGCGCTTGTAGTATGCCATTTATTGTCTTAGTAAGCCAAACGATCACGGATGCATTTCCCCCAGCTCTAGAAGCCTTCGGAAAGGGGTGAACCCAATAATTATCCTTCTAGTTACGGGCGAATAGTAGGAGATACCAGTATACGTATTTAACTTTATTTTGTTAAGCGATCTTAGAGAAGCAAAACTAAATTTGAACCAGTTCTATACCTGGAGAGGGAAGGGCGTTGCTTGGTTCTGCCTATGCGTAAAACTCTGCTTGAACAACAAAATACTGGATCAGTTATTTTTTTATATAAACTTTTTTTTATATTACCTAATTCAAATTCATCAATAAAAAAAACGGCATATTTTCATCTTGTTCTTAAGCATTGACTCTGAAAACCCTCCTAAAATTCATGTCTCACAAGTTTTTTTTTTAGATTTAAACCCGAAATATTTAAATCCTCAGCAGGTGTTCTTGCTGATACAACCAACCTATCAGTGACGATAAGAATATACAGTCTGTATCACTCGGAGGAGGGTAAGACCCCTCCCACAAAAGAGTTATCTTGAGTTTCACGGTAAAATGAATCCCATGTTGAGGCCCCAATTTTGTACTTAGGAGACGTGTGCATTCTACAATACGTGGAAATTGCTCACCGGTTCCTTCTGACCCTGATTGGTAACGCCCGTTAGGTTACCATCAATATGTCAAATTGTACTATTAGTGTACCGAATAGACGGGTGTGACATACGGTATTAAATAGTAACTTCATGTGCTAAACAAATTAATGGCCATAGAGCAACGTCTGTGGTAGTAGTCCGATCCTGTTGTGATCCTGTCTTTGCAAAGTTTGACGAAAACGCGAAAATCTGTTTTAGTTCACTACAGAAAGGCTTATTTACCTCAAAAATTAGTAAGACGTCACCGGGAGAAAAAAAGGGAGTATGTAAGTTAAGTCGACCGCGCATTAACTGGGCACAGAGAAACAACATGTAATGAGAAAAAGAGAGTAGACACAGACCTTGAATTTTTTCCTGATTTGCTGCTGGATTTACACGATGCTTGTTCGCTGGTTCGCCTCTTGTGAATGGCCTTCTTTCAGATCCCAAAATGTGGCACGTAAATTTTCGTCTCCCTATAACTTCGCGTCTAGAGTTCAACTCCTGTCTTTACCTCATCACAAGTTCTCACCAACTCTCTCAAAATGAGTTCTCCCGTCACCTCTATGTGGTGCAGTGGGAGGACCATTCGTTTTCGCTTGTTCCACTCTTGCACAGAAGGTTTTGAACCCCCGGGTTTTTTTACTAGTCATGTCACACAATAGATTTGTTTGAAAATTGGATCGGAATGTGTGCCCATTATCTACAGTAAAGTTATTATCTGAGTATTTACGAATGATTATTATTGACCTACAATGGTAGAGCGTTCGGAAATGGCTTGGAAGACTGGGGTTCAATTCCAGGTCAAGTCACACCGAAAAATCAAGAAATAGTACTTGTTGCGTCCTTGATTAACACTATGTATTATATCATGGGTACAGGAAAAAAAAAGAAAAGAAAAAGAGTAGCGCCCTTACCTACATCTCAGTGTAGTAGCTATTGAACAGGGAGCCTTCGGGTCGCTTCGACGACGGTCGCCTACTTTACATACTTTTATTTTATTAGCGATTTGAAACAATACAATTGGGCAAATATTATTAAAACATTATCTAAATATTTAATCAAGGCTATAACCTTTAGTATTAGAATTCATATGTTTTAATGAAAAATGTAACATCGGCATCAATTTACCCCACAAGGGTTAGCATGACTTAAAAAATCTAACAAAGGATCAACTATGACGCAGTACCGTGGATTAGATGTTGGAATCAATATAGCCAATGATGTCATTTTTCAACAGCGAAATATTATTGATTCTGACTCCAATATTTAGCACGTGATTATGAATGTAAAAAAAACTATATTTATCTTTCTGTCTCTCTATCTCTGTCTGTCTCTCTCTCTCTCTCTCTCTATATATATATATATATATAGTACAATTTAATGGAGACTCAAACTCGGTTAAGTCGTCATAATAAATTTATTTCGGCTGAAAATATTATTGCTATACTCTCTGTCTCGTCAGATGACTCTTTCCATGCTTCTCTCTCGTCGCAGAGTAGCGAATGTGGAGTTATATATATATATATATATATATATATATATATATATATATATAAGAAGAATAGATATATTCTTTCTTTCTATTATGGTCGATAGGTCTGGTTTAGTTTGGTTTTATGGCATATCAACTATTGTAGATTATTTAATGCCAAATTCTGTTTACACATGTTAAATTTATATATGATTTATACATACATTTTGTTGATAATGTTTTAAACAAATCTAAGCTCATCTTTTTAAAAAATTGCTCAAAGTGAAATAGTCTCAATTATTCCTCTCAAATACGAATAATTCTGTTTACTATTATTCATTTGTTTGCTCAGAGATAAATGGTTTACAGAATTGCTATGTAACTATTTAAAATCAGTCTTTTGTTTGCGCACATATAAATAGATATATGTAATTTGTTAGAGAAAGGTTTGTCCGTAATTTCATTTAAATGAGTTAAAACAATTTGTTTGCAGTCTAGAATTGCTATTGTTTCAGCACAGTTACATGGCTTCAATTATTATACACCACGTATTCTTCTGTTCAATAATTATCATTTGTTTGCTTACAGTGAAGTGGTAATTTACGAAGCTTTTTGCTTAGATGTAGCAAACAAACGACTGATGAAAGGGGCACCGAATTTGATATATATGTGTAAAGAAGATTTGGCATTAAATAACTAACAAACGTTGATATGCCATTAAACCAAACCAAACCAAATCCTATATATTTTATATAAACGTATAAAGAAGGTTTGGCATTAAATAAAAACAATGGTTGATATGTCATAAACCCCAACCAAACGAAATCCTGTATATTTGATATATATGTATAAAGAAGATTTGGTATTAAATAACTTTCAGTGGTTGATATGTCATAAAACCCAACCAAACGAAATCCTATATATTTGATATATATGGAAATTTACTAAGCTTTTTGCTTAGATGTGGCACAAGGCCACATGAAAGGGGCACCCAATGAGACTCGAACTCACTCGTGTAGGTTTGCTAGTCCAGCTTGCTAACCATTACACCACCAGAGGCTCCTTTACATACAGTGAAGTGGTTGCAAGTATTGTTATGTATCATTAACAATTCAATCAAACATCAGTCATTTGTTTACCACTGTTAAATGATCTAATAGTTCTATTTAAAACTATTCAAAGTAGCAAAAATCATTTGTTTGCACTCAGTTTAAATGTCAAACAGTTCTTTTTGACCAATAGATAGAACCTTATCAGGTGTAACAACTTCGGTTTAGAGTTGACCTGGGAGCAATGGAAATCAAGGGATATTCCGTATTTCCTAAACTCCAGCATTACTGGAACCTCTCATTCAGACTGTTTAATGTCACATCCAGAACACTCGTAGAAGGCAGTGCTTAGGCCTATGTAGAGATGCAGTCAGTGTATTCTACCGTCACTGAAGACTGAATTGTATTCGAGTCGAGTTACAATATATACATAATTATATATATATATATATATATATATATATATATATATATATAGATTGTTTGTTTGTTTTATTTTACGGCATATCAACCTCATCGGTCATTAAATGCCGAATCAATTTAAAGAAGATAAGTCTGAAAAGAATTTCAAAGAAGAGGCCTTAGGAATTAATGATAAACTTTAGATAAATAGTTAGTTATTTGTTTGTTTGTCTTTTATTAGGAGTTTATTTGTAAGGAATCATAATCATTAAAAAACAACAAAAAAAACCCCAAAAAAACTGTGAAACAGGTTGGGGAAGGGATCAGTTTGTGATAGATAGATAAGATAGATAGACATGGTTGCAAGAAAATGTACACCACCGTTACCACAGTTGACCAGGTTTATAACCCCACAAAATATCAAATTCTTAGCGCCAGAAATCAGTTTTAATAAGTTTCTTGTGTTGTGCGCAATTACCCGACGGGGAAATATATTGTCTCTTAATGAACATCAAAGTCACTTTTCCGTCTGATTATTGTACAAATCACTCAAAAAGTAACTGACGACTGACGTCTAGTGTTCATAATTAGATTCGTTATAATCATGATATACATACATGAATACTCTCTCTCTCTCTCTCTCACACACACACATACACACACATATATATATATATATATATATATATATATATAGGAAGCTGAAGCAAAATATAAAATGCGCTTTTTTTGTCTTATTACCCTAATTTTTGAAAAAAAAAAAAAAAAGAAAGCGACAAATCTAAATTTCCTGCCCGAGCGGAGGGGTTGGGTAAATATGATAGAAAACCAAAAACAAAAAAAAACAGAAAAGGAACATTTTAAGGAAAATGGGGACTAAAGCATTGAACAAAAACTGGTAAGAAGGCTCTTTAACGGCTCTCGCTACGGCGATTAAGGAGAACCCTCAACGTCAATGAATTGAAGAACCATGAGAAATCTGTAAGAAAATCAATTCAACAAGATTTAAGCCCAGACCTTTACTTCTTTGATTATGTTTTATAGGGAATTTCAGAAAACCAAACAAATGCAACTCCCCATCCAAATATTGGTTCACTTAAGACTGCTTTTGAGGAGGACTGCAATAAAATGTCTGAAGAATTTATTTTGAAGGCATGTAAAATTGTGTTTGGTTTGGTTTGGTTTGGTTGGTAAAGTGAAGCAATACTGGGAAAGGAGTTGCACCCTCCCCTACACCTTGGTGTAGTAGCTATCGAAAATGAGCCTTCGGGTCACCCTCGACTATGGTCAGCAACTATGGCATATCAACCTTTGTAGGTTACTTAACGCCAAATCCATTTTTATGTAAATAATCTCTTCTATTTAAAACAATTCAGTTTAGCATAAGTAAACAGTTTAATGGTCAAAAACATTTCCATTTCAAACTATTCAAGAAGTTATATGTAACAATTCAGTTAAGTATAAATAAAGTTTTAATGTCGAGAAAAAGCTCTATTTCAAATAATTCAGTTAAGCATAAGCACGCAGTTTAAATGTAAGTACGGTTTAATTGTCAAAAACATTTCTATTTCAAGCTATTCAGTTTACTCAAACAATTCAGTTTAGTATAAGCATGCTGTTAGTTCTATTTAACCCATAGATAGGGCCCTATCAGGTGCTACCACTCCTAGCCGGAGTGGACCAGGGAGCGATGGCAATGAAGGCGTACTCCGCATTTCCCAAAGCTCCTGCACTGCTGGAACCTCACCATCAGGTTGTTTAGTATCATATACAGGACACTCGTTAGGTGGGGTCTTACCCCTCTGTAGAGGTGCAGTCAGTGTATTATAAAGCCCCAGCTGACTGGGCATGTAAAATTGTGTTGAAGGCGTGTTGATACAATAATTGAAAAAATTATGTCTACATTGAACAAATTTAATGGGTTGTGTCTATCTTTTTTTTGTTTTTTGTTTGTTTAAATTAAAATCAATAAAGTCGTTTATGATTATACAAGAATATTCATAATTTGAATGCAATTTGGATATATACATATATATATATATATATATATATATATATATATATATATATAAAGTTTAAGCGACATTTTTTAACAAATCAGAAAAGTGCGGCCTCTTGAGTAGCTGAACACCTAATATAAATTGCTGTTCCCCCATCCCTCAGTAGCTTCCCCCGTAACAGTCAGTTCCTTGCTTTTGAGGAGGGTAGGTGGAGGAAAAGGGAAATGAAATTTTCAGATGAGACAACCCCTATATATAAATATGGTTTATTAAATTTATAAGTATAAATTGCATATATATAAATATATATATATATATATGTGTGTGTGTGTGGTAATGAGAAAAAGTTGACTGAAAAGGATTGCTCAGTATCAGTGATAGAACATTTACATCAAAGTTAAGGTAGCGTTGACACAACGCTCCCGGCGAGCGCCTCGGGGCCTGTTCTGGACTTCGGTCCGGAGCGTGGCCCTGGAAAAGGAACAATGGCAGACTTGGGGCCTTTAATTAGGCACCTAGTTTCGACTAGGCTACCTTCGGGTGGGCGAGCTGCATTTTTGTCTCCTTTGTCCCCCATGCACGGCACTAGACCAAGCGTCTAGTTTAAGCCGTTAACTGGCATACGTGCCCGGACCCACATTTGGGTTCGTGAAACTGCTTGCCTCATCAGGCTCACATTGCACTAAGTGAGCCGATGAGCAGCACAGACAAGCAGGGTTCTAGTCTCAGCTCGTTCCCGACCTCCCCTCCCTTTTATCCCCACTTTAATTGGCCTTCGGGCTTTTGACCTTGTGTCAAGTCGTGTCTGGTGGGAGGCAGCGACAAATACTTGGTGCTTGCTTGTCAGTTGTTTGTCTATGCGAACATCAATAGTCTTCGCTAGCTGTACATAAGATATTAGGATAGTTTGGGATCTCAAGCATGTGCAGATTCACCAATCAAAGATAAAGAAAAACTCTGAATTCAAAACGTGAGGAATTTTATTTATGTTATTCTGTGTACCATTTTTTTATTATCAGTTTATCCAAAATGTGTGGTCGGTTCAACATTAACCTCCACCACTATAAACAAATAACCTCTATGGGTAGCCTTTGTTTATAATGCATTTAACTGAATCTTAAATGTTGGCATATGAATATATTGAAGGCGGTTACGCGGATTACATAATATTCCTGAAACTAATGAGCTCGAAGTGTTTTCTACATAGTCGATTATATCCATCCACGCCTAGTATTGATTAGTTTGCTTTCTCGACATGGAACTGCTTCTATGTTTGGAAAGCAAAGTGGATATTCCCATCCTGAAATCGGATAGGCATGAGATAAGCAATAACGTTGAACGAGGCCTACTTTTTTCCGTATTTTATCAGTGAAGTATACCCATCGGAAAAAGAGGTTTACTCGGTATGTTTATATCTTTAAGTGAAGAGTTCATCTTATATATATATATATATATATATGTGTGTGTGTGTGTGTGTGTCTGTTCGATGTTGGGTGAAGTGCCAATATTAATAATTCATGGTATTATCTCTTGCTTCCTATGTCGGTAATTTGTAATTTGTTTCATTTTTGAAAAAATCACCGGTCCATTCCAATCGATAGTACGAGTTGATGGATATAATCGACTATATAGAAAACACTTCAAGCTCATTAGTTTCTGGAATATTATATAATCCACATATCCGCCTTCAATATAATCATATTGCAACATTTAAGATACAGTTAAATGCATTTTCTTTAATGTTGCCTCCACACAAGGCATCGTTACGAAAATCGATATGTTGACTAACGAGCTGGGCGTTATCGATTCTTTGATAATTCAAGAATCGACGTCACTCTTTCTTACACGATGATTTCCAACCAGTTGCAACGTCACGGGTTTCTTCGGTTTTCGACCTCAGCTTGGAAACCAAACGTGGCTTCCATGTTTAGGAAGCAAAGTGGATATTCCTGTCCTGAAGCTGGGCATACACGAGATAAACAATCACGTTCAACGAGACTTACTTTTGCTGTTTTTTGGAATATACCTTTTCGCAAAAGAGGTGTACTAGGTACGAGGTGCATACGATAATTTTCCAGACTTTTTTCATACGGGCATTTTGAATTGTCGTAAACACTTGAAAATTCAGTATCTTATTGCTATACATATTATGAGATGACTGACCAATTATTTTATGATTTTAGGTTCAAATGAAGAGCTACAACAGCAATTGGAATACACCCTACTAAAGCCTGATTGTCACAGCTGGTGAATTTCAGAAATGCAATCTGACACTTTAGAAGAACGATATGCAATAAAATTATGTTTTGAACTTTGAAAAGAAAATGCCACAGAAACGTATGGAATGCGTCAGACTGCTTTTCAACCATCTTGCATGTATCGAGCATCAGTTTTTCAGTGGCGTAAGAGATTCAAGGAAGGCAGAGAGTCTGTGAGGGATTATGAGAGGTTTGGGAGGATTAAGGAAGTCAATAAACCAGAGTTGATTGACCAAAGGGTTAGGGTTAGGGTTACTATGTTGAGGTTTCAAAGGAGTTCAGGAAGAGATTCCGTCGGAAGAGGCCAGCACTCTTCAAATCGGATCAGTGGCATTTCCAGCAAGACAATGCACCAGTCCACAACTCCCTCCTTGTCACAGACTATTTGATCAAGATGGGCATCAAGACAGTTCCTCACTCTTCCTATAGTCCAGACCTTGCTCCCTGTGACTTTTGGTTATTCTCTAAGCTCAGTGGCTGTCGTTATGAGACAATTGAGGAGATGAAAGAGGCTGTGATGAAGGTCATTGACAGAGTCACGCAAGAATACTTCCATGAAGCCTTCCAGAAGTTGTTTGAATGGTACAATAATGCATTGCAACCAGAGGAGATTACTTCGAAGTGGACTAAACTTTTTTGCATGTGAGGCTCGAGATCTCTAATTCTGAGGAGTTTGGAATAACCCCACCATTTTTTTTAATTATTCCTTCATCGATTCTGATTCGGAGTTGTAGCACTATTTAGAGTCCGTCTATCATCATCATATCGTGCTGCGTGCATGGATCTCCCTGACTCTCCCTCTCCATCGTCCATCGCTTCCGGTAGGTCTTCAAGGCAACATCCTGAATTGGCAGAGAACTGTTGTATATAGGTACTAGCTGGTCATCCAACCTTTGCCCATGATGTGAAGAGGTTCGTCCTTACTTCTCCAGAAGTGTCCTGCGTGTCTGGTTAATCTAATTTGGATGGTTTTCGTGATGGGTGGTTGGTGGCCGTACAGCTGCTGTTTTGTCAGGTTTGTCCTCCAGGATTTGTTTAATATAGCTGGAAGCATTCTTGTGAAATTGCCGACAAGATTTTTCTCCATATACGTTGATAGCGTCCACGTGGTACATCTATATAGCAGGATTGACTCGACTTGGAAAAAAATGCATCTCAATTTATCTGACAGGTCTGACTGCCATATTCGTTTATGTCATACTAAATTTTTACATGTGTCATACAGCTAAAATTTATGCAAATCTGATTAGCAAGTAGATCTCAAAGTATCATATCACATTTTGTATTATGCTAATTACTTTGGGTATGACATATACCCACCGACTCTTCCTGCATCTACGGTTAAATAGTATGGCACACTGCTATGTTTAACCTTCGAATGGCAATTGGTCTTGGTGAAGTAAAATGTTAAACTCAGCCTAAAAATTACCTTTTATCACATCTGCTTACACACACACACACACACACACACACTTATATATATATACACACACACGGAGAAGTGTTAATGATTACCCTCTAAGGGAATGGACACTGTGACCGGTGTTCTCTTCCTGTGAATAACTGTTAACATTTCATTTAACGCTAATATGCGTTGTAAAGAAATGAATTTAACAATTCTTTCTCCAGTTATGGGTAAATAGTCAGGCAGATTTGTCCCTTTAACGTTGGTATGCCAACCGGTCTAGGAAAAGGAAAATTCTGAATGAAACTAATTAAACATCGTTTTATGATAAACCTTGTTTTACGTCCCGCTCGAACGGAGGGGTTGATATATATGTATATATATATATATATATATAGGAAATGAATGGAACTGTATGAAGAAAATTTTAAAAAATAAAGTAACGCAAAAGTGATGAATTTATTATAATGAAAACTTTCAACGTTTTGGTTTTAGTAAACCTTCACCAGGACGTTCAAATGGTGAAATAAGTGAAGCTAGAACAACGTTGGATATTTTCATAAAATAAAATAACAGGGGGAAGAAAAAATATATACAAAGAAAGATCATATAACCGTTCAATCATTCACTGAAAAACTATCACATGATAAGCACAGGCAATGATGTTTAACTGTGTGGAATTTCTAGGAGATAAAACAAATTGAAAGATGATGAAAGCAAACATTTGCCAAAACACTCCGAAGAAAAGAAAAGAACAACGGAAGTAAACTAGAATGTGTTAACCTCGACTTTCCATTATAATAAATTCATCACTTTGAGATTACTGGGTTTTTTTTTCTTCTTCATGTCTTCGACAACCTCAGACGGATTGTTTCGTTGTATCACAACTCTTCAGTGTGGCTAGACAGGTAGGATGCTTGTAGCTGGGATCGAGACCAACCCAACTTTACGTTAGACTTAGTATCATACCGCTCAGCCAACAAACGTCGCACGTCAGCTAGGGAATTATAAGGTATTAAGTAGTGGATGTGTCCGTGGTGTAATGGTTATCGTCGTAGAAAATGGACAGGGCGACACGAGATCAAATACTGGACGAGACTGATTGCATTTCACATTGCACTAATACCCTTGGGAAAGGTATGAATCCAATTATTCTCCCTCCTGCTATGGGTAAATAGTAGGACAGACTTATCTTCAGTCTTGGTGAGGCAACTGGTCTAGGAGAAGGAAAACTCTGAATTCAAACCTGTGAAACTCCGCTTAAAAAATTGACCTTGTGTCATATCCTACCCAAGCGGAGGGGTTGGGTAAACTGGATTAAGTAGGAGCGTTCGTTTGTTTACATTTTATACCTAACCGGATACCAGAGTGCTCAATTCGTTCATAAAGATTTGCATTATGCGAGCGGCAGCTGTAAATTCCTTCACCAGAGTGCTCAACCTCCGTGGGGGAGCATATGTGTGTGTGGGTGGGTGTGGGTATATATATATATATATATATATATATATATATATATATTTGATAATATTGAGATCTATGTTTATGAATAAAAATTGTTCAGTATCAGAGATAGACCATCTCTATCAAACTGTCTGATGATCACATATGGGAAAAACTAACAGTCATCAAGCAACAGTGTATCAATTCCTTATTGGTTATTCAATGCCCAAGTTTCATTCATTTGTAAATATTTGATTGTAATCATAACAATATTTTCATATAATGAAAACATTGTTCAGGGAGTCTTCATATACATGGGACATATGTGACAGCTAACAACACTACGAATAATAATGTTGTGTTCGTTTTTGTTTTAGATTTGAAAATTGTATACTATAACCACTTTTAATCGTCGAACAAAATGCTGTGGATAAAGAGAGGAAAAGTATTTTGCGTCACTACTTATGTGGATACAAAATTATTCAAACCTGTCTAAAATAGAAGCAGCTCATTAATATAATAATCATTCATTACTGAGACAAGAAACTCAGGAAAAGATTGCATGTCCCCCAAGCTGATATATTAACAATAAAAAAAATCAACATTGATTTGATGTCTCTAACTGAAAGGATACATTTTCACTGGACGTGTTCCAAATGACTGCTATTACGCTTATTTCAGTAAATGAATCCCCCGATTAACGGGCTGTATCTGTTTCGAGAATATCTTATGCATTTCATTTTTACATTTTACATATTTACATTGCATGTTATATATATATATATATATATATATATAATTTCGATCCCACCTACGGGAAGCTAGTATATCTAGCCACACTGATGAGTTCTGACAGAACGAAATAGATTTGTCTGTGGATGACTATATATATATATATATATATAACTCCAAGAAACCCAGGGTTGCAGTCTAAATTCCATGAACTAAATATATATATCTAATATATATCTATTTATTATTATTATTATTATTATATAATAGCACTATCCTAGATGTTGAGCACTCTCCATAATATATTGTCCTTGGTTCGACACACGCCCACAAAGTGATTTAGTGACAACCAACTCTGTTATAACATATATATATATATATATATATATATATATATATATATATATATATATATATATATGATAATGCGAAACTAGAAAATACGCACTCGCAGTCAATGGTTTGGCTACCAGCCCTGGTGTACCTACTAGAGAATTTGAATATCGCTCAGGGACGGAGTTTGTGAGTGTGCAAAGGAAACTGTACTGACAGTACACCACGATGATAATAATGATAGTTTTTCATATTTTTTTCTGAAAATATAATTACATTCATATTTTTGTTGGTGTTTTTCTTTTTTTATTCCTGTATCGAACCTAGAAAATAAATGCAATTCGAATTTCTTTTACTTTCCCGCGTTGGTCGGTCACGACCAAATAAAGAAGAATTTCGAAATCACAAAAGAACAGAACGGATTTCTTTTTTGTCAATTCAGAAATGTTTCATCCAGCGTGGCTTTTTCGTTTGGGTTTGTTTTGTGTTTTTTTTGTTTGTTTTTTTTTTGCCATTTCTTGTTCTCCCACGCCACGCATTCAGTGGTCGAATACAACATGTTTACAGCACGTTCTACACCATTCTTCTTCTTCTTCTTCTTCTTCTTCTTCTTCTTCTTCTTCTTCTTCTTCTTCTTCTTCTATATAGAAGAAGTAGAAGAAGAAGTAGACTGACGGAAGAGAAGAAAAATAATATGGAAGAATAAGAAGAAGAAGAAGAAGAAGAAGAAGAAGAAGAAGAAGGAAAATGGCAACTGATTCTATTCACTTAAACACTAGAGTTGATTTCATAGATCGTAAAAAAAAAAACACAGTATGACCGTCAGAATATTTTACAGCAGAGAGTCACGTTAAAAAAAAAAAAAGCATACGAAGTCTATAAATAAAGAAAAAGCGAAAAAAAAAGCTAATTTAAATTTAAAAAAGGTTGAGATAATAATAATAATAATAATAATAATAATAATAATAATAATAATAATAATAATAATAATAATAAACGTCGATATCGATATATTAAAAACTCATAGATGACAGAATAATGCGAGACTGAAGGTGGATACAAAGAGGTTAAAAATAGCAACACAAGACCGGGCCTATCAACTCGAAACTCTCGTGTAAAAATTACGAAAAACAACAACAACAACGACAAAAAAAAAAAAAAAAAACAACGAAAAGAACGGAAAATGTCGACTGTGCGAACAAAAGCCTGATTAAATCGAGCCATTAGAGTCCAGTTGTCAAATCCTACCACTGATGGAATATAAAGAAAGACTTTATAAAATAGGATATTATATTCATCGGAAAGTATGTAAATACTATGAAATACCGACCTATGAAAACACCAACCAGATCCAAGAAGAGAAGCTATTATGCTCAGGGACTTGGCTATCAAAACTGATAGAAAAATAAAGTGCAATTTACCAGATTTAGAAGTTAAGGACATTAAAGGAAAATTAAAAACACGTATGGGTTTATATGCCATTAACTAAATAAGCCAAATAAAACCAAAAGAAAAAATATCAATTAATAAGCCAATATACTAATGAGACAATCAAAGAAAGAGTATGATAAAGTTATAGAAAATAGAAATTGAAAAAATTTGGGCACCTTAAAACAACCACCTTGCCGTTAATAGTGGGAGTGTTAAGTATAATAAAGAAATTGAAATATAAACACAATGAGATTTTACCTCACAGTTTAAACTAACATGATATCTTGTGGTATAATGGTTATTATTGAGGCAAACAAGCAGATTGACGCAAGTTCAAATCATTGACGATGATGATTGCATTTCACCTAGCATTAATACTCTTGGAAAAGGTAGGAATCCAATTATTCTCCTTTCAGCTATGGGTAAATAATCGGGCAGACTTGGACCTACAGCCCTGGTTAGTCAACGGGATTAAAAGATAAACTCAGGATTCAAATCTGTTTAACTCCGATTAAAAATCGACCTTATTTCAGATCCTGCCAGCGTTCAGGAGATCGTAAATATTCATAGATGAAATACCAAAAAATACACTTTGCAGAACTGCTGCTCTCCTTAGGAGTGTATTATCAATGGGAATAAAACCACCAACAATAGATAGCAAAATACCCTCCCCTCGACACAAACCCACACACAAATCCACACAAATTAACACACACACATATATATATATATATATATATGTAAGTGTGTGTGTGTGTGTGTGTTACGACGAAACGGGCAACATTGCCACACTAGATGGAGCCTATCTGAAACTAGTAGACAAATTCCCCTACCTAGGAAGTAGCGTCTCATCAACCGAAAAAGACATCGACGCACGACTGACGAAGGCATGGACAGCTATCGATAGGCTCTCGATCATATGGAAGTCGGACCTAACCGATAAAATGAAACGCAGTTTCTTCCAGGCAGCGGTTGTGTCGATACTGCTATATGGATGCACCACATGGATGCTAACGAAGCGGCTGGAGAGGAAACTAGACGGAAATTACACAAGAATGTTGAGAGCAGTATTGAACAAGTCCTGGCGACAACACCCCAGGAGATACCAACTATACGGGCACTTGCCCCCCATCACGAAAACTATACAAGTTAGACGAACCAGACACGCGGGACACTGCTGGAGAAGCAAGGACGAGCTCATAAGTGATGTATTCCTATGGACCCCCACATATGGATGTGCAAAAGTAGGACGACCAGCACGAACTTACATACAGCAACTATGTGAGGACACAGGATGTAACCCTGAAGACCTGCCGGAGGCGATGAATGATAGGGAGAAGTGGCGAGAGAGGGTCAGAGATATCCGTGCTGGCGGCGTGACATGATGATGATGATGATATATCATCATCATCATCATGTCGCGCCGCCTGCGCGGATATCCCTGACCGTCTCTCGCCATTTCTCCCTATCACTCATCGCCTCCGGCAGGTCTTCAGGATTACAACCCGTGTCCTCACATAGCTGCTGTATGTAAGATCGTGCTGGTCGTCCCACACTTGCACATCCATGAGTGGGGGTCAGGAGTACATCACTTATGAGCTCGTCCTTGCTTCTCCAGCAGTGTCCCGCGTGTCTGGTTCGTCTAACTTGTATAGTTTTCGTGATGGGGGGCAAGTGCTCGTCCTTGCTTCTCCAGCAGTGTCCCGCGTGTCTGGTTCGTCGAACTTGTATAGTTTTTGTGATGGGGGGCAAGTGTCCGTATAGTTGGAGTCTCGTGGGGTGTTGTCGCCAGGACTTGTTTAATACTGCTCTCAACATTCTTGTGTAATTTCCGTCCAGCCTCCTCTCCAGCCGCTTCGTAAGCGTCCATGTGGTGCATCCATATAGCAGTATCGACACAACCGCTGCCTGGAAGAAACTGCGTTTCATTTTATCTGTTAGGTCCGACTTCCATATGATCGAGAGCCTATCGATAGCTGTCCATGCCTTCGTCAGTCGTGTGTCGATGTCCTTCTCGGTTGATGAGACGCTGCTTCCTAGGTAGGTGAATTTGTCGACTAGTTTCAGAGAGGCTCCGTCTAGTGTGGCAATGTTGCCTGTTTGGTTGTAACACATATATTCGGTTTTGTTTGCGTTGACATGTAGGCCAATGCCAGCTGCAGCTCGTTCCAGACTATGTAGTAGTGTCTCTGCTTGATTAGGCGTATTCGCTAGTAACGCCAAGTCATCAGCGTAGTCGGCGTCCGTGATTGTTTTTGCGGGGTACCTTTTGCTTCTTCTCTTAGTCAGCTCAAAGCCATTTTCTCTGATTTTGTCGATCGAAGTCCTAAGCACATAGTCTAGACAGATGATAAAGAGGTACGGGGCTAGTGTGTCTCCTTGTAGTACTCCTGCAACAATGTCGAAGTATTCCGTGTCTCCTATTTCATGAAAAAAATAATATTCGATCACATTAGGATAATAGATTTATTTCCATCCTGTTAAGAACATTAATATGAACCAAAAACTCTAAAATGATTTTTAACAGATCTTCATCATATCCAATAGGAAAACAAAATAAATTACAACCTGATAGGAGGAATAGTCAAAGGAAAGAAAGAGAGGGAGAAATGGGTAAATAGTTGGACAAACTGGGTTCTTCAGCCTTGGTGAGGCAACTAGTCTAGGAGAAGGAAAACTCTGAATTCAAACCTACTAAACCCCGCTTAAAAATTGACCTCGTGTCATACCCTTGCCGAGTGGAGAGGTTGGGTAAATATGATAATGACAAGTAAAAAACGACAAATGATGGATGGAATAGCATTTCCAATTGAAGAAAAAAGATCAGAACGCTTGGAGAAAAGGATAATTATGAGTATTTGGTTAAATATTATTCAATTTGATAAATTGCCCAGTCGGCTGGGGCTGTAGAATAGACCGACTGCTTCTCTGCAGAGGGGTAAGACCCCCGCCCAGCAAGTCTCCTGGATATAACACTAAACAATCTGATGGTGAGGTTCCAGCAATGCTGGAGCTTTGGGGAATGCGGAGTACCCCTTAATTGCCATCGCTCCCAGCTCCACTTTGACCCGGAATGGTAGCACCTGATAAGGGTCCTATCTATAGGTTAAATAGAACAGCATACTTATGCTAAAATGAATTGCTTGAATAAACTGAATAGCTTGAAATAGAAATGTTTTTGACAATTAAGCCGAACTTACATTTAAACTGCGTGCTTATGCTTAACTGAATTATTCGATATAGAACTGTTTTTCGACATTAAAATTGTACTTACACTTAACCGAAATGTTACATATAACTGCTTGAATAGTTTTTATTGAAATGTTTTTGACCATTGAACTGCGTACTTATGCTAAACTGAATTGTTTTAAAAAGAACAGATTATTTACATAAAAATGGATTTGGTATTAAATAACCTACAAAAGTTGATATGCCATAAAACCCAATAAACAAAACCAACCAATCAATTTGATAAAATTCTAAATTGCCTAAATATCCTTGAGTGGAAGTGGATGTCAAACTGAAAGGTCACACAGTTGATAACCGGGATATCCCCTGTTGTCAAAAAAACCTTGGCAGGTCTGGATATCGTTAAGATAAGCAAATCAGTTACTGCTATCTGGAAAAAAATAAGGATATAATGCAATGTTTTAAAAAGATGACGTCACACCGAAGACATTAGCTGATGAGGTGATTAATTTAGAATATATAAAGAATAAGTGAATTCAAAAAGTCAATCAGCCGTTGAAGTTGGAGAGTGTCGGCAGTTGGACCTTGAGATGAATGGATTGGAAGTCGGGTTGGCGGTGGTTCGCTTTATCGTTTGCGATCTGAGTTTGTTCGTTGAGCTTACTGCTTGTCTTTCATCCTCGTGTTTGTGTTGATAGCTTGAAAAATATTCGGTCTGAATGAAACACGTTCGTATCTGAAACATGAGAATCGCTTTATACTCTGAAGAAGTGTCATATTTCTTGAAGTTTGAGAGGATGAAATGGTGTTACATGTGGTCTGATTGTAAAATCTACCAGATAGCAATTTTCTTTTTTTCTTTCTTCTTCTTAATTCTTCGTCTGGTTTTCTGGCTGAAATTGAGTAATCAATAATAATCTCAAAGTTCGAAAGAATTTTCTGCGTCTTATCTTTTAGTAGAGATTCTGGTTCGTGCTTATAGCATTGTCAGGAAGGTTGAATTTTAATCTCATATACAATTTTTAATGGATCACCTTTCCCACCCAGTCATGACTAGTCTTGTACTCTTTTTGAGCCAATTTGCGTTATTATTTTTATTATTTTACTCCTTTGAGTGCTTTTCGCACCAGCATTAGCTTTTGGTTTCCCACCTGAGTTTGAATGACAGCAAGTTTTCTCAAGTCTCCAGGACAGTGTAGAATAACAACAATAATAAGAATAGCACTAACCTACACAGAGTTCCAACTTGCGTCCAGTTGGCAGACAAAATAAAACAGGCTGTAACTTAATACAGAATCAGTGCCACTACTAAGTTGAAGCAGGTAATTATACACTATTATATCCACTCATAGACCAGCAATCGATCACAATACAGTTTATAGGTTTGCTCACGTGGGCACAATAGAACACCCCAAATGTGCCATAAATAACTCTCTTTCTTCAGAGTTCTGAAAGAATTTTACTCAGCTCGCAATTTTACTGAGTGTTGATTCTGACAACCTACCACACTCAATAGACACTTCTGAGTATTCTAGCCTATAACAACAATGCTTTTGCTGGTCTCCACTTCCTCTTATTTTCATGTTCTCTCGTTCCTCTACCAATCCTTTGGTGACTGTACAGAGTGCACTGGTTATTTTTGGTATCACCGTTCCTTAGTTTCTTTTCTTATTGTTATTATACTGCTGGAGAAGCAAGCCAACACTAGACCGTTGGCGTTCATAGAAAAACAGCGGTTATGAGTTTGTCACCTTTATGTTCCATAGTTTCTTTTATACTTATTATTATTATACGGCTGGAGAAGCAAGGCAAACTCCTAACCGATGTTTTTTTCTATGGACGCCAACGGTCTAGTGTTGGCTGACTTGCAAGAACTTATTATCATAACTGTGCAGACACAGGGTATAGTTTGAAAGTCCTGTCGGGATGGATGGATGATAGAGACGGGTGGAGAGAGTGAGTCAGAGAAATACGTACTGTCAAAACGATTTGATGTGGACGATTATTATTATCATTATTTACTCATTAGAGGTTTTCACATCAGCGGAAGCTGATGGTCTTTCACTGGAGATTAAGTGACAGCGAGTCTCCTCAAGTCTCCAGGACTCTTCTCAGTATTCTTGCTGTTTTCAATAATGCTGTTGTTTGGATGGCCTCTACTCGGCCGCCAACTTCCAAATCCTCTAGGCCCTTTAATAATCCTTTATTTATCGTGCCAAAAGCACCAATAACAATTGGTATTATTGTCACCTTCATATTCCACAGTTTTTTTTTCAATTATTTAGCAAGGTCAAGGTACTTATCTCGCTTTTCGCATTCTTTCAGTTTTATTCTGTGGTCAGCCGGGACAGGAAAGTCGACAATTTTGCAGATTTTTATTTTCCTCTTTTGAGAGTTTTTTTACACCAGCGTTTTTTCACTGGAGTTTGAGTGACAGCAAGTCTCTTCAAATATTTAGGATTCTTCTCACCATTATGGCCGATCTTATTAATAATTTAGTCTCAATAGTCTCCGCTCGTCCTTTAATTTTAATATTATTTTCCTCTTTTGAGAGTTTTTCAGAGCTGCATTACCAGAGGCATTTTTTCACTAGAGTCAGAGTGACAGTAAATCTCAATCTCAGTATTCTGACCGATTATTATTTTTATTATTTCACTCCTAACGAGTTTTTCACTGGTTTTGTACCACTCCTTGTTTTAAAGATTATTAAAAGAATATTTCACTCTTATTTTAAATGCAGCAGTATTTTTTTATCATCGATAAATCTTAGGTTCTAGAGCTTTAAAATTATAGCTGTATGTATTTTGTATCTGGAACATTATCATTCGTCTGCAATATAAAATGAAAACAAAATTTTCTTTGTTAAGTAATTCTAGATTTACCTGTCTTAAAAAAGAAGTTCCCCGACTAAACGTAAGTTGATCACTGGTCCAAGCAATGATCGTTTCTCATCATATCTGGAGGTGCCCGTGGTGTAATGGTTATCGTCGTAGGAAATGGACACGGTGAAATGAGTTCAAATCCTTGATGAGACTGATTGCATTTCACATAGCACTTATACCCTTGGGAAAGGTGTGAATCCAATTATTCTCCCTCCAGCTATGGGTAAATAGTAGAGCAGACTGGGTTCTTTAGCCTTAGTAAAGGCAACTAGTCAAGGAGAAGGAAAGCTCAAATTCAAACCTGTTAAACTCCGCTTGAAAATGACTTTGTGTCATATCCTGCCCGAGCGGAGGGGTTGGGTAAATATGGTTACTCATCATATCTGAAAAAAAGTTACTCATTAAATATAGAGGAACTACTATTGTTACTTGCTTAAGTTCACATGCTCCACCCGGATGTCTGTTTAAAATATGGGAGGTGTATCTGTCGCAATCGATATTTATATATAAAAAAAGAGGCACGTTTAACGTGATGATTATCCTTGTAATAAATGGACTCAGTGTCTTGAGTTCCAATTCTGGGTGTTATTATTTGCCTTTGAATTCGCTCATGCTGAAAAGCACGGGTAAAATGCAAAACGGACAGGCTCTTTACCATTGGTTTGACAACCAATCTAAAAAAAGGAAAAACTCTGTATTCAAATCAGCTGAAATCTGGTTATACTTTTCCTTTTGTCATATCCTGCTCGAAATGGAATGTATGATTGTATGATTGAGTTTAACGGCATACTATCCTGTGTAGGGTTATTTTATGACTTAGGGTCAGAGAATCAAGTTCATTGTCCGTTCTTATTTACATTTTTGTCCTTGCTTCTTAAGTGTTTTTTATTGGGTTTTTTTGGCACACGGTCGCATGGAATCAGAATAATCTATGAACTGGTCTATTTGACCCATATGTGAGATCCTCTCTACTACCACTCTGAGTCTGAAATGATCTCAGATTACTGGAAATCAAGATGTTCTCCAAGAGCCTTATGCGTCATCATGAGATTTCTTGTTCTCTGGTCCATTTGTTTGTTTCTCACTTCAAGAATGGACCCAAGCATCTCAAAAGAGGGAAAGCCCAGGCGTTTATCACAAATATAAGATTTCTGCTAAGTTGTTTGCTTCCTCGTAGTTTTCTCGTTCTCTAGAGATACTCTTTGTAATATTTTTCCTTCATTTCTACTTCCAAAATTTCCAAGTATTGGTAAGTTTTCTCTTCGTTGAGCATTCTTATGTTTTCTTGATTTGGTAGTTCTGTTCTTTCCAACCTGTGTCATTTCTGCATCTCATTACAACATAGTACATTTTTCTATGCTGAAATCCATCACTATTTTCTGACTGTATATCACCACCGCCTGTACAAGTGTTTCTAATCCTTTTACATTTTTGATGAACAGTTTGATATCTCAAAAATTCAAGAGCTGGAGACTCACCATCAGCTTCTAGTTGTGTATTTACCATCCTTTCTGCACATGCAAAATGTAACACAACGTTATTTATCTAAAGTAGAGTTTAACTGGTTTGAAGTCAGAGGTTTCAATCTCCAAGACGGGTTGACATACCAGAGCTAGAATCTTCTCCACTATTTTTCTATCGGTGGATTTATTCCTTTTCCTAAGGGCATTAGCTCTATATGAAATGTAAAAAGCATCATCCAGATTTTAACTTTAGCCAACTGGTCTATTTCCAAGGACGGTTACCGCTACTCCACTGGCACCTAATAGTTGTATAGCAGTAGTAAATACGTACTATATGTAATTGAAAGTAACGAAGTGGCAATAGATATTATTATTTATATATTTTCTAGAATACACCCGTCAATAATGACGGCTCAATTTTATACAAAACATCTTTTTATAATCGAAATTAAAAAGATTTCTAAATCAAAAAAGAATAAATCAATAAATTTAGTATCTAATATGTTATTGTAATAAAAAAACACAACTTTCGAGTAACAAACTTAGAATTATCAGAAAAATCAAATTATTTTCGTCATTAATTAATGGAGGGTCTCTTACTTTCTATCCCTTCCTTTTTGCTGTCAATGGAGATTCAAAGGATTAAGCGCCAAGCAAACCAACTCAAAAAATGAAGAAACCGTTCCGTTGTGACGCCATCCTGCTTTTCCGGTAACTTGTCTGCTTTCTTTTCCTTTCTCTTTCGATGGCGTAAGCCACAAATTATATAATTCTTTATTTCTTTCTTTCTTTTTCGCTTTTTTTTTCTTTCTTTAAAGATTACAAGAAAAAACGTTCTTTCTTTCTTTTATTTATTTGCTTCTTTTTCACTTTAATTTTTTTTTTTTTCTTTAAGAATTGCAACAAAAACGACAGCGATCTCACCTTTCTTTCTTTCTTTCTTTCTTTCTTTCTTTCTTTCTTCATTTATTTAATTATTTATTTTAGTTCTCAACTCATCTTGATGTTACGATTACTGACTTGACAAATCCTCAGCTTTCTTTTCTTTTCACTTTCGATGTGGCAAGCCACAAATCATATGATTCTTTGTTTGTTTATTTGTTTTTTTCTTTCTTTCTTTCTCATCTTAATTTTTTTCTTTAAAGATTACAAGAAAAACGACAGAAGTTTCCCATTTCTTTCTTTCTGTCTTTCTTTCTTTTAGTTCTCCAGTCAGCTTGTCGTTACGATTACTGACTTAACAACGCCACATTTTCTTTTATTTTCCTCTTTAATTTTTTCTTTCTTTAAAGATACCAGAAAAAAAAACGTCAGAGATCTCACCTTCCGTTCTTTCTTTCTTTTCTCCTTTCTTCCTTTCTTTTTTAAAGATTTTGTATACAAACACACGGATGTACACACAGAACACTACACTTGTATTTCATATTATAAGGATATGGTAAAACATCAAGAAACTTAGAAACGATGTGGTGTAATCTTGAATCAATATGAGTAATAACATATTTTTCATAGGCAAACTTCATTTTTATAGAGAAATATTACTTCCAAATGGGAAAAAAATCATCTTTTCCTAATTTCTAAAGCAGATGCTTACGCGCTTTATTCATCTTAAGTATTTTTAATGTCATATCGACCTTCTTGGGTTATCTAATGCCAAACATATCATTCTAGAAGAATAGTAGCGGTACTATTTAACTAATAGCTTGGAGGATAAGAGTGCTTATACCTTTCACAAGGGTATTTTTCGGAAAGAGAACGTAATAGTGTGACTGGAGTTCGAACTCGCTTACTCTGATTCACCATGTCCATTACTTTAACCATTGATTTGTGTAGTATTAAGTGACATGTAAAAGAGCGATCTTTAGCAGGCTGCAAATTACACAAATCGTATATCTGTAGTGAGGTAACGAGTCTCCTGGATTGGACACAACAAAATCTGATAGCGAGGCTTAATCCCAAGTCCACCCTGACCTTGAGTGATAATACTTAATCCTATTTACCAACCCCTCCGCTCGGGCAGGATATGACACAAGGTCAATTTTTAAGTGGAGTTTAACAGGTTTGAATTCAGAGTCTTCCTTCTCCTAGACTAGTTGCCTCACCAAGGCTGAAGAACCTAGTCTGTCCTACTATTTACCCATAGCTGGAGGGAGAATTATTGGATTCATACCTTTCCCAAGGGTATTAGGGCTATGTGAAATGCAATCTGTCTCGTCCAGGATTTGAACTCGTGTCGCCGTGTCCATATCCTGTGACGATAACCATTACACCATTATAACCATTATAGTACCTAATAGAGTTCCTTCATTGGATCAAATAAAACTGTTTAAACATTTAACTGTGTGAAAAAAATGACTGAAGTTACATGGAAAAGTTAATGTAATATTGCAAGATTTAAAATAATTTAAAAAATGCAAATAAAACTATTTGTATTTGATAGCAATACTTGTAGCCATTTAACTGTTTGCAAACTAATTCTTAATACTAAATAGAATCATTGGTGTTAAGTAGGAAAACTTGTAACAGTATCGCTGTGTGCAAAAAAATTTAATTATTGGTATTACCTAACACTCACATCCCTGGTCTCACCCACTATCGAGCGGAGGTGTAAGGAAAAAAAAAGAACGTGCCCGTGGTGTAATGGTTATCGTCGTAGGAAATGGATACGGCGACTCGAGTTCAAATCCTGGACGAAATTGACTGCATTTCACATAGCACTAATACCCTTGGGAAAGGTATGAATCCAATTATTTTCCCTCCAGCTATGGGTAAATAGTAGGACAGGCTAGGTTCTTCAGCCTTGCTGAGGCAACTAGTCTAGGAGAAGGAAAACTCTGAATTCAAACCTGCTAAACTCCGCTTAAAAATTGACCTTGTGTCATATCCTGCCCGAGCGGAGGGGTTGGTAAATAAGATTCCCTAACACTATTTGGAAATATTTAACTGTCTGCGAATGAATGAAGTGTTCAATTGATTTAAAGTGTTGAATAACAATCATTCATGGTAGATCGGGAAACTTGAAACAATATAGCTGTGTGCAAAAGCTGATTTATTGGTATTACCTAGCAACACTTGGAAGCGTTTAATTACGTGCAAATGAATGATATGTTGAACAGAATTTTAAGTGTTAAATAGCAATACTTAAATTCATTTAATTGTGTGCATATATAACTATTTGTATTGTAATATAATGGCCGAGGGATTTCGTTTTATATATATTGCCTTTGGGTTTAGTTAGGCTGAGAAACTTTCGGCTCAGTGCACGGGTTAGTTAGGTGCAAACATGAGCGCAGGTGTTCACGCGCGCGCGGGGCGGACGTGTCATTCAGAGATGTCACAATAAAAATCCCAGATAGAGGATATGACCAGGGATGGGAGTGACGTCACGCACCGGAAGCGTGGGCTGAGATTTGAGAAAAGTCAGTTAGTTGGGTTTTAGCGTCTGAGGAAGACGGTTGCCTTTGAGCTCGCCGAGGCCTTGCGGCGGGTGCCGTATGGATAGGGGACAGATGGAAAAGTCAGCATAGAAAGATTGTGTATTCTCTCCTTATGTTGGAAAACCCTTTAACTCAAAGGGAATAAAAAGTTTCGTACCTGAACTAAGAAATCGTGTTTTTGTGTTTCGGGATTCCTATGTTATCTATATACGAGTAATGAACATTCTATGTACATTTCACATATTCATGTATGGGTATGTTACAGTATGACCAATACTTGAAACCAGTTCACTGTTTTCAAGCTAATGATTAATAATAAACAGATTTATTAGAGATTAATAGAAATTCTCGAAACCATTTAACCGTGTGAAAACAATAGTAGTACTAGCAAACTAATTACTTCTTACTGATCTTAGAATAAAATGACCGACAAAATTTTAACTTACAAATCATATATGCAATTCAAGACCATAAAATTAAATTATTAGGGTTACATTGAAATTACCGACTCATTGGCCTAGTGGGTAAAGTGTTCCCCAATGGTCTGGGAGACCTGGGTTCAATCCCATGTCGCGTCATACCAAAGACTTTAAAAATGGTACTTCATACGTCCTTGCTTAACTCTCTCTGTAATATAAGGCACGTATGAAGGGTAAAGGGGAGCAATCCAGGGAAAGGAGTAGCGCCCTCCCTTACACATCGGTGTAGTAGCTATTGAAAAAGGAGCCATCGGGTCACTCTTGACTAAGGTCGCCAACTTTACTTACTTACATTGAAATACTTGAAAACATTTAACTGTCGGCAACCAAGTGAGCTCTTGGTCTTTTAAAAATGAGATTTACAAATTATTTGTTTACAAATCCTATATATATATATATATATATATATATATATATATATATATATATATATGTATATATGGAAGAAAATAATGGATCGTAATCAGACAATTTGTGAAGAAAAATTGACAACAAGTACTCCAAATAGAAAGTAGGGATTTATAGAGAAACAAAGTCAGTCGACACTATAGCGTTTCGGTTCTGCTAAACCATCATCAGGGCTGTGAGGGGTTTTATTAGTGATGTTAAGTGTAGATGGATGAATACAAAGTGTAAAAATATATATAAAAATTTGGAAAAGTTGTACAACAAGAAAAGTTGGCTGTTTATGACAAGAAAAATTGGCCGTTTGATCAATGAATCAGCGTTCGTTTCTTTAAAATACGTCACCTGATATTAGAAACATTGTGCATAATCCACTTTCCGTTAGTTCATCACGAGATTTCGAATCATTCCTCGTTTTCGACGAAATTCAAATCATATAAATCTGGGTTTTTTTTTTGTTTTTTTCTTTTGTTTTTAATGTATATGCCTAAGAAAATCCTAAAATATGAATATAAGTTTCAAGGCACAGACTTATGCAATCCAAGAAAATGTTGAGATGAATGAAAAACGCTGGATATTTAGGTAGGTATGATTTTCCTTGTGTAAATCATACCAACCTAAATGACCAGCGTTTTTCATTCATCTCAACATTTTCTTGGATTGCATAAGTCTGTGCCTTGAAACTTATATTCATATTTTAGGATTTTCTTAGGCATATACATTAAAAACAAAAGAAAAAAACAAAAAAAAACCCAGATTTATATGATTTGAATTTCGTCGAAAACGAGGAATGGTTCGAAATCTCGTGATGAACTAACGGAAAGTGGATTATGCACAATGTTTCTAATATCAGGTGACGTATTTTAAAGAAACGAACGCTGATTCATTGATCAAACGGCCAATTTTTCTTGTCATAAACAGCCAACTTTTCTTGTTGTACAACTTTTCCAAATTTTTATATATTTTTACACTTTTTATACATCCATCTAAACTTAACATCACTAATAAAACCCCTCACAGCCCTGATGATGGTTCAGCAGAACCGAAACGCTATATTGTCGACTGACTTTGTTTCTCTATAAATCCCCACTTTTTATTTGGATTACTTGCTGTCAATATATATATATATATATATATATATATATATATATATATATATATATAGGTGTTAGACGAAATAATGGAAACTTCTAGAATCTTAGTGTTACCATTTTGAAACTCCAATAAAACCATTAAATGTTTTTCATTTTTTATTCTATTTTAAAAATATTTTTATCAATTTCTCTTGTGTTATTTTACTAAAATTGTTGTTTTTCTACGGATATCGTTAGAAGAATTTAATCAAAATTTATAAAAATGGCAGATCAATCAAACTTTAAAAGATGTCAAATTGTTGGTGCTCCTAAATCAGACGTTAGCGTAAGAAAAACTGCTGGAGTATTTGATGTAGCAATGAGTGTTGTCTCGAAAGTAATGGCAGCATTTGAGAAAGAACGGAAAACCTCCTCGCTGAAGCGAAACTCAAGAAGAACGCGAAAGCTATCTGATAGAGACAGTCGGACTCTCAAGCGGATAGTGTGGAAATATCACAAGAATATAGCTCCAAAAATGACAGCAGAGTTTAATTACTATATTACTATCTTGAGAACCTAGTTTCCTCCAAAACTATGCGAAAGGAGCAGCATAAAGCTGGATTTAATGGCATAGCTAGAATAAAAAAAACGATAAAAAAATAATTTTTTTATAATTTCTAGGTTTTTCCTTTATTTTTTCCAGTCTCTTTATATATAAACTTTTCCCAGTCGGCTAGCGCTGTAAAATATACCGACCACTTTTCTGCAGAGGGGTAAGCCCCCCACCCAACGAGTGTCCTGTTTAAGACCCTAAACAATGTGATGGGGAGGTTCCAGTAGTTCTGGAGCTTTGGGGAATGCTGAGTACTAATGCTAAACTGAATTGTTTGAAATGGAACTGTTGTTGACATTGAAACGTTACTTACACTAAACTGAATTGTTTAATATAGAACTGTTTTGACATTGAACTTTATGTAAACAAAATTTGTACTTATTCTAAACTGAATTATTTGAAATAGACATGTTTTTGACAATTAAACTGTGTACTCATGCAAAATTGAATTGTTTGAAATAGAACTGATTATTATTATAAAAACGGATTTAGCGTTAAATAACCTACAAAGGTTGATATGCCATAAAACCCAACCAACCTTATGCATGGATTTGAATTATACATGAATTTGGCTTTAAATAACCTACAAGGGTTAAAATGCCATAAAAATAAGCAACCAACTGAATCAATTCAATCCTTTACAACACAAGAGCATGAAAAATAATTACAACATAATTACAACACAAGCGCATCTATGTCTTTGAAAATGTCCAACCAATGATAAGAAGTGTTGTATATTGACCTTCGACCCGGCCAAACATGCCATTCCAAAGTGATGCACCAGAAGGAAGTGAAATCTCCCGGAAGGAAGAAATCGCGTAGGTGGGCTTAGCAGACAATATGGGACAAGGTAAAATCCCATGGTACACTCATAGACTGAAGCACCAGAAGAGAGTGACTTGTGAACTGCGTGTCGGTTATTTCCGCTTGATGACGATCAAACATGCCATTCCAAAGATTGAGTGGGCGATTGAACTATTATATAACTCGGTGAAAACAGGAAGTCAGTTAGTTGGAGGTCAGATGAGTTAATGACAAGATGTGGTACAGAAAGCCGCACCCAGCAGAGTGGGCCCCTAGGCCTCCGGTTGAGCATCATCAGGAGAACGGGAAAAAGCACTGATGGCCATAAGAATGGGGGGTTAATATGTTGCAGTTCTGTGCAGTCTCCAACTCCCTCTCAAACACAAACCTTTCAAATAAAGTGTGAGGTATATTTTTCTAAGAACTGTGTCGCTCGACATATTTGTGTCGTGGATTGGTTTAGTTTGGTTTCTTTGTTTTATGGCATATCAACCTTTGTAGGTTATTTAATGCCAAAGCCATTCTCCTAGAAGAACAGTAGTCGTGCTATTTAACCCATAGCTTGGAGGGTATTTGCCCGAAAGTGAACATAATAGCACGACTGGAGTACGAACTCGCGTACAACGATTCTGCAGTCTATCGCTTTAACCATTACACTACGAGGACACCCCCAACAGTACTGGTACTATTTAACCCATAGCTTGGAGGATAAGGGGGTTCGTACCTTTCGCAAGGGTATTTGCTCGAAAGTGAACGTAATAGCGCGACTGGAGTACGAACTCGCGTACTACGATTCCGCAGTCCATCGCTTTAACCATTACACCACGAGGACACCCCTGTGTCGTTGTGTCTGCATGAATCTGCATATGAGTATACAACAACAACAAGTACTTGAACTTGGACTGCATTAATAAAAACTTTGGACACTAAAGTGAAAGAAATCCGCATTAATTTTATTTCAAAGACCAAATGTGATTGAGAGGTGCTAAGGTTATAGAAAATTAGTTCACATAAGAGAAGATAAGGAATTATTTTTGTTTCATGATGTGAGTTAAGGTAGATTTGTCGACTCATTTTGGCATAGGGAATGTGTACCTGGGATGACATAAAAACCACAAATAGTAAAACATAGAAAATATTTATGAAAGGATTTTCTAAACCGCAAAAAGTACATTTATTTAAATTTGATAAAGATTTTTAATTTATTTCTATTTTAATAAAATTTAAGAGGAAATTCATCACAATTCACCTATGAATACAAGAAAATAGAAAAAAATGCAATTATCAAAAGTTGAAACTAAAGAACAACGAGTGTCCAGATTATTATACTAAAAAATCTGATGGTTTGGTTCCAGTAATGCTGGAGCTTTAGGGAATGCGGATAACCCCTTCACTGCCATCACCCCCAGGTCCAGAATGGTTGTACCTGACGAGGTCCTATCTTGAACTAAAAAATAGAACTAAACCATGGTTTCGAATGTTTACTGTTATTGCATTTAAACTGCGTATTTATGCTAAACAGAATTGCTTAAAATAGAACTGTTTTTGACTTTTAAACTACATATGCTAAATTAACATGCTTGAGATGGAACATTTCGTCATTTAAACTGCGTACTTATGCTCAACTGATTAATCTAAAATAAAACTTTTTTTTACATTTAAATCTATGTATTGCACAGTCGACTGGGGTTGTATACTACACCGATGTCTTCTCTGTGGTGGTGGGGGGGTAAGACCCCCACCAACGAGTATCCTGGATATGTCACGAAACAATATGATGGTAAAGTTCCAGTAATGCTGGAACTTTGAGGAATGGGAAGTAGCCCTTCATTGACATCTCTCCAAGGTCCAGTCTGGCCCAGAGTGTTAGCCCCTGGTAGGATCCTATCAATGGGATCCTATCAATTGAACTCAACTGTGTATTTATGCTAAACTAAATTGTTTGGAATGAAACTGTTTTTGTCATTGAAACTGTACATACGCTAAGCTGAATTGTTTGAAATAGAACTGTTCTGACATTTAACTGTGTGTAAACAAATCTATACATATACTAAACTGAATTGGTTGAATTAGAACTGTTTGGCTAAACTGAATAGCTTGAAAAATAAATGTTTTTAACAATTAAACGCGATACTCATGCTAAACTGAACGTTTGTAATTGAACTGATTATTTGTATAACAATGGATTTGGAGTTAAATACCCTACAAAGGTTGATATGCCATAAAACCCAAACAAACAAATAATCAACTTATAATTCTGTTTAGACTTGAATGTTTGCACATATTCCTCTAAAACATGAATTATTATTTTCAACATTATCTTTTGTCTGAACATATTTAGATGTTTTCAAGTAATGCAGTTTAACAGATGTAATTAAATCTATTAAATATTCCTCTCAAACATCAATAATTATTTTCAAGATTATCATTTGTCTGTACTCGTTTAGATGTTTTCAAGTACAGCAGTGTAACAGACGTAATTAAATCTATTAAATATTCATCTCAAACATCAATAATTATTTTCAAGATTATCATTTGTCTGTATTCGTTTAGATGTTTTCAAGCACAGCAGTGTAACAGACGTAATTAAATCTATTAAATATTCCTCTCAAACATCAATAATTATTTTCATGATTATCATTTGTTTGTACGCGTTTAGATGTTTTCATGTACAGCAGTGTAACAGACGTAATTAAATCTATTAAATATTCCTCTCAAACATCAATAATTATTTTCATGATTATCATTTGTTTGTACGCGTTTAGATGTTTTCATGTACAGCAGTGTAACAGACGTAATTAAATCTATTAAATATTCCTCTCAAACATCAATAATTATTTTCATGATTATCATTTGTTTGTACGCGTTTAGATGTTTTCATGTACAGCAGTGTAACAGACGTAATTAAATCTATTAAATATTCCTCTCAAACATCAATAATTATTTTCAACATTATCATTTGTCTGTACGCGTTTAGACGTTTTCAAGTACTGCAGTGTCATCATCATCATCATCATCATGTCGCGCTGGTAGCACGGATATCCCTGACCTTCTCTCGCCACTCCTCCTTATCGTTCATCGCCCTAGGCAGGTCTTCAGGACAACATCCCGTATCCTCATATAGCTGAATGTATGTTCGTGCTGGTCAACCTGCTTCTGCACGGCCATGTTTGGGGGTCCATAAGAGTACATCTCTTATGAGTTCGTCCCTGCTTCTCCAGCAGTGTCCTGCATGTCTGGTTCGTCTAACTTGAATAGTTTTCGTGATAGGAGGCAGGTGGCCGTACATTTGGTGTCTTGTGGGGTGTTGCCGCAAAACTTGTTCAAGATTGCTCGCAGCATTCTTGTGTAATTGCCGTCTAGCTTCTTCTCCAGCCGTTTTATTAGCGCCCATGTAGTGCACCCATATAGCAGTATCGATGTGACCGCTGCCTGGAAGAAACTGCGTTTCATTTTATCGGTTAGGTATGTAACACGAATAATTATTTTCAACATTATCATTTGTTTGTAGACATTTAGAAGTATTCAAGTGCTGCAGTTTAACAGACGTAATTAAATCTATTAAATTTTCCTCTCCATCACGACTAATTATTTTCAACATTATCATTTGTCTGCACACATTTAGAAGTTTTTAAGTGCACCAGTTTAACAGATGCAACTAAATCTATTAAATATTCCTCTAATAACACAGATAATTATTTTCATCATTATCATTTACCTGAAGACATTTAGATGTTTTCAAGTACTGCATTGTAACAGATGTGATTAAATCTATTAGATATTCCTCTCAAACAGGAATAATTATTTTCAACATTATCATTTGTTTAAATATTATTAAATATGGCTATATAATTTGAAGCATTCTCTGAATCTATAATGTTGGTTTCATAAAACAAATAATCATAATTTTAAGTAAATGATTAAACATTTTTAATTGACCCATGGATGGGACTCATACTGGAACCACCAATCAAGTCAGAGTGGACCTGCGATTAATGGCAATTAAGGGATACTCCATAATTCCTTAGCTCCAGGACTGAAACCACACCATTAAATGCCTATACAGGATACTTGTATAGAAGGGCCTTACTCCTCGACTGAGACGCATTAAGATTACTATACTGCCAGAACAGATTGGGCAGGTGACCATATGCAATAACAGTGGGAGTCCTTTCAATGAATATGTAAATGAATGACAGCCAATTAGCTTTTTCTTTTGATCTGGTTTTATTGAATAGCATATCAAGTATAGTATAATACAAAATCCATTTTTATACTTAATAACAGTTTTCTTTCAAACAATTCAGCTTAACATAAATAAACAGTTTAAGTGTAAAAAACAGTATTATTTCAAATAAATCACTTAAAAATAAGTACACAAATTAAATGTCAAAAACAGTTCTATTTGAAACAATTATGTTTAGCATATATAGTTTGGTTTCTTTTTTTAATGGCATATCAACCTTTGTAGGTTATTTAATGCCGAAGCCATTCTCCAAGAAGAACAGTAGTGGTACTATTTAACCCATAGCTGGGAGGATGTGGCGGGTTCATACCTTTCCCAAGGGTATTTGCCCGAAAGTGACTGTAATAGCGCGACTGGAATACGAACTTGCTTACTACGATTCCGCAGTCCATCACTTTAACCATTAGACCACGAGGACACCCCCATGAATAGTTTAGACGTCAAACAATTCTATTTAACCCAAAGAAAGGACACGATGAGGTGCTACCACTCCACGCTAGAATGGGTCTGGGAGCGATGGCAATAAAGGGGTACTCTGCATTCCCCAAAGCTCCAGCATTACTGAAGCCTCACCATCAGATTGTTTACTGTCATATTAGGATACTCATTGGGGAATTCTGCGTAGGTCTCCTATCAGCTATGTAATAGATTAATAATATAGTCCTGGGAATTCCATCCTAGCTCATCTCACCGCTGGACTGCTACGCCTCTCTACGAGTATGTAATGATCATTTTAAATCCTTTATATATCCTGAGCTAAATGTTTTGCACGATTAATATTCCAGGTCAAATAGCCCCTTCCTAATATTCAATGGCAGAGACCTTCCTCTGAATACTTTTCATCCGTTTCCTTTATGCTGCTGTGTACTGGACACATGCAGCCAGAAAAAAAAATTGATTGAGCAAATTGATTCGTGAAATGATAGCCGAACAGGTTCACAAAAGCGGAAAGAGTTGAGCAGAAGACCATCAAGAAAGTATCTAAGTTGAATCGATAGTGAGAAGTGGTCACATCCTTCGTTTATTCACACTTAAATAGGGAAGAACCTCTCTCTTTTTCTCTCTCTCACTCTCCTACAATCTCACTCATTCAGTCTCACACACAAACGTACACATTCTTCTTCTTCTTCTTCTTCTTCTTCTTCTTCTTCTTCTTCTTCTTCTTTGTACTGGTATAGCTTCTCTCAGTCTTTGCACGAGCTGTTATGATAATTAAAAAGTGACTAATATGATTTTACATCATATGTACATATATACAAGAAAAGGCAGACAACTTTATATATATATATATATATATATATATATATATATATCCGACTGATGTAAAGTCAACCGGATTTTGATTACAGCTTGAAGCCTCTCGTGGGTCTTGCCAGAGTTAACAGTTGTGATACAACGAAACAATCTCTCTGTGGATGACAATATATATATATATATATATATGTGTGTGTGTGAGTGTGTGTGTGTGTGTGTGTACGTGCACGCGCCCGCACATACATACGCATAATACAACAAATATTTGGTTCGATTTGGCTTGGTTTTATGGCATATCAACCTATGTACGTTATTAAATGCCAAATATATACATATACTAAATATGTATGTATGCTTTGTAAACACATTTTTGGAAAAATTCTGAAAAGAGCCAGTGCTCTTTTCTGTACATAGTGAAATGGTTTCAAGTTTGTGTAACAGTTACAGTCATTTGTTCGCACACATAGTTCGTACTATTCGTTTTATCAGGTGCTACCGGTCCGGGTCAGAGTGGAACTGGAAGCAATGGTAATGAATAATTTCTCCACATCCCCCAAATCTCCAAGACCAGGGCCTCACTGTCATAGGTTTAAAGTCTTACGCAGTATACTCGCTGAGAGGGGAAGTCTTACCCCTCTACAGAGATACAGTTGGTGTATTCTGCAGCCCCAGGTTACTAGGCATAGAATAAGTGTCTATCATATGGAGGTGCCCGTGGTATAGTCGTTATCGTCGTAGGAAATGGGCACGGCGACACGAGTTCAAATCCTGGACGAGTTCAAATCCTGATTGCATTTCACATAGCACTAATACCCTTGGGGAAGGTATGAATCCAATTATTCTCCCTCCAGCTATGGGTAAATAGTAGGACAGACTAGGTTCTTCAGTCCTTGGTTAGGCAACTAGTCTAGGAGAAGGACAACTCTGAATTCAAACCTGCTAAACTCCACTTAAAAATTGACCTTGTGTCATCTCCTGCCCGAGCGGAGGGGTTGGGTAAATAGTATCATATGGTATTGAACAGATACATTGTATTCTAGAAAAAATTAGGATGTCATTTAAACTTGTCGGCGGAAATAAGAAAACATTAACCGTACCCGTGATATAGTGGTAAGACACTTCTAACCCTCCAAGAAAATATTGTATCCTGGGTATGACTCTAAAATAGGTTGGTAATGAGTATGGAATACCCCTTTATTTCCAAAATACTGTTTCAGAATCAAATATGAGTCAAATGGTTATGCTTAAAAATTATTCGTATCCGATAGGAATGTGCCATTAAAGACTTCAAGAAACATTAAAAATATGTAAATATGAACCTACAATGAGTATCTTTGTGAGACATTTTTTTAAATTGAGAAATAATAGTCTTAAGTGAATGATTGACAATACCTCATCTAAAAGAATTCAAGATAATAGTTAATCATTTTTTTTACATGTAAATACAGAAATGTTTAAATGTGATATTTCACCAAAAATCAGAATCAAAGATTTAAGTTTAGTATCTTTGAAAACAACAGAACTAATAACACAATATTAATCAGGGCAATGAATTTACAATTAAACGAAGAATCAGTTCAAACAGGCTTTGGCATTAAATCACCCACAAAGGCTGATATGTCATAAAAGACGACCAAATCAAACTAATTCTGTAGCTGGCAGAAAGATATCTATGAGAGAGTTTAATCCACAGTGCAGATGCTATGATGAAGAAGCTGTTTGACGGCACGTATGTCTAGTTGAATGAAGATTCAGAAAGAAACGGATGCTGCTCGTAATCAGTCATCGTTTTAAACTCTTAAACTAGTGGAACAAATGAAATGCAGCTCATCCGAACATCTGGGAAATTAAAAATCGAGACAAGATGACAAATATGATAGGGAAAATGATTCTCCATTACAAGGTTATGCAACCAGTTCGGCACGCTATCCACCCAAGTTGACAAAATAAGCTGAGAGTAACCTGTCCAGATTTAAGAAAAGTCTCCCACCCAAGAGCGATTCTGGCTTTGGAATAGGTAAAATAAAGCATTGGGTATTTGATATTTTCTTGGAGCGTTAAATGATTGATTGATTTTAACGGCGTACCAACCGATCTTGGGATATTTTATTATCTCCGTCTTAAGGAATGTTTCGTTCATAAAACTAGATTTTAAAAAATGTTTATCAAAAATGAGTTGGTTGAACACTAGAAGCAGTACAGTTCAAGCCCCATAGAATAGCAGTTGTACGGGCACCTACTACCCATCTTGAAAACCATCCAAACTAGACGAGCAAGATATGCAGGATAGTGCTGGAGAAGTAAGGCCGATCTCATAAGCAATGTGCTCTTGGAGAACCCCTCACTCGGACGAACAAAGGTAAGGCGACCAAGTAGAACCTATCTACAACAGCTCTGTTCTGATACAGGATGTAGAAGCAATGTGCTCCTGGAGAACCCCTCACTCGGACGAACAAGGGTAAGGCGACCAGGTAGAACCTATCTACAACAGCTCTGTTCTGATACAGGATGTAGAAGCAATGTGCTCCTGGAGAACCCCTCACTCAGACGAACAAGGGTAAGGCGACCAGGTAGAACCTATCTACAACAGCTCTGTGCTGATACAGGATGTAGCATGGAGTAACTGCCGAAAGTGATAGATGATAGGGACGAGTGGCAGGAGAAAGTCAGGAAAATCCATGCAAGTAGCATGACGATGATGATGATGATGATGAAGATTTTGATTAAATTTCAGAGTTTGATCAGTGAATTGTATAAAATCATTTTCATTAATCTCAGTATAAATGTTAGGACAATGTATAATCCTTGGCAATGGAGAAGACGTGTCAGAAACGATGATACATCTCTCGTTTGCATGTATAACCTTAAAATATATCTGACTAAAATAGTATGAAAAACAAAATGCCTGTTAAACAATTCCGTTTATTTTTCAAATAAAATCACCTATTACGCACGTGTTAATCTAAAAATGTACCCTCAAATTAACTTTCTTTTCAATGAAGGTATTTAAGTACTTTCTGCTGCAATGATTTTTTTTTATAGTGAAACAAAGCTATCTTATAATGTAGTAGTCAATTTCAATTTTGAAATATTTTCTTTTTAATTGTAAAAATATACAGCATTTTCTTCATATTTTTAAATTCAACTTCTAGACATAAAAAAAACTATAGATATGTTGACCTACTGTTAAAATCAATTAATTTATCTGATTTATTGATAGATAAATAGATAGGGTCAATCAACAAATTCGGTGATTTTTTTAGAAGGAGTTGACAATAGGAATCTCTTTTTATTGTTATACCTTTTGCAAAGTAATCAATAATGTGTACCTTTATAGCTCGGAACACTGTCAGGATTACCTTGTGTATTGAGTGTTGTGTTCGAGGAAGCAGTTTATTTATCAAGAAGTCAGTGTTTCCACTTCATAATCTGTTGTTTCAAGTTAGGTTCGTAATGGTAAACCAAAGTTTAGCTCACTTGTAAATATTTTTAATTAAAACATGCTTCTCCGTACGCTAAAAACATAAGTAGGGCATTTAAGAAGTTTCATGGACCTTTTTTGTACAGGCATTTAATATTGTTGTAGACTCTTTGAAATTCAGTATCTTATTGTTATACATCTTATGAGATGACTGATCAATTTTTATTATTTCAGGTTCAAATGAACAGCTACTGCAGGAATTGGAATACACCCTACTAAAGCCTGATTGTCTCAGCTGGTGAATTTCAAAAATGCAATCTGGACATTAGAAGAGCGATATGCAATAAAATTCTGTTTTAAACTTGGAAAAAATGCCATGTGATGAAAGCTGGATCAACTGCTATGACCCAGTGACCAACAGACATGGTTACCAGTGTAAGTATGCTGGCTTTCCCGGACCCAAGAAGGCCAGACAGAGCAAATCCACCCACAAACTTTGATGATTCCTTTTTTTGACAGCACTGGCATGATCTATATGCACTGGGTTCCCTCTCGAGCGACAGTCAACAAGTAATACTACGTTGAGGTTTTAAGGGAGTTCAGGAAGAGATTCCGTCAGAAGAGGCCAGCACTCTTCAAATCGGATCAGTGACATTTCCATCAGGACAATGCACCAGTCCACAACTCCAATAGAGACTATTTGACCATGATGGGCATCAAGACAGTTCCTCAGCCTCCCTATAGTCCAGACCTGGCTCCCTGTGAGTTTGGGTTATTCCCTAAGCTCAGAGGCTGTCATTATAAGATAATTGAGGAGATGAAAGAAGCTGTAACGAAGGTCGTTGACACGCTCACGCAAGAGGACTTCCATGGGGATTTCCTGAAGTTGTTGGAACAGTACAACAAGTGCATTGTATCCGGAGGAGATTACTTCCAAGGGAACAAGAGTTTCATGTGTGTATTATTGATAGAAGTGCCCATACGAAAAAAGTCGGGAAACTTATTTAATGATCCTCGTATTTGTATAACCTTCACACGATTCGCTCTTTCCATCCACCCGAAATGTGAAGAGAGACTTCTGTTAAAGCCTGGAGCAATCTGTTTGATTTGCTGCCAATCTGAATTGGCTCAAAGATATTTCAGTGAGATTAAAATGAGTTTACCTTTAAAACAATTCCAAACAATATAGAGGTTACATTTATCGAAAAAAATCTGAAAAAAAAAGTCAAAACAACCCAGCCTACTGGCGCTGTAGAAAACAAGTGTCATCGATATGATACTAAACTGCCTCTGATCATGAGGCTCCACTTCTTGAGCTTTAGGGATTGTGGAATACACTTCAATGCTATTGACCCCACCTCCATCCTAACCTTGAGTAACGTTCTGTTCTTCTTGAGAGAGACAGGGTTGTACCAAAAAATGACGAAACTGGTTAACCATACGCAAACAAATGAAATACTGATCAGAAATTTCTCCTTCTAAGTATTCGTTTAGAAATCTTTAGCTGACTGCATATACATATAACAGAGGTGCCCGTGGTGTAATGGTTATAGTAGGGTAAACTAGGTTCTTCAGCCTTGGTGAGGCAACAAGTCTAGGAGAAACAAAAATCTGAATTTAAACCTGTTAAACTCCGCTTCAAAAATTGACCTTGTGTCATATCCTGCCCGAGCGGAGGGGTTGGTAAATAAGGTATATGAATATAACAGAATTTGGCGTTGAATAACCTACAAAAGTTGATATGCCATAAAACCCAAGCAACCAACCAACCTAACCTTGAGTGGAAATAACTATAAGTGTCAAATAGAACTGTTATTTGAACTATGAATCTAATTGAACTGTTTAATCATTTAACCGTGTGCAAACAAATTACTGATGTTCAAATGAATAGCTTGTGATAAATAGTGTGTGTGTGTGTGTGTGTGTTTACCCAACTCTCCAACGAACAGGATGTTACACAAGTTAATTTTTTTGCAGGGTTTAATTCTGAGATGTCCTCCTTTTAAACGGGTTGCCAAACAAATGTTAAAGAGCCCAGACTGCCCTACATTTTATCTATGACTGGATATATATATATATATATATATATATATATATATATATATATATATATATATGATTACTATTTGTACTGATTAGTGACGTATATTTATAGGGTACATATTGTATTCACAAGGTACATATTGTTTACTCAAGTACAGATTGTATTCCCAATGTACCTAGCCCAGTCGGCTAGGGTTGCTAAATACACAAATAATTCTATTTACTATAAATTACTAACAATTCAATAAAATACCAGTCATTAGTTTACCTACAGTTAAATGTATAAACAGTTCCTTTTCAAACAATTCAGCTTAACATAAATACACAGTTTAAATGTCAAATATTTCTATTTGACCCATAGATAGGGCCCTATCAGGTGCTACTAGTCAATATCAAAGGGGTTTTGGAAGCGATGGCAATGAAGGAGTACTCCCTGAAGCCCCAACATTACTGGGACCTTACCATCAGATTGTTTAGTTTCATATCTAGGACATTCAATGTGGAGGTCTAACCCCTCTGCAGAAAAGCAGTCGGTGTATTATACAGCCGTTGTATGCTGGTCCATTGACAATATGAAATCAGGCAGCTGCCTTTTATAAGTATTATTCTTTCTGCACACTTATATAATTCTTTATTTCAAAGGAGGTTCCGTAAAAGACATCGACAAATGGTTAACGAAAGAATGGACAGCTATCGATAGGCTCTCGATGATATGGAAATCAGACCCGACCGATAAAATGAAACGCAGTTTCTTCCTGGCAGCGGTCGTATCAATACTACTGTATGGATGCACTACTTGGACGTTAACTAAACGACTGGAGAAGAAGCTAGACGGCAATTACACAAGAATGTTGAGAGCAATATTGAACAAGTCCTGGCAGCAACACCCTACAAGGCACCAACTATACGGCCACCTGCCTCCCACCACGAACGTTAGACGAACCAGACACGCAAGACACTGCTGGAGAAGCAAGGACGAACTCAGTGATGTACTCCTATGGACCCCCGCATATGGCCAAGCAAAAGCAGGACTACCAGCTCGAACATACATATAGCAGCTATATGAGGATACGGGATGTAGCCCTGAAGACCTGCCAGAAGCGATGAATGATAGGGAGAAGTGGTGAGAGAGGGTCAGGGATATCCGTGCTGGAGGCACATGATGGTGATTTCAAAGGATGTCCTCGAGAGGTTGTTGCAAACGTGCTAGATAGCGAGATCGTAGTGAGCGAGTTCGAAGTCAAGTGGGGCTATTTCGTTCACTTTTTTCTAAGGCATAAATTCCTTTCTGCCTTCCAAACTGTGGGTTAAATTGAATCGTTGCTGTTCTTCAATGAGAATGGCTCCGATATTTGACAACTCCTGGAGGTTGATATGTTATGAAGCATAGAAACCAAACAAAGGTGTAATGGTTAGCAAGCTCGACTAGCAAACCTACACGAGTGAGTTCGAGTCTCATTGGGTGCCACTTTCATATGGCCTTGTGCCACATCTAAGCAAAAAGCTTAGTAAATTTCCATTCCTTACTTCAAGTAACTCGTATAAAGCCTCATCAGACATTTGATATTCATGTAGATTTACACGAAGAAAGCTTTCATAAAAAGTGGCCTTCACATAATTTTAAACGTGCCACGACCTCGGACCTCACATAAGATAGATAGGGGGACCCACTGACTCTGACCTTGAAATGACCTCCTGACTTGTAAGATTTTTCATCATGCCTCGGTGATTCTTCTGACGCCAACAACACAACGGCGTTTCTGTCTCGTCTCACTACTCGAAGAGATTTATATGTCATGTGGCTTTTGCTATGGAATTCAAGAGACTGTGTTTGGAATATCATGGCGACGGACGGTGCTAAAAACAATTTGGGGCGTTACCCTGTCAAATATTGATCTCTTGGGTGGATAAAGTCTTTGCGACGAGAACAGTTTGGAGCAGTAATTGAAGAAGAAGAAGAAGAAGAAGAAGAAGAAGAAGAAGAAGAAGAAGAAGAAGAAGAAGAAGAATGGTGAAGAACGTGCTGTAAACAGGTTGTATTCGACCACCAAGAAGAAGAAGAAGAAGAAGAGTTGGGGAAAAGAAAAAGGAATTATCAAACACAAGTCGAAATGAAGACTAAAAACAAAAAAATATATCTGAAAACAAATGGAATTTAAAGGTAACAAAAGTTTAGAAGACTTTAATTGAGACAGCAATAGAGCAAAAGAAAAGAAAAATAAACTGAAGAAGAAGAAGAAGAAGAAGAAGAAGAACAACAACAACAACAACAACAACAACAACAACAACAAGGTTGCAAAGGAAGAGACGAATAAGGAAAGGAAGTGAATTAAAAAATTAGTAGAAAAAAAGAAAGAAATTGGTCTAATAAGTAGACTGTTCACCAATGATCCGGGAGTGAACTGAAAAAAAAAAACCTATAATAGTGACGGTGATGCCGCCTTGCTTAACCCCCAGCATTATAAGGTAATATTTACCAACCCCTCCGCTCGGGCAGGATATGACACAAGGTCAGTTTTTTAAGCGGAGTTTAACAGGTTTGAATTCAGAGTTTTCCTTCTCCTAGACTAGTTGCCTAACTAAGGCTGAAGAACCTAGTCTGTCAGCATTATAAGGTCCCAGCATCATAAGGTACGGATTAAGGGTAAAGTGAAGCAAGCCAAGGACTTGAATAGCACCCTCCCCTACACCTGGGTGTAGTAGCGATCGAAATGGGAGCTTTCGACTACGGTTGCCAACTTTACTTACTTATTAGGAAAAGTTGATGAAAATTTTTGTAGACAATTTGATAAGGAACAAAAACAATCATAGTAATTTTAGGGTCCCATATCCAGTCAAATTGATCTTTTTAAAAGTCGATAAATGATATTTAATAGGAACACGTAATGGAGGTGCCCGTGGTGTAATGGTTATTATGGCAGGAAATGGACACGGCGACGCGAGTTTAAATCCTGGACGAGACTGATTGCATTTCACATAGCACTAAAGCCCTTGGGAAAGGCAGGAATCCAATTATTCTCCCTCCAGCTATGGGTAAATAGCAGGACAGACTAGGTTCTTCAGCCTTGGTGAGGAAACTAGTCTAGGAGAAGGAAAACTCTGAATTCAAACCAGTTAAACTCCGCTTAAAAATTGACCTTGTGTTATATTCCGCCCGAGCGGAGGGGTTGGTAAATAGTATATTTAATAGGAACACGCGAAAGCATAAGATTGTTTGAAAATTATTTGATTTAAGAATAGTTTTGTGTTGGAGTGAGCTATGGTATTGATGCTTTGTTTTCGTAGATTAGTTTATCCAAATAACACAATTCACTTTTACAGTCATTAGAGTTGGGGAAAACAATTTGAAAACTTTAAGCAGAAAAAATGTATCATGGTTTAATATTTAAGCGTGCTAAACAATGTGAAACAATATACGACGTCTTAACATGAACGATTTTTATTTCCAGAGCAACGTTACTTGAATGAATACAAGAACAAAATGAGGGACAAGGAAGAGCTTATATCGTCGTATGAAATAAATTTCCTATAGGTTCTTTGGTATAAGTTAAGAGTCGCCGATAGAATGAAAGAGTTTCTGTGAACCTTTGATTTAAAGCATGGTACCGTGCGCCATACAACGAGATTCGTTGGGGCGAAAGACCCAACCGTTGAGGAAAGGGACTCACTCTTACGATGTTAATGAGGATGGACCATGGAGATTTCTTTTATTAGCTACTTTAGTCACGTCAACTAGTGGCCATTTAACTTACTCTTTTGAAGACCAAGGACGTAATGCATACAGTTACGTGAAACAATTATTGTTTAATAAATAATATTATTAGTTACTTGAAGCCATATATTTGACAATTGTTTTGTAAATTATTTGTTTTATATTTTGTTTTTCGTTTAATGGCATATCAACCATTTAGGGGTGACTTAATATCGAAGCAATACTTATAGAAGTGGTACAATTTTATCCATTGGTGGTGCCTGAGTCAGAACCAGTTTGCAGTCACTGAGAGTGCCCCGTCAGTGGTGGCGGCCAACAGCGGCCTCCGGTTGAGTATTCCCCCACTCCACCGAGAAGCAGAAGAAGTGTTAAGTGGGGTCTTGAAGATAACACAGCATGGTATGGTCAAGGGAAGAAGTAGTTATTGGTGAATATGGCAATCTGTCTTTGTTTCCCTCCGCTCGTCTGTCTGACACAGCACAGAAGCTTCAATCCCTTTCGAGAATAAAGGGTGAGAGTTATAGCTTTGTAAAGAAATGTTATGGTCAATCTTCCTGCTTGTATCTTCTTTCATAACATTAAAACAGGAAGGTACTATTTACCCAACCCCTCCGCTCGGGCAGGATATGACACAAGGTCAATTTTTAAGCGGAGTTTAACAGGTTTTGAATTCAGAGTTTTTCTTCTCCTAGACTAGTTGCCTAACCAAGGCTGAAGAACCTAGTCCGTCCTACTATTTACCCATAGCTGGAGGGAGAATAAGGGGATTCATACCTTTCCCAAGGGTATTTGCCCGAAAGTGAACGTAAAACAGGAAGGTTAATGAGGATGGACCAGGGATACTTCTTTTTTTTAGCTACTTTAGTAAAGCCAACAAGTGGCCATTCAACAGTATCTTTTGAAGACCAAGGACGTAATGCATACAGTTACTTGAAACTATTATTGTTTACTAAATAATATTATTAGTTACTTGAAGCCATACATTTGACTATATTTTTTTGTAAATTATTTGTTTTATATTTTGCTTTTCGTTTAATGGCATATCAACCATGTGGGGGTGACTTAATATCGAAGCAATACTTATAGAAGAGCAGTGGTGGTACTATTAAATCCATAGGTGGTGGAATAATGAGGTTCATGCCTTTCACAAGAGTATAAGGATAAAAGTGAATATAATACCGTAACTGGAATTCGAACTCACCTACTGTGATATTGCAGTCCAGCGAGTAAGCCACCACACCTAGCGGAATCACCTTTCTCGTTAATAGGAATACTTGATATCATGACTGCGAACAAACAAATTATTATAGCCGAATTAAAAAAAAAATACAATTGAATACGGAAACAATAGTTAAGATTGTAACCAGACGCGTAGAAATTAATCAAATTTCGGCATTAAATGTCAGACTAAGCTGCAATGACGTTAAACGAAAATGAAAACAAAAAATTAAAGAAAACAACAAATAAAACGCCAATTGATTTTGTAATTTAATTTGTATGTTTGTATATATTGCTTCGTCTTGATTTTGATCATTTTGTGTACGTATCGAGTGCTTCAACTAAGATTGGTACTACTGCTACCTTCGTTTTTCATAATTTTTTTATAACTCTGTCCAAATATTTGTTGAGTTTCTCGCTTTCCATTATTCTAATCTGAATACTAACGGAACGGCTAAATTCACAATCTAAAACGTTCGTTTTTTTTGTTGTTGTTTTTACAAGGTGTTGTTTCTGGTTTATGCATAAACCATATCTATATGCTCAAATACGAGCCGCTTACACAATTCTCAGTCGACCACCTTCCCCAATGCAGTCATGCATATGCTTGTACATCTACGTTAGTCTTATATTTTCAATTATAATTTATTTAACTGTTTTGTAACTTTCTCCTCTTAAGTCAACACTTCCTACTCTCTCTCGATCCCGACATATTTTTGCTTTCACGTTAATTTTCATGGTCTTTGTTTGGCTGCTGTTAAAACTGATTACATTTCTCGTACTTCGAGCCAGAGTGGACCTGGGAGCAATGGCAATGAAGGCGTACTCCGCATTCCCCAAAGCTCCAGTATTACTCGAACCTCACTATCAGATTGTTGAGTGTCATATCCAAGAAAGCCGTTGGGAGAGTTGTAATGTAGCCAAGATACTGATACGTGAAATGTAAATATTCATACCGGTACGGAAAACGTTCACAAATGTTCATACGCACATACAAATCCGGAAACACGAAATTGGTTCATTCAAACCTGATAAACTCCGCTTAAAAATTGACCTTGTGTCATATCCTGCCCGAGTTGAGGGGTTGGTAAATATGGTTTAACAGGTTTTCCTTCTCCTAGACTAGTTGTCTCACCAAGGCTGAAGAACCCAGTCTGTCCTACTATTTACCCATAGCTGAAGGGAGAATAATTGGATTCATACCTTTCCCAAGGATATTTGTGCTGTGTGAAGTGCTATCAGTCTCGTCCAGGATTTGAACTCGTGTCGCCGTGTCCATTTCCTACGATGATAACCATTACACCACGGACACCTCCTAACATACTCATGCAAACGCACGCACGTGCGAATGTACACACGTACGTTCACACACAAGCTCAAACGCACATACAAGAGCACCATACATGCACACACTACATACAGAGATTCACTTGTTCCCAGGCATGAAACCACACGCGCATTCATATACGCAGCTACACACAGAAATAGAATCCGTGTCTTGAGTTTGAATCTAGGATTTGTTCTAATGACCGAGGGAGAAGCTTGAATTCATCTATTTTCCACCAGTTACGGGTAAATAGCTGGAGAGATTGTTTTCTTTAGCCTTCTTCTTTCGGCAACCAAACTAGGAGGAAAGAAACACAAAATTCAAGCTAGAAAATGACCTTGTGCCAGATCCTGTTTCTGGCAGAGTAGTCGAGTAAATAGATAAACAGGCAGACAGACATATCTTATTCAATCTCTGATATCTAGATATTTGTTTTTGAGACAGGCCGCACTATTTCAGCAAGCCAAATTGAATATTGTCATGCCAAAACACGCTTCAATATTTTGACGTCTAAATTGTAGGTAAGTGGATTAGATTTAATCCGAGAGGATATTTGATATCGACTAGATATTTACTAAAAGAAGAGCAACATTGTAACTTCTTTTCGGAAAATCTGTTCAAATCATCTTCAATAGGACCATAATTCTTCTTCTTCTTCTTCTTCTTCTTCTTCTTCTTATTATTATTATTATTATTATTATTATTATTATTATACTTCTTGCAATTTTTTCACATTAGCGTTAGCCGGTGGTCTTTTGCCGAATTCCGAGAGACAAGAAGCTCCTTCAGGTATCCAGGACTTTTCCCAGTATTTTGGGCGATGTTTACAATGCAGTAGTTAAGATGATCTCGATTCGCTATTCGATTTCCAATGCTTCTAGTTTCCTTTCTATGCTTTTTGACACTGTTCCATGTGTGCCAATCACAAATAGTATCACTGTCACTCTCATGTTTCATAGCTTTTTTAGTTTCCCTTGCAAGGTCCAAGTATTTTTTTCTGATTTATTTTTCTTTGATTTTCACTATTTGGACCTCTTGGACAGCAAAGTCTCCTCTATGGCAAGTTCAAATGTTTTTATTAAATATCGTCAGGTCTTGCATCCAGGACGGGATTTGTATTATTATTATTATTGTTATTACTTTACTTTCTTGAGAATTTTTCACACCAGAATTAGTGGATGGTTTATTACTGGACTTTGAGCGATAGCTAGTCACCTCAAGACTTCTCGAATCTCCTCAAGTCTCCAGGGCTTTTCTCAGTATTCGGGCCGATCTTAATAACGCTGTTGTTTGGATGGTCCCCACTTGTCCTCTTATTTCCACGTCTTCTAGTCACTGTACCAATCCTTTAGATTCTGTGCCAAGCGCACTAATTACACTTGGTATCACCGTCAGTATTATTTTTTTTTCAGTTTACTCGTAAGGTGTAGGTATTTATTTTTCTTCCCGCTTTCTTTCAATTTTACCCTATCAGCCGGTACGGAAAAGTCCACAATTCGGCAGGGTTTTTTTTTTGTTGTCTATCACGAGGTATTATAGTCTGGCTGAGATTATGTGATCCGCATGTCTGGGAGTGATGGGAATAAAGGGGTACTCTGCATTCCCCAAAGCTCTATTATTACTGGAGCCTTACCATCAGATTATTTAGTGTCATATCCAGGACATTGTTGGAGAAGGTTTACCCGTCTGCAGAGATGTCGGTGTATTCTGCAGTCCTAGCCGACTTGGTCAAAAATAAATATTTTTGTGTATATTTCCTTTTTTTTCAAATGCATATATAAGAGGGTAGAATGAAAGATTCATATGATGACGTCATATATGCTGCTGGCGAAATTTTGGCCGATGATAGCGCCGATATAAGAAATCTGTGAATCTTTCTTTTCAATCATACATCCTAGATGCATCAAGGTAGGTCTTCAGTGATGCACTATCTTCATCGCCGATTTCGGGTTTTTGCGTCATATCGGCTCCGACAGCAACCCCGACATGACTCTGGAAGAGCTAAGCTGCCTCCTTGATCGCGACGTGCTACGTGCTTTGCCTCTGCCAAAGCAATAAAATGATGAGGCCGTTCTTTATAAACATCTGTCCTTCAGTAACAGCCAATGAAAACAGGGCATTTCACACTCCTCTACTATATATAATACCATCTTTACCTCATCCGGTTTCGGTTGATTACTTCCGGATTCGATACCGAGGTAAGGTGGTATTTTTAATACTCATCTACGTCCATGATTTACACTTTAACAAGACCTACACGTATCCCACTCCAAATCTATCCTATACTAATACTTCCAAACTAACATGAAATAAGCCCCTACTCTAACTATTCAGTCAGTCTTTAACCCTTACCTTATACTCTTATTCGAAGCCAGAAAAAAAAGAAAAAAACTCTCATTTATTTTGACTCACGAAATCATTTGCTACGGATCAACTCATACTTATTTGCCTAGATCTCCCTCCCCGTTTGTCAATAATCTATACTTTAGGAGGTCTAAGTTGAAAATTAAACCTCGTTTTCTAATATACCCAGCGAGTTTCTTGGTCAGACTATGAACTTTCCAGACAACTCTCGCTCACCGTTGGTTATTTTAACTCAAAAGGAAAAGAAGGTGTCGTCCCAGTTGCGTAAAACCGAAACTTCTGGACTGCAATCTCGAAGTAAGCGCAATTACCTTCACTTTTGAGATATTGGTCAAATAGTACCGTTGCTGAGTTTCTATAAGAATGGTTTTGGTTTTACGGTTGCATGTTGACACTTGACCGATCTGTCAATCAGAGATTTCCTGGAACAGGACGCACCGGAGTAAATTAGCGGAAAAAACTCACGTGGTTGATCAGAAGTCGTGGGCTTTATGAAATAATATATGCATATCCCTGCGTGAGAATGAGGTCAGTTGGAGTCAGTGAGGTACTGAGTCACACCAAGCTTGCAGTCACTGAGAGCGCCTCGTCGGTGGTAGCGGCCAACAGCCGCTTCCAGTTGAGTATCCCCACCCACCGAGAAGCAGAAGAAGTGTTAAGTGGGGTCTTGAAGATAACACAGCATGTTATGGTCAAGGAAAGAAGAAGTTCTTGGACAATGTGGCAATCTGTCTTTTTTCCCTCCGCTCGTCTGTCTGACACAGAACAGAAGCTTCAATCCCTTTCGAGAATAAAGGGTAAGAGTTATAGCTTTGTAAAGAAATGTTATGGTCAATCTTCCTGCGTGTATCTTCTTTCATGGCGGTATATAACATTAAAACACGAAGGTTGATATGCTATTAAACAAAGAAACGAAGCCATCAAAAGAGAAAAGAAAGATATTGCAAAAGTATTCTATGATAGGACAGTGTATTTTGGTAATTGCGAAAAGCCAAAAAGAAGTCATATAATAATCACAAAAGAAAAGCGTTGGTAAGACAATAATATGAAAAAAGAACCGGAGTTAGGAATATGAGAAAACAAAAAAAAAAAAAAAGAATCAAATCATATTTATTTAGAAAAAAGTGGATTTGCTATAAAGAATAAAATATCAGAACAAGCTTGTGCTGCTAATGTAAACAAGGTGAAAAGAGGCAGAATATTAAGCACACTGGCTAAAAACATGAAAGCAACACGACTCTCTCAAGTAAGTAGACATCACAAAGAGAAAAATGCTGATGGTGGAGTCAAGGCGAATGTGGAAATGGAGAGTAAGTTCTTAGAAAATACTTTTCTGGTGTTTTTGAGTGGGAAAGGTCAAAAATAAGAAGATTTAAACTAGATGATATATTCATGCATGACAATATTCCTTCACATTCTGCAAAGCCGATTGTGGGTCAACTTACCTCCCACAAAAAAAAAAAAAAAACAGATTTCAAAGACCCCCATAAATAGAATGTCCGCAAACTTTTTCAGATATTAATCTAATAAAAAACCGTAGAACATCATTAAAAGAGACGTAGAGAACACTAAAAAGCAACATTCAAGCAAGATCTTAGTGACGAAAAAAAAAATTGCTGCATGTCCAAAAAAATTTGGAAAAGTATGAAAAACCTATTGGTTTAGTTTAGGTGGGTTTATTTGTTTCATGGCATATCAACCAGCGTTGGTAATTCAATGTTAAGGTAATCCTCGTAATGAGATAGCAGTGGTGCTCTTAACTCATATCTGGTGGATGAGGGGCAGATACTTTTTCTAGAAAAGAATGTAATAGCACGACTAGTTAGAAGTCGGTTACAACAATGTCGCAGTGCCTCCTTACCACAAGGAAAAACATTCAATGATTGATTGGTTTAGAGTTTCTCATTTTTCTTACTTTCTGTGCAGTGTCATCAGATATGAATTTTTTTTAACAAATCTAGTTTGTTAAGTTAGCCGACAGTAAGAAGAGCGACCTGAAGCTCCCTTTTCACTTGTTACTATACCGACGTGTAGTGGAGGGCGCTACACTTTTCCCTGTATTGCTCCATTTACCTCATAATTTTGAGTGTTAACAAAGAGGCATCAAGTAGCCCTTTTTGAGTGTTTGGTATGAATCGACCAGGGACTAAACCCTGGTCTATTATGACTTTGGTGAACACTCTAACCGCTATGCTATCTATTTGATACAAAAACACCAAGAAGTGACTTCTATTTGCACGAAAACTATATTTACTAAGATTAAGTAAATTTGGCACAAGTTTATTCAAATAGATCACTCAGTGTAGGTCAAATTCATATTAATAACGTTGATTTGTGCTTGGCTATTTTGTAACCATTTCACTATAGCGTGATGCCTAGGTATTTAGAAAGTTTAACGTTCAGACACGCAGGACACTGCTGGAGAAGCAAGGACGAGCTCGTAAGCAATGTACTCCTATGGACCCCCACATATGGCCAAGCAAGAGCAGGACGACCAGCCCGAACTTACATACAGCAGCTATGTGAGGACACAGGATGTAACTCAGAAGACCTGCCGGAGGAGATGAATGATAGGGAGAAGTGGCAAGAGATGGTCAGGGATATCCGTGCTGGCGGCACGACATGATGATGATGAATCCAAGGTCACAAGTGAATGCTACCCAATGATCATCAAAAACACTACAGCAAGAAAGGTCTAAAAGTATATAAGGCCAATCATTACTGAAATAAAGACTCATGAAAATAAAAAATGTATATTTATTTCTATGTGTAATCTCAAAACAATTATACACATTCACTGATCTGATTGTGAGTCACCATGCAAAAAAAAATGATTTCAAAGACACCATATAAATAGAATGACCCCCAAATTTTCAGATAATAATACAATAAAAAACACTTGGTACATCATTAAAAGAGAACATACTTCTCAGATAAAGCAACGCAGAGAATAACCTGTTGTTACTACTACTACTACTTCAGAGGGAGTGTCCTCGTGGTGTAATGGTTAAAGCGCTGGACTACGGAATCGTAGTAAGTGAGTTCGAACTCCAGTCGCGCTATTACGTTCACTTTCGGAAAAATAACCTGGACAAAGGAAAGAACCCCCTTATCCTCCCAGTTACGCGATTTCAAATAGAAACACTACTTTGGCATTAAATAACCCAATAGGGTCGATATACTATTAAAAAAAAAACAAATAAGCAAATAAGGCTACAGTTAACTTGTCGGCTGGAGCTGTTGAATACGCCGGCTTAATTTCTACAGAGGTGTAAGACGCAACCGAGTTGTTCTCTGGACATGATATATATATATATATATATATATATATATATATATCATTATTTAGTCAAGCTGAAACCACCAAGTTCCTTGAGTGTCTCTCTCTCTCTCTCTCTCTCTCTCTGCTTCATCCTGTGTCCATAAAGAACTGAAGTAAGTAAGAATTTGCTGGTCAGCCAACACGTCCACGTGCAGGTGTCCATTAGAGAAAAACACTTATGAGTTTGTCCTTGTCCAGCAATGCCCAACATATCTCGTTCGTTTTACTTGAATGGTTGAGAGATGGTACGAAGGAAGACAAAGAGCAGCCATTTTGTAGAACTTTACTTTCAGGATTTGCTCAAGACAGCACATAAAATTCTTGTCGTTCCATCTAGCTCATTCTCAATGGGTTTTGTTCGTGTTAATGCAGTGTATACGTGTCTGTCCATTCATATGAACACGGCCACTGTTTGGAAGAAAACCTCTTTTATTTTCTCAGATAAAATGGACTTCTATATGCTTAATAGCATTCCGCACTTTCGCTAAGCATATGTAGATTCCCTTTCGGTAGACAAGATGTTATGTCTACAGGTCGACTAATTTTAAAGGTTTGCCACTTAGAGTGGAGCAGGCTACTTCTTGTTTAAAATGCATGTAGTCTGTTTGTTGGTATTCCCGTACAGGTCAGTGACTTCTGCTTCTTGCTCTAAGTAATGAAGCAAAGATTCTGTTTGAGCTTGGTATTTTCGAGAAGTCCTTGATCATATGGGTCGTCTGTATTTGTAATAGTTTCTGTATTGTCCATTTCTTGTATTGCCAATTTGGATGCACAGGGGTTGCCATTAAATATGACGCACATAAGTTTCGGTTGGGTTCTTTGGAAACGAGCCGCCGCATGCATTGGCCTCCATGTCAGGAGGTGCCCGTGGGGTAATTGTTATCGTCGTAGGACATGGACACGGTGACAGGAGTTCAAATCCTGCTCCACACTGATTGCATTTCACATAGCACTAATACCCTTGGCAAAGGTATGAATCCAATTATTCTCCCTCCAGCTATGGGTAAATAGTAGGGCAGACTGGGTTCTTCAGCCTTAGTGAGGCAACTAGTCTAGGAGAAGGAAAACTCTGAATTCAAACCTGTTAACTCCGCTTAAAAATTGACCTTATGTCATACCCTGCCCGATTGGAAGGGTTGGGTAAATAGGATTGACCTCCATGTCAATGCACACAAAACGGAATATATGTGCTATAATCAAACAGGCGACACCACCACACTAGACGGAACCTCTTTGAAACTAGTAGACAAATTTACCAACCTAGGAAGCAGCGTCTCATCAACCGAAAAGGACATCGACACGCGGCTAACGAAGGCATGGAAAGCTATCGATAGGCTATCGATCATATGGAAATCAGACCTGACCGATAAAATGAAATGCAATTTCTTCCATACAGCGGTCGTGTCGATACTGCTGTATGGATGCACCACTTGGTTGCTAATAAAACGGCTGGAGAGGAAGCTAGACGGCAATTACGCAAGAATGCTGCAATATTGAACAAGTCCTGGTTGCAACACTCCACAAGGCACCAACTATACGTCCACCTGCCTCCCATCACGAAAACTATCCAAGTTAGATCAACCAGACATTCAGGACACTGCTGGAGAAGCAGGGACGAGCGCATAAGTGATGTACTCCTATGGACCCCCACAAATGGCCGAGCAAAAGCAAGACGACCAGCTCGAACATACATTTAGCAGCTATGTGAGGATACTGGACGTAACCCTGAGGACCTACCAGAGGTGATGAACGAAAGGGAGAAGTGGCGAGAGAGGGTCAATGACATCCGAGATCTGAGAAGCATTAGCACACCACCGATGGAAACGTTGACTGAGTTTTTCAACGCAGACGACGATACAAATTTCTAACCAGTACAGATTTCATGATACATATATATATATTGGAGTTACACTTCCTGATGATCCGATAAGGTGAAACTTTAGTAGAAGATTTCCAGCTCGCGATTTTAAGTTAATTTTATAATTGGCTCCACTTTTGTAATTGTAGCATTGCAGGATTCGCGGAAGGTTTTTAGTTTTCTTTTGACCAACTGACTGCGTATCCCTTGATTTTTTTCAAGCAGTCGGACGAGGTTGGTCTTTTCTTTCTTTTTGACCTATAATTTTTTCTTTTTCCCCCTGGCAGTGATTCGAGATATTTT